>CM057450.1:1469778026-1470978026 GCA_016271365.2 Neoceratodus forsteri | reverse complement strand
AGAGATTAGGCAGATAGCAATGCAGGGAGAGGTAATTATTTTAGGGGATTTCAATTTACCAGATATAAATTGGGATAATAAAACTGCAAAAAATGCTGTACACAGAAGATATTTAGAAATGATGGCGGAAGTAGGATTAAGTCAATTGGTTTATAAGCCAACAAGAGGAGGTAGTATTTTAGATTGGATTATAACAAATTGTGAAGAATTAATAACTGTAATAAATATTGTAGAAAATGTAAGTAATAATGGCCATGGGGTAGTTAAATTTCATAAAGGTTATAAAACATTGACCATAAAATGAAGTACAATAATAAGAAATTATAAAAAGCTAAATTCCAGATGATAAAAATAGAGTTGAAAAAATAGGACTGAAAGAGTTCAATTAAGAATAGAATAGTGGAAGAATGGTGGGAGATATTAAAAAGTAAAATACAAAAGTTAGAAGATAAATATGTACCAAAAAAGAAATTATACACTAAAAAAAGGGAAAAAAACCTATGTGGTGTACTGTACAATGGCGATCAGGCTGCAAGTGGTCCACTGGACAACCAGGGATATAGGACTATTATTCTACTTCAGATGCCCAAGATTGGGCGTCGAGCAGTCCACTGGACCACCAGGGAGAGGGTTAACATTTTGAAATATACTTATGCCCGGGATCGGGCTGCAAGTGGTCCACTGGACCACCAGCGATATAGAACTATTATTAGTCTATGTATGCCCATGATCAGGCATGGGGGGGCGCCACCAGGAAGGTGCAGCCAGAGCTCGGGTGGCCACCCACAGGTGGCAGCTGCCGTGTTGCACCTGCAATAAGGCAGCTCACCCATAGGTGGCCAGCTGTTGCTCCTTTTGGGGGCTCAACTGTGTGCAGTGCAGGTAGGGGTTGACATGCATGGGCTCAGCACATCCTGGGCTGAATATCAGGATGCCAGGTATGCATGAGCACCTCCCCACCTACACCCATAATACTGATATGCTCCAGGTTAATACCAAACTCAATCTGAATATCTGAAACATCAGTTAATTTACACATAGTGCAACTGTGAATACATATGCAACTCTAGATATTAGGCTTAAGTATATAGGAAGGATAATAGAAAAGTTGTATTCTTATATAAAATAATAAGAAAAATGTCAGGGCAAATTGGATCTTTGCGTATAGATGGGAGTGAAGTTACTGAAGTAAAGAAAATGGTAGAACATCTAAACCAATATTTTTGTTCACTATATGATAACAAAGAAATGGAAGAGATTAAAGTTAATACTAATATAAATAAAGAACTAAGGATGGAAGTAACAACAGATGAAATTCAAAAAATTTTGAGAGAGTTAAAACCATTCAAATCGGGAGGTCCAGATTTATTGCATCCAAGGTTGTTTAAAGAAATTGCTATACAGATAGCACCACCTGTGGCAAATATAATAAATAGGTCATTTAACACCAGAGAGATACCTGCTGATTGGAGAACAGCTATTGTGACACTGATCTACAAACAAAAGGGAACAAATACCTCTATGACAAATTATAGACCAGTATGACTAACAGCAGTTCTGTGTAAAGTAACAGAAGGCATTTTAAAAACAAACTTGAGGAAGATCTAAAGGTGTTAAAAGTGAATGATGAGAAGCAACATGGGTTCAAAGAAAATAGGTCATGTTTATCAAATCAACTTATATTCTATGAATATATCAATAATTATCAATAATACAACATCTAAAAATAAGCCGGTGGATATCTTCTTCCTTGATTTCCAGAAAGCTTTCGATAAAGTACCACATAACCAGCCTATTACAAAAATGGTACAAATGGGTGTGGACGGTAGGTTAATTAGATGGGTACAGAACTGGATGAGAGATAGAAAACAAGCAGTAAGGATAAGAGGTGTTATATCAGGTCTACAGGAGGTTTCCAGTGGAGTTCCACAGGGGTCGGTGTTAGGTCATATATTATTTTCATTATATATAGGAGATACACAGCATGGTATCCGGAACCTAATGGTGAAATTTGCAGATGATGTAAAATTGGGAGGACAAGTTGACTCAATGGAAGAAATTAAACAAATGGAGAAGGATCTAAAGCAAATAGAGAAATGGGTGAGAGACAATGGAATGACTTTAAGTATGGAAAAGTGTAGAGTTATGTATGTGGGGAGAAATAATCAAAAACATGTATTATTTAAATGGAAATAAAATGGAAGTGACAAACAAAGAAAAGGACTGTGGAATAGTAGTTGATGATGGAATGACATTTAAGGCGCAAAGGTCAGAAGTTATTAGGAGAACTAATTATATGATAAAAAATATAAGAAAAAGTTTTATAAACAGAACTAAACAATGTCTTGTACCATTGTACAGGGCATATGTAAGGCCTTATTTGGATTATGGATCACCAGTATGGAGTCCATATATGAAAGGTGAAATAAATAGATTGGAAAAAATCCAGAGAACATATATTAGGATGATATCAACAGAAAAGGTAGAGGATATGAGGAAAGACTAGATAGGTTAAAGATGTTTACATTGGAAGACAGAAGAAAAAGGGGACTTATTACAATTATTTAAAATTATGAAAGACCCAGAATTAATGGAAGGTTTAGGAATAGAAATAATGGATAAACCAGAAGGATTAAGAAATCATAAGTATCAAATAAAAATAGAGATAGTTAAAAGGAATTCTAGTTATTATTCCTTTGTACAGAGAACAACTAGAGTTATGGAATGCACTGCCCGATAATATTATAAATAGTAAAAACTTAGAACAATTTAAAGAGAAATAGATAAGTTAATTTGTTTTAGGAATTGAATTGTGCCCGCTTTGCGGGGAATGGTATTATGAGCCATGGTGCCTTCTTCCATTCTATCACCCAGTATAAGACCCAGTATCACCCAGTATGTCTCCTGCAAACATTTCTGGGATGTTTTAGCAGGACCTCAGTGGGACTGCCTTTTGTTCAAATAGTTTCAGACAGAACTCCAGCTCAATGCCTTCAGCAGAGCCTCCTTACACACAGGGCCTGTCATGAATTTCCAGACACTGGCTAGCAGCTCCTCATCTCATTCTACTTAACTTGCAGCTTCCACACAGTCATTGAGGTGCATATTTCATGTTTTGTTTAGCAAACAGTTCACAGAGTAGTTAGATATTTCAGTAAACATTTATTGGAGAGAAAGTTAGAAACGTTGTTCTTCCACGTGCTTTATTTCTCGCCAAGCAGCATTTTCAGTTACTACTTCTGAAAAAGTCATTAGTATTCACAATAGAAGAATGAAGGTAAATTCAAAATCTTAAGGTTACAAAAAAACACATATGTCCTTGTCATTTTCACTGGGTAATCAGATATAAATATTTGTTGTTTTACAATGAATTGTGTGCTTCTGTATGGAGTGCACCCAATGAAAACATGTTACAGTTCTATAAACGTTGCAGAACCTAGTAATATTTATAGAATATTATGGAGTGAGATGGGAACTTTTATTAGTTTTGATCAAAAGTCTGTTTTAGAAACAGCCTATTATACTGTACTTTAAAATGTAGCCATCTGTAAAAAAAAAAAAAAAGTAATAATACAAATAACCTTCCTGCAAGTTGGTGTTTCAGCTTACCTTATGCAGCACGTCAGCCATCTGCTGCTGTACTCTTTACATAGTTGTATACAGTAGTTGTCACATGATTGCCCACCAAGGCCAGGAGGGGTTAAGTGAATTCTTCTTTTGTTGTCGTAATGTGCTGCTTCCATTTCCAAAAATGTAATGCTGGGTCTGAAGTCAACAATGTGACACTTGTCTGATACTTGTCCTTATTTGCACATATTGAATTTTTACCTGTAAGTAGCTGTACAATGCATTATGGAATATATGACCTCTAGGATTTATGTTACTGTTATTCCTTAATAATCCATCAAGACCTGGTGCTAGAGAGTGTGTTGGTGATAACACTAAGCAAGGTGTGCATTCATTGTTGCCCTTGTTGTGCCTGTGTGCATGGGGGTGTCTGGTACTGTGGCTTATATGGCTTCCCTGTTTCAACCATGTCACTGGTGGCGAGTTGAGGAGGTGAATGACCTCTTCTTTTCCCAGTCAAGACAATTTAACTATTACAGCTTATGTTATTAATTTATTCATTTTTGCCTCTTTGCTATTAGTGCCCAACAACTACACAGCAAATACAGGCAAGCAAACATTAGCATTGACAAATGCTTGTTCTGTATAATGGCCAGTTACTAGTCAACTCTTTGTCACCCTCATGATTAGTCACTATTATATTTTGAAAATCTTCCATTTTGTGCAGATTAGGGGTTTAAAAAAAGAGATCAGATTGGTAAAATGCTGATTTAGGAGTCATTTTCAAACAGTTTAGTCTTCTGAGTCGCGTATATAGTGCTTTTCAGGTTATCACAAAATCCTGACATTACCATTATCTGTGATGGATTGTATTGTGACTTGCAAATAATAATGCCCTCTTGATGGTACAACGCAAACACATTATAAGAGATTGACTGCAATACAGTTTTAGTGAAGATGATAGTGCCCTGATGAAAACCCCAAAGTAGCAATCCAAAATCTTGTAGTAGCAGATTATTCAGAACTAATTCTAGACCTTTTTTTTAAAAAGTGCTTTTCCTTCTCCTATCTTTTGGGTGGGAACAAATATGTACAGGAGGCATACATAAGTTAAATCAAATATTGTCTCATTTGCAGTATCTCTGGATAAGGCAAACCTCCACTTCTGTTAGCATTACCAAGGGGGAATTATGTACCTAGCAGTGGCTTATCTTTCTCATTACAATAATGTGTCTGAATATCTTGCAAATTCTGAAAAGTTTAACTCTGAATTATTATTACATTGATGAGAAATGTGTTAATATGGTATCCCCTGAGTCCTCAGAATATTATTTTTCCATTGGAACAGAAAAAAGAAAGGGCAATCAGAAAACGTAATCTGCTTAAGCACTTTCGAATTACATTATCTGTCTGGACAGCTTGATTACAGTGCAGAGTTCAGACCATACTAGCAGCATCACCTAAACATTGATCTACAGAGGGTATTTCAGTGCCTACACCCTTTCAGACCTGATTCTTTTTTGGTCCTGGTCACATACCAATACACTGCAAGTGCTGCTTATGGAATGTGGACTACTGAGCTTAGCCAAAACACCACCAAACATATTTCATATTTGATCAGCAGCAGAAGGTTGAATCACTCAGTCGGCTGTTCCACCAAGCCCCCTCTCTAAAGATATGAAGGTGGATTTTGCATGCTCCAAATAGCACAGGTTCTACTTATGTATGTATGCATGTTGATACGTACTGTATGCATGTCTGCATTGATTGACTGATTGATTGAACTGACTGATTGATTGATTGATTGATTGATTTTTGTTGACTGGGAATAAGAAGACTAGGAAACAGTTCTTGTTTTCAGCTTCTTTAAAGAATAGTACTGCAATTACACGTTGTTCTATTTTGAGGCAATTCCCAGTATCCCATGGCATGTGTGGGTTTTTTCTATGTAAGTTTCAACTATACCAATATGAATTACATTTCTAACTCAAAAAAGTACTGTATAAAATAAGATGCTGCAGAGCGATAAATGTCAGATGAGGTTTAGGCATATCTACCAGTGACAGCTGCTCTTTACTTTTTCACTGCATGAGGAAGGAGCTGCTTCACTACTGCATGTGCTGTTACAACAGCATATAACTCAAACTAAACAAGGAAAAACAAGGCACTCACTCAACCTCTGCAAGGATATACAGTACTTCAATATTAGCAACAGTGATTTTACTCAAAGCATTGTTTCAAATAGAAGCTCAATCTCATTCTGGAGACAAAAGGCTCTAGCAGCACCTAATGCTTTACCCCAGTGATTGCTTCATCAGTGCTCTTCTTTTTGTTTGATCTTTACTTTGTCTTTAAAGAATACTCATGTTCCGTTATCTAGTCATAATTGTTTATGATGAAAACATGCCCCCTGTTCTCAATCCCTGTTGACAGAAGCACCGTTTGGTACTCAAACAGGCTCCCATTGTGCTGCCACCAAAACTGCCAAATGCAAATGTCTGCTAAATTTACTGGGTGGGGGAGGTGTGTTCCAGTGACTAAGTAACAATAAACATTTTTTGCAAATGGGTTTGGACCCTCTACCATGCTGGCTTATGACAGCCAAGGAGATCTGACCATGGCATAGCACCGGTTGCAATGAGCTACATCAAGCCAAGTGCCCTGTGTGAATGGCACTGCTGTTGTCATCCCCCCCACGCACACAACCTTCTCCTTTAGACCCTGTTTTAGGCTGACATTTTTGCAATTTTTATTTGTTGGTGATGGCCATCTCTGCTGGTCCAGTTCACCCCTCCAGCTCCCTAACTCATTTGCACTCACTGGAATCCCCTTCCTTAACCACATTCCTCCATATAATTATACAAATCATAAGTCACTCGTGTATGCAGATCCCTCTCTGACTCCAAGGTTGACTGCCACAATGTTTTGACCTCTGGCCATCAGACCTTATAGATCCAAGGAAGGGCTACTGAACAACTGTGCAGCTGCCTGCACAAGGGTCACTATGCTCTCTGTATGGCCCTGGAGGCCAGTTGCAGGTGGCCTCTGCCCTCTTCCTGTGTAGTTGCAAAGTACTTTGCTCATGAGGACTCTTGCTAAGTGATCTTCTCAACCTTTTAGCAACATTTACTTTTAACTGTGCATTGGAACCATATGTAAATATGTATACTTTTATAACTGCAAAATACTATGGAACTAATTTTCTCAGCCCTACATATTCAACCAGTTGGGGCAGTTTTTATCCTTGGGGGAATACAACAGTCACAATAGGTGAAAAATGATGGATGGTATAAAACAGTACTATGATGTTGCATTGATACAAGGGGAAAGTAAGACCCACAAAATGGAAGCACTAGTTAGCCGTTGAGCTTGTGGAACTTTGTCCAAAGCTCCAGGGCAATATAAAATCCATTCCTTCATCTTCACAAGTATATGATTTTAAATTGAATGCATTCTAGATTTGTCCAAGAAAATGTGTTTCACAATGCATAATGAAAATGTGTGATCTCTTTTCATTATAGCTGTAGTATGACTGAAGTATGACAGCTCTTTTTCTTCAGTAACAGCTTAACTTTACATACATCTTTCCTCCTCATACTACACTCCCTGGCTCATACCCATCTCTACAGGGCATTTACTTACTAAATACTAATCCCTGAAGCTATTATTTTCTGGCCAGAGACCATCCTCCTGCATCTCATACCAGCCTCCCCAGGGCTGACCACCTCTATGGTGGGTCCCACATGGGTGGCAGCAGTCCTGGCTAGGAAACTCATGAGATGTCAGTACTGGGCCAATAAAATATGACTACTCCTTAATATGGTAGCTCACACGGTTGGGAAGTGGATACTTGCCTGCCACTGATGTGAATGAGTGCTATGTCCCTGAAGCACATCAGGGGATATATGGATGGCATTTACCAACCTGGCCATCACCTGCCCAACACCAGATGCCAGAAAATTTGGGGCAAATGCCACTTGTCCTGCTTCAAGGCATCACAGATATGAATGAACTGTGTTAAGCCATTTTCAGGCCTAATTAGTGATTTGGGACATGCAATCTTAGCCTAGATCTTTCAAGTGGCAGTCCACCACTTACCACTAGGTCCCAGAACTGGTCCAGCCTTGCATATTTTTAACAGATGCATATTGAATATACAGTAGTTTTTTAATGTGATCAGTGTTCTTTGCATTGAAGTGATTCAGTAAATAAAATGATATAGTACTTTACAAAAATATTTAGTTTCTATGATTGGAAGTGCTACTTGGTTCTTTTAGGCTGACATCAACCTATGATAAATTAATAATAGCTCTTCCTCCCTTTTGGTACTCTAGCTCTTCCTCCCTTTTGGTACTCAAAGATTAGCAGGGTTCCATTAAGTATTCATAAAAGTTCTACCTATCCAAAATAATGTATATTAACCAAAGATACTTCACTGTGTACAGAACAGTAATTCATATAAAATAAATGTGGCCATGATGAAAAACTGAATATAATTCCATATTAGTTTATTATATATGTTACTGGTGTGTGCATAATACACATATCAAGATTCATTTTCTATAGGCAGGTTGGTTGGTTACTTACAGTATCTCTTAACTAGAAATAAACATCTACCTGACCAACAGTTTATCTACAGTTAGAAAGACTGAATAGGGTAATTGGAGGAAAGCAGCATCTTACTTTCTACAGGGCAAAAATAACAAAACAATGGCTCGGCACTCACAAGTAGACACTGGACTCTAGTATGAGGATGCAATCATCACGTATTGAATTCTCCAGTGTGCTATGAAAGTGCCAGTGCTACAGCACAACACTTGCATAAAATGCACAACAAATGTATGAAAGTCTACCAATATGAAAAGTGTTTAGAGCCTCATTAGACTCTTACCAAAAGCTGGCCCGACTGGCCTGATAGCCCGGGCACTTTGCTCATCAATGACCTTCATCAGGGGCTGTACATCACAGTTGGGTCATTGCCATGTCGTAGGGTGCAGGTGACATAAAAGTAATTTATCAATTCAAACACAGATTCTGTACACCAGTCAGTTGAAGGACACCATCTCCCTATGGACTTGGAAACCTTATGGAAATGACAGGCAGTTTCACAGCCACAACCTATGGAAAAGTGCTAAAAGTGCATTCATGCAATTAATAAACCTAGTCATGTTATGCATACCAAAATAAGAATACTTGTGTTTTAAAAATCTATAGTGTAGCAAGATGTAGCACAAAATATACGCATTACCCCAACCCCACTGATTTACAGTGTTAGTCAACCATACCTGTAGTAAGTGGCATGTTTGAAATAGGGATGGGCAAAGTGTGTCTGCTTCACTTCCGAACCTCCCCGGACTGGGTCGACTCAGCTCTGTTCAGGAATACTGAGCCTTTAGTGGCTCAACTCGAGTTGCCATGTTGGCCTGGTTCAGAAGTGTGGTCTGGTCAGGTCCAGCAGATTACAGGCAGCAGTCTGTTCCAGAGATGGCAGGGCAGGGTGCAGAAATAAAAAAAAAAAACAATTTTTTCCTGATCTCTACCGAATACTCCCAAATCCCTAGACTGTCGCATGACCATCAAAGGCAAACACTTGTGATACTGAGGCACTGAAGGTAGCTAACCAATTAGGGTCTTTTGCCTGTGATTGATTCATGTTCTAGCCATTCCTGTGTGTCAGCCACCAGAGGATATCCCATAGGAAACAATGTATCCAGCTCATTTAAAGCTTTGCATTGAAAACAGACAGTTGTGTGTGTGTGTGTCTGTGTGTCGGCTCCACAGTAAAAAAAAAAAAAAAAAAAGAATGAAACAATGTTTTTCTTCCTTCGTCAGAAAGAGAGAGAGAGAGAAAGAAGGTGAGTGTAGAGAGAGAAAGAGAGAGAGAGAACGAATTCAAAAGCAGAGTGCAAACCTTGCAGAATACTTAACTACATATGTAAAAAAAGAAACATTTTTCTTCCTTAGTCAGAAACAGAGAAAGAGGAAGGAAGAAAGAGTGAGAGTAGCTTGGCAGAAGACACCAGGAGGAAGGACTGCTGTGTGACTGGACTTCTCTACTGGGACTAAAGAAGTAGAACTCTTGTACTTGGACCTTTAATTTAGGTTAAAAAAAAAACCTAACAAACAAAACAAAAAAAAGTATGTGTTTGTCTGAGTTAACTGAACTGAATGGTTATGTGAACATTTATCTAGGTGTAAATCTCAGGTAGTAGAAAGACAATAGCTATGCAGTTTAAATTACTTTATGAAAAGATCTAGTAAACAAGAGAGTGGTTGCTAGAAAAACTAAATTTAAAATTACCTCTGTGGAGTGCAGTAGTTTTGATTTTTCCTCATTGTTCCTCCACCCCTCTTTCTTACCTGTTTGCTAGTGCTTTTCTGAGGCACTCTCCCATTTTGCCAAAGTCAGCCCTCCTAAAGTCCAGCACCCTCACTTTTGTATGGCTTGACTCTGTGGCTGTGTTTACCATGAACCATACTGTTTAGTGGTCACTTGTTCCCAGATGGCTACTCACTTCTAGATCTGAGAAGCTCTCTCCGTCCCTGTTTGAGAGTACGAGGTCTAAGACTGCTCCCTCCTGAATGTGTTCTAACACTAGCTGTCTGAGGCATGCCCACTGTAGGGCATCAAGAATGACCATGCTCTTAGATGTGGCTGCAGTAAAGGTGCTCCAGTTAACATCTGGCATATTCAGGTCCCCCATCAACAATATTTCTCCTTTTTCTGCCATTCTAAGGATTCTTTCTATCATTTTTGTGTCCATTGCCTCCACCTGAGACAGGGGTCTGTAAACAACCCCTGTGTGGATTGTGGCACCTTTTCCTGTCTCCAGGGTGACCCACAGTGCCTCCTCTCCTCCCTGGTTACCCCTTAGTTCTGTTGCTTTGATTCTTTCCCTTATGTAGAGAGCTACTCCTCCTCCTCTTTTACCATCCCTGTCCTTCCTGTAGATTGTGTACCCTGATATGTTGACATCCCAGTCATGGTTCTCTGTGTACCATGTTTCTGTGTCTGCCATGATATCCAGGCATCCCTCTTCCATCAAGGCCACTAGTTCAGGGAGTTTGTTACCCAGACTATGGGCACTGATACTGATTGCCCTCCATTTTTGATGGCCTTACCCCTTTTGGGGCCATCACTTTCCTTACTGAGTTGCCTTTTTCTGGATTTACCCCTGCCCTGCTCCCTATTGACTTCTCTACCTTTGTGTCTACTTCGCTAACTACCCTGTTTTGTGGGGGGGGGGCTGGGATTTCCCTGCTTCCTTCAGTGCCGCCCTGGCTGGTTTAAATGCTTGACAATTTAGCATTTAAACCTTATCACCCAGGGATACTGGTTTCCTCCCGGACAGATGCAGACCATCACACCAGTATAGGCCTGTATCACTCCAGGTGGACCCCCAGTCCCCAGTGAAGCCAAATCCCTGAGATCTGCACCAGTTTTTCAACCAGTTATTGGATCCCAAGATGTGGAGTACCCTGGTCTTACCCATGCCATAGACAGGTAGCACTTCTGAGAAAGTTACCGTGCATGCCACTTGTCTAAGGCCCCTCCCCAACTCCACAAACTCTTGCTGCACTGCACTGCTCTGATCCCATTCCCAGCCAGGTCATTTGTTCTTAAGTGGACAATGACATCCAGCTCTCTCCCTCATGCAGTTTCTCCCTCGATCCTGAGGATTTGCTTCCTGTCCCTCTAAGCCGTGGTGCCAGACAGGCACCTTACCTCCCTCTCCCCTCCCTCAGTTCTACCCCCTAATGATTGAGAACCCCACCAGGAGTTGTTTCCTTCCCCTGTGGGGTCCTGTGCCACCCTCCTGTGTGTCTCCTTTGTGGAGGTTTCCAGCATCCTCTTTGGTCTCCACTGTGAGTGCCTCTATAGAGGAACCATGCTCCACCAGAATGGTGAATGAATTGTGGAGAGGCACAATTGAAAGGATGTGCCTCTGTTCCACCACCCTCTCCCTCCCTGAGCCCACTGTGGTCCAACCACCTCTTTCTTGGCAACCTCTGAGGCAGTGGTCTGGGTAGTCCCTGGGTGGTGGAGGAGGTTCCTGAATCCTCACCAGGTCAGCCGCCCATCGGCACAGCAGTAGGGTTAC
Organism: Neoceratodus forsteri; assembly: GCA_016271365.2. Lineage (NCBI taxonomy): Eukaryota > Metazoa > Chordata > Ceratodontiformes > Ceratodontidae > Neoceratodus > Neoceratodus forsteri. Next base: position 1,470,966,357 of record CM057450.1, on the reverse strand, counting down.
CACTTGTGATGCCAGCGACCGGGTTGGGAATGGACTCAGGCTGCTGGAGGGTCGGGCGGGGAAGGAAGATTGAGCGCCCAGAGGCTGCTCTCCTCCTCCAGGGTGGGGTGGGATGAGTCAGAGTTGATTCAGAGAGGGGGTGCAGGACTGGGCGACAGTGTGCACCTGTCTTTAGTGCACCAATACTTCGACCTGTCGACGAACTGTCGATTTTGTCAGCATCAACATAGGTTGCTGTATTGGTGTCGCTGTCGGGGAGGGTATACCCCCTTACCCAGCTCTCACATCCACTTACCCTGCTTATTCTATGGCTTCTAGTAGCTGACTTCCTGCACCTCCATCCACCCACATGCCTTATATGTGCCTGATGGTTACGTCCTTACGTATAACATGAATTATTGTCCTATACCACTGTACACGCCTAACTACAATCATCTTTTATTGTGATTCCAATATATGTATTGCTCTGAGTCATGAATCAGCATGCATTTTGCACTTAGTTTACCTACATTAATAGATTGGCACTACTGTCAGCATGGGCATGCTGCTGCCTCCGTTTCTATGTCTATGACCTGTTTTGTATATTTTTACCTGGTATTAAGATACTCCCATGATATACCTATCTTATGTGATTTTATAGCCTGCAAACTGCTGAATATATTTACCTTATTGTGACCTTATTTCATTGTAAAACCTGTCTATATAAGTTATGTATGTCTGTAACTGATTATGTAAACCAGGACCTCCTTGTGAATGAGCTCACTCCAATAGAATTTTCTCCTGCAATAAACTTGAACTTTAACACACACACACACACACACACACCACACACCCAGCCGTTCAGGCACAAAAGACATGTACAGCTGAGTGTCATCAGCATAACAGTGAAAACTCAGCCCATACTGTCTAATAATGTCTTCCAACGGCAACATGTAAAGAGCGAGCAACATGGGTGAAAGAATAGAGCCCTGTGGTACCCCACAGGGTAGAGGGAGAGGGAGAAGGCCGAGGAAAAGATCCTGGACACCACTCTCTAAGTTCTACCCATGAAGAATGATCGAAACAATCTGAGGACTGTTCCAGACAATCCACAGAAAAAATACAAGTGATACATAGATACATAGATACATAGATACATAGATACATAGATACATAGACAGTGTTGGCAGATAAGGGCCTATGGCCCACCCAGTCTGCCCATTTGAGCTTGTAAGTTCAGTTTATGTTTTCCTAGAAGTCTGTTTCCCCATATCCCTGACCTCCAGAATTCCTTTATGTCTATCCCATGCATTCTTAAATCCTGTGGTTGTTTCAGCCCCCACCACTTCCTCTGGCAGGGTGTTCTACTTGTCCACCACCCTTTCTGTGAAGAAATTCTTTATCACATTTCCTCTGAATCGTCCTCCCTCCAACTTCATCCCATGCCCTCTAGTCCTGGAACATCTTTTTCACTTAAAAATAGTGTATTCCTGCACCCTGTTCCTCCCTGTAAGATACTTGTATGTCTCTATCATATCCCCTCTCTCCCTCCTCTCCTCCAGGGAGTACATGTTCAGTTTCTTCAACCTGTCCTCATAGGACTTGTGATGCAATCCATGCACCATCTTTGTTGCCCTACTCTGAACCTTCTCTACCCTGTCTATGTCCTTACGTAGGTAAGGTCTCCAGAACTGTATACTGTACTCCAGGTGGGGCCTCAGTTGGGGTCTTGTATAGTGGAATTTTAACCTCCCTTTTCCTACTGGTGATGCCCCTGCCTATGCATCCCAGCATCCTATTTGCTTTACCTGCTGCCTTGTCACACTGTTTCCCTACCTTGAGGTCATCAGAGATGATAACCCCAAGATCCCTTTCCTGCTTGGTGCATGTTATATCCTCACTCCCCCTACTGATATATTGTGCCAGGGTTTTTGTGCCCCATATGCATTATCTTGCACTTCTTTGCATTGAATTTCAGCTGCAAATCCTGACCATTCTTCAAGTTTCTGCAGGTCCCTTCTTATTCTGTCTACACCTCTGGTGTGTCTACTCTGTTACAGAGCTTTGTGTCATCAGCTGAACAGTGAAATTCTACCTACTAGGTCCTCGCAATGTCACTGATGAAGATGTTGAATAGGACCGGTCCCAGCACTGATCCCTGTGGTACCCCACTGGTCACTCTTCCTCTGTGGAGTGACAGCCATTTACCACCACCTTCTGTGTCCTGCCGCCCAGCCAGTTACCTACCCACCACACTACTGTCCTGCCCACACCTCTTTGTTCCCACTTTTGTTTAAGGGGACTACATCTGCTGTCCTCCAGTCTTTGGGTACCTCCCCTGTTTCCAGTGATTGGCTAAACAGGATAGCCAGAGGTTCAGCCACTACCTCTCTGAGTTCTTTAAGGACCCTGCGGTGCATCCCATCTGGCCCCATTGCTTTATCAACTCTTATTACTTCCAGTTCCTTCAGGACCCTTTCTCGTGTAAAGGGACTTGTGTCCATTTCTGCACCATTCTCACCCTTGTACTCCTTCAGACCCATTACCTTCCTCTCTCTCAGTAAAGACTGAGCAGAAATACCTGTTCAATATGTCAGCTTTACTGTTGTCATCCTCCACGCGCCCCATCCTCCCCTTCAGTCTCACTATCCTCTCCTTTGCCTTTCTTTTTCACCTATGTACCTGTAAAAGGTTTGTCCCTCTACCCACTGATTTTGCAATGTGTTCTTCTGCCTGAGCTTTGGCTTCCCTTACTGACCTCCCTGCCTCCCTTTGCCTCCCTTTGCTTCTCCAGGTACTTCTTCCTATCCCTTCTGCCTGTGTCTTTTGTATTGCCTGAATGCAATCTTTTGGCTTTCACTTTCTTTCTACCTCTTTGGAAAACCATAATGGTCTCCTCTTCCTTTCCTCTTGCTAACTTGCTTAATGCATAATTCTGTTGCTCTTGTAATCCCCATTTTAGATACTGCTCACTGTTCCTCAACCCCTGATTCCTGCCCCATTCCCTTAATGCCTCTTTCAAGTATCTCCCATTTTCCCAAAGTCTGCCCCCTAAAATCCAGGATATGTGTTTTGTGTGGTTTGGTTCTGCTCTTTCTGTTATTTCAAACCACAATGACTGGTGGTCACTGTTCTCCAGATGCTCCCCACTGTTACCCACATCACACTGTCCCTGTTTGTGAGCACAAGGTCCAGTATTGCCTTCTGCCAGTTGGTTTCATGACCAGTTGCTTGAGGAAGGCACCCTGAAGGGAGTCCAGGATAAATCTGCTCCTAGTTGATGCTGCTGCTAGGATGCTTCAGTCCACATCTGGAATATTGAAGTCTCCAACCAGTACTACCTTCCCCTTGTCTGCCATCCTTTGGATGGCTAGCATCAGCTCCCTATCTGTTTCTTCCTCCTGGGCTGGTGGTCTATAGACCACACCTGTGCAGATGGCTGGCCCCATTTTCCTTTCCAGCTTAACCCACAATATCTCTCCCCATTTTGTTCCTCCTGGATCTCTGTGGCCCTTATGTCATTTTTACATACAGGTGCCACTCCTCCTCCCTTCCTGTTGCCCTGTCTCTTCTGAATATGTTGTGCCAGGTATGGCCATCTCCCAGTCGTGGTTATCATTACACCAGGTTTCAGTGATGGCCACAATGTCCAGGTCTGACTGCACAATGACAGCCTCAGATCTTCCATCTTGTTGCTAAGGCTCCTGGCATTTGCACATGGCTTCCATGATTTGATCTCCTAGACTGTTTTGCTGTTCTACCTCAGCCCCTTCCTTGGTTGTCCTTTATCCTGGTTCTCCTTGCTGTCTGCCCTTCTGCTGAATTTTGCCGCTTTTCTGCCTATCCACCTCTTGGCGCAAACTCCATCTTTTGCACACTGCTCTGCAGAGATAGCCACTCCTCTGGTTCACTGGTTCCACTGCTAGCTGTGGGGGGTGAACAAGTAGGTACCCTCCTTGCTGGCCTGCTACCCCTCTTTGCTAGTTTAAATGCTTGTCAATGTAGCATTGAAACTTATCATTGAGTGTGTGGATTCCTCCAGGATGGATGCAGGCCGCCAGGCTTGAACAAACCTCCATCCTCCAGGTGGGTCCCCAGTCACCAATGAATCCAAACCCTTCTCTCACAGCACCAGTTCTTCAACCATGAGTTAAAGTTCTGGTGCATGCACTCCATGCTTCCCTTGCTCTCTCGCAGGTAGTACTTCTGAGAAAGTGACAGAAGTAGCTACTTGCTTGAGACCCCTCCCCAATTTCCTAAACTCTTCCTGAACTTCCTTTGGCTCTCCATTTGCCAGGTCATTAGTACCTAGGTGGATATTGACATCCAGCTCACCCTCCTGTCTTGCCTTCCCAGTGATCCCTAGGATCTTTCTTCCATCCCTCCATGCCGTGGCACCTGGTAGGCACCTCACCTCCCTGTCCTCCCCCTCCTGTGTTCCTAGCTGGATCCTTCTTATGATGGAGTCCCCCACCAGGATTCACTTCCTCCTCCTCTGGGGTCCACTGCTTTCCCCACTGAGGTCACCTCCTTGGCTAACCTTCACATCCTTTCCTTCCACTTCTCTGGGTACCTCTATTTGGTTGTCCCTGTTTGCCAGTGTGGCATATGAGTTCTTGAGTGGAATAGGATCTGGGATGTGCATCTGCCTGACCACTCTAACCCTCCCTGAGCCCACTGTCATCCAAGTGCTCCTCGTTCTCGGCATCCTTTGAGGCAGTTGCATTGGACTGGGTGGTCTCTGGATAGGGGTGATGGTACTCCTGATCCAGTTTACTTCCGCTCTGAGTCTGGCTACCTCATCCCACAGTCCAGAGAGATGCATGCAGATAGGGCAGCACCTCAGTGTCCAGAAGGTCTTTCTGAATATGGCTGCCCACAGCCACTGCATTGCACCACTCCCACATTATACTGCAATTATACTGCTATTCCACTACTTGTCTGCTACTGAAGCTCTCCTAGTTCCCTTTTTATTAATTTACTGTCCTAAAAATCCTGCCAGTGATCTAACAGTACCCCATGGTCCACTGTGTCAAATGTTGCAGAAAGGTCAAGGAGGACCAAGATAGAATGGTCTCCTCAATCTCTCGCATTTAAGAGATCATTAAGTACCTGAACAAACACCGTCTCAGTACTATGCCTCTTCCTAAATCTGGATTGGAGAGGTTCATAGACATCATGGATGGTTAAATTGGCCTCCAGTTGCTCCGTGGCAACCTTCTTGATAATATACATCTGCCATACCCTCTTATGCCATTTGTTTCCTAAGTAAAAAAAAAAAAAATCATATTACTACTAACACTAGCAGGTGCTCAGTGCTACTTGAATGGAGTTGCTGTCATGTTCCTTGTCAGCTTGCCTGGCTCAACCCTCCATGCTCCCAAACTCAAACAACTTCTATTTTATTTTTTGTTACCATAAATCACCTTATCTGACTGCTGCACAACCACTGCACTTCCATGCCCACTCCCACTGTGTCTCCTCTCACTCGCCATCCCACTGCAACCTGACCCTGTTCCCACTGCATTCTGACTCCATTCTTGACTGCCATTGCAGCATAAAAAGTAAATGAATACAATGGACCACTCACAAGCCATCCTTACTCCCCATTCTTGTCTGGTCTGCTGTCTGGGGGGGGGGCAAGCATAAAATTCAAACTGGATGTATATGTTGACCCCCAAACTGACATAGAAAAGCTCCAGTGCTATCTAGTGTCAATTCTGCTTATGATACTGTATATAAAAAATTGTTTTTATTGGCTTCTTTTTTCTTCTTTTTCTTTATTAATTGTTTAAACATTCCATTTAAAATGTATGCAAGAACCAGTTTTAAGCACAATAATACCCTCCAGGTGGTGGTATGCCCAATGCTTGCCCTTCCAAGGTTATAAGGCTCTCCACCTGCAACACCAGGCCTCATTACTTCCCTGGGTGGGCAGATATAGCCAAATGCTCCCCACCTTGTTGGGTATTATTCCTCGCCTAACCAGTGAAGTTTAATGAAGATGTTGATTATGTACCATTCATATACTGTTTTAAGTTATGCATACATCTATATTTTTAAGCTGATTTTATGAACTGTAGTTGTAACCATCTTCTGCATATGTTTGATACAAAATCTCCTAAACAGACCATTGTGAATTATACACATATGACTCCATATGACTAGAAATCTTATATAATTTGGCACTGCTTGCCTCCATTGGATCTGATTCTTAGCATCCCAGCATCGCGTTTTTGGCGATCTTGTGGATACTTCACCATAACATAATTTATTTTCTGAAAATGGTAAACTTTATTGGTTTTTAGAAAGCATAACAAAAAAAGCAGGACAGTGCATACTGCTAAGAGACTGTCTGCCTGACCTGTCAAAATTCGGGGAGGAAGCAGAGGTGCTGATACAGAGAATTATACATAGAAGGTAATTTTAACATTGAACTACAGTACATGCAATAAGCAGACATTTCTGGGATCTACTCTCTGTACACTAAGATTAAGCAGTTAAGAGCAGCCTATCAACATCCTTCATCTTTTTATATAGTGCCTGAGTATTTCTATGTGACAAATAATTTTCTATTCATAGCAGCTCTAGAATTGAGTTATGCCATTCCTGATATGTATGCACTGTCTCATCCAACCAGTGCTTGAGAATAGCTTCTTCACTATTGCTGAAATAAGAAAACTATGATATTTCCTCTGGCAGGAAGCAGTCTAGGTTGAGCCCTAGTAAACATATTTGGGGTGTAAAGCATTTTCCAACCCAGCAATAGATTCATTCAGGACTTAATTTCATCCAATTGGGGCTTTGCTTTTGAACAATCCCAGAGGATGTGCTTCTACATGCCTTTCCTTCTTACATCTGGAGCATAGCTTGGAGTTAAGCTTTCCACTTGTACAACTTTTCTGGAGTGTAGTATAGGTAATGACTGATTTTGTATTGCATTAACCTTACGCCATCTAATTTAATAAACCTATAGGCATGCTTCCACACAGTAGTTGTATTATTTCAGTGGATATGTCAAGCAAAGTCTCTCTAAAAGGCAGTAGCTCTTGTAAAAATTGATCCTCTGTGAGTGGAACTGAAGGGCCTGTTGCTGGATTTTTGGAGTTGAAAGATCCCCCTTGAGGTCTGGCTTTTTAGGCAGCTTTTCAGGTGAGGGAGGAGGCATATGTCTGAGCTGGGCCATCTTCATATCTGCATCCATCGTGGAAGGAAAATCTCCCAAAAGCGATGTAAAAGTTGTTGATATTGAATGCTGAAGATGTCATCTCCTCTTTGTTGTGGTTATTAGGCAGTTTCCAGTTGAAATTAAGTAGTAAAAGATGAAGATGTGATGTTAAGGATAGGAGCCCTGTACCTCTGCTCCCACTAGGCTGCCTGCATCATGTGACCTCGTAGTTGTATTATTTAAAGTAACAAGCTCCAGGAACTCAGACTACCACTATAAGCCTATGGCATTATCTTGAGTGGTAGTAAGAGTTAACAACTCTTTGTATATTAAGAAGGTGGCATGGCATTGCTCTGCCAAAGTCCCCGTTTCATTCCATTTGCTGAAATTCCCAAGTTCCAAGGGCTTGGGGCCTAAGGCAGTGGCAAGCATGTGTTGTATTTGGAAAAAGGGAAAGACTGGTATGTGCCAGGGTGCCATGATCTGTTTAAACCTGTTGTAAGACAATAGAGAGTTCCTCTCCATTAGCATGTTAAGATTATTTAAATTTACAGCACTCAAAAGTTCTCAGGGACGGATTTTATGCTGAATTTTAAAGTTTGAAATACATGTTAAGGGCTACTCAGGATCATGGCAGGGCTTGTACCCAACAGCCTATGTAGCTGTTTATTGATGGAACTGAGGAGCGGTGTGTTTAGTTTTCAGAACCTGTGGGGGTTTGTTGTAGGATATATTAAGGACAGCCCTTATATTTATGCCTGTTTTTCTGCACAGATTTATTTCCATGAACTTCCATTGGGGAAGGTAAGCTGGAACATCTGCTTGCTCCATGTACTTCCTCCACCATAGGAATTTACCTGCATGAGTGGCAAGATAGTATAGTATAAAGTCAGGGAGATATAATCCACCTTGTTCTTTCAGAGGAGTAAATTTGTGGTAGGCCTTGCGTGGGGATTTGCCATACCAAAGAAAGGATGACAGGGCAGTTTTAAGATGGAGGAATCAAGTGTTTGGTAATACACTGCCTATCATCCCAAGAGGGTATAACAGCCAGGGAAGGATGTTCATTTTGATAATGTTAATTCTCACCCAGAGAGTTAACAAGAGAGACATCCAATGTTTCATGTCCTGTTTGATCTGAGTGAGGAGGGAATACAGATTTTTGGTAAACATTAATTTCTTGCTCTGGGCAATAAAGATGCCCAGGTGTTTTAATTGAGCTAGGGCATCCGGTACCCCCTCCCCCATTGCATCACCTGTTCCTTGAGGGTGTAGTGATTAAGTGGCATTATGCAAGTTTTTGTGAGATTCAGCTTATACCCTGAAATGCACCCACATTTCTGTAGTAAAGTAAGAGCTGCTGGAATTGAATGATCTGGATCTCAAGGCATAACAGCACATCATCAGCATAAGTGGGGATTTTGTATCTGAAATTTCCCAATGTGATGCCCTGTATATTATCCTCTGCCACGGTCCTTCTTGTCAGGGGTTCAAGATATAAACTGAAGAGGTAGGGGGAGAGGGGGCATCCCTGCCTGTTACCTTTTTGTAATTTGAGGGGGAAGAGAGGACACCATTGCAGAAGATCCTGGCTGAGGGGAGTGAGTGTAACACTTTGACCCAAGCAATGAATGGTGGGAAAGCCAAATTAATTTAAGGTCTCAAAAAGAAATGTTCATGACACTTGTCAAAGGCATTCCCTGTATCCGGGGAGAATAGTACAGCTGGAATTTGTGAATCCCTGGACACAGAAAGAATGTGAGACAGTTTTGCAGGTGATGAAAAGCAAGTCTGTTTTGTATGAAGCCCACCTGTTGTGGGCATATCAGGGTACTCCAAACAGTATTCACTCTAGTAGCTAAGATTTTAGCTAAGATTTTTAAGTCAATGTTTAGGCATGAAATAGGTCTGTTGCTGCCCATTTGTGCTGGGTCTTTTTCAGGTTTAGGGAGTAAAGGTCATGAGGGCTTCCTGCAAGGCCATATCTAAGTCCCCCCTTCAACTTGGCTTAATTTCTTTTTACAGCTAGTAGTTTATTTCTGCTGGCTTACATCCAAAGAGCACCCCAGCCCTGTCTCAAGGCTCACTATCCAGCACTGACCTGGCCCTCAGGGCTTCCCTCCCGAAGGGCCGTGGGGTTCCCCCAACCCCCACCAGAGACTGGATTCAAGGGGCCAGTGCCATGGTGGACGGGAATGGAGCCTTCGAGGCACCCTCCATTACATTGCTGCGGCAAGAGTTTTTTCTGTTTCCTTCTCCTAGGGGTCGGGTGTGCAATGATGCCTGTGGAGTGCACACGTGTCCGCATGTGCTCCCCTCCAAGTGTCTGCCCTGACTCCTCCTTTGTCTGCAGCACTGCAGCTGAGTCCCCCAGCCTCTGCTAGGGGGCAACCAGGCTTTGACAGCTGAACCCCTCCTGGAGAAGGAGAGCAGTCCATCAGATGCTCAATCCTTCCCTGCCCCTGCCGGCCCCAGGCGGTATGTGCTCATTCCCAAACATGGGTCGAGATAAGGCGAACAGTGCCTCAGCCCTCAGCACCACTGGGCCACCTAACTTGGCTTCATTAAAGAGTAATGCAAGGGGATTGAAGAGGTCCTGTGACAGTACTTTGCAAACATTTTAGGAGAACCCATCTGGACTGGGTGCTTTGTCAAGTGTGAAGGAAGCTATAGCTTGTTTAACTTCATGTTCTGATATTGGGGCACCCAATTTGTCTAGATGGTCCAGTGTAAGCTTAGTGAGATCTGCCTTATGAAGAAACTGCTGGATCTCAGGCACCTCTACAGGTGCTTCCTTAGCATATAGTTCAGTGTAAATTTGCTGAAGGCCATTTCAATGTCCCTCAGATTGGATAAGAGTTGGCCAGTTTGGGATTTGATTGATTTGATAGTTTTGTCCATTTTCTGCTGATTGAGCTTAAGTGCCAACAGCCTCCCTGCCTTCTCCCCTTGATCAAAATATTTGGTTTTGCCCCTAAAAATTGCAGATTCATCCTGTTCCCTGAGTAGTTCCCCATATTTAACTCTGGATGTGTTAAGCTGGAGAAGCATAGTAGTGCAGCATCCTCCTGAGACCTTCCTTTCGAGGTCCTTAATACTTTGCAATAGTTCCTTGCCTCCTCCTCTCTTCTTTTTCCTGGATGAAACCAGGCAATGAGTTCCTCTGAGTGTACATTTAAAGGCTTCCCAAAGATGTTCTTGTTAGCAACGGAGTCAGTATTAACTTGGAAATACTACCTCATACATTCTTTTATTTTACTAAACAATGTGGGTCCTTTAAGAGTCCCGCTTAATGTCTTCATTAGTGACATTGCAGGGGCTGGAGGGAAGGGTCTGCTTGTTTGCAGATGACTCCAAGATCTGCAACAGGGTATATACTCCAGACAGGGTGGAGAGAATGAGGAGGGGCCTGGGGAAGCTTGAAAAATGGTCTGAGGTGTGGCAACTGAGGTTCAACTCAAGTGCAAAATAATGAACCTGGGATGAGGGAACCCAGGGGAGAGCTACAGGAAGGGGGAGAGTTGCTGATGATCACCAAGGAAGAAAGAGACCTGGGGGTTATTATTTCAGATGACCTAAAGGTGTCTAAGCATAGTACAGAGCCCCTGATCAGACTCAAACACCCCGGTGATATGGATTTCCTCAGACCGCCTCTGCCCCCCTCTCCCCTCTGCAGAATTCAGCCTGTCCTGAAGATTTTTGGAGCCTCTGATCAAGCTCAAACACCCTGGCAGTGCAGCTTTCCTTAGACCATTGCTGCCCCCTTCTCCCCTCTACAGAATCCAACCTGTCCGGAACATTTTTGGAGCCCTGATCGGGTTTGAACACCCAGTGGTGCGGCTTTGCTCAGACCACCACTGCCTGTGACTACCTCTGCAGAATCCAGCCTATTCTGAAGGTACGGTCCCGAGAATGTACTGCTTCAGTTTTTGCACCTGTCTGCCTCTGCTGTCTGATTGGTCACAACACCTCAGCCACTTCCTCGGGATTGGTCTTGCTAAACCTTGGACTGTGCATTGCTCCAGCTCTGCTTATCAGAGCAAATTTTCCATCCACCCTCCCATCCCCGCCCCAACACTTTTTAAGGCTCTAGCTGCTTCCAGAGTGCCACCCTCTAACATTGTGATCCAGTCTCCTCTGTCCCACCCACATCTGCAGTTGAGTGTCCTCCCACTGTGTAACCTCCCACTGGGATATTTCTCTCTCTCTTCCTCTTGATACCCTCGCTTGCTGTGGCTCCACTCAATACACTCCCCTCACTCCTCTCCATATCTGCTAACTTTTCCCTACTTCCTCTTCCCATTGCCTCCTTCTCTCATCCCCAGATCTCCCTCTTTACCCCTATGTGCACCCTATTCGACCTCCTCATCCCTCTTCTACTCCTCCTCCTTCTTCTTCCCTAGACCTCCTCCTGCTGCTCAACTTCTAACCCCAACTTTCTCCCCATCACCCCTGCTCTTACCACAATGTTACCACCTCATTAGTCACCTCCTCTCTCTCCCTCTCCCCAATCTTCTATTCCTTCTTCTCAATTCACCACAGGCTTCTTTTGCTGCTCGAGCCTTCACTTGGCAGCTATTCATCAGCTCCTCCCTCCCAACCCCGCTCGCATGCCCCCCCATCTGCAGAATCAAAAGAAAGCCTCACGTTCCTCACCTCCACCTCCACCTCCTGGTCCTCCTACTGCTTCTAGCAGGAGATGTTGAACCTAATCCTGGCCCCACAAGCTCTGACACCCCTCTCTCTCAGGCTCTCCCAAAGGCTTGAGCATCTTCCATATCAGTGCATGCAGCCTCCTTCCCAAACTAGATGACCTAAAAGTGTGGGTCACCTTTACACTCCATGGACATTCTTTGCATATTGGAAACCTGGATAGCCTCTCATGTCCCTGAATCTCAACTGGCCCTCCCCGACTTCACCGTCTTCTGACAGGACCATGGAAAATGTGGTGGGGTGGCCATCTACTCCCACACCTCTTTAAACTGCTCCATCTCCCACCTTTAGGCTACTACCAGCCCTCATGAATTTCTCCTTACCTCCATCACCCTCCCCTTCCCCTCTTCTTCTCCCCTTTTTGTGGGGGTCTTATATGCCTCCCCTAAACTCCTCCCCCCATCCCTGATCTCCTGCATCACTGCCATCTCCATCCTCGCTAATTCTGGTGAACTCATTCTACTAGGTGATTTTAATCTAGACTGGCTCTCCTCCTCCTCTCTTAATGCTTGTCAACAGATCTAGGCACTAAACCTTTCCCAAATGATTAATGACCCTATGCGTCCTAACTCTAGATCTCAGTTACACTCATTCCTTGACTGAGTGCGCTCTTCACACCCCATTGCATTTGCTTTGCTGGCATCCTACCTGACATGCTCAGCGTACCACTGCCCACCTACTGTATAAGGAAAGCCTGTCTTCCTCCCATCCCCCAAATAAGTCCAATTCTGCCCTTAAAATCTCTTGACATACATAAACATCTCCAGGACTTGGCACAGGCCAACTGGAGCCCTGTCCTTTCTCCTCTCAGTTGACTCCACCCTTTCCCATTTCATCACTATCTTCCTGAAGATCTGGGACCCCATGCCCCTTTAAACAGCCAGAGTAAGGTGCACCCACCATCCCTGAATAACCTCTGATATCCTGGCCAAGTGTAGAGCTCATGATCATGCTTGGCACTGCTTCAAAACTACAGGCACCCAAGCCCACCTCCAGGCCTTCTGTACCTCTGCAAAATGTACCATTAGCATCTGGCGTGCAAAATCTGACTTTTAAATCCTGACTACACCCTCTAATAGTACTCCATCCTCCTTCTGGCAGGACCTTCGTCACACTTCATCCCTCCACTGACTCCCCGCCCCATCCAGGTAGATGGCACACTGATCCAGCTCATGTTGCTGAAGCCCTTACTAAATACTTCACTTCCTGTGTCATTCCTGCAGGGCATATCCCCACCCCACTTCATTCTCCTCATCCCTCCTTGCAGCCTTCCGCCCAATTTCCACCTATTCTTCCATCAGAAGTCTTGAGATCCCTTACTTCTCTCAAACTCAACAAATCTAGCCCCAAAGGACTGCATTCCAGGCTCCTAAAAATCTCTGCCCCCTCAATAGTTAACCCATATCCTAAATCTCTCCTTCTTCTCAGCCATGGTCCCTTCTGCCTGGAAGTCTGCTACAGTTCTTCCCCTTCACAAAGGTGGTGACCCCACTAGCCCTGGAAACATCTGCCCTATTTCACTTCTCCCCACCCTTGCCAAACTGTAAGAATCCCTAATTTTCACCAGGATAAATGACTTCCTATCCTCATCCAACATCCTCTCCCCATTTCAATCAGTATTCAATAAATCCCACTTGACCTCCTCCTCTCTCTTATGCTTCACAAATGCCATACAATCAGTGATGAACCAGGGTCAGATCACCTCTGCCATATTTATAGACCTTGTGAAAGCCTTTGACTCTGTTTCGCATACCCTCCTTCTCTTCAGTCTAAGCTCTGTTGTCCTTTCCCCTGTCTCAGTTGCCTGGTTCAGCTCTTACCTTACTGGGCACTTCCAGTCAGTTGCTATCATTAACGTCCTCTCTCCTTCCCTCTCCATTCTTGCAGGTGTTCCCCAAGGTTCAGTCTTCAGGCCTGTTCTCTTTTCCCTCTTAATTAATGATCTACCCTCTGCCTGTACACACACCCACATTCACATGTAGGCAGACAATATGGTCCTTTTCCTGTCTGACCCATCCATCCAGGTCATTCAATCTCACCTTCAGAAAGATCTCTCATTGGTCACAGCATGGTTTGAGACCAACCATCTCAAGTTCAATACTAAAAAGCTGTGACAATGACCTTTGGCTCTAAACAAAAACTTGACAGGCTTCCTCCTCCTCCCTGCTTTCTTCTCCATGACCAACACTCCCTTGACAATGTTCAGGCCTACAAATATCTCGATGTCTGGTTTGACCCTCCCCATTTCTCCTCTCACTTCAATGCTCTCCACACCTAACTGCACCCTAAACTAAGGTTACTCTATCACCACAAATCCAGTCTCTCCTCCCTGTTAGACATGACTTCCTGATTAAGTGGATCCTTCCTGCCTTTGATTATGCTGACATTGTTTACAGTGTTGCCTCAACCACCTCCCTCACCAAACTGGATGTGTTGTTTCATGCCTTCTGTAGGTTTGCTTCAAACTCCTCCTCTTACTCACCGCTATGACCTATACTCTTCCCTTTCCTTCAGTTCCTCTCACAGAGCACTCCTCTCATTGCTCTACTTTCATTGCCAAATACTGGTTTTGGTCCCCTCCTGTCCTATCTTGCCTCTCTCCTTACTCCAACTACTCCCTTGCCCTACAACTCATGGTCTAAGAGTCCCCGCATTTCCTCCCTCCTATGTGTCCGCACCTCCATGGGCAAACTCTCCTTTTCCTACAGATTTCCCTTCCTCTGGAATTCCCTACCCTCTCACTTACACCTCTCTCCTTCTTTCCCTCCCTTCTCTCAGGTGCCTACTCAGACTACCCCATTACCTCCTGCACCTGTTCTTCCATCTAGGCCCTCACCTGACACATCCTACTTGTCTCCGCTCCTCAATTGTACATATCTTTGTAAATATAGCTATTGAATTGTACTTCTACTTGTATATACTGCTATGCTGTAATTATCTCTTGTTGTGTATATTTCATTGTTAAGTACCTTGCATAGCACTTTGTATGTCATTTGTATTTACTTCTACTATGTACCCCTATTCCCTCAGGTCACACCTGGAAATGAGTTTGGGTTCATGGTGCCTTTCCTGGTTATCAACTTTTAAATAAATAAACAAAGGCTGTAGGAAGGGCCAGTGGCATGCTGGGATGCAGAGGTATTACTAGCTGAAGACAGGAGCTAGTGATGCCATTGTATAAAATGTTGGTGAGGCCTCACCTGGAGTACTGTGTGCAGTTCTAGAGGCTGTACCTTTGTAGGGACATTGATAGGGTGGAGGCAGTGCAGTGAAGGCAACTAAGATGGTACAGGGCTTGTTCTAGAAAACATATGAGGAGAGATTAAAGGACCTCAATATGTACTCACTGGAGGACAGGAGGGATCGGAGGGACATGATAGAAACATTCAAGTACCTTAAGGGCACAAACAAGGTGTGGAGGGGACATCTTCCAATATAAAAGGAGTACAAGAACGAGGGGACATGATATGAAATTGGAAGGTGGCAGGTTAAGAGGAAATGTGAGGAAGTTTTTCTTCACAGAGAGGGTGGTGGACACATGAAATAGTATGCCTCAGGAGGTGGTGGGCAAGCACAGTGAAGGGATTTAAACATGCCTGATACAGGTGTAGGGTACCTTAGAGGTGGGAAGGAGAGGTCATGCCATTGACCAGGTAGGGTCAGTGGCATAAACTAGTGTAGGGCTTATGGGCAGACTGTTTGGGCCTAGCGGTCCTGATCTTGTGACACTTTCTATGTTTCTATGTTATTTAATCTCCATATTTTCTATAGTCAGCTTGATCAAGAGGCAGAAAGGACAGGCGAACAGGGAGTGGTCAGATATGACCCTGGTGTGTATTTCATAATGAGTGGTGACCTTAAGGATGTCCTGGCTTACTAAAAAAAATCAAGCCTTGAGAAGGTGTCATGGGCTGCTGACCAGCATGTGTAGTCCTGGTATTGGGGTACAGTACCTGCCATATGCCCACTAACACCAGGTAGTCTGGGAATTCTCTAAAACCCTTTGAGTGGAAGAAAGACCCACCAGCTTGGTTTTGGATCTGTCAAGGCATTATCTGGGACCAAATTCAGTCTCTTGCCAGAAGAATAGTGGGACTGCTAGTCATGGTCGCAAATTTGCTTTAAAGTGTTGTGAAGAATTCTGGATCTTCTGCATTTGAGCCATAAATTGAGGCAAGAGCTATTTTTGAGTTGCCAGGATGCCCCTGATTATAATATACCTCCCCAGTGGAACTGCCTGCTGCTCAATCAGTTGGAAATGCAGGCTTCTGTAAATTAAAATAGCAACCCCTGCATGCTTATTACTAACTCCTGCTGCAAACACCTTTCCTACCCACTCCCTCCTCCAGAATGTAACCTAGTGCATAAGTGTGTGTGTCTCCTGTAAAAAGGCAACCTTCGCCCCCAGGGATCTGAGGTGCTTAAGAAATTGGTACCTCTTTTCTTCTATCTGAGTCCATTTAGCATTCCATGTTACAAAATATGGATTATTCACCATAAGCATGGAGTGGTGAATGCTTGAGAAACCCGTGATGGACGATTAAGGATAGCTTACTCATCTGCATCTGAAATGCCTTAGAAGACCTGGGATTGGCAAGGCATTTGCATGTAGTTCTATGTTTACTACACATCTCTGTTTGTGGCAAGTATCTAATCACATAATGTTATTTCAGCTGTACAGTATTGGTAAAATTCAGAACAAGTAACACAACCAACAGGATAAAAAACATAACAAGAATAAGCATCATTATACCACTCAAACAAAACCTAACCTGTCATGCAAAGAGTGCAATGGTTAACAAGAATAAACATGGGAGCGGTTTGAGGTCCTCACCAGCTGTGACCTCACTAAGGTATCAAACTGGACTGGCGTCACCAGCCAAAACTGCCAAGTTCAATCAGGGCCTGTATGAGGGTGACACAGTCCAAACTGCTGCACACAGTAAAATGATAACCAACAGAAACTTGAAGAATAAAAAAATAAATGATTTATTGCAATTTAATGCAAGCTCCTGAGAGACATGCCCTCTGGTAACTGCTAGTCCCTGTATAAGGGTTACTCCCCGCTCATGAACCAGCTTCAGTAGATTGGTAAATTAACCTATAAGATATTAAGCAGAAATGTGGTGAGAAGTAAAAAAGCAAAATACTTAAAGTTGAAATTCCATGGCACAATTGACACTAGAGAGCTACAGCAAAAGAGAGAAAGAAAAGAAAAAAGTTACAGTAAGTACAGTAATCCCCCACATTTTCCCTATTGCGGTTTGCAGAAGCCCCCTACCCCACACACCCAAACAATGGATTAGTCCACCATTAAATGTGTCCTCTGTGACATGTCAGGAAACAATCTGAGATGCCCGAGTGCAGTAATTGTCTTGAACGATGCATACACAAAGAAGCCCCTGCTAAAAGGGGGTGAAGTAAGGGTCTGAGATGTTGTTTAAGTATATGAACTCGGCTCACAGTACATGTGTTGGCAAAGACACACAGAATTCAGCTGAAAGGGTGTCCCATCAAGTCCTTGATCTAATCCCTGACGTCGGGAGAGAAGGGTGAGCAGTGGACGGATTGGTAAGTGCAGTCTGTGGCCTTCATTTGAGCATCCCTTCATTGCCAGATTTGAACAGTGCTATGTTAGTACTTGCTACAAGCTTCTCTGCCATTCTCACCATGCGTGAGATCTAACTGTCGCTTCCAACACTGTAGTTCAGGCTGCGTGAACATGTGAGTGGTGTCCAGCTCAATGGTGCAGTGAAGATATGTGTCAAAGAGAACACGTCCTGTGTAACATCCTATTGGATGGTTAGTTGCCAAGGAGGACAAACATGGAGGTGTATCCCAACATCTTTGGAAAATGACAGGATGATAGCTCCTGTCAGTAAAGTCCAGCTTTGGCTTCACTGTCAATGGTTGAAGGGCAGGAAAAGAGGCAGCAAAACTTAAGAAAGCAGACAGTTAAGGGATGTAAACAATCAACCATTTTGATACCCACAGATGGTATCAGATGATCATAATTAAACATAAAGCAATTGGCAGTGCTAAGAAGTCTACAGGGAGAAACAATTTATCTCAAGAGGGGCATCTCTGCAGTCCAGTATAGCTGCATAATCAAAAGTCACAACTACCACATTCTTTACATTCTGCATATGACCCGGTTCATTCAGCAAGTGAAGTTACCTGAGGAGATGTAGACTGAACACCAGGGTAGCTCAGCGAGCAGATGGTGTCTTGAAGATGTCATGTAGCAATTTCAGAAGCTCCTTGTTTGCCACATCCACATTAGAGAATTCATAGGTGCCCTGTGCAGTAGTCACAATCAGTCTGGCAGGGTGCAGTATTCAGAATTTTATTTGAGCTCCTTGCAGAATTTAATTCTTTTCTAGGCTAGTTGCTTTTTATGAACAGCGAGGGTAACATCACTAAATATTTGGAAACCATTTTCGTTCCACATTAAGGTGCCATGCTTGCGAGCTTGGTTTTATATAGTTCTCATGGTAATTTAAGCCCTGCCAAGAGATGATAGCTCTAGGTTTATCCCAGGTGGAGGTTGGGTCTCAAGAATCGATGATCCCATTCAATAGTATAGGTAGTCCCTGTCTCGGGTGGCCTAGCCATCTCCTGCAGGAGCTTCTGTACAAAGGCAGGCATGTTAATCCCCCACCACCTTCTCCAAAATCCCCAACAGTACAAGATTATTCCTTCTATGCCTCCCTCTCCTGGTCTTCAATGTGATCCTCTAGTTTGGCAATTTTTTTTTTCAACTGTTGTATTTCTGTCAGTTCCCACTTTTGACGATTCTCTATAGAACTGATTCTTGTTTCAGGATCACCAACTCGTCTGGTCAATGTCGCCAGTGCTGGCTTTAGGGTTCTAAAATCACTGACCAGTTCCAGTAATGTAATTTTAATAGATGCCAGTTCACTGAAGAAATAATCAAGTTTGTCCAATGCATCATTCCCATCACTGGGCTCCAGGGGTGAGTCAAGAGGTGAGTCCTGCTTCTGTCTCTTAACCACCTAAGAGCAGGACGGTACTGGCAGGACCGATGTCAGGTCTATTTGCTGTGGTCCAGGTCACTCATTTTGATTGTGGAAAGTCCCAGGTTATCCATAGGTAATCCTCAGGTGATACACTGGTAAGCAGAATAAAAAATAACAAAATCTGCAGGTTTTTGCCTCGTTTATTTAGCATGGTTCACGGAGCTGAAAGGGAACTACCACTCACACCAAGCACATCACATGACTCCCACCATAACATAATTTCTGTATAGCTCCACATTGTCAATGGGGAATTTATTACAAATGAGTAATGAGTTCCCCTACTGTGGATAGTTGTACAGCCCTAAGCTGTGACTTCAGCACAGAACTCATTCCAAAAGATGGCACTTACTCAGTTTCTGCTGTACCAGCCTAATGGGATAGCAGCATAGACAGATCTTTTTTGTTATTTTTGTTGAGGAATAGTGCGACTCTAAAGCAGGCTGGAAGTACCTGGAGACCCCAAAATTTTGAAATCCATGCCTGTTAAGCTGAGGAGTTTAAATTGACTAAGCTGCTAGCTAGCTCTCATTATCAGTGCCTACAGAGCCAGAATGAGGACCACTTGCCATTAATAGGTTGTTTTGTTTGTAGATCTGCTAAAAACATCCAGTCTGGTGCCTCAGGTAAGTATGCAAAGTCTTTGTTTCATGTGGGGCTGGGTCAGATACGGAGGTTAGGTGTGGTTGTGTTACTACCTGCTGTTTTTTCTCTCCCTACAGTATCTGTCAGCATGGTTGTTGCCCTCTCTTCTAGCTAGTGTGCATTTTGGTGTTGTATTTGCCTCTGAACAAAATAATTTTACTTTAAGAGCCTCATAGGAAAACAAATTTGACAGGCAGGTTTGCTTTTACTGCACTGTGGTACTGGGTACTAACTGGTTTTTACTAACTGTGTTTGAGTGCTAAGGCTATTTAGTTTCATCCCTATTGTGTGTTTGGGGTTATTGTGTCTTTTGTTAACTGTATGTCTGTCCCTTGTGGACCCTTGAGGTCCATTGGTGTGAGCATGGCACTTCATGCCTTTTTTTCACACTTGAGATATGCTCTTTGGCAACAAGCCAGACACTCATTGTTTACAGCTCCTTTCCATGTTAAATACCCCTGCTTGTTACTCCTCTGTGTGGGGACACATACATGTGCACTAAGAATGCGCTAAAGTAACACTGTCATGCATATAAGCATGATATCAGTGCAGATATGTATAGATATCACTGGCTGTCAAGGCAGAACGCAGGTGCAGATGCTCCAGCAAGCCCCAATTTCTAGTAGGAATGGTCCTCTGAAGTGCATTTGTTTGCTGGTTGGGAAGCTTGTCAAGGGAAGGTGATAACAGAGACCCCTTGCTGTTATTTTTATTTTCCAAGAGTTATCCTAGTCAGTTAGTGATTTATGCTTTAAAGATTGGAAAGAAAAAGCCTGAGGAAGTAGAGCTGTGTTCTCTTAAAGGGACAGTGAACTGGAGTTGAAATTTGTTTTAAAGTGGTAGTGACTAATTTTGTGCATAGTCTGTCGTCAATTGCAATCAAAGTTCAATGGGCCCTGACTAATCATAGACCAATGATATTCAAGAAATGTAAGACCTACCATAAGACTATGAGGCCTTCACCCATGAAGACCTACTACCCTCACTGTGTAATGCAATATTATATGTCTATGTGAGCACCCCCCCCCCACACTGAATCCCTGCACTGGGGGGGTTGCACCTGTGTACCATTTGTCAGTGGTAAAGCTGAGATGCACAAATCCAAATTGCTCTCCTTAAAAAAAAATACTACATGCTGATGACACACAGATATTACCTGATGAAGACACCCCAACCAAAAGTGGGCCCCAGATCAAGGGTACATACAGTGTGCAGGTGCACCAAAGCAGAGGGACCCTGCTCCCAAGATTTGTAGACTGATGACCTACCTTGATAACATGGCAGGTCAAGAGGAGGATGCAGGGGGGTCTGGGAAGAATCGCGACCCAGCAGAGCCAAAACTGTCAGATAAAGAAGAGTGTCCTCCTGAGAAGGAGAAGGAGGGAGGGAAGTGGCCAGAGCTCAAAAAGAAGATTCTGATGCCCCCCCTTATTTGATTCAAAGATGCTGCCCTGCCCAATAACTGAGACTTGAAGGACATTGCAGCTGAAGGATGTTCAGAACACAGAGACTCTGAATGTGAACCCCATAGTTTTAACCTCAGTTTCCAGTCTGAAGTGCTTTCCCAATTTATGTCACTGTGACCAAATTATTAATCAGTAATGGGCCAGAGCAGACATGCAAAGGCAACAACCCAGGCCCAGGATTCAATGTTAATGTTTTCAGGAGGAAACGTATAAGAAGTGGGAAATTCCTCTGGTGGTAGATATGCAGCACCACCATTCCTTTCAGTAGCCCTGTCAGATGCTCATGACAGAAAAGTGGATTCAGTATGCAGGTGAGCCTTTGATTTGAATGGCATCAATCTGTGATTGATTTACTCTTCCTTCATTGTTCCCAGGGCTTTATGTTCATGTGTACTGCCTTAGGTAGGTTTGTTCCACAGGATTCTATAGGGGTGAATTTTTTGAAGCTCAGATCAAGACTTCTTCCTTTTTGGGACAGGCAGCTGTGGATAGTTTGTGTATGTCAGCCCTCCCATCCTACTCTATGGTGACAGTAGTCAAGGGGTACGGCTGTGCCACTGGACCTCAGATTAGGCATCTAAGACAAAACTGTACAATATGCATTTTGCTAGAGTATTGCTATTTAGCCCAGAATTGGATGGAATTTTGAAGGCCATCCAGGATAAGGTAGGTCAGTTACCATCTCTAAGCAGCAACAGAAGTATGCACAGCTGCAAGGGGTGGGGTTTTAGCCACCCTGGCAGTCAATGGGGATTTGTGCCTTTTTGGGCCTCCATAACCAAAGAGGCAGAGGAGTCTACTCTGGGTTCAATGTAACAGGAACTGTGGCCCCGTCAGGCATAGACACACTGGAGGTACAGGCAAAAGAAGCAGAGCTTCACAATGAATGTACGTGAGCCCATTTTTGCTGTTATTCCCTTGGTGGATGACTGCAGAACTTTTACCAGCAATGGACCTAGTCACTACCAGATGTATGGGTTTTGGAAATTCTGGCCCTGGTCTATGCCATAGAATTTTCTTTCATGCCCACAAAAAATAACTTTCACCAGTCCCCAGTCCCTCTAAACCAGCTGAAAGGGCAAGCAGTAAGCCAGACTCTAGACCCTGTGATCCAGACAGAGGCAATCACCCCAGTTCCCCCTCATGAGTGGGGACAGGGGTTAAATCCAGTCTACTTTATAGTCCTCAAGAGGTCTAAGGCCTTCTGACCAATCCTGGACTTGAAACACTTGCACAAGTTTGTCAGGCACACAGTGTTCAAGAAAGAATCCCTTCATTTAAGTAGTCCAGCCAGGAACTACCTGGCGACCATGGACTTGAAGGATGCATATCTCCACATTCCAATATGCAAGTCACACTAGAAATACTGAGATTTGCAATCTAGAGGTGAAATTTCCAGTACTGTGCTCTCCCATTCAGTCTAGCGTCAGCACCAACAGCATTCTCAAATGTTCTGACTGTGCTGGTGGCACAACATAGGCATTAGGGTCATCATGTATACCCCTTCCTGGATGGTCTACTCATCAGAACTTCAACAGTGCCAATGGTGGAAAGGTCTTTGTTGAGAACTCTGGAAATCCTGGTGAAGCACAACTGGATATTCAACAAAGAGAAGATCTCTCTGATACTGTTGCAGAGGTTGGAGCACCTGGGAGCAGTTTTCTAAACAGTCAAGTGGAAGGTCTTTCTAGCCACAACCAGGAAGGAGAGCTTAGTCCAGGAGATTCAGTGGCTGAGATTCTGATCAGTAGTTTCTGCTCACAAGCTGCATTATGTCTTGAGCCTGATGATGGCAGTGATATAGCTAAAAGCATAAGTCAGATTTCATGTGAGACCTCCAAAGCAGGCTATTTTCAGTGTGGTCCCCAGCCTTAGAGAACTAACAGGTCCTGATCCTACTATGCAGACCAGTGTTCAACTGACTATGTGGTGGGAGAGCCTGACAATCTTCTTAGGGGAACTCTCCTCAAAGCTCACATGGAGCTGATCCTGACTACCAAGCTTCTTGGATTACACCATATTCCAGAGCAAGATGTCTGGAGCCCTGAGGAACAGTGTCTGCAGAAGAATTTTTAGAAATGTGGGTAGTGTGTCTAGCCTTGAGGTACTGCTAGGATAGGGTTTGATCCAGGTGATGAAAATGAGATTGGTCAATATCATACAGAAACAGTCATGGAAGCACAAGAAGCACAAGCATGCTCACAGAAGTGACCAGGGTGTTTCAGTGAGTTGAGGACAGCCTAATGTCTCTGGCAGAAGTCCACCTAGTAGGGGAACTGAATATTCAGGCTGACTGGCTATGTCATGAGAAAGTCTACCCAGAGTGGTGGTCTACCCAGAGTGGTTGCTAAACCTGGAGCCATTCAGTCTGCTATGCAGAAGGTGCAGGCAACCTCAGGTCAACCTATTTGTGACAAAGGAGAATGCTCAGGTGCTGATATTTTCTATCAGTTTCAGTACCCATGGGTGTAAGCAGCTTATACTCAGTTCTAGAAGTGGAACTTCAACAGAGTGCTATTTGGTCCTGTTGCTTACACTGTTTCCCAGGGTAATGCAAAGGATTTAGTAATCAAAAGGAAATCATTTTTGGCTAGCCCCAGAGTGGCCAAGAAGGCCATGGTTATCATATCTGTTCAATCTGACAACCCAGGCAACATTTCAGATCCACTTTGTGAGAACCTGCTTGGTCAGGTCCCAATTCTGCTGACAAAGTCAGAGGTGATACAGTTGGCAGCCTAGCTCCAGAGAGGAGAAGGCTTCTAAAGCAAGAGTTCCCTGAAAAATTGGTAGACACCCTGATGTCCTATTGAAAGGTTTCTATCTTGGCAGCCTACGACAGAATGTGGAACATTTTTTCAGACTGGGCAGATCCCAGGCACTAGGCCCACCTAGACTATAGTACAGCAGATTTTAGATTTTTGCAGGTGGCAGTGGACAAAGGACTAGTACTAAGTACCCAACTGTGTCAGGTATCTGCTCTGTGTGTTGCTGGAGCCATCTGTGGAACCTGTTTGGGACCATAACAGATGTGATTTGCATTCTCAGAGCAACCAGTATGGCCCATCCATCTCTCTGGTTCCTGACCCACCATGGGACTTCAGCTTAGTGTTGCACACCTTGTATGAACCACCATTTGAACCCCTGTAATCAGTTCCTTAGGATAATCCGTCTTTTAAGGTTTGTTTTCCACTTGCAGTTTGCCAGACCCTTTTGCATACAAAGCAATACATTATAATGCATAAGGACAAGGTAGTGCTTAGGAAAGTTCTGTCCTTTGGTCCCAGTGTTCTTACAGCCTTCCATGTGACTCAGGACATACGTTTTCTGTCCTTCTACCTGAAGCCAGCAAATCTATAAATAAAAATTAAAAATGTCATACATTGGTTAAACACAAGATGGTTAAGATATACTTAGAAGAACACAGGAGTTCAGAATGTTTCTTTGTTCTGTTTGAAGTGATGAAAAAGTCCAAAAGACATAAAAGACCACATTAACCAGGCTGGTAATGTCTTGCATCACAAAGGCATATAGTATTTAGCAGAAAAGAAAAAGGCTCCCACACTGATCAGAGCAGCCTCCACCATGGCACTTACAGCATCCTGGGCAGACAAGACAAAGGTTTCAGTATCAGAACATTGTAAAGTGGTAATGTAGTCCTTCATTCATACACTTACAAAGCAGATGTCCAGAGCTCTGTTGATGAGGTCATTGGGAACAGAGTACTGCAAGAGGTAGTTAACAGATGAATTCATAGCTACCCTTAAGGGTCATATATGAGACAATATTATCCCCACCCTTTCTTAGATGGGTACTACTTTTCAGAACCCAAATTAACTAAATTCCCCCCATTGGCAACATGGAGTGGTACAGAAAGGAGAAATTCCTTCATATTTACCCTAATTTCCTTTTTTTGCCCACTCCAATATTTTCAGTGAGGCTTCCTTCTGGAGCCCTAGGCTCTTTTTGGAGAATATTGTCCAGTATATAGATGTACAGTACATTGGTTTCATGTGAAAATGTCTGTTACAGTTTGTTCAAGTATTGGGGATTTGTTAGTTAAACCTGGACAGCATAGCATATACATTTCTGATTATCATGATGAGCTAATGGGCTCTCTGGCTGCAATTTCTTAACTTATCATGGTTGTGGAACCTGTTTAAGTTCTCTCCCACTTGTTTTTACGAGTCAGTCTAAAATTTTTCCTTTTACTAAATGTTATATGTTTCTGTTGTTGAAGGCAAACTTGGACAAAAGTGTCTGGAAAATCTGAAGAATTCATGGTTCTTACAGAAATCCTGTTTAAGGTCCAAATATTGAATAGCTTGTTTGATGACTTTCTCTTTCAAGATAAGGTAGGCCTATGTATTTCCTTTCTTAACTGTTGTTATGGTAAGTATGTGATGTACTGGAAGCAAGGACTCCCTGGTTACTTGAATGTAGATAGTCATATATATGTTTTAGGTACTGTGTTAACATATGGAAAATGAGCAACTGATGCCTTTTAGAATGATCATATCTCAGGGTTCTGTGCTGAAGTCACAGCTTTGGGCTATACCACTGACCCCAGGATGAGAGCATAATATCCATATGTATTATATTCCTCACTGACAACATTGGAAGTAACAATAAAGGAAATTATGGTAAGTATGAAGGAATTTCTCCTTCTGACTCTTGCTTTACCTGGAAATGTATTTCTGTGGCTTGATATGCATCTGTGATGTAGCCTTCCTCTGTTTTTCCACTCTTATTTGTGGTCTGTTTCCATTGGTTATCTAACATGGTCAGTGATTTCTTGATTCCATAGTTAATCACTGTTTCTTGGCTATTGAACCTTTGAATGTTAATACCTGTTTTTTTTTCATGCATTTTCCTTATGTGACATCTAAATCCTATTTGTCTTTCTCTCTATTTTAAGTAGTAGTAGTAGTGCAGAAGTATGTCTATTTAAAATAGGAAAAGACAACTGAGAAAAGTTTATTTTCAGTGGTAACAAAGTGGCATTTTTTAGTTTTAAATCATTGTATAGTATGATTGAAGGTACTGTACCTATTATGGTTTGAAACTGTAAAGTGTGCACTGTTTTCTGCCACAAAATATTCTAGCTGTGCCTGTTCTGCTAACAGAAATGAGTTAATGTATAATTAATGTATTTATTTGATTTTGTTAACCGGGTTGGCTCACTGAGACTTGTCTCCCTTTTGCAGGAGTGACTCAAGAAAAGTTATATACAGTATATGACTAGTATTCATACTGGTACAGTATTGTGTACAATTTAACACCATTGAGGACAAAATGACAACGGTAGTAGCATTAGGTACAACAGTGAGGACCAACAGATTGCATAGCAAATTCTGTATGCTGTCCAATAAGATAAAGTGCATAGTGCAATGTTATAGAATAGAGTACATCAAATCAAACTCCACAAATCAACACCAGGGGAATTATTCATGGTCAACACAGGGAAATAAGCACCTTAGCCGCAATTTGACACCACAAAGACAGGGGAAGTTTCAATGGAAGCAGGAGCAGTTATGCTTTGGGTTGGGCGCTCTTTGAGTAGCACTTTGAAGGCCTGATAGGTGTGGCTTTTCTAGATGAGGACTGGAAGTTCATTCTAGAGTAAAGGTGCTTTTGCGCTAAAAGGACTGTTGGCCTAATGTAGTTTGGGTCCTTGCAACTTTCAGGAAGGGCTGGGAGGAGGAGCAGAGGTGCCTTCTAGAGGGCATTCAGCCCATATATCGTTTAGACTGTGAAGACAATTCATTAATATCCTATAGGATACATAGAGGGAAGAGTAGTAGGGAAACTCTTTAAGAGAGGGCCAGTGCAGGGAGGCAAGGACATCTCAATTGTGTTCTCAACTACCTGCGCCAGATACAAACCTGACAATACTGTGATACATGACCTTAAGCTTAGTAAACTCTGCCTTTCAGAGAGGAGAGGACTGAGCCCCACACAGTAATGTAGGGAGGAGGAAACTGTTGGCTACAGATATATAAACTTCATTTGTGAGACAGGATTTGAGCCTATATAACAGCCCCAGCTGTTGAGAAAGAAGCTTGGTGACATGCTCAGTATGGGTCCTGAAAGTGAGCTCTTGGTCAAGCCAAACAGCAAGATATGTGGAAAAAACAAAACTCGCACACGACGGCAACTGTAATACCCACAGTTCCATTTATTTACAGCACATGTGTAAACATAACAAATCAATCCCTCCACAAAACATCTCAACTTTCACATTTCCTCTTCGTCAGGGGATAAAAAAAATGACCCCTAGTGCATCTACTTTTATACTGACATCTCTTAAAGGTGCAGACACTTAAAAGAGCAACACTCTGCAGTGCTAATTAAAGACATTGAAAAACAGTGAAAGTGTGCTTAACATTTGATGATATTAAAATGGCTTTGATCTGTATCAACTATAGATTACAAAAACTGGAGCCAATACAATTAAAGTAATATGCTAAATCTGCCTACTTAACACATGATGCCTACTACAGTTAAAAGAAGGCAGTTCATAAATAGAGTGCCAACTCCGTTTTGTCATTTTACCCCTTTCCCTTTGTGGCTCATAATTTAGAAATTCAGTAGCCCTCCCTCTGTGACAGAATCCTCCCACAAATCCCCTGGCCTAGGTCCCAGGAAATCTTTCTCTATGCCCATAAATTGCCATTTACACGCAGCTGGTACATCTGAAGCCAGAACATGGGCAGCTGTCCATGTTTTTATTTGCCAATGTCCTCACATGGTCATCCATGTTTTCCTTTAAATTCCTTTTAGTTCTTCCACATAAAAACAGGAGCTCAAACATGTCATGTAAATGACACATGTCATATCACATGTAATACATTTTTAACACTAAACACTTGCTGAGTAGTAGGATGGGAGAACGTTTTTGATTGAATTATGACATTACAAAATTAGCATTTATGACACTTTTAACACCCTTGTGGGAGGGATGGTAACCACATGTCATGCTTAGGAGTGGGTTATAAACTTTGGGCTGGATATTCAAAAGGGTTGCGCCATGCGCAATAGGGGTGCGCATGCGCAAGTCCGAAAGTGCTCCATTCTGCTATATTCAGCAGGAGGCAGTTGCGCCACCGAAAACAGGCTGAGCAACAGTGCAATGCAAATGAAGGCATGCGCAACCAAAGGGGGTGGATCCATGCATAAAGAGCTCAATGCGATATTCAAAGACTTGCGCAATGCACAAGAGCGGAACAGACGGAAGTTGCGCAGCAGAAATGAGCCAAACAAAGGTTCAAGGAAGAGGCGCAAGAACGCGACAGGGAAGACACATGAGGCAGAGAGACAGAGAAGGCCAGAGTAACAAACAGTGCAGGCCAGGGAGTGCACAGGACAGAAGAGGGGCAAGGGAAGGTGTATGGAGCCACAGAGTGCAGAGGCCAGTAGGTGTACCAGGTGCAGTGGAGGTAGCAGTCAGGACAGCGGGGGTAACAGAGCAACATCAGCCGGGGGTCACAAGCCAGGGAGATGGACAGTGCCAGCTTCCACATGGAAGCTGTAATGAGCGGGGTGAGAATGCATGCTGCAGGGGGACATGGCCGTGGAAGGGCCCGTCGGCGGTACGCCCCCAACAGGCAGTACCGTGCCCACATCAGCTTTGAGCTGTACACAGATGTAGAGATCGTGGGCTGGTACCGCCTGAACAGGGCAATACTGAGATGGCTCTGTGAGCTGTGCAGTGATGTGATGCAGGCACCCTCACGACGGAGTAACGCTTTGTCGGTGGAGACCAAGGTGACAGCCTGCATGTGCCTGCTTGCCACGGGCACCTTCCAGAGGCTGACAGGGGACACCACAGGCATCACACAGTCGGCCACATCACGCATCCTCACCCAATTCCTCAGCGCACTGCTGCCACATGCTGCGGAGCACATCCATTTCCCCAGCACTGCGGCAAAGCGTACAGCAAACATGCAGGAGTTCAACAGGGTAGCACATATGCCTGGCGTGCTAGGGGCCATAGACTGCACCCATGTGGCCATATGCACACCATCTG
The DNA here is from genome assembly GCA_016271365.2 of Neoceratodus forsteri. Classification (NCBI taxonomy): domain Eukaryota; kingdom Metazoa; phylum Chordata; order Ceratodontiformes; family Ceratodontidae; genus Neoceratodus; species Neoceratodus forsteri. The sequence goes on along the minus strand of CM057450.1, from coordinate 1,470,937,323 downwards.
ACCCCGATGGGGCTGCATATAGGAACAGGAAGGGCTATTCCAGTGTCAACTGCCAGGTGGTGTGTGATGCCACTGGGCGCATAATCAATGTCTGTGCCACACACCCTGGTGGAGCACATGATGCCTTTATATGGTATCAGTCCGCACTGTGCCATCGATTCGAGAGTGGGACATCCCACAGGCCATCTAGTGGGTGAGTACCATGTAGGAATTGCAAACGTGGGGCAAGGGTGGGAATGCCACAGGTGCCATGGCAGTGGCACACAGGGATATTGGCAATATGGACCTGAACATGATACTCATCTCCACCATCTCCACAAAGGTGACAGCGGATACCCACTCCATCCCTGGCTGCTCACACCATACCGGCGCCTCATGACCCCATCGCAACAACACTATAATGAGACACATGCTGCAACACGCAACATCATCGAATGGGTGTTTGGGATGCTTAAGGCACGCTTCCGATGCCTAGACACCTCCGGCGGTGCCCTACAGTACAGCCCCTCAAAGGTCTGTGGGATATTCCTGGCCTGTTGTATCCTGCACAACATGGCCAAAGACTGTGGGATAGCCATTCAGGTCGAGGAGGGGGACAGCGATGGGGACGCCAGCGGCGCCTGTGATGATGGTGATGAGCAGCCCCCCCCTTGGACGGCGGGACCCCAGACTGATCCGGCAGGCCCAGCTGCACCGGGACAACATCACGGAGGAGCATTATGCATGACACAGGTAAGTCAAGGGGCCATGTGCAACCAACACTGTCCTGGTGCAACCCACAGCACACAGAGTAACACACCAGGGGTGCATGACGGCAAGGGGAGTGGAAGGGACCAGGCACACAAACACACCATCAGGAGGGCGAACAGTCATATGGACACACACACACACACACACACACACACACACACACACACACACACGGGCACAAAGCATACATGGGCAGGTGCACAGCAGAGCAGGAACAGACATGGCAAACACACAGATCCACAGACCACACCCACCACCTGTACTGTCCAAGTACGTGTCAGATGCTGGGCACCCTTGCACCTTGGTATACAGTACAATGCAGGCATCATCATGCACACACACCTGTGGACAGCAGTCGGGATGTGTGCAGGTGGTCCGTATGTCGGCGTGATGTGTAGAGCACCCACCAGTGCACTGCCCACCATGACGACAGTGCACACAGGGCAGCACCAGACAGGGCCTGCACTGGGAGACAGGTCAGTCATGTTGCACCATTCAATGGCCACTGCGGATGCGTGGTCAGCCCCGCCATGACCCAACAGTACTGGCAGGCTGAGCAGGGGCCACATGGGTGGCACCGATGGACCACCAGGGTCCCACTGCGCGATCGCGACCTTGTCCGCAGTGGGTCTGTAGTATGCCAAACATACCTGCACCAGGGTGCCCGGATGCCCACAGCAGAACCCGCATCGACAGGCTTAGTGTCGCACGACGCCAGGAATGGGGAGTGGAGAGCGATCTGTGTGGGTTGCACGGTACAGGAGCACCTGCTTGTGTGCCCAATGCAGCCACGACAGCGACCAATGCCTGGGTCTGCCTGTCAATGGCGGAGGTCACATCCATCCGCATATGGACCATCTCTGCACGGTTCAGAGCACAGTCCCTGCTGTGCTGCTCCACAGCCACACACAGTGCCTCCACGGACGTTGCAACCCGCCTTTGCTGCTGTACTGATTCCCGCAGCAGGCGGGTGTGCTCTTCAAATGGGTACTCTGCCACAACGGCATCCTGTCCCCCAGGGTATGGAAGGTCCTGATGCTCAACACCCTTGAGGGTGGGCGCTGTTCACCAGGACCAGGAATGGGCATATCAAAGGGCGGTGGGCATGTGCCACTGCTGGACACTGTACCCCCAGACCTGGTGGGTGACTCGCTGCTGCTCTCCAACCGCTGTGCCCCAGGGACCACTTGTTCTACTGCTGTGGCCGCAACAGTGCCAGACACCTGCACAGCCACCGTGCTGCCCCACCGGTGCTGACAGGCACAGCCTGGGACCATGCCGACATGCTGGCACACATGTTGGAACCAGCTAGGCCCAGGGGCACGTGTTGGCCTGCTGTGTGTCCATCATGGGACACACACATGTCACTGCCCATTGCAGTCCTTGCATCATCAATGGTGCATGTATGTACATAGCCACAGTCACAGCGCGCTGGCATGCTTGCATACCAGACTGCTGAGACAGGCTGTGCACCCCCACACCCGACTCACCGACACCAGAGTTGGCAGCCCGGCGGCATGCTGCAGTGCATGCTGGCTGGTGACAGAGGTGGATGGACCTCCTCCATGTCCAGCAGGTCTTCCTCACTGCCTGGACCCACCACCACCGTCCCCTGAAGACCAACAGGATCTGTAACAGAAAGAGAGGACATGTGAGTGCATGTGAACAACCTCCTCCCCAACACCACCACCATGTCATACTGCAGTGATGGGCTTCCACCTGTCTGGAATCCACCTCCTGGTACGCCTCAATAGCACTCCACTGCATTGATGCAGCCAGTCAGTCCTCAGCCGGGTCAGCTCCACCACCGCTGGCTGGCCCCGCCAGTGCCAGCATGCTGCCCTGAGGGCTGCCACCCTCTCCTTCACCCTCCTGCGGTCTGTCCCCATCTTCTTGCATTCCTGCATGGAGCGCTGGTGGCTTCCATGCAGGTTCACTGCCCAAGCTACCCTCCCATGCAGCCACACGGGCCTGAGGGGTGCCCGCCATCCACTCAGTAGGTGGCCTCCTCCAGGTAGGCCTGGAAGAGGCCTCTGTCTCCGCCGTGGTGTTGGGCTCTCCTCCACCCACCATCCTCACCTCACCTTGGCTCTGCTCGGTCATGGCGATCTGTATGGGTGGAAGTGGACACCTGTCACTGTGCAGTCTACAGCGTTATCCCATGACCATTGTCCAGAACATCACACAGCATGCAACCCACATCTCACCTGCAGTAACGAATCTGGCCAGCGCAGCTCAATGTCGCACATTTATAGCGCAATGCATGCAAATTAGAGTGGAGCAATGTAATGAGATGCAAATCGCCACTGCACCTTTGAATGGCTGATCAGATGATTTGCATGTGTCGGCTGAATATTGCGCCGTTGCGCTTTGCGCACTACGGTTGAGCCGGCTGAGCCAATGGCGCAGATCTGTGACTGTGTGGTACTCTGCATTGAGCATGCCCAGGTAGCTTACGCAGGCGTCTGCCGTGCTGATGACGTGCTGTGCGCGATCGGCAATTCAGGCCATGGCCACCATTGTGCCAGTGGCGCTACAGCCCTGGGCACCATATGGCGCTGTGGCACTACTGCGCAATAGTCCACTGTGGCACTGGCATGCAGGTGATTGGTCGTGCAGGATGCATAGACGTCCAGATGGCGCTGAGGCGTGGCCTTCGCGCCATAGACCCCTGACCTGGTGTCCGACCTTGCCCCTGCGCTGTTCGCTGCCATCTGTACGGCTCTGTTGCGCTGTTTGGTGACAGCGCTATGTGAACCGACGGCGCTATACAAACAGCGCGATTGGAACCTATGGTGGTCTATTGAGCAACATTTCCACATGGGGTTGCCGCGATGTGGGGCGCCATATTGCCTGCTGTATGACCGCAATTATGGCACACAGAAGAGCTCCCCAGTGGAGTCAGGTGGAGGTGGCCAACCTGGTGGCCCTGGTTGAGCCCCACTTTGGGGCACTGTTTGGTGATCAGCCCCTCACCATGGCCCGCACCCATGTGTGGCTGCAGGTGGCCACTGACCTGGTGAGGGTCACAGGGCAGTGCCGGTCTGCAGAGCAGTGCAGGCACAGATTTAGTGACCTCCACAGGAGGGAGCCGGACGTGCTGCAATGCCTCAGGTCACGTGCCACGAGGGGCGTTGTGCCTAGGCCAGGTGGGTGTACCATCTATGCACCTGTATTCTCCGTAGGGGTGTGACTGTGTTTGGTGGTGGTGCATGGGGATGGCTCTGCCATGGTTGGCTGTGTCAGTGTGTGCAGGTGTGAGATGCATGGGTCTGGCTGTGTGGGCAGGCACACTCAGTGGGGCAGGGGCAGTCTGCTTGGGGTCACATTGATGTTTTTCTCAACATTTGTCACCCACAGGCCTGGCGGAGAGGATGCAGTCCCAGGCTGAGGAGGGCCGTGGCAGGGCCCAGGTGGCGACGGAGGAGGCGTGAGGGGTGGGCCACAGCGCAGCAGCAGCAGCAGCAGCAGCCACAGCTGCTTGATGAGTGTGAGTGTCATTACATCATGGATGCTATTGCATGCTGGAGGGGGTGGGCATGACCACCAGCCATGGACAACACAACCATGCACGACACAGGCGACAGTCATCACTGTCCAGTGTCACTGCACATCTGTGTGTGCGTCACTGGTGGTCCATGCATGCACTGGGCACATGGCTGTGGAACTGGCATCCCACCACATTGCCACGTCCACTGACAGCTTTGTTTGTGCTGTGATGGACATGGGCAGTGTGTGTGTGCAGTGGTGCATATAGCTGGTGCTGCCTGGTTGGGCGTGTCATGTGCATGGTCACTGTGGGTGGGTGCATACCATCACAGGTGCGGGCACTAGGCTATATGCCTTGCAGGATGGGTGGTGTTCAGGTTGTGGACAGTCACAGCCATTGACTGTGTTCCCTTTCCCAGGTCTCAGCACCCTACGCCGGATGGACCGTGCCTCCAGCGGCTGATGAGGGTGTCAGTCAGGCACGACCTCCTCAGGGACATGCAGCGCCATGGGGTCAGGCGACCGGAGGAGACGGGAACAGCAACAGGCAGCAGGAGACCAGCCTGCCAGGTGCTGAATGTGCTTCCCTTCCCACTTCACCCATCCTCCCACCCTGCCTTCCTCTCCCAGATGTTCACCTACTCTTACCCACCCTTTACCTTGTATCCCTACCCCCTTGTCTTGTACATATCTGTATATAGTTGTGTTATTGGTCTTGGTGTTGTACATATCTTTTTCCAATACATATATATTTTGTTATGAATACTGTGGTGGTTCTGATTTGCAGCTGGCTATGGTTGCTCAGTTGCAGTGGTGTGCATGCCATCTGGGGTGGTATGGTCCTGATGTGTGTGTGTGTGTGTGTGTGTGTGCATGGGAGGTGTCTCCGTGAGAGTGACTTTCAGTCGGTCTTGCTTTCTGCTGCCGCCCACTGCTGGGTGCCCAGGGTGGGTCTGGCTTGTATGGTTCTGTGCTACACGAGGTTGCAGTGCTGGGGGATGCATGGTGTTTACTGCAGTGACAGTCACTGCACATGGGTGGTGTCTTGGGGTCATGGTGCAGGGTGTGCTGTGCAGCGGGGGCTGATGTGCACTGTGTTGTCGACCTCTGTGTGTGGCAGTCTCAGCCTGCCAGTGGTTGTGCTGGGGCATCATGGCCCTGCTGTGCTTTGTTGGCTTGTCCCCATGGGCCAGTGGATCATCCATCCCTCCCCAGTGATGTTGTGCTTGGGGTGGGTGTATTGTTGGTTCTGCAGTGTGTTCCTGTGCCCATGTGTGGCATGGCTGGTGATGGGCCCCAGCCTGCCTCCCTGGTTGTGCAGTTCCATTGCTCTGCTGGGGGGGGCTCTGCTTGCACTATGGCACCTCTGGACTGCTCATCTGGGCTAGCCTTGTTGTGCTATGGCGCATCATTTCTGCTCAGCTTCCCCTTCCTGGTTGCGCTATGGCGCAGTTTGTGTGATATTCAGACGTTGGCTGCTTGCGCAGTTTGTCTTGCTCCATGTTTGAATATCGTGTCTGTTGCGCATATGCGCAATTGACTTGTGCTTGCTCCTGCTGTTGAGGCACTTTGGGCGCAGTTTGAATATCTGGCCCTATAAGTCAATCTGTCGGTCAAACTTAGTGGAGGCCTGTAAACTAGGTGTGGATAGTCCTTCACCCATTTCTCCAATTTAAGCTCTTTTAGAAGAATATACCATTTTTTGCAAATTATGTTCTCCACCTCTCAACTGAATACTGCATGAGGTAACAAAATACATCTCTGTGCCCCACCATTTTCTTCTGGGTCTAGGTACAAGCAATTGCTGTCTAATAGATTCCTTAGCACACTGATAAGCTCCCGAATGCATGCTTCAGAATTCCTCCTTTGTTTAATGCTCTCAACCAATACCCAGCATGAGATAGCACTGTCTCATCACACTCTACCATGCTGACATGTGGTGGGTGTAGAAGTTGCCATCCAGAAGTGGTTTCTTCTGTATAATATCAAATTAATGTTTGTCTAATTTGAATTTCAAAAATGTCAGCTCTGTTGTTGTTCTGTAAAAGTGTATTTGTCTAACAAATTTATTTTGTCAAAAAATATAGTTTACTTATGTTCTAGATGTGTAGCCATCAACCCCTCACCTTTAGACCCTCCTCTGGCCTGCTAGCTATGAACTATCCTGGACTGATGGACCACCTTGGCATTCACGTGACCTCTAGTTCTTTCCACTAGTGGAGAACACTCACTGGCATCCAATGGTTCCAATCACAGCTTTTGCACACTCCATCAAGTGCCTATAATAGTTCTACCAGTAGGGATGTCACACAACTGATTGAGCAATAGTCACCATGCTTTGTGCCTCTTTGGATGTTGACTCCACTCCTTCTCCAAAAGGTCTCAATGTGTTGTGCCATCTTGTGGGATAGATCTGTAACTCCTGTTATGCATGGCACAATGTGGTACAAAGTCACAACTGCCACTAAGTGATCATTGCTAATGAATGCGAATAACACTCAGGATCCTTGGTTCTTGGTGGTAGCTCAGCTCTTAGTTCTTCAGCAGCACTCCAAAGCTTCTGTTGTGCATTTTTTTTTCAGTCCTTCAGCAGGAATTGTTTACTTCTGTAGCATTTTTCTGTCCAGCCATTGTTAACATGCCACGTGATGTCACTGACAAAGTCAAATATTGAGCATGAGGGAGGGGCTTCAGGAAAAAGCAAAGAGAAGAAAAGAGCATGAAATTGTAGAAAACTGTTATTGTTTACATGAAAATCTCCACATATGTTCTGCAGCAGGCACCAAGTTCTGTGACCAGGTCTGCAACCACAGAACAGCAGAAACCTGAAGGCCTTGGCCAGACTGCAGGATGCGTAGCAACAATGTGATAAATACATTTCTAATGTGATAGAGAAATTTCAGACAACATGATAAATAAATGTCTTGCTTCACCATTGGTATTCCTTGAGGCAAGGATATTATACAGTATATTAAAGCCATTTTGAATCATGATTATATCATGACGAAACAAGCCGTATCATGATACTGCATGCGAAGGGGATTACAGTATTTTGACATGTTATGCCATGCCCAAACCAGTCTTAAGTTCAGCTTGAATTCAGCTATGGTGAGACATTCTGATTAATTTCTAAACACTTTGTCCAGACCTGTTTATAATGGTTAGATATGTAATCCTGGATCTCATTGAGACAATGCAGTGGAAACAGGAGGAAGTGTTGTTTAGTGGTTAGAGTACTGGCTTGGGACCAGTAGACTGCAGGTTCATACCCACTAGAGCCAAACACTTACTTTGTTACTTTGGGCAGGTCACTTAACCTCCTAGTGCTCTTGCCACAGCAGCTGTGGAAATTAAAAGCAGAACCCCACTGGAAATGAGATACTGCATCTCAACTGGGCTATCCTGGGTAAACTGTAAAATAAAAAATAGTTGCCAGCTAGAAAATAGAGCTGGAAGAAAACATGCAACTCACTCAGCAGATAGGGTGAAAACTGTATTATCTTTTTCTGGCTGTTGAAGCCCTCTAGATACTGTTTCCACTTTTTTTTAAGTATTCTGTAACCAGGTAAGGTCCACCGGGCACAGCGTCTGTTGTCAGGGGCAACACAGGAGCACTGGGAGGTTAAATGACTTGCTCAGAGTATGCAAGTGGAAGTTTTAGGACTTAAACCCAGGTCTGCAGGGTGTACCAAGTTCATTCACAACTCTTTAACCTCTAGGCTGTACTGCCAGTCCACTTTACTTTCTGAGAAAAGAAAAACTCATGTGCAAACATCAGACCTGTATACCTTAGGAATTATTTTTTTGTTAGGAATGTACCTGCTGGCTTGCTATAGTATACTGTCAAGAAATAACTGCAAGGCAGAATAGAAGAAGAAGTGAAAGATTATTTAGTGGAGCTACTGTTAAAGCTAACATTTATTTATTTATTTAGTGGGGGTCTTGTAATGTTTTAATTAATCACATTTGTTATTTGTAGCTGCTGAAGATCATTGCAATCAGTAGGAAACACCTTGGCATTTTGGTACCACAGGACAATTCTTATTTGCACCCATCAAACTACCCCTGGACCCACCCCATTGTTACCAGAATTAACAGTTATATGACTTCTGAGAATGTATCACCATCAGTACCCATGAATCAGCCCCCCTAATTTTTATATACCACATGTATTAAAGTGAGCATGTGTGCACATACTGTATGTGTGTGCATGCAAGTGTGTGTGTGTGTGTGCGTGTGTGTGTGGGTGTGTACACATGTGATGAATTTAACCTTAATGAATACTGTGTTTTTGCATTGCTATTAATACCTCTGTGTTCTTTTCTTTCAGACATGAATGGCAATTATTTGGGAAAGGTTAACTAAGTGTCTTTTTCCCAGGAATCCTCTTCAATTTTTTTAAAATAGCAGCATTAGCTACAGAAAATCCCATTTTAGGCTAACAGGTAGAAGCATGGTGCAGCCCTAGGAGATGCTATTGGAAGTGGGGAGATTGGGAGAATCATCCCAGCGGAGACTAATACTCATCGTACCAAGTTGCAGCTGAGACCCACTTGACTGACAGGCAGACAGGAGCTGAAGGAGCTCATATCCCACAACTGCTGGCATGCAGACTTGAAAGATTTATTGCAGGATAATTAGCTGGGAGTATTAAAGGTAGCAAAAAAAAAATCTGCAATTAATGTTTAGCAAACAGAAAAGAAGGATTAAAACTGCCAAAAATAAAATAAAAAGACCAAAATATTTCTGAAGTTGTGAGTCGCTGATTGCTGCCAGAGTTCAAAGTAACCCTTCTGTACATATACTGGAGAAGAAGGCCTTTAAAGGAGAACTGTGCTGAATCTGTAAGTCAGTTTTCCCAGTAGAAGCTGTTTTTTAAATACTGGTTGAATTTCTGTTATTGCACTTGATATCCAGGTTTATTAGTTATCCTAGTGGGTGTTTCTGATTAACATGCTGCTAGTAAGAATCATTTTAGAACTGTATGATGTTGTTTATGTCCTAAACAACCTCAACGTTCTGTAGTAGAACATAAGGACATAAACTACATCAGTTCTAAAATGTTATTTAACACCAGACTGTAGAGCTCAAACATCCACTGAGGTTACTAAAAGGCTCAAATAGATGGAACAATAACATAATTTTAACCAGTACTTAGAAAACAACTTTTATTGGGAAAATGACTTACAGGTTCAGTGCTGTTCCCCTTTAAGGAGGAATGAGCATTCTGTAACAAAAAGGCACCACTAGAAATCAAACATGTTATTTCAATGGGCCCATGCCACAAAGTGTTTTTGATAGCCAAGTCCTGCATATTCTTTCAACTATCAGATCTACAGATTTCTCACACATCACCCCCACCCCCGCCTCAACACAAAACACACACACACCCTCAGGTGAGTTGTTTATACAACACTGCTTATTTCTGGGACAGAAAAGAGCTTTTTGTTTTGAGGTCACCTTAGATGGTTGAGGCGCCATGGTTTTTAGAAAGGCCTGCAGCCTATTTAAGGCTAATTATTTAATTGCACAGAATAGCATTTAGAAAGTGCTCACTCCACCTCAGCAGTCTCCACAGCATGTTGTCACAGATTGAGTTCTCAGCTTAGCTGGCAGCAGTATGAATGAACTGACAACACAGTGAGCAGTCACATGGAGCCTTGGGGTGGGGGTGCTGACAACTGACAACTGACCAAACACAAATATGAATGCACCCTCTACTGAAAAGGTAATAAAATTGAGTAACTATGTCTCAGACACCCGGACAATATTTCATTTAATTTGATAATTGTTTGCATTCAAATCAACAACATAAAGCACCACCACTCCACAACGATATCTGCTTTTAAATTTAGAATTACTGTAGCTAGATTGTTACTGCCTTACTCAAATGCATTTTGAAAACATAGCTCTTAACATAGAAACATAGAAACATAGACTTTGACGGGCAGATAAGGACCGCTGGCCCACCTAGTCTGCCCATATCCCTACTCTACAGGATAGGCCGCAGATCCTAGTTAACCAACAGCCTATTTCTTCCTACCCCTCCCCACAAGAATTGCCTTATGTCTGTCCCATGCATTCTTGAATTCTCCCACAGTTTTAGACCCCACAACCTCCTCAGGAAGGCTGTTCCATGCATCCACTACCTCTCTGTGAAAAAATACTTCCTCACATTGCCCCGGAGCCGCTCCATCTTTAAATTGTGTCCCCTTGTTCTTGCACATATCTTTTTCTGAAAGATGCTACCCTCTTGGACTTTGTTGATTCCACTGAGGTACTTTAAAGTTTCTATCATGTCCCCTCTCCCTTCTTTCCTCAAGGGTATACATATTAAGCTCCTTTAGTCTCTCCTCGTCACGGCTTCTCTTGCAGACCCTACACCATTTTAGTTGCCCTCCTCTGGACTGCCTCTTTCCTGTCTATGTCCTTGTGGAGATGGGGTCTCAGAACTGGATGCAGTACTCAGATGGGGTCTCACCAACTGTCTGTACAGAGGGATAACAACTTCCTGTTTTCTGCTGGTGATGCCTCCCTATGCATCCCAGTATACCTCAGCCCTCCCTACTGCCTTCTCACATTGCTTGCTAACCTTAAAGTCATCTGATATAATTACCCCCAGGTCCCTTTCCTTTTTTGTTGTTGTTACTACCTCCCCCATTGTGTAATCTTCCCTGGGTTCTTGTTTCCCAGGCATTATTTTGCACTTATTTGCATTGAATCCTAGCTGCCATACTCTGACCATTCCTCCAACCTCCAAGTCCCTTCTCATCCTTTCCACGCCTCCTGTGTATCAACCCTGTTGCAGGTCTTTGCCTCATCTGCAAAGAGGCATACTTTTCCTTCCAGTCCCTCTGCAATGTCACTTATAAAGACATTAAAATGACTGGACCCAGTACTGAACCTCATGGTACCCCACTAGTAACCCCTCTTTCTTCAGAGTGGACTCCATTTACAATTACCTTCTGTGTCCTGTTGTCCAGCCAATGTTTTACCCAGGCTACCACCCTGTGACCCACTCCCAGGCTGGTTAATTTGACTATTAATCTTTTGTGTGGGACTGTGTCAAATGCCTTGCTAAAGTCTAGGTAGGCCATGTCCACAGCCCCTCCCTGGTCTACTACTTTGGTCACCCAGTCAAAGAAATCTATTAGATTCATCTGACATGACCTTCCCGCTATGAACCCATGCTGCCTTGGGTCCTGAGCCCCACTGGCCTCTAGGTACTAAACTATTCTTTCCTTCAGAAGTGACTCCATCACTTTCCCTACCACAGAGGTCAAACTGACAGGTCTGTAGTTTCTGCCTCTGTCTTGGTCCCACTTTGTGAAGGGGAATCACATCTGCCTTCCTCCAGTCCTTGGGTACCACACCATCCTCCCATGATTTATTAAAAAGAGTAGTCAGTGGTTTCACTAGTTCCCCCCTTAATTCTTTTAGAATTCTGGAGTGAATTCCATCAGGCCCCATTGCTTTGTCCACTTTCAGTGTTAGGAGTTCTTGAAGAACCCTTTCTTCTGTGAAAGGGCTGGGATCGACCCCCCCCTATCAAGAGTGCTTCTGTTAATTGGATTAGGCACGTCTCCCTCCTCTTTTGTGAATACTGAGCAGAAATATTCATTCAGTATCCCTGCTTTTTCACTGTCCCCCTCTGCCCACCCACCATTCATTCTATTCAGCCTCACTATCCCTCCCTTTGTCTTTCTACGCTCTCTGATGCACCTATAAAAGGTTTTATCCCCCTTCTTAACAGAGTTGGCTATCTTTCCTCAGTTTGGGCCTTAGCTCTTCTGACTTCCCTCCCTGCTTCCTTCTGCCTTCTGCCTTAACTGGTACAGCTCTCTGTCCTGCTCCTTCTGTGTTTCTTTATACTTCCTGAATGCTATCTTTTTCTCCCTGACTTTCCCAGCCACCTCTTTTGAAAACCATAGTGGCTTTTTCTTTCATTTTAATTTATTTGCTTCACACAAAGGCTTGTTGCCTCTGTGATGGCAGTTTTGATGATTCCCCATTGTTGCTCCACCCCCTCCTTCTAGCCTGTTTGCTAGTGCTTTTCTGAGGCACTCTCCCATCTTGCCAAAGTCAGCCCTCCTGAAGTCCAGTACCCTCACTTTTGTATGGCTTGACTCTGTAGCTGAGTTAAACATGAACCACACTGTTTGAAGGTCACTTGTTCCCAGGTGGCAACCCACTTCTAGATCTGAGATCCACTCACTGCCCCCATTTGAGAGTATGAGGTCTAAGACTGCTCCCTCATGAGTGGGTTCTGAAACTAGCTGTCTGAGGCCTGCCACCTATAGGGCATCGAGAATGGCCCTGCTCTTGGATGTGGCTGCAGTAAATGTGCTCCAGTTAACATCTGGCATATTCAGGTCTCCCATCAATAGTATCTCCCATTTCTCTGCCATTCTAAGAATGCCTTCTATCATATCCTTGTCCATTCCCTCCCTCCTGACATGGGGGTCTGTACACAACCCCTGTGCGGATTGCGGTGCCCTTTCCAGTCTCCAAGGTGACCCACAGTGCCTCCTCTCCTCCTTGTTTACTCTTTTGTTGAGTTGCTTTTATCCCTTCCTTTACATAGAGAGCTACTCCTCCCCCTCTTCTCCCCTGCCTGTCTCTCCTGTAGGTTATGTACCCTGGTATGTTAACATCCCAGTCATGGTTCTCTGTGTACCATGTTTCTGTGACTGCTACAATATCCAGGCATCCCTCTTCCATCAAGGCCACCAGCTCAGGGAGCTTGTTGCTCAGACTACAGACATTGGTACTCATTACCCTCCATTTACTGATGGCCTTACTACTTTTTGCCCCATCCCTGTCCTTCTTGCCTTTGTCACTTTCCCCATTTACCCCTGCCCTTCTCCCTATCGCCACCTCTATGTTGGTGTTTACCGCTTACTAGCTTGATTTTGAGGGGCTAGGATTTCCTGCTCCTTTCCAGTGCCTCCCTTGGCTAGTTTAAATGCTTGCCAATGAAGCATTTAAACCTATCAACTAGGATCCTGGTTCCCATCCTGGACAGATGCAGCCCATCATGCCAGTATAGGCTTGCATCACTCCAGGTGGACCCCCAATCCCCAATGAAGCCAAATCCCTGAGCTCTGCACCAGTTTCTTAACCACTGATTGAATCCCATGGTGTGGAACACATTAACAAATATTTGCGGTCTTGTTAGGGCTACCATGAATATTACCAGCATACTAGTTGCCCATACCTTAGTGTGGCAACTTTTAATGCAGCACTAACACAGGAAGACTGGGACCACATCAGACATAAAAATATTGCCAAGAAAATCTCATCACATAAACAATCCCCTGGCTTACTTTTATTTAATGTAACTGGACACCTTGAGGGATTACATCAGATAGATTTCATGGATAGCCAGGGTTCTCACTGGATAGAGTGGAATGCCAGGGTATGGGTAGATGCTAGGGCTATGTGAATATCTTTTCCAAATATTTGCAGAATATTCAGTACTCAGGGTCCAGGTATATGGTATCCAGTATAATAATCTCATGTTCTGGTATCTGAAAAGGAAAAGAAACAGCCCTCCAGCCTCCTCTCCAGCCCAGATCATTTAAAATATAGAAGCCCCTGTCTAGACCACATTCTGTTATTTTTTTTTATTAGAATTTCAGATAAATACCTTTGAGTTAATGGCTCTTTTACAAAGGTTCAACGTCAATTTACAATGGTAGGTAGTACACATTATGTAGGATATGCTGGCAAACAAATGGAAAACAAAATTTACTTACAGGGTAAACCTAAACAAGTTGGTAGCTACAGGAAGTATATTCCTTGTTTACAAAGTTGTCCGGTTACAGTGGCATTGTTGCATAAATCTTATAATAGGCACAGAGCTAGATTTCTCATAAGTCTAAGCAGGATCTGGATAGTATATTAAAGGAGAACTATACATTTAGTAGTATACATTTATTTTTGAGTACACACTTACTGTATATGTTTTATTGGAAAAATGCTGGTTCTGTAGGTGTAGGGTGGGATTGGGGTGCAAGTAGAGCTCATAAGATGTTTAACTCCCTGGGCAGTGAAATCACCAACATAGCCACCCTTTACTCATTCAGACATAAGCTACACCAAATACTTGTGTCCAGGGCCATTTGTGACTGTTTCTCTTAATTCCTTGCTAGGCGCCCCTGCTTCTCTTCGCCTCACTACTATCCCCACCTCTTCTAGCCCTCTACCCCTCTCTCCCCACCTCCCCCCTCACCCTGCCTCTCTTCCTAGTCCCAGTCTAACACCCTTTCTCTTTGACCCACTCTCTCCTACCCTCCTTTCCCAGTTGGTTGATTACTCTTTTCCCACTCCCCCTTTCCCTCTGACAATGCCTTCTGGCTGCATTACATTAATGTAAAATATTGTTTGTTGTGACTTATCATTCCGTATTCCCTGCTTGGTGTTGTGAATATACTTCCTGTACAGAAACAATGGTCCTTACTGATGCTGCTACATATAGATAATTATGTGCATTATTTTAAGTAAAACTCCAGTGATGGATGACTGGTACAACTTACCCACCTCCACAGCCAGCCACCAACTTTCAGCGCTTTGCAGCGCACTAGAAAAAGTATTGATTGTCACCCCACCCTTGTGGTAGCACCTTCCTCCATGGTCACCCACCGCAGCACCACTAATCAAATTCCAAAGGGAAGAAGGTGACTGACACAGCCTACCCTCCTTCACAGCCAGCCTCCTTCTTCTGCTTGCATGCTTGCTCGCATAGTAAAACCAGCTGATTATACCCTTTTGATACCATTAATAGGTGTTGATATTATTCTGTATGTATTAATAATATTTGCTTTTAGATTATAATATTGATTCATGTTTGTAATTGTGACCCAGCCAAAAACAGAAAACATGTAGTATCGATACAATTTTTGTATCAATACATAAAATCATCCGACAATTTTAAAAGCAATGTTTTTATAAAATTTCTGTTTTTACTTTTCTGAATTTTGATAACGCCACATTCTTTGATTAGAAAGTGTGTAGCATGCAACATAAGTTTCATTTACTTTATGCTCTTAAATATGTTACTAACATTAATTTCTCCCACTGTCAACTCCTACTCATCCTTGCTTTCACAGGCCTTGCTTCAGAAAGCATTGCAAGGGAACTAGAATATAATGTGCTTTGCCTTAAACAAAACAACCACTGATATCTTGCAACCATTCTCAAAAAATATTTTTGTGCCGTTGTACTGTATAATGTTGGAAATTATTATATTTTGAAAGCTATAACTTTGGAACAGTTAAACTTACTAATCGACCTGACCATATAACATACACTGAGGTCCTGCCTGACAATATAAGCGACCACTCCCCAGTATTTTGCCTCTGGGCTAACAAACATGTTAAACCACCACCGAAAACCATTTTTAGTAGGGTACTCACTCGTGGGCATCATGTACTGCTAAGAAGTCTTCTTCGACAGCAAGACTGGACAGGTATTGGCACAGCTGCTGACGCAGATACAGCCCTTGAATTCTTCATCACTAATTTCAATTCCGCCTGTGAGATACATGCCCCCTTCAAAAAACATAAAGTCAAGGACTCTATTAACCCCTGGATCACCTCTGATCTCCTACATAAAATGAGAACCCTTGACCAACTGTGGTGTAGGGCTGGGGCTACAGGCATACAAGCGGACATACAGGCATACAAATCTGCCAGGAAGCATGCACAGGGCCATCTGTCAAGATAAAGCACAATACTATAGGAACATCTCTCCGACACCTGGAAGGATGGTAAGAACTCTGGAGCAACTTTAAGGAAATCACAGGAAAGAATCCAAAGCTGCCCCTTCCATGCTGAATCTGAAAGCACCTTAACCCTGGACCCGACTGAAATTGCCAACACGCTCAACTCGGCTTTACTGATCTCAGCCATGTCCTGCCATCAAACTTCTTTGACCAACCACCTGAGTGCCTCTCCAAGGGAACTCTTGGTCCAGATTTGGTACACCCACCTTTCTATTTCAAGGCAGTGACACAAAATGAAGCCAAGAAATATCTAACTAAGGCACTTGGGAAAACCAGATACAGTGGAGACATGTTGACGTGAAACTCATCATCTCATGCTTGGCGTAGTCCTATCTCCCTTACAAAGATCATCAACAAGTCCCTTTATGTTCACTCAGTTTCCCAGCAACTGGAAACTAGCACTGGTGACCCCTGTATACAAGAGTAGTGAGCGAGCCCTTCATGGAAACCACGGCCCATCTCCATTCTTCTCCCTCTGTCCAAGGCACTCAAAAGAATCATAGCTGACTAGCTGACTGAGTACATGGAGAAGTATAATCTCCAATGTCCTCACCAGCATGGTTTTAGGAATGGGCACAGCACAGCCTCCACCCTGCTAGAATTTATGGGCTACATCCAGCAGGCCATGGACCAATGTCAACTCATCGGTGCTACCTTCATCGATCTCTCCAAGGCATTTGACACAGTCAATCACCCCTTATTGCTAGAAAGCTTAGCAGACCTGGGTCTATCTTCTAACACCACTGAATGGTTTGCAGCTATCTCTCTGACCGAACACAGCAAGTGAGAATTGGAGACGTCCAGTCTACCAAGTTGCCGGTCCTATCCGGCGTACCTCAAGGATCAATCCTGGGACCATTGTTCTTCAGCATATTTATCAACAAGCTCCCTGACTACTGCCTTGTATAAGTTCTGCTGTACGCAGACGACACAGTAATCTACACAAATAACTCTGATTGTGCACAGTTATCAGGGCAACTACAGGATAGTTTCATGAAAGCAGAAGACTGGTGCCTTGAAATTAAACTTGTGCTTAACTACAAAAAAAACAAATCAATGCTTTTCCACTCCACCCACAGCAAGCATCAGTCAGTACCTCTGACAATCAGGAACTGCTCAGGCACTGCTCTTGAACAGACCCATTATTTCAAGTACCTTGGTGTCATCCTGAACCCCACCCTGTCTTTTAATAACCACATTGACCTTTTCGCCAAATCAGTGAATACCCAGATTGGTCTCCTCTACAGGCATAAACACTGCCTTACTGATCAAGCCCTCAGAATAGCCATCCTAAGCTCCATAGTTTTGTTAATTGACTATGGGCTGGTGATCTATGGTGCAGCTACTGTCACTGCATTAAGTAGACTATCTGTGGCCTTAAAAAAGGCCTGCAGACTCCTTGTAGGGGCTGCACCTCAGACGCATACCTGTGACCTCTATGAACAGGCAGATTGGCTGCAGCTGGATGGCTGTATCTTCTACCATTCCAGTCTCACAGTAAAGAAAGCCTCCTTTGGACTACTGCCCCCTGGAGTGCAGAATCTCCTTATCCTCTCATGTAAGCTATAGCCTATGGCACACCAGAAGCTCAGACAACTCCTCCTTTCAAGTCCCCAGGTGTTGTACTTCACAAGGGCAGCAGTCGATTGCCTTCAGAGCCCCAAAATGTTATATTTCCCTGCCAAGGGAAATTACTGACATGGCTACTGTTGGCCTGTTTAAACTCAAGCTCCAGGACTACCTTGTTACCAGAGCCTCCTGTGACTGTTTTACCTAATCCTAGGTCCTTCCTGTTTGACTACCATCTCCCACTCCCATGCCCTCACTAACCCTAAATACTGTGACTTCCTAGCTATCTGTGCCTGTTATGCCTACCCCTTGGTCATTCCCTCCTTTCCCCTGCTCCTCCCTTCCCTCCACCCTTCCTTATGCCTCCCTTCTCACCCCTCACAATCCTCCTTCCTTATCCCTATTTCTTTCCTCACCTGCCACCCCTGCCTCCTGTTCATGCCACTTCCCTACTATCTCCTATCTCCCCCTCCTCATTCTAGGCACCTCCCATTCCCCACCCTCCTCTATCCTCCCCTGATCCCTCCCTCACAGCCACCTCTATCATCACTCACTTCTACCTCCCCTCCACTTTTTCTTAACCTATCTACCCTCTCATCCTATCCTGTCCACCCTCCCAGCTCTATATCAACCACTGGTGGTGTCCCCCTCCTGTCTTCCACTCCTAACACTGTTGTAAACCAGTGCATTTAGGCTCTGGTCCTAGATACAGCATCCTGCTTGACAATGCCTCTGGCTGCACCATTTTACAATCTTGTGCAACTCACATGTATAAAAAAAAAATTGTGTTTCACCCTCATGCTGTTGTATGTACAATTTTTTTTATTATGACTATATGCTTTTGCTACCTGTATGTTTGTTTAATTCCCTACCTTTCTGTACTGTACCATATCCCCCTCATATGTCCTTGACATGGAACCTATGTAAAAAAGCCTTTGGCTCAAAGGTGTTAATCCAAAATGAATGAATAAATAAATAAATAGAAAGAGGTGTGCAAAGTCTGGGAACTTCACTTTGTAAAATACTTTCAGAACGTTCCCTGACTTTGCTTCACTAGGGGTGCACAATGCATAGCTTTCACCTGGCTAAGTACCCACCTTAGTTCAGGAGAGATTACACATAGTGAAACCTCTTTAGCGAAAGTATCGGCAAAGTGTCACTCGATGTAGTTTCACCAAAACTTTGCAAAGTGGTTTGTTTTGTAACAAAAAAACATTTTCTTAAGTTTAAATCCACTCCACTCATGGTACAAATTGTTCCCACCCTCCCACCTTCAAGACCGATAAAATACTTTACTCACCTCACCACCCTCTAGCATCAACTATCTTCATACAATCCTCCCCCCAGCCCGGTGAAGTTTCTTGTACATAAAAACAGTAGAAGTGTACATCTCACATACATTTCCACCCAGAACAAGTCATGTAATTTCGGACCCATAATTGACCATACCACCTGCCTTGAACTGCCAGACCTGAGAAGCAAAATCACAGGTAAGCCCCCCCACTCTATTCACCCTTTAGCAAACAATCTCCCTTCTTCCCCAGCCCCAAATTTATTATGAATGCATTGGTGCCTGCAAAACCAAAAAATGTTCAGCACTGGAGCAAAAACACCCTCTTCACATGTTGGTGTCCTGCAATAGAATGAAATAGAGAATAATGGGTGGGTAGGGGGTTATAATGAGGATTTTACACACCCCCAAGGGGTGGGATGCCACATACACCCCAAGAACAAAGCTTGGAGGGTTTATAAGGCATCCCACCCAAAGGGTGTGTAAAATCTGAGTTATTACCCCCATCCATCCTTTATTTTGTATATTTGTTGAGGATCATTTTTTCACCACAGCAGTTACACAAAATAAATTGAAGTGTGTGGCCGAGTCAAGCAGCAGACCATTGGGGTTTCAGCGTGGTCCGTGGCAGCTGCTGAACTGAACTGGCATTTACTTTTTTATTATGCCACAGCGAAAATTTTGTTTCTACTCTGTCCAGTTGCATTTTTGTTTGAAAAAAGATGTTAGCACTAATTCTTTCCATCAGAGAACTGACCTGTATGAGTGAGAAGCACAGGGATCCCGGAAGATGGCACAGAAGAGGAAGATCATGGTTGATGCATGCACCCAACTAGGGAAACTGGGCATGTGTTTGTCGTTATAACCAGCTGGTTATAATGACAAAATTATAACCCAGTGTCCTATGGGAAAAAATAGGCACCAAGTTATTATTGAATAAAATAATATCCACCTCTAGTAACACCTGACTGGCTGACATGCAATCAAATTGATGTTACTATAGGAGGCCATCATTGTTTATTTATTCTATTGCAGGACACTGACTGCTGAAGAGGGCATCTTGCACCAACACTAGACTTGTTTTTGTCTTTTACAGGTACAGATAGCCTTAATATATTTGGGGCTGGGGAAAGAAAGTTGGGTGCAAGAGGGTGGATGGCGTGGCAGGGGTCACTGTGATTTTTACTAAGGGCTGAGGGTTAAAGCATAAGGTAGAGGGAGGGAGGTGTTGTAGTTAGTACACATCAGAAATGAAGTGGACGGTGCATTTGGGGAAATGTGATGCATACACTAGTACTCTTTTATTTATAAGAAACTTTGCTAAGACTGTAAGGGTGGAAGGAGGTGATTACAAGAAGGTGGCAGGGTGGGAACAACATATTTTAATGGTCTCAATGTAGGATTGGGAGGAAACCATATGCACAGTGGACAGGATTGGATTTAAACTGAATAGGAAGAACTGTGCTACATGTAGTGGGTATGAATTCTGCAAAATTCCCCCTGCTATACATAGCATGAAGTTCTGGAAAATTGAATCTGCAATTTTATTGCAGAATCTTCAATTGTCAAAATTCTCCACAGAAACTGGCAGGTTTCACAGTTTCTTTAATTTATTAGGTTTTATTTGCCTCAAATTGTGTAAAAAATATTACAATCTTAAAGAAAGAATCAAAATGCACTGACAAGTTGGCATGCAGACTTGGGTATAATCAAAATAATACAGTGACAGGCAGGGAGGAGTTCTCTAAGGGGTTCTATGTGACACTGGTTTCATCTGATTCACTGTTTCTGCCAATCATATATCCATTTAAGCATGTAACATCTGTGTTAAAGCAGTTTATCAGAAAACGTTGTTTTGCCATAGAGATACATCAGTTTTGACAGCAGATAAAGCCTCATTAGTCTGTACAGTTTGTCCATTTCCAACTGTACCTTAATTTCTGTCCAGTCTAACATAGAACCAAACCTACTGGGCCTCTTGCCCTTCCAGTACTCCAGTGCCCCCCTCTCCAGCTGTCCATCCTCTTCCCCTTCCTTAGGTCTTACTATCCCCATTAGCAAATCCATCCTCATTTGAAACTGGTCAATAATGTGGTTTCCACCTTCAGCTTTGGTACATCATTCCAATCATCCACCCTTTCCAAGAAAAAGTACATCCTGATGTCACTTTTGAATCCCCTCCCACATTAACATCCACCCATCTTGTGCCTTAAATAGACATCTTCTTGTCTAGTCTACTGACCTGGTCAATAAGAAAGAAAGAAAGAAAGAGGACAGAGAGAGAGAGAGAGAGAAAGAAAGAAAGAAAGAAAGAAAGAAAGAAAGAAAGAAAGAAAGAAAAGAAAGAAAGAAAGAAAGAAAGAAAGAAAGAAAGAACAGCATGAAAATGGGAAAGTGTGCAAACTGAGAACAATGTGAGTCAGGGTAAAAAAGAAACCCTGCAGCAGATACAGACTTGGTATGACACTGTAATACAACAAGAGTACAAGTTACAGAACATGTATTTAATTATTTGATCTGGTAAGTACACTGGTTTGTGCGACCATTTTCAGGAACAACCTAGGCCTTGATAGGCAAGGAATAAGGGAAGTACATCATTATAAACAGGCTGGGGAAAATACACTTGCAAAAATAACATAAAGTGCAGAGAAAAAAGTAAAAACGAGTATACAGTGCTCATGAAGTGGTGCAATAACTAAATAATTAGGTTTGTAAATAAGTATAGATGAAATGGAAATAATGTTGCTAACATACAGTAGCATAGTGGGTTGCTAGTGCTAGAAATCATTTCAGAGAATGTGTGGTGGGCAGGGAGCAACAGAATGTTGAGTAGAACAAGCATTTGTCAATGCCAAATGTTTCCTTGCATAGTGTACATGTCAGGGGTGTAATAAAGTTATGAGCCTGTGTTAGCAAAATCCAGCATAGCCTGATAACTGTGTTGTTTTTATATTTTTATGCCACATGTTCAACATAGCCTTCTTATGACTCCGCCTCATGAGCAATGGTGGAGAAAATGTTCGACTGCTGCCCAAAAGGTGGTTTAGTGCACTGACTGCAAAATCACCTTTCAGGATACGAGCTCACATTTGAAAAATTACAGCTGTCATATTCATGAGGTGCTGTGAAGAAATGGCTATCCTGAAAATTTGGGGTCATAACACATGCAGATGTATGTCTGTGTTTCTTTATGTTTGCATGGACATCTACTTGAGCAGAACACCTGAATGTAAGTACGGAATGTATGTGGGCATGGTTGCATCACCCTGTTAACTTTGCATGCCTCAAACAATTACAGAACCATAAGGGTTAGGGAACTTACTGTGCTGCAAGTTTCCTGAAGTCCTCACCGGCCACAAGCAGAAAGTGGTTACCAGGACAGAGCAACAGCAACAGAGGTGGCTGTAATGGGCATGGACACCCATTGCAGTCAACCCACCCAAAGTAAGGTTAAATAAAGGGACTTACCTACCACAGGGTGCCTGGGTAGGTGTCTGAAGCGGTGAAGCCAAGGTACCTGTAAAATAAAACATAACAAAAAGGGTCACAAAGGATCTGCAGCTCTTAGGAGGTCCAGCAAGGCAGAAGAGACAGGATAGAAATTAAACTAATACTTATCCGATTAAGGTACCTGACCTGCCAAAATAAAAGAGAAATAGGTTAGTTAGATGAAAAAAAGCAGTAAGAAAGCAGAAGGAGAGACAAGGGAGTGAGGTTATGGGAAGGGGCTCAATGGGACCCTTTGTTCCAAGTGGTGGCCAAGTGGCCAGTAATTTAGTTAGTAGCCCAAGTGGGCTAGAGGAGGCTAGTAGCCCTTCTGTAGAAATAAAAGTGCCATTGGTGGTCAGTGGGGCTTGGAAATGCCCTATAATGGGGGGGCACAACATAAAGATAGCCCTGGTGGCCTAGTGGGCTAGCCCTGATGTTCTGAGGCCAGCGTTTATGTTAAAATAAATTGTAAACCCTTCCTGGGTCTAAGAGGGGATTCACTGAGCCCTGGTTATGCTGTGGGCAGTGATATGGGGGGGTTTATTTGTGGTGGCAGCAGAGGAGAAAGTTGGGCTGCTTGGCAGCCTACTGATAAAGTAACCACGCTATAGTGAGAGTGCCTGCGGGTGCTCTAGAACTCCCAGCCCATACAGAGCTTAGGCTGCAGCCTACTCCACATGTGTGGGAGACAGGGAAAGCCATGAGTCAGCAGAAGGTGGAGGAAACATGTAATGAAAGAGCCTCCTCTCCACCTTCCTGATTGCTGCTTCGGTGGCAGTTTTTTAATTAATTTGTGCCCTACAGGGCTTAAGAGGAGGCAGACAGGGCACAAATGGAGCCAGCGGGAGGTGGAGGAGGCATGTAGGTAAGCGTCTCCTCCCCACGCTTCTCCAGTGGCAGTTTTTTTGTTTAAATTATGCCCTACGGGACTTAAGAAGTGCCAGAGAGCAGCAAGATGCTGCTGTAAAGTCACTCCAGTGGCACAGGTGAGAGCCCCAAAGTGCTGTACACGGAGACAATGGGGCTGAGGAGGAGTGTGCAGGGTGGCAGGAGCTGCCAGGAGTTAAAGCCACTCTGTGGCATTAGTGAGAGCTGAAAGGAGGGGTCCTGTACACAGTGCAGGGGGGGGGTTAAGAGACAGCAAGAGAGAGGAGACAGCACAGTGAGTGCCACGTAAATGAAAGCCATACCGTGGCTTAGTGAAATAGCTGGAAAGGAGCTGTAACAGAATGGGGGAGGGGGACAGCTAAAGGAAGGAAAAGAGTTATAGCCACACAGAAGGCAGAGGGGAAGCCAGCACTGGTGAAATGATGTCATGCCCTGGGATGCTGATGGGGTGAGGAGGTGGCAGAACCAAAACAAAGGAAGGGCAAAAAAAATACAAAACGGGACTGATGGTGGAGGACAGAGAGAGAGACAGAGAGACAAAGGAGGTAGGGAATGGAAGGGACAACACAAAGCACAATGAAGGAAGAGGAAGGAGTAGGTGTTAGCAGCTGGTGCTTTCCTTGAGGTGGCAGTCACTTTGTTTTTTCTTGGGGGTGTTGCTTATACAAATGAAAGAAATAAAGCACACTCTCTCATTGGTGAGGTTTGCTTCTCAAGTGTAGCTGGCTCCTGCTGTGAAGTTCCGACGGCCGCACACTCGGCTTCAGTGGTCATTGGTGTCAGGCATGCCCACTGTACAGTGCTCTGCATTGGACTCATCCCTACTTTCTCAAGGTGTTTCTTGCACAAGTGCAAGGAAACACAAAAATGGGTGAAGTAGGGAAGGAATAAGAATAGGAATGTGCATCTATGTAGCACTTTTTAAACACACTGGATCCCAAAGGGCTTTGCAAGCAAAGAGAGACAGGTAGTGCAGTGTAGTGTAGTGTAGTGCAGTGCAGTGCAGTGTAGTGCAGTGTAGTACAGTGTAGTGAAGTGTAGTGTAGTGTAGTTTCTACAAGGGTGCAGTGGCAGCCAATCCACTCATCAGCACTCATACACTACCATGGACAGTTACCTGAACCAGTAGGAAAGAAGCAGAAAAGAGGTAGAAAACAGTGCAGCAGAAGGGAAAGAGGGGTGAGAAATCAGGGCAGTAGCAGGCATGAGAGGTGTAGTCATGCAGTAGGGCTTTCATGGCAGAGGGTGGAAGTGGAATGGATAGAAGGGAAAGGCTAGGCCAAGTTCAAGACAGCTGGTAAGACGCAGTCTGCTATGTCATGGTCATAGTACCAGGTAAAAAGAAAGAGAATAGGAAGAAGAAAGGAGACAGGACAGGAGGAAGCTGAGATAGCAGGGAGGGAGCCAAACAGGTACTAGGAGATGAGGCAGATAGAGTGAGAGAGGTGCCAGCCAGCAAGAGAGGTATAGAGGAACAGTGATGTGCTGGGAGATAAGTCAATGGTAAAGCAACAGAAGAAGAAGGAGAAGACTGAGATAAATTAAAAATATAAATATCAGAAGAGCACCAGTAAAGGTCCCAACTTGTATTGAAGCTCATAGGGCTTCGTTGAGTGTCTCTTATAGTATAACCAACTCTGAATGTGAGGTTGGACAAGTGGACCACAAAGTAAAGCTGAGCATTTCTGACTGCCCAAACCTCATGAGGGGGATTCTTATATTATATGAGACTTCCCGTGAAGGCCCTATTAATTTATTGCACATCACACTAGTGAGAATGGTTTATAATGAGTTCTAAGTATTTTTTTTTCATTCCAAAAGTTAAATGAAGCCGCCTTCCCTCTGGCTGTGAAGTGGAATGTTCCACTCCTAACATTCCTGAATGCAAGTGCACTGTATGCAGGATAAGAAGCAGAGTGGTTCTGTGTGCTGATTGGCTGAAATTACATAAGTGATTTAAAATGGCTTTCTGTTTAAAAAGCAGCTGCCACCTTCAGCAGAACTTACACAAAACATAACATTTAGATACAGTTCAGCTTATATTTCACATTTGTTTTGTATTCCTAATCCCCATTATTTATTTTGGAGATCATTTCCATGAAAACAGGACCTTTGCTCCTGAAGAGTTCATCTGTTCCTGTTGCTTTCTCCCTACCTGAGGTCATAATACACTGCTTGTGACATCACAGTTCCTTTAAGGGGAACAGACTGTGATGCCACAACAGAGGATTATGACATGAAGTAGAGTAAGCTATTGAGGCAGATAAACTCTAAGGAAACTCCAAGGGATAGCAATCATGTATTCAGGCACATTTACTCAGTAATAAATAATGGAGAAGAGAAATATATAAACCA
Organism: Neoceratodus forsteri; assembly: GCA_016271365.2. Taxonomy (NCBI): domain Eukaryota; kingdom Metazoa; phylum Chordata; order Ceratodontiformes; family Ceratodontidae; genus Neoceratodus; species Neoceratodus forsteri. The sequence goes on along the minus strand of CM057450.1, from coordinate 1,470,911,707 downwards.
CATATGGAATGCAAGCTGAATTATACCTAACTATTATGTTTTTCAAAGTTTTCTTTAAGGTGTCAGTAGCTCTTTAAGACCTAGAACATTAATTTTGCAATTAAAAGAAAGTTCAGTAATAGATTAAGGTAGAATTGTCAAGTGTCCAAAGCTAAAAACACTTTTTATCCCAAACAGTAGTAGTATATTTCAATCAGCCAGGAACATCGGACATGTGCAAAGAGGTGTGGAAGTTGGTGGAGTTGGTAGGAGGCACTTCCCTCAGTGTTCCCTCAGGCTGTTAAAAGTGCATATGGAAGGTTAAAAAAACAACAATGGAAAATCACTGCAATATTTGCAACCTGGTCAGTTCAGCTATTAAGGTTAAACATTCCTGAATGGAGGCTCACCTCTCACCCAATGGTAATGGTCAATCAGCTGCAAAAAGAGGACTAGACCAGAATTGTAGGTTTTTGTGTGATAACCTTAAGTAATGCTGAATTTACAAGTTTGGGCTGAAATAAAGGGGTAAAGGAATTTCAAAGAGTCTTAAAATCCTCCAGTTGGTCAGTCACAAATATGAGGAGATGAAGTCTTGAATGAAACATATTTTCCATGCTAAAATTACATGACTGTACAGGTGCTACAAAAGCTACAAAACTACTCAAGGAATGGCAGTAGGGCCCTCTCAGCTTGCAAATCTGCAACACACAAAATGGAAAAGTGAGGCACCAGGTAAGTAGTTTTGCTTTTTATATTTGTTCTTGTCTCAGAAAACTTAAACTGAACTCTGCATTTTCTTCATTTGCTTGCTTTGAACCCACATAAAATAAACTGGTGACACAAGGGAAAAAGAGAAAAATATTATAAGCAGACGAATGGAGAGAAGGTCAGAAAAATATAAAGACACTACAAAAAGTAAAGTAAAGCAGCAACACACTGAGACACAGACTGAGCAGGACCTGTATAACTTCTTTCAGAAAATTCTGTCATAAAACCTTCCAAACCCAGTCAGCCCATTAAACACTCCAGAACCGTTACATTTAAAAGACTCTGGTGATGTTCCAGAGATATAAGTAGCACAAAATTTAGAAAAAGTTAAGCAGCATCAATAAATAGAAGCTACTAAAGGAACAAGCAAAAATTTAGAAACACCAAGTACTAAAGAAGGATTACAAATTAATGTACAGAAAAATAAGGGGGAGACCGATAACTTAAATCTGCAGCAGGAACCCAAATATGTTTCTGCAGAGTCAGACATAGAACAACTATCTGTTGAAGTGTAAATAAATCAGATTAAAGAAACAAAAGAGACTATTATTGAGAGCAGCCAGGTCCTTCCCTCCCCCACCTCAGGAGAATATACAGGTGAAAGAAAGAGAAGGTGATAAAGACACAGTTCCCCCTGCATGGGCAGTAGCTGTAATAGGAGATGGAAGGGTACTAAAAGAACATTTACATTTTCTAAAACTTAAATCAGAAGGGATAGAAAAAAATAATAAAGGACATGGACATAATAAAACTATCTGTCTCTCAATTAGACAATTCGGTAAAAGAAGTAAACACAAAAGTTATACAACTTAAATCAAGAGTTTCAGATTTAGAAGACAAAGGCATGGTAAATGAAAGACAAATCCATTCACAAGAAAAATCCATTTTGGATATTACAACTAAAATAACAGATATGGAATTGAGAGCATGATGAAAAAACTTAAGACTAATAGGAATACCTGAAGCATGGAAACAACAACAAAGTCTAAAAGACATTGGACTGCCAAGTTTTTGGTTCTTTTTTGCACATTCGATCAGCAGAAGTACATATTGAACTGGACAGGGTATACAGATCACGGAGAACTAAGCCAGATGATGGGGCACCCCCGTGATCAGTCATAGTCAAACTATTCAGAACTAATGATAAATACAGAATAATTAATGCTGTATATAAAAAAAAAGGATTCCTTTGAAAGGGGCACAAATCTCAGTCTACCAAGATTTGCCGTTTGAAATTGTAGGGGGAAGAAAAAAATATGACTACCTGAAGAAACTCCTATGGCAAAAAGATTACAAAATGGCTATACTATTACCACCAAAATTGTGGGTGATAATAAATAATAAACACTTCTTTTTCTTTACAGCTGAATATGCAGAGAAGGAACTGAGGAAGATACTACCTGATATATTTACTTAAATAATACTTCACAGTTAATTTGCTAAGGAAATCAGATGGTTATTTATGGGGCTGGGGGGATGGCACTTTGTAAAGGGCAAGTTTGAAAGTTTCCTGTTTTCTTTTCTGGAATACAAATGCATATATAAGGTGGTAATAGAAAGGAAATAGAATTCTGGGGTGGAGGGAGAAAGAACCTTAACACCAAGAAAGGAAAACACCTGGTATCTGTGAAGGGAGGGTACTGCATGTTTCAGATAAAGACAGATCATGTTATGTCTTTCTGTAATAAGGTGAAGGGAATAAAAGCACACATTTTTATTTTAATCAAGCTCTGGATAGGGGAAAGAGTTACATATTATTTTTCTTTTTCTTTTTTCATTTTTTTTTCTTTTTTTCTCAGAATGGCCATGGAGGTGAATAAAAAAAGTGTCTTGGACATCAGAATGGCTTCTTTGAAAGTTAATGGTCTAAATAATTTAAAAAATTAACAAAATTCTGCAATATGCAAAATTACATGATGTGGGGATACTATGTCTACAAGAAATAAGCTTGGTAGAAAATAAAGCAAAATGGCTTAAAAATCATAGAAGTTGACGGCAGATAAGGACCGCAAGGCCCATCCAGTCTGCCCATTTCTTTTTCTACCTTATAAATGTGCCATCGGCCTTTGCTCTGTCAGTGACCTATCTATTCATAGTCATTTGTATTGCTCCCTTATGCCTATCCATGCCTGTTTGAAGCCCCTACTGTATTCATAGCTACTCACTTCTTGTGGTAAGCCATTCCATGCATCTACCACCCTTTCTGTGAAAAGAATTTCCACATTCCCCTTAATCGGCCTCCTCTAATCTCATGCTGTGTCCTCTTGTCCTGCTATTTTTCTTATATTTAAACATGTTAGACTCTTTCACCTTGTTTATGCCCTTAAGGTGTTTAAATGTCTCGATCATATCACCTCTCTCCCTCCTTTGCTCAAGGGTATACATATTGAGCTCCGTTAATCTGTCCTCATATGTCTTCTGATGCAGTCCCTGCACCATTTTGGTTGCCCTTCTCTGGACTGCCTCAATTTGGTTAATGTCCTTGTGAAGGTGTGGCCTCCAATACTGCACGAGTACTCCAGATGGGGCCTAACCAATGTCTTGTACAGAGGGATTATTACCTCCTCTTACGACTTGTGATACACCCTACTAATACACCCTAACACCCCCTAGCCTTACCTACTGCTTTAGAGGTCTGCTTGGATGATTTTAGGTCATCAGTGATGATGATGCCCAAGTCTCTTTCTTCCTTTGTGACTGCTAGCAACTCCTCCCAGCCTATAAGTGGCTTCAGGTTTCTCTTCCCTATGTGCATGATTTTGCACTTCTTTGCATTAAATCCCAGTTGCCACTCTTCTGACCATTCTGCTAGTTTATCCAGATCTCTTCTCATTCTGCCCACCCATCTGGATCATCTACTCTGTTGCAGATCTTGGTGTCATCTGCAAACAGACAAACCTTACCCTCTAGTCCATCTGCAGGTCACTAATGAAGATGTTGAATAGGACTGGCCCCAGGACTGATCCTGAGGTACCCCACTTGTGACATCTCTTCTGACTGTATACCATTTACCACCACTCTCTGTTTTCTGCCAGTCAACCAGTTTGCCACCCAGTTGACCACTCAGACCCACCCGAGCCTACCTAGCTTATTTATCAATCTTCTATGTGGAACAGTGTCAAAAGCTTTGCTGAAGTCAAGGTAGGCGACATCAACTGCTCCCCTTGGTCCACCACTCTGGTTACCCAGTCAAAGAAATCTATGAGATTAGTTTGACAGGACCTTCCTTTGTAAACCCATGCTGTCTTGGATCCTGTGCCCCTATGGATTCCAGGTGTTGCACTATCCTTTCCTTAAGGAGTGCCTCCATAATCTTGCCCACTACTGAGGTAAGACTGACTGGTCTGTAGTTCCCGCCTCCTCCCTGCTACCACTCTTGTGGAGTGGGATCACATGAGCCCTTCTCCAGTCTTCTGGGACCTCTCCTGTGCTCAGAGACTCACTAAACAATTCTGCTAACGGCTCTGCTAGTTCCTCCTTTAGCTCCTTAAGTACCCTGGGATGTATGCCATCAGGTCCCATTGCCTTATCCACCCTGAGCTTAGCAAGCTCTTGTAGGACCCTTTCTTTGTGAAGGGAGTAGTGCTCACCTCCCTCCCCTGTGTCCATGATGCTGAGCTGTGGGCCCTGCCCTACCTTCTCTTCAGTAAATACTGAGCAAAAGTATCTATTTAGGATAGATGCCTTTACAGGGTCCTCCTCCTCACATGCTCCCTTTTTCTCCATTAAGCTTAGCAATACCCCTCTGGACTTTCTCCTTTCACTAATGTATCTATAGAAAGTCTTGTCACCTTCTTTTACTGTTTGTGCTAGTGTTTCCTCAGTTTGGGACTTGCCTGCCTTACTGCCTTACCTGCTTCCCTTAGGGCAGTTTGGTATGCCTCCTCATCTTCATCCGCTGTGTTCCCTTATATTTTCTGAAGGCCAGCCTTTTGGCTCTGACCTTTTCTGCTACTGTATTTGAGAACCAGAGTGGTTTCCTTCTTCTTTGCACTTCCTTTTCTGTCTAACACAATGGGATGTTGCTTCAAGTATTGTATCCTTAATGCTTGCCCACTTTGCCTGTACCTCCTCACCTGTGTTTCTTTTGCCAGGGCTAGCTTAACTCTGTTGGCCATCTTATCAAAGTCAGCTCCTCTGAAGTCCCATATTTTTGCTTTGGAATGGGATGATTTAGATGTAGTAGCCAAATTGAACCATACCATGTGATGGTCACTGGCCCCAGGTGACCTTCTACCTGGAGATCTGTGATCCCTTCTTTGTTAGTCAGTACTAGATCTAGGATAGCCCTGTCTCTTGTGGGTTGCTGTACCAGTTGTTTGAGGCCCTCCCTGCAGGGAATCCACTATGAGTCTAGTTCTGGCAGATGTTCCTGCTGGTATTGACCAATCTGTATCTGGCATGTTGAAGTCTCCCATTATCAGAACCTCCCTTTAGCTGTCATGTTTTGTATATCTTCTAACAGTAATGTGTCTATGTCCTCCCTCTGGTCTGGGGCCTGTAGACAACCCCAGTTCTTATGGCTGTCCCATTTCCTGTTTCCAGGGTGACCCACAGTTCTTCTGGCTCCTTATGTGTATTCTGAATTTCTGTAGCTTTGATATTTTCATTAACATACAGGGCCACCCCTCCCCCCCTTTTTGCACCTCGGTCTCTTCTGAACAATACATAGCCAGGTACTGAAGTCTCCCAAGTGTGGTTACTGGTAAACCACGTCTCACTAATTGCTACTATATCCAGTTTAGTCATGGTTGGGACAATATTTCTATTCCACAGGTACTAATAACAGTACAGGCACTGCCATTCTGATGTTCAAAAATATAGATTTTAAGTGAATTCAACAAATAAAAGATATGGACAGAAGATATATATTGCTTAAAGGTGAATTATTTGGTTCAGAAATAACTTTGGGTTCGGTGTATGGTCCTTCTATGCAGTATGAATAATTTTGTGCACAACTAAAAAAGATATATCACTGAATAGCACAGATATCATATTAGCAGAAGATTGGAATGTTTTGCCAAATACATTATTAGACAAATCATCCAAAATAAGTAATAATGACCAACATAATTCTAGAAAATTGCATGACTTTATGTCTAGAAACTATTTGATGGATGTCTGGAGATAGAAATAATCTAGATAGAAATAATCTGAAAAGGGATTACACATACAAATCAAAATATTTAAACATGTGCAGCAGGATAGACTCCATCCTAGTAAATAAAAGCATGTCTAACAAGACTTTACAGACAAACATCCATAGTATCTCAGTGTCAGATCATGCCATGTTGACTATATTAATTACTCCAACATTAGATAGAGCAAAAACACCACAATGGAAATAAGATAATAGCATATTACAAGATTTAGAATTTGTATAAATTATAAAAGAATCTATAGATAAATATTGGCAATTTAATGACCAAGAAGAACGAAGTATGGCTACTAAGTGGGATGCTATAAAAGCATATTTGTGAGCAATCATAATTTCATATCAAAATAAAAAAAAGAAATAATAGATAACAAAAATGATGGCAGCAGAACAAGAAATTAAAAATTTAGATAAAAAGTTAATAACATCAGGGAAAGACCCACAGACTAAATAAAAATTGCAAGATTGTCTGAATGAGAAAAATGAACTAATACTAAGGAACATGGAAAGGGACCTATTGAAATTAAGAACAAACTGTACTTTCAAGGTGACAAAACAGGAAAATTGCTGGCATATGCACCTAAGAAACAAAAAGATAGAACTATAATCACTTCAATGTTAACTACACAAGGGGAAGTATATACTGACAAGTTAATATCACAGGAATTTGTAAAATATTTTGGTAGAATATATAATAAGAAATACACAAGTCAAACAGTACAAATAAAATAATATTTATAAAACACAAATATTCCAATACTGGATATACAGCAAGAAATGTTTTCCATTGGAGAAATTCAGGAGGCTATTATGGGCCAAAAAAAGGGGATCTTCCCCTGGCCCTGACAGGCTAACATGTGAATTTTACACTACATTTAAGAACCAATTATGCCCATGGAAACAAAAAATGATATAAGAAATAGTAGAAACTGATAAAATTGAATTTTGATGACCAGAAAATACCAGAATCCAGTTGAGAAAGTACTATTATATTTTTATTAAAAGAAAATAAAGATAATAAACATGCTGAAAATTACCATCCAATATCTTTATTAGACCAAGATTAAAAATTATTACTAAATTGATGGTATACAGAATATAAAACCAAGTTGCAAGACACATCAATATGGACCAGAAAGGTTCCATAAATGGCCATAACATGTCTGAAGATCTAGAAACTGTACAGGGAATAATATGATTAGTTTTTATTTCTTTGCCCACATTTGAGGAGGAAGAAAAAGCCGCGGTGGCATTCGATGCCACCAAGGCTTTCTATTTACTATTGAGAGAATTCATGTTGCTTTGCCTAATCCAGTGGGGATTCCCTAGCATAATCTTAAATATTCTTAAAAAATTGTATGACTCCCCTATTGCTAGATTAAAGATAAATACATACATATCAGACCCCAGTAAAGATTATGAATGGTGTATGAGAAGGTTGCCCTTGTCCCTTTAATATTTATATTATGTTTAGAGCCTTTACTAAATTATATTAGAAAAAATGCACAAATTAAGGGATTCCACATAGGTAATGGAGAAAAGAAACTAAATGTATATGCAGATGACATGCTATTAATATTAAAAAACCTGCACTTTCATGGCCTGAGGTATTAAAAGAAATAGAAGTGCGTGCTTTTCTGTCTGGTTTGAATTGAATCAAACCAAATCTCTGCCACTTCCTTTAACACCATTATAGAGTGAAACAAAATGTGTATTATACCCAGTGAAAACTTACTAATAAAATGAAATACTTGGGTATTAAATTGGCAAGTAATATACAAGAAATACTAGATATTAACCAAAATTTAGTATACAATAAGATAAAAAAAATTGAAGGCTAGAGTTTGTCTTTTTCTCTTTGGGGCAGAAAAGAAACACTAAAAATGTCAATAATGCCACATTTAATGTACCTTTACCAAGGCATTATGGAAAATAATTTTGATGATAGTTTTCAAATGTTAAACACATTTTAGGAAATTCCTCTGGCAGGAGCATCTCCCAAAATTGCTTGGTAAAAATAACTATCCCAGATCCCATGGTGGTGTGGGTTGCCCAGAGCCACTTCATTACATTAGAGCCGACAGGATGAAAACTGCCTATTTGTGGTCAGATAAATCCAAATATGAAACAGATACATTAGGTAGGTATACTTCATTACCACAGGTACATTTAAATGATATTTGCCTCACTCTAGCAATACAGGATATTATACCTAAAAACAACACTTTTTAAGAACTAATACAAACATTATGGTTAAAAATGTGATGCAGTCATGTAAAATATGGGTACAAAAATCAAAGTTAAAAGTATGTCTTACATTCCAGTATATTCCCATTTTAGAGCACTCTACAATAAGAGGAAAAACATGGAAAAATATCCTCTAATATCCTCTTCCTTGAGGAAAGACTATTATACCTGACCTGTCTCTTCACCAAAAAATCCACTGGGTTTAACCCCAATAAGTGTCATGGCTTCAGGCAGCCACCATCTCAAGCGTCCACATGGGCCACCCAAAACTATCTGTAAGGTGCCTAGGTCAGGACCACCCTGGCCCAGCGATCTTTCCCCCTTAGAGCTCCATCCTGGAAAAAAGCTCTCCCACCGGCAGTCACATTAATCACCAATCTAGGTCCTTTAAAAGCTATCTTAAAGGCCCATATCCTCTCCACACATCAATGCCAGTGTAACCAGTAACCTGTGGATCCTGCATCATGCCGCTAGGCGATGCACCCACCATTGGCCTGGCAGTGGAGAGCCCTCACTATTTCTAGCCTACAGGCTCCTCACCTCCCTTGTTTACCATATAGTTGCACTGGACTATGAATGCATTGTATTATGTATAAGACAAGGCCTCCCTGAGGTGGCTTACTACCAACTCATATCATGCATCGCTTAAGCTACCAATTGTATAGGTCTTAACTGCTCATTAGGTATATATGTCGATAACTCTGCCCTGTTTTAGCTGCCAAATGTATAGGCATTAACCAGTGCTCATTGTACTTATACTCTATATAATTGCTCACCCACATTTATTCTATGTATGTACTGTATGAATGTCTATGTTTTATTCTGACATGAAGCCTTTGGAAGCAGTCGATGACTCAAAGGGTTGTAATTCCAATTTCCTAAGTAAGTAAAAAATAAATAAAATGCATTAATAAATGCCAACTTGGTAAACTGTTTTGATTTATTGGAAGATGGCGATTTTATATCAATTACAAAATTTAAAAAGCACACAGAAATTGAAAAGTTAGAGGATAACTGGTATACATAACTGAAAATAAGTTCAATACTTTAAAAAACAAATAGACAAAAACATCCCATACTGCAGTTCACATATATATCAAAATAGTGAGTTAAATAGCAAAAAAGTATTGTAGCACAAACATCTAAACAATTATTAGACCCTAATTCTCCTCGGTTGCAGAAAAATATCTTCTACAAGGATAAAATGGAACAAAATTTTCATATTTAAAACAAGAAAATACATGGTTCAAAATAAGAAGTAATGCAAATAAATTATACTCAAATGCAAAAATAAAAGTATACAGTATAAAATTATAGACCATGCATATATAACCCCATCATCATTCTCACATTTTACAACAAATACAAATAAAATTGTTGGCATTTATGAGGGAAGAAGGAACCCTACTCACGTGCTGTGGAAATGTAACATAATACAGGATTGGTGGAAATTTACACAAAAAGAATTAGGAAAAATGTGGGGGAAAATAATACCTTTGGACCCTAAATTTCATATGTTGAATAACTTAGAAGGACATGGTTTATCAGGTTCAGAAAAAAAAAATGTGCTTTAGCATCCATGATGACAAAAACATAAATTCTACAAAGGTGGAATTGGCCAAAAGTTGGAAAAACTATCAGAGTAGCTGGATACACACATTTCATGAATTAATGTACTTCGAAAAATGTACAGAATATATAGAGAAAATAGAACTACCTCAAGAAGTTAATAGCACAGACTGGAGAGAGGTTATGAATATACTGTCTCCTATCTTAAGACTAGAATGAAAGTTAGTATTAAGACACTGTGAACTTTGAAAATGGTTGTTAAATGATTTACGAAATATATGTTACCCATATATCCAGCTCATGAAATGCTTTTCTCACTGGGTGTTAATGATTATGCCAACAACGTTAGATATGTATGTATAGTACACATGTGAAACTCATATGGAAAAACAAATAAAAAGTACATTGAAAAAAATTGTATATTTCAATCTTGATATGAATATGAATCACTCAGCTGGGCAAGGCTCATTCTCAAGGGGGTCCTTAGTACAAAGGGACAAGGCTTACTTCTGCTGCATTAGGGAGAAGCAAACAACCTAGGAAGAGATTTTCAAGCTGATGAAAGGAGGATGGTTGAGAGAAATACGATAAGGGTAAAGCAGACATACTGAACAAGTACTTTTTGTCTTTACAGTGGAAGAGAAGAGGTGCTCCTACAATGTGGGATCTGACCAAGGTATAAGGAGGGTTAGGACATGGACATGGGAGCTATAGCAGAAGAGAGGGTAGTTAAGGGATAAGGGTCATTAAAGGTACACAAATCCCCAGGACTTGACAATCTGCATCCAAAGGTGCTAAAAGAGATGGGGCAACTGTTCTGGGTACCATTGTTGGACCTCTTCAATTGCTTGCTAGAGCAGTACATGGGATGACCCAGGAAAATACCAACTGGTCAGCTTGCTCTCAATAGTGAATAAGATGCTGGAATGTATTATTTAGGAAACGTTGTGAGGTTCCTGGAGGCAAATGGGTTACAGGAGAGTAGGCAGTTTGTTTTTGTGGCAGGAAAGTCTTGCCAAATGAACCTGATTGACCTCTTTTATTGAGTAACAAAGGCTACTGACAGAGGCCAGGCTGTGGATATACAAAAGTAGAAACACACCACCTGTACATCTAGTATACCCTGTTTTACCCTATCCTAACCTGTGACCCATTATCCAGATAGGGTTTTCACCCTCACCCCCTTGCACCCTGCCTTACTGCACCTCCCGAGTATTTATTAAGCCTCTTACCCAGTCTCAGCCATGCTTGAACCCATTAATGATTTTTGTGCCCCCCCACCTCAGCCAGTAGGCTGTTCCATTGCTCAATAGGATAAAACAAATCCAGCACCAGTTCTCCAAGTGAAATAAAGGCTTTTATTTAAACATATAGCCTGAGCACCATTCAGCTTGGTGTTCTAAAAATCCCTCTACTGGTTTCGCTCAGCAGAGCATCATCAGGAGGATCTGATCATGTCATGTGCAACATCACTATAAATGGACACTGATATAAAGGTACATACACATCAATGCAGTTAAAAACAGCAAGCAATCAATTAAGGTTATTTATAAAGCATGCTACAACGTTATGGTATTCATAGAGTTAATCCTATAGTTTTAAGAAAATATCAAGTGTTTTTCTAACAATAAATATAAATAGGTGTAGAAAAATTGCCAGCGTATTGGCTCTTCTAATAATAAATATGAATAAATGCAGAATAAATGCCAACACTGTTATGTACATAATTACAATACTACAAAGGTGACAAGACTTCCTTAGATAACTATTCCATGGTTTTGCAAGAGGCTGCAGCGAGAGGTAATTGCATTCAACTTTTTAGAAATGGAATTTCAATAAATCAAATAGAACTGCACCAAGGGATCTACCTAAAGAAAATACAGAAAGTATGAGCAATAATTTATGCAATATTAAGTTAGAAGTACAATCACCTAAAAGCTCTATTTGCTCTAATCTGCTATATTAAAAATAAAACCTAGAAGAGACAGCTTATGTATGTACACACACATTACAGTGTATTTGTGATATACAACTATTGATACCCAGAGTATTTTCTCTCTTTTGTTTCTCTTTTTGATCAGTGGCATAAGGTCCATTTTCTCATTAAGGCCAGGACTTTTCAGGCCACCCAGTGCGTATATCCAGAAGGACTCTCTTTTGAGCAGTCTTGTCTCAAGGTCTCCCCCCCTTTTGGACCAATTTTCACCTGTTCCACCCCACAAAATTTAAAGGTATGTTTTTGCACATTCCCTGCACGTCCAATATTCTGTGTGTTAATGCCTTTATTTCTGAGACAGTGTACTGCTAAAGCATTAATGGTGACTTCAGATGTGATGCTCCTAAGATGCTCCCCAATCTTGTTTTTAAAGGTCTACTGTTTTTTCCTATAAGCAGGATCCACAAGTACAGGTGGCTAAATATATCACATTGTCAGTGACACAACTAATAAATTCATTAGTATTATAAGTCTTCCTGCCATTCACAGTGGTAAAAAAAAATGCATCTAATAATGGATTTACAAAACATGCAATTTCCAGATGGATATGTACCCACTGGTCGTACGGGTAACCATGTGGTGTCAGTGGGGTGGTTTTTCCTTTGTAGGCTATGGACCAGTCTGTCCTTGAGGTTAGTGACTCTTTTGTATGCCATTTGTGGTGGTATTGAGGTACATTTTTTGAGCAAAGGGTCAATATTAGGGATACTTCAATTAGCTTTAATAACCTCCCCTATGGCTGAGGACTGTCTAAAATAGGTAGTGACAAAATTCAGCCGGTCTTGTTCATCACTGCATGTTTGTGTAACCCCTATTTTTGAAATTGGTGCTCATTTCTGAACCCTGTACACAAAACTCAACATCAGAACTACAATTTTGGCATACTCTCAATGAATGGAGCCTTGGAATGTTTTCAATTAGATGGCAAGGATGACAGCTGGATGCATAGAGAGTGAGTTGCTGTCAGTTTCTTTTTGAAATAGGGTGGTGTCAATACCCCCATCAGAATTTTTGTGATTTTAAATCCAAAAGTTAACTGTTTTTCTATGTACTGTAAATTTAAAATGTGGATTACTGTGTTCCAAATAACTGAAAAATGTCTCAACTCCTCCACAGTGTCCCACCATATCATAAAATGTCATCAATAAAATGATGCCAGAGGTCAATCCTATGATAAAAGGTTAACCTCGGCATCATAGATATATATTCTCCCAGTGGCCATGGTAGAGGTTGGCATAATTTGGCACAAACATTGCACCCACTGCCATCCCTTAACCTGTAAGTAGTAGTTGTCCTGAAATAAAAAATAATTCTTTTTCAGTACAATTTCAGAACAATCAATCAAAAATTACTTATTGTGCTCAGTCAGGTTCTCAACACCACTAAGCTAATAGTCTAATGCTTCTAATCTTCCATCATGGGGGATATTTGTGTAAAGGGATGGCGGCCACACTGGGCTAGCCATCGGACTGTTGTTTCTGTGCTTGCGTTTACATTTCGTTTCGTTTTATTTAAAAAAAAAATGTTTAAGTTTTTAAGCTTTTAGACACCTGGACTATGGAGGCTGCACGGTGATAGTGCAGAGAGGCTGTATCAGCGTCCAGTCATTTGGGACGTCTGCTAGCGATTTTGGTGTTTGCACCGGCTGGCTTCTGGGATGGTCGGATTTGATCCATGACTGTGGTGCAGGCGCAGGGTCCTAGCGTGTTTCAGCTCTTGGATTGTTTTGGGACTTCGGCGTGGTGGTATCGCATTTTGTGTTTGACCTTGCGTGCTGCCTGCTAAGCCAGAATGTCTCCGGCTGTGTTCAACCGTTTCCATTTCTGGTTGGGATTTACCGTGATTGGGCTATTAAGGATTTTGGGCTCTATTCAACATCTTTAATCCTCGGCGACTAACTGGATTTACGTCTGGTCCATTTGGAGTGGCACTGTACTGTTGGCAGAGACTACTATGATTGAGAGATTTGTCTTTTGGAGTCTGGGTTTTTCCCCTGTCTTTTGGCTCTAGCTCTGGTGACCTGCACAGGGGTTAAGGGTCGGGGCCAGTTGGAGAGCTGACCTTCGACCCTATTCCCCTAGACTCCCGGCGGAGTCGGTCGGTGGGATAACCTGGCCTGGAGTCGTGGTGTTGGGTCACCATTGTAGCTTAGTAGCTGTTACTGAACTTGATTTAGTGGAACCTGAGATTGGATGTGTGGCTTTCTTTGAAAACTGGGATTCTCTGTTTTTTCAATTCTACTTGGAAATTCTGGTTTTTGGATATAATAAGGATTTAGTGACCTGTATCATCGACTTCTTCAAAGTCCCAATTAAATGACTGGAGAGTTCCTGCAAGATAAGTGACTGTGGAAATACTAATTGTTTTATTATAGTACTTTTTTAAGAAATTGTTTTTTCAGCTCAGGTGTTGTTATATATGGTTTATCGTATGTGAAGTTCATTTGTTTTGAGGATAATTGAGCAGTGAGGTGCTTGTGTTCTAGCTTAGCCCACCCTGCTGGTTCAGTGAGAGTGTCCTGGAGGGTGGTCTTTAAAATTATTCCCTCTATGTATTTTTTTTTTTATCTTATTGTTATTACTGTTAGTTTTGTGTTATTTTATTATCCCCATGTCATGAGAGGGCTTGTGGATATAAAATAGTTTAATTTTGTATATTATCTGTTGTATTAGTTTATTAGTTTATTTTTCTTTTGGTGGGTGGTGGTGTTATTTGGTTTATTGTATTTTTGGTTTTATTTTGTTACGACAGCCTGATGTGCTGGTCAGCTCTACCTGCTGTTTGTTACTCGGCCTCCGCTCTCCATGCCCTCCGCCTCTTTGTCTTGCCCCCCTTGCCAGCCCATGATTACCGTCGGTGTCGGGCGCTAGGGATTGTGCGTAGGGGATGGAGGAATTGTGGGGGTGTGGAGGGTTGTAGACAGTGGAGGGAGCGGTGCTCTCCCATAGGGGTGGTTCGGCCTCGAAGACGCCCTGGGGTGAAATGGTTTCTGGAGCGTGGTAGTCCTGTTCTGGTTCCCATACCCAAGGGTACCTCTAGTATTCGAGGGCAAGTGGTTGGGACAACTCGCCAACCTCGTCTGACCCGGACGTTGTTGTGCAATGCCAGATCTGTCCGTAATAAAATGGGTCTTATTGCGGACTTTGTTGCAGGGGCAGATCTGGCTTGCATTACCAAGACCTGGTTGGATGGGAACGCGGCCCCGTTTTTAGAGGCCGCTGTTCCTACTGGGTTCTCGGTTATACATCGCCCGAGATTAGACCGAGGAGTGGCGATCTGTTTTAAGACCGGATTGGGCCTAAATGTTGTTCCAGTTGAGGAGGCAAGATCATTTGAGTGTACTGTGGTGGCTGGTGTGGGGTGCAGGATTGCTCTCATTTACCGTCCACCAGGGGATGAGAAGCTTTTCCTGCAGGAAATAGCAGACTTTGCCGCCGACATGGCTTTGGAATCACCCAGATTGATGGTACTGGGCGATTTCAATGCGTGTCGATGACAAATCCTCACTTTTTGGTCAACATTTCCTCCAGATGATGACATCGCTGGGCTTCACACAGGTTGTTTCCACAGCCACCCATAAAGGTGGTCACTCTCTTGATCTTGTTTTTCTCCTGGGGATCGAGGCATCCGACTTGGTGGTGGAACCAGTCAGTTGGTCTGATCATTACTCAGTTGGGTTCAATTTTGAGGCCCCCCTGGGTAGGTCGGCCCCTGTGAAGTTGGTCAAGTACCGCCCATTGCGGGATGTTGTCCCTGAAGACCTGATGGCGGTCCTTGACTTCTCGCTGTTTGACAATTTGTGCTCTGATCCTGAGCGGCTTGTGGTGGCCTATAATGAGACCATCTCGGCTGCCCTCGATCAGATTGCACCTGCCCGTGTTCGCCCCCTTCCGCGTCGTCCCGTCGCTCCTTGGTTTGACGAGGCATTGAGGGGGCTCCGGAGGTTGGGGCGTAGGTTGGAGAGTCGTTGGAGGAAGACTGCCTCGGATGCTGACCATCTTATTTTGTTAGAGCATTATAAGCTCTATCAAACAGAAATTTCCCATAAGAAGGCAGAATTCCTGTCCAGGGAAATTTCTGCTGCTCGGAATTGACCGGCTCAGCTCTTCAGAACTGTTAACAGACTGTGCAACCCAGTCTGTCAGCAGATCTGTTGAGTTTTTACACAGACTGACTGTGAAGAGATCACTCGGTTCTTCGTTAATAGGGTGGAAGACATCCGGAGGCAGTGTCCCTGACCTCACTCTAAGGTTGTTGCAGTTGACCAGTGTTTTGTTGTGGCGCCTGGAATTTCCTGGAATACTTTTGACCTGCGGTTCGTAGACACTATGAGGATTGCCTGTGAGATCACTAGCGTGCTGTAGGTTGGATCCAGGTCCTACTTCCTTGATTTTGGGATGTAGTGAGGTTCTCGGCCCGATCCTTGCTCGGATCATCCGGTGCTCCTTGGAGACGGGAGTTTTCCCTAGCTGTCTGAAGGAAGGGGTGGTGACTCCCCTTCTGAAGAAAACTTCCTTGGACCCGGATGACCTAGTTAATTACCGCCCGATCTCTAACCTCCCCTTTGTAGGGAAGGTTATTGAAAAAGTTGTGGCGACTCAATTAGACAACCATTTGACCATCCATAGTCTATACAAACCTCTCCAGTCTGGTTTTCGTAAAAGGCATAGCACTGAGACTGCTCTGGTTCGGGTGCTCAATGATCTCCTGATGGTGAGAGATCGGAGACATCATTCTATTCTTGTTCTCCTTGATTTGTCATCAGCCTTTGATACTGTGGATCATGGGGTTCTGCTCGAATGCCTGGGGTCCATCTGTGGACTTTCAGGTATGGTCCTCAGATGGTTTTCATCTTACCTCGAGGGAGAACACAGAGGTGGTCTCAGGATTACATTCTTCTGGAGCTTTCTCTCTGCCCTGCGGTTCCACAGGGTTGAGTGCTTTCCCCCATGTTATTCGCAGTATATATGCTACCCCTCGGAGACATTGTAAGATGGTATGAACTGAGGTTTCACTGCTATGCTGATGATACCCAGCTGTATCTGTCTTTTGCACCTGACCAGGTTAGTGCTGTCTCGGTGTTGAATAAGTGCCTTGCAGACATCCAAGACTGGATGAATTCCGCGGTTTAAAGTTGAATCCGGGAAAGACTGAGGTTATGGTTGTGGACCCCGGCCGCAGGGTTGGGGGTTTGGGGGGGGTCCCCCTCTGGAATAGTTCTAGGGGGTGTCCAGATCCCCATTTCTGAACGGGTTCGTAACCTGGGTGTAGAGCTTGACACAGAGTTGACCCTTCATTATCAGGTGTCCTCTGTTGTCAGGACTGCATTTTTCCATCTGAGAAACATCTCCAGGATTAGGCACCTGGTTCCCCCTGCTGATTTGCTGGTTTTGGTCCACGGCTTTGTGACATCTCGCTTGGACTACTGTAACTCCCTCTACCTAGGGCTTGCTGGGGTTGATATCCGCCGCTTGCAGCTAGTGCAGAATGCAACAGCACATTTGTTGTCCGGGGTTTCAAGAAGATCTCATATTACCCCTGTGTTGCGCTCTCTGCACTGGCTGCCTATACAGTGGCAGATCACCTTTAAAGTAAGTCTTTTGACCTACAAAGCCCTACATGGGTATGGTCCTGACTACTTGAAAGAGCTTTTGGTGCCTTACACCCCTTCGAGACAGCTTTGCTCGGCTGATGAGGGTTGCTGGAGATTCCAAGGGTTAATTTGAAGTCTTCTGGAGCCCATGCTTTTGGCTTTGTGGCTCCATCCCTTTGGAATTCTCTACCCCGTCCGCTCCGAGAGAGTACAACAGTGGATATTTTTAAAAGGTCTTTAAAGTCCTTTTTATGGAATAAGGCCTTTCCATCTATATTATAATTGGTTTTATTTGTTGAAATTGTTGTTCTGTTTTATTGTATTTGTTGCCTGGTTTTATGAACTGTACAGCACCTTGAAAATTTGAAAGGTGCTAAATTAAATAAATTTTATTATTATTATTATATTCATTGACACCAAAAGCCAGTCTTCCTCCAATTCCAAATTTCCCGATACTTCCAGCATGTCTGTTGTGTCCTTTACATAGGACCTGAGTCCTTGTACAAGTCCCTTAATGTGTGCATCTACAAATAAGGAAATTGGTTCTGTCAGAGAACCTATCCCAGCCACAATAGGGCATCCAGGGAATTTACTAGATTCTTATGTATTTTGGTAACACATAAAACTTGCCCTAATGGGGTGGGGACTGTCATAAAACCATATTAAGCTCTTTGTAATACACCCATCAAGCAATGAATCTTTTACAAATGTATCAGCTTCAGTCATATATACAGGTGAGGTCCCTCCTTAATTTGGTGTAAAACATATTATCAATTAGTTGTCTTTTAACCTCTGATGTATATTGTTCTGCTGACAAAATAACCACTGCACTCCCCGTCTGCTGGTTTAATAACTATATCAGGGTTATTCTCTAATTATATTAATGCCTAACTTCTATACTACTGATGTTAACATAGATCTATCATTTTGTATTATTTCCTCAAATTGAGTCATACATGCCCTTTCAAAAACTTGTACTGTGTTACTGTATGGGGGGTTAAAAGAAGGTGGTTGAAATGTAATGTCACCATTATGTGTTATATTAGTCATCTCTGATATATCTCCTACCCCCAACAACAACCTACACATCTTTTGTTTTCAAAAAGGCTTTTGAGCTCAGATTCCTAATAAATCTGTGGAAGCCTATATATAATTCAAAGGATTCACATCCTGGTAGGCACAAAGAAAAGTCCCATTTGTAAAGTCTGGTCTGTTGTTCAGTTAAGGTGTATTCGAGATATTTACCACAGTGTTATTTTCCTGATGTATTAATTCCTCTTCAGTTGTTGCTGGTGAATATTTATGTTTCTTACCGCCCTTCTTGTCCTCTTCCTCTTGGGTTGGGGCGTAAACTCTGTGGTATAGTTCTCTCCTCGTGTTGGGGTATGGGAGTCTGGAAATGTACTCGATGGGCCCAAGTAGTAGAGTCCAGATCTTGATCCGTCACTTGTTCTTGCTCTAAAATATTTCCTCGGCATTATCATGGCTCAACCACTCTCCATAAAGTAACATTTTCTCACATTGCTCCTAAATACCCCCACCAGCTTCCTCATGCCCTTGTTTTTGACCCCACCATTCCTGCTAAATAGTTTCTCTCAGTTTACCTTGTTAATTACTTTCAAGAACTTGAAGGTCTCTACTATGTCTTTTTTTCCCTTCTGGCCTCCAACAAGTAAATGCTCAGTGCCCTAAACCAATCCTCACAGGATCTACCTAGTTGGCTCTGAATCATTTTGGTTACCCTATGCTGCACTGTTTCTGGCCTGTCTCTGTCTTTCCTTAGGTGGGGACTCCAGAACTGGGCACAATATTCTGGATGGGCTCTCAACAGTGATCTATAGAGAGGTAGTACTTCCTCTTTTCTTCTGCTATTATAGGTTCTTAGGTTCATGGTGCATTTATAAGTTCAGTAGACAGAGGGCCTTTTTTTGTACTCACCGCACAAACTCAAGGGTGGAAAACATAGTTTCGTTCTCCCATATACATATCAACCTTTGTTTAAGTGTTGTTATATTATTACTCTCGACTACATGCTGGGAAGTATATTCCATGTTGTTATTACTCTTTGCATGAAAATTAGCTTCTTTTGACTGTTTGGTTATTTTCACCTATTATTTTATGTACATGTGGTCTGGTTGATTTTTACCCATGTGTTTTTAAGCCTCAAAGTTTCCATCATGTACTGATTATTTATGACTTTGAAAATCAGACAGGGGTCGCCCCTGATTCTTCTATATTCTGTTGAATATAAGTTTAGGTTGTTGAGTCTTCGATTATATCCCAGGTGTTGCATATTATATATTTTTCTCATTATCCTTCTTTGAACTCCCTCAATCAGTTTTTGAGATCTTATAGTCTGTGGTGCACAAAACTGGGCACAGTATTCCACATGAGGCTGAACCAGACTAGTATACTGGGGAAAAATGACATCACTCTCCCTACTTTTAATGTTATTTAGTATGCAGCCTATAATTGTCTGACACTTTTTGACAGTTTTGATCACATTTCTGTCAAAGGCTAGGTCATTGGTAATAACTCCTAAATCTTTTTCTTCAGTAGTATTTTGCAGTGTAGTATTATTTAATTTGTATTGCTATAAGTTATTTTTACCTAGATGCATGACTTTGCACTTGGTTTCATTAAACTTCATTTTATTGTCCTCTGCCCTTCGAGAAAAATAGTCCAAGGTATACTGTATCTGCCTAGAATCTGCCTCAGATTGTACTAGGCCCCCAAGCTTACAGTCATCTTCATATTTGCAGATCCATACGTTCCCCATTATTTGAAGGGTAGAAACCATGATGTTAAACAAAGTCGGTCCTAACATTAATCCTTGAAGAACTCCACTAGTCACCTGTCCCCAGTTTGATAAGTGTCCTTTGATGGTAACTCTTTGTGTTCTGTGATTTAACCATGACTCTGTCCATCTGATGATAGTAAAATGGGTTTAATTTTGATGAGTTGCTCCAATAATATTAGGTGTGATACTTTATCAAAAGCTTTGAAGAAGTCCAGAAATATAATGTCCACTGGGATATATTTGTCTATGGCTGCACTAACTGGTTCAGAAAACTGGATTAAGTTGGATAAACAAGATCTTCCCAGAATAAAGCGGTGTTGTGTAGTATCTACAATTCCCTTATTATAGTGGCGCGGTCATGCCACTATAGTTAGGGTTGAGTGGCCAGTTACATACTGAAGTCAAAAGTTTGGACGTTAATAACATCAGACCTATTTGATGGATTTGCCTGAAATTTGGTACACATGTTGGAGTGCACTAGATCTCTTGATCTGCCAAATTGCATTTAGGTCCGGGTGCCGGTCTTGTGTATGAAGCGATGAAAAATGCAAAATTATCCATTTTGGAGGCACCTTTTGGCATTCTAAATGTGGTCCTGCACAGCCGTCGTGCAGTGTGCCGCTCTGCAAGATATCTCGTTTGAAAGAACATTGGTGGCGAACATGCCACTTTTTGTTTGGTGAAAATACATTAAGGCATTCAAAAGTTATGGCAGTTTTAAGTTCCCATTATAAGTCAATGGGAAAATTTATATGTATATCTTGCGATCAAAGAATGGAATTCTGACCATCTCGTCCGCTTGGCGGTCAAAATTGCAGCCTCGTGATTCGAAATCTTTGATCGAGGAATTTCAATTTGACCGCGAGGTCTGCCATCTTGTTTTCAGTTTTCCGATCGCACAAACACAAATATCTCGGCTCAGGGGTCACTTCTGGAGTAAAACTTCGATGGGTTTTACTCAGAGGACTCTGATCTATTGAGCCATGGCTTTGATTCCATCAAAATTGGTCTAAAAATAGCTAACGATCTTTGATCGCGAGCCTGCAAATTCTTTGATCGCGGGAAACTTTGATCGTGATCGTGATCGTGCATCGCGAGCAAGGACGAGATGGCCAGATTGTAAAATTTGTTTCTGTAGCCCAGGGGTACCCTATTAACTAAAATAAGGGTGGGGTTTGATCAGAGGGCTTCCCTCTTCTATATCTGAATGAAATAGTGTACTTTTTATTATCCCTAGTAGTCTAGTGGCCCCCTCCTCCATCATAGCAATGTATATAATGATGTATCTTATCCCTGGTAGTTTAGTGGCCCCCCGAATGAGTATCCCATTAGTATCTTTGTTTATTATCCATGGTAGTCTAGTGGCCCCCCATGTGTGTTTATGCATATATTTTTAATAATTATATCCCTGGTAGTCTAGTGCCCCCCCAACCGCGATCTGTAGTTCTTAATAATTAATATTCCTGTCTCTGGTAGTCTAGCGTTCCCCCCTCCCATCATAATTAAATTGACTTCTATTTAGCAATACCTGGTAGTCTAGTGGCTCCCCACCCCCACTCATCAAGACAGCCCACCCAGCACCTCCCACCTTCCCAGCTGGCAACTGGCACAGCTCACCTCTCACCTCCACAGCCAGCCGCCGACTGTGTGTATTACGAGCGGCAATTCAAAGAGGTGCTAGGAAATAATTTCTGAATGCCCCTTTCAATTCTTTGATCGTGATCGTGAATCGTGAGGGTAGGACGAGATGGCCAGATTAAAAAATCAATTTTCTCAGCTCAGGGGTGTGCTAGGAAGTCAAATGAGGGTGGGTTTTGCTCATGGGGCTTTGTTCTGTCGAACCATGGTGGTGGTTTACCACAATTCTTTCAATTTTGTAAATTATTAAAGTTTTAATTCTTTGTTCTTGAGCCTGAAAATTATTTGATCATGACCTGCAAATTCTTTAATGCGTGAGATTCTTTGATCAGCATCTTTGATGCGTCAGGGCAGGACAAGATGGCCAGATTTTTATAATGGAATTGATAGGAAATTTTACCAAACTTTAAGATTTAATAACTCAGAAACGGTTTGCTCTCTTTACTTGAAATTTGGAGGGTGTTTACGGAATGTAATGTAGATTTGAATTGTGGTGTTTATGTGTCAGGAAAAATTTGTTTTGTGGAGATATTGCGTGATGCACTTTACATGTTGCAGACAGTGTTTTGCTTGCGGTGGTGGCTTGAAATTGATAGGATACCTAGCCGTAGTGTCATGGATGTAGTTTCCAATTGTTGTGTGTGTTAAATGTCAACAGGTGTGGATCTGTGCCAGTCTGATGAATGAAAATCTCATACGTTAAAATGTTATATCTCAGACACAGTTTGGTCTTTTCACTTGAAATTTGGAGGGTGTTGACAGCATGTCTTGTGGATGAAAACTACAGTGTTTACATGTCAAAAAATATTTTTTTGGTGCAGATATGGCATGCTGCAGTTTACGTTCTGTGGACTTCATTTTGCTTGTGGTGGTGGCTTGAAATTGATAGGATACTTAGCCTTAGTGTCATGGATGTAGTTTTCAGTCATTGTGTGTGTTAGATGTCAACAGGTGGAACTGTTCCTCTGACAAATGAAAATTACAAATTTTGACATGTCATATCTTGAACACGTTTGGTCTTTTTACTTGAAATTTGGAGGTGTTGATGGCATGTACTATAGATGTTTATAGAGGTGTTTACATGTTGGACCATATATTTTTTGCGGGCATATTGTGTGGCGCAGTTAAAGTTTTGTGGACAGTGTTTTCTATTGTTGAACTAGATTAATATTTGTTTGGTGGCTGGCCTTGCTGTTGTGAATGTACTTTTTAGTCATTGGGTGTGTAATGTGGCCTGACATTTACAAACGGGCCCCACGCTCCCACCAACTTGCGCAACTTTCTACTTTTCTATTTTTTCTTAAAAAGTAAGGAAATTCTATGCAAAAAACTTTGTTAATGCATCAGTTAGGGTTCTTCTACAGCAACAAAGTGAGAAAATTCGATTTTAGGGTTCCCACCCTTGCACCCCACCTCAGCCCACCCCCACCAACAGGCATCAGGGTGTGCATTGGGGTCCTTGGCCTTAACTCTCACCCCATTCTCCTACACTGCACCACCTCAGCTTGTTTATACATGGGGTGGGGTGAGGTAGGAGCCAAGGACCCCAATGCACCCCCAATGCCTGTTGGTGAGGGCGTGGCAGGGTGGGTGCAAGGGTGGGAACCCTAAAATCGAATTTCTCACTTTTTTCACTGCAGAAGAACCCTAACTGATGCATTAATGAAGTTTTTTGCATAGAATTATGAATATGGTTGACTACATGTTGTTGAAGCAGTCTTTCCATTATTTTACCGACAAACAAAGTGAGGCTAATAGGTCCATAATTACCTGCATCTGCCCTGTTGCCCTTTTTGTAAACAGGTGTCACTAATGCCTCTCTCCATTCTTTTAATATTTTTCCTTCTTTGATTGAAATATTAAATATTAATGTGAGGGGTCCTACGAGTTCTTTTACAAGTTCCTTCAGGGATCTTGGTGTAATACCATCTGGGCCTGGTGAGCCATTAGTTTTTATAGTTTGTATTATGTCTTCTACCTCAGTAGTTGTGAAAACCAGATAGTTTTCTGTTGTAGCTGACATCTGCATTAGGAAATTTTCCTTTGGTTCATACACATTTAAAAATATTCATTAAGTTTGGTGGCAATTTCTGTTTCATCTGTGATAATTCCTTCTGGGGTTTGTGAGTGGGCCTATGGTTTGTCTTTTTGCTCTTCATGGACCCACATAATTATAGAATTGCTTTTTGCTATCTTTCACATGGGATACCAAGTTGATTTCTAGTCTTCTTTTGCCCCTTGTATCATTAGTTTGGTTGGGTTTTTTGCACATATCCTAAATTTTAGCCAATTACTGGGATGGATTCTTCTTATGTTTCTGGTATAGCTTTTTTTATTTATTAGTTTCCCAAATTATTGCTCCACCAAGGTGGAATCCATCTGTAGTTATGATATTTATTTCTTCTAGGGACCCAGCTATTTATACACTGGGAGATGTGTTTATGTAGGCTCCTTCATACAATTCTCAGATTTTGCCCTGCAAGATCTTCTTTCCAATTCCATTTATTTAAATATGCTTTCATGCTATGACAGTCTGCTTTTGTAGTCCTTATTTGGTCTTACCTTTAGTATTATTATGAATAGATCTATATTCATATTCGATCATATTGTGATCACTATCACCTAGAGGGGGCAGTATATTGATGTTAAATATGGTTTCTGGAGTATTAGTAAATATTAAGTCTAATACGTTATTCTCTCTAGTTGCTTATGTCACTGATTGATCCAAGTTATGAAGTGTGATAATATCAATAAATTTATTTTTTAAGGGGTTTGTTTCTTCAAGTATGTTCCAGTTTATCTTAGGGAAATTGAAGTCCCCCATAAGAAAGTGGTCCCCAACATGTTTCTGGTTTCCATTTCTGCTAATAGGTTAATTTCTTCTATTTGTAAGTTTGGGGAGCAGTAAACTAAACCTATAGTAAGGGGTTTTGGTGGTATTTTTATTTGGACCCATATGATTTCATTTTCAGTTAGTAGACTATCCTTTATTTCACAAGCTTTGGAGGTATCCTTTATGTATAAGGGAATACCGCCTCCTCTCCTAGTATTCTGATTTTTGTGTATTTTACAGTACTCAGGGATCTCAGAGTTCCAGTCACCATCTTTGAACCATGTCTCAGTTACCCCACAAATGTCTATATTGTTTTTCCTTAAAGTATAGCTAAGTTCATCAATTTTTGTTCTCAGGCTTCTAGCATTTAGTAATAGTATTTTAAGACCATTGCTGGTGGATATTGTGTTCCTTGAGGGGCCTGGTTAGATTGCTTAATTTTTGTGTTTGTATCAATTTTGTTGTTTTTGTTTCTTAGTGTATGTTCAGTGTTTAGAGGGTATATTGTTATACCTCTCCCCAACAATTAGTTTAAATTCCTTTGTATAAAGGAGCTAATATGTTTCCTAAAAGTGAGTTGCCCTCCTGCTGAGATGCAGGCCATCCCAACAAAAATCTCTAACCTGTTGTGAAATTCCTCCCAATGACTAATGCATGGTATGTCTTGGCGTAAACACCAGGTCCTCAACCAGTTATTTATTTCCTTAATTTTCATATATTGACCACATGTTGCTTTGGGAATAGGAGTATTTTGAATATTACAATCTCACATCCATGTTCAATTAGCTTGTTGGTCAGGGACACATAATCTTGTTTTATTTTGTGTGCTGGTTCATGAAATATGTTGTTAGCATCCACGTGTATTATGACTAATGGATTTTCCTGAGTGTTATGCAGAATGGAATCCAACATTTCAGTAATGTCAGCAATTCTAACCCCACTAAAGCTAGACAATGTCGTTGTCACTTTGTTCGGTTCACATATATCTCTATCAAGATATTTGATCATAGGGTCACCCAGTACCAATATATCCCTTTCAGGCATAGCTGTTTCATTTTCCATTACACTCCCAGAAGCTTCTGTCTCAATATATATTATGGGTTGGCTTAAATTTGTTGGGATAGCATCACAGGGAGTATTTTAATGTGTGTTTTTATCACCTGTATGAGACGTATTACTACTGTGACCAGAGTCCAGCTTTTGGGCAACTGTTACATTAGGAGAGACATTGTCATCATTATCAGTCAGAGAAAGAAGTGGGTGAACATGATTTAGTAAGGGAATTTGGAGATGTATTGCTCTGTGCCCTCTTTTGGATGATTTTAAGGTTTGAACTCTATACCATTCTTCCTCAGAGTCATTGTATGTTTCTTCCTCCCTAATTCTTTTTTTATTTACAGGGTTGTTAGTGTTAGAAGTACCATGTCCATTTGTAGACATCGATGGTTGTTCAGGTGTTATTAAAAATAGAATAAAAGATAGGTTCTGGTGTATTGCAATGCAGTAATTTCCATTGAGAGGTTCTGGGGACACAAGAAACCTCGAGATGGAATTTCGCTTGAAACACCAGAACATATTTGTTATTTTTGTAATATATGGATGTGAGTAATTCTAAGTTCTTGCTTGTGCTGCTGCATTCTGTAGAGTTCATCAGACTCTGAGTGTTCCTCGCTCCTCATTTGCACACACACACCCCAGCTCCCGATCCGTTTCCGCTTCTTTCAGAGAAAAAAAAAAAACACGGTTCATACAGTGGTCGCATCCGGTAATCCCAACGATAGTATTACGGGGACCGGAAGTATAGTATTATTGGTCCGGAAGTATAGTATTAAGAGGACCGGAAGTATACTATTACGGGACTAACTAATCTATTACAAAGATTTTTTTATATGCATTTTGGGGGTATTAAGTTAAGAATCCATATATTACATTAAGTTGATTGCCACCAAGGTTTGTATCTGATGTAGAGAATAATGTATGGGCAACCATACACAACAAGACTGTGTTTCCATCGAGGGGTTGAGATGACAGCATATGAACCTCGAGAGCAAAGCTCAAGAGGTCCATGCTGTCATCTCAACCCTGAGATGGAAACACATGCTGAATTGTGTGTGGTTGACCATATTTTATTTTTTATAGTATATGTTTTTTTTACACTGGAGTGACAGACCCCCACTGAAGTGAAAACAACAAATCTTGCCATTTCATTGTTCTACTCACATAACAAAATCAAATTTCCAGACTTTTGAAAGGTAAAAGATATGACTTTGGGCACTGGGTGGTTAGTAAGTAGCTATGTGTAGAATAAATGAAATTTAAAATTGTATGACCTTTGAACTGTACACAGCAACCGTTCAGAATGTGCATAATAACACTTTACATAGCGGTTTAGAATGTGCTTAACAAGGATTTTGAGCAGGCTGAATTTTATACATAACAAAGGATAACCATATACTATATATTAGTTTCCTCCCTACCAGTGAGGCTTGTTTTAAGTTTAGAAACAGTGGTACCGAAGGTGGCTTGAAACCTTTGAGTCATTAGTTTTTGACTGTTCTGTAGTGATTGTAATCTGTTGTTAAATAATTTAACCTTAGTGGAAAGTTCATGATTCTGGTGACATTTACTACATGTGAAGGGTAATGAGGTATCTTCTTGCTCAATTATTTTGTACATATGGCAAGAGGTACAGTTAATCAGCTTGAGCCCATCCTTGGTCATGATTATTACTGGCATATTGCTAAGGCTCTGAGGAGGCAGTATAGCACAGTGGTTTAAGGCTCTTAGCTGTAACTCTGGTGACATCCAGCAGACCAGACCTGGGTTTGAATCCCACAGCTTCCACTTGCATACTGCGTGACCCTGAGCAAGTCACTTAATTTCCCTGTGTTCCCAGGTTGCTCCTGTAAAAAAAGCTTTCAGCTTAGTGTGCTACTCCTGGTTAAAACAACTAAAATAATATTTTGGTAATAAAGAATACCAGCTCCCCTTGTAACTAGTGTTACAGTTTTTAGATACAGAACACCTGTTTTCTTGTATATTCTTGTATATGCGTTTTTACTGCAGGACTCACAAGTAGGACAGTTTATACTTAAAGTTACCTAAAAACAATCCTTCTCTTGATGAAAACCTGCCTGGCATTTTACTTTCAGTCTTGCTAGTCCCGCCAGACACGTGCACAGACATGCGTGTCTTCGTGTGTGTTGCCACCCGCTAGGCTGCGCTCACCCTGCTCTTTTCAAGGAGGGATTACCCTGGAAGTGGTTACCTGGGAGTTAAGACTGCAGTGTCGAATTCAAAATTAAAATTCCCCTGCTAATGTAGCGAGCAAAAGCCACTCATTTGTGATCCTGGTACACCAGTCTATAGCAATAATGCTAAATTGGAGTTTAAAAATGGTTTAAAATTCAGGTTGTAGTCCTTAGATGAAATGGACTCCACACCCTTCTTCCTGCTTCCAGATGGCAAGAAACAGGGCTCCAGGGAACACTCATAGCACTCTGTTTAAAATACATAATCAGCTCAGTACAGCATAAAGTTACAAACAGTGTAAGGCCGACTAAGCAACAGCCCATACAGCACTCATGTACATATTAACTCCTGCTTGCAGCAGGACATCCTCAAGGAGGGATTACCCCAGAAATGGTTACATGGGGGTCAAGACTGCAGTGTCTAATTAAAAATTAAAAATCCCCTGCTAATGTAGCAAGGGAAGGCCACTCATTCGTTGTCCTGGCACACCAGTCTTTAGCAATAATGCCAAATTGGAGATTAAAAATGGTTTAAAATTCGGGTGGTAGTCCTTAACTGAAATGGACTCCATACCCCTCTTCCTGCTCCCTGGATGGCAAGAAACAGGGCTCAGAGAACACTTGCAGTGTTCTGTTTAAAATACATAATAGGCTCAGTACAGCATAAAATGTTACAGACAGCATAAGAGGCCGACTAAGCAACGCCCATACAGCACTCATGTACATACTCAATACATTCCAACATTCTGGTTGCCTTACTGTTGGCCTTATTGCATTGGATAGTATGTTTTAGGAGTCATTTATGATGAATCTCAGATCTCTGTCCTCCGAAGCAGTGTAGGGAAAGGTAGAACAATATAGAAACATACACGTTTTTATTTTTATTGAGCTCACAAACAAGATGAGGGGAAATTCATTCAAACTAGTAGGAGTGAGATTCAAGAAAGATGTCCATGAATACTTTTTCACAGACAGAATGGTAGACAAGTGGAACAAACTACCAGAAGAAGTGGTAAGAACCAAATCTGAAAGCACTTTCAAGAGGTGGGGTGTGAGACAGGCATGTGGGCTTTGTCGGGGAGTGTAGAAACTAAGGACCTGGATGGCCACTGGGTCAAGAGCAGAGCAATTAGATAGGATGGCAGACTGAATGAGCTGGGGCCCACCTTAACCCTTCCCATCAAAAACTGGCAAGAAAGCAGTTACCTTTGCTAGTACAGCGTTGTCACCAGCAGACTGAAAGAAGTCTTAGCAGTCAATTGGGCTTGTGAATATTTTCACAGTATCACTGACAAGCTCTCTTATAAGCTAGGTTCGCATGGCATAATCACGAATACTCCTTGAACAAAACCCAGTCTTTCCAACCAAGTGCTGCACCTCTGAAACATTCACTGGTGTCCAGAGCATGGAAAGTTCCTGAGTCTTCCAAGGATCTGGTGAGATTAATTGTCAGAAAATACATGTCCAAATAATCCCAGACTGTCAGTACCAAATATTTTTGCTTAAGTGTGAGCTTTCTTTCTCTCATTCTTTTCAGTACTACCTCCAAGTTCACAATGTGGTCCTCTGCTGTCTTTCCAAACATGAAGATGTCATCACTGTTGTTTATTACTCCATTGAGATCATATACAGTCCCTCAAAGTACCATTTCGAAGATCTCTGTTGCACTGGATATACCAAAACTCAGGCATTTGTATCTTCAAAATCTGATGTGTAAAAAAGGTTATTTAGTGCAACTCAGTAACAGAGAAACATAGACGTTGACAGCAGATAAGTACCATGTGGTCAATCCAGTCTACCCATTTCCTACCTATTGCTAAAACCACTGATCCTAGCTGATCTGCAGCTCACACTTCTTTCCTGCCTCTAGGGTACCTTATGTCTATCCCATGCTTTCTTGAATTCCCTAACTTTATCACCCCACCACCTCCAATGGGAGGCCTTTCCAAGCAACTACCACTCTTTCAGTGAAAAAGTACTTCCTTGCGTCCCTTGAGACCCCATCTTCATCTTGTGCCCGCTTGTTCCGCACATCTGTTTTGAAAGATGTTACCCTCTTGTACCTTGTTTATACCCTGAGGTACTTGAATGTTTCTATAATGTCTCTCTCTCCTCTCCTCCAGGGAATACATACTGAGTTCCCTAGCCTCTCCTCATAGGGCTTTTCATGCAGACCCTTCACCATTTTGTTTCCCTCCTCTGGACTGCTTCCACTCTTTTATGTGTTTCCTGAGATGTGGTCTCCAGAACTGGACACAGTACTCCAGCTGAGGTCTCACCAGTGATCTGTACAGTGGCATAACCACCTCCTTCTTTCTTCTGGTGATGCCTCTCCCTATGCACCCCTGCATCTGAAACTCAGCTGCCACACTTCTAACCACTCCTCCAACCTGCTTTTTTTTCATTTTTTCTACCCCCTCTGGAGCGTCAACCCTGTTGCATATCTTGGCGTCATCTGCAAAAAGACATACTTAACACTCCTTATGAAGACATTGAAGAGGACTGGCCCCAGGACTGATCTCTGGGGTACCTCACTGGTCACCTCTCTCTCCTCGGATTGAAAACCATTCATCAGCACCCTCTGTGTCCTGCCGCTCAACCAAGCACTGACCCACTTTACCTCCTTGGAGCCTACCCCCATGCTGCCCAACTTGTTTTCTAACCTTCTGTGTGGGATGGTGTCAAAGGCCTTGTTGAAATCTAAGTGGCTACATCCA
The DNA here is from genome assembly GCA_016271365.2 of Neoceratodus forsteri. Lineage (NCBI taxonomy): Eukaryota > Metazoa > Chordata > Ceratodontiformes > Ceratodontidae > Neoceratodus > Neoceratodus forsteri. The sequence continues at coordinate 1,470,881,158 of CM057450.1, read as the reverse complement.
CTGCCCTTCCCTAATCCACCTCCCTGGTCACCCAGTCAAAGAAATCTATTAGATTTGTTTGACAAGACCTTTCCGCTGTGAATCCATGCTGCCCTGGATCCTGTGTTCCGCTAGATTCAAGGAATAACATTACCTCCTCCTTTAGCAGAGTCTCCATTCAAGGGTGTAGGCAGGTGTACTCACTGTACACATTTGTATACAATTCTTTAGTACATGTCTAAACCATGTGTTTTTGTAACCATTGTTATTCTTAATCTGGAGTATCTGAGTTAGTATAGACCACTGAGTAGTTTCTGTATCTGATTAAACAGCCATTGTTTGGGACACAGATGTGTGTATAACCTGTTTATAGATAAGATGAGTAATTTGACAACAATCCAATTTGCTTGTGTTGGGGGGGCAGCAGTTAGAGAGATTATGTGCAATTTTATTAAATAGGGGCAGAAGTTGGATGGAGTATTTACAAAATGGAAACTTCTTGCTACACCACTATCTCTATTAATTTCCCCACCACTGAGGTCAGGCTGACTGGTCTGTAGTTGCCTGCCTCTTCTCAGCTTCCACTTTTGTGGTGAGGGACCACATTTGCCCTCCTCCAGTCTTCTGGGACTACACCTGTCTCTAGTGATTTGTTGAAAAGGGTGGTCAATGGGGCTGCCAGCACCTCTCTCAGCTATTTTAATATTCTGGGGTGAATCCCATTGGGCTACATTGCCTTGTCTATTTTTTAGTTTCCCAAGTTCCTCTAGGACCCTCTCTACTGTGAAAGGAGTGGCGTCCTCCTCCTTTGGTTGCCTTAATTGCTGAGTCATGGATCTTCGTCGTCCCCTTCCTTGGTGAATACTGAACAAAAGTATTTGTTCAGTACTGCTGCTTTTTCTGTGTCCTCCTCCTCACACCCTCCCCCCTCCTTCTTTATCCTGGGTATCCCACTCCTGGTCGTCTTTCTCTCGCTAATGTATCTGAAGAAGGTCTTGTCACCTTTCATTATAGCCTGTGCTACACTCTCCTTTGTTTTTGCCTTTGCACCCCTGACTGCCTTCCCTGCCTCCCTCTGCTTCTCTAGATACTGCTCCCTGTCCTTCTCCTTTTGCATTTTTTTGTACAGTATCTCCTGAAGGCCCCTCTTTTTTTCTCTCACTTTTCTGGCCACTTCCTTTGAGAACCAGAGTAGTCACTTCTTTCTCTTACTCTTGCTTTGCTGTTTAACACAGAGGCTTGTTGACTCTGATATAGCCCCCTTGAGAATAGACCACTGCTTATTCACATCCCTCCTTGTCCTCATTTGCCAGAGCTTCCCTGAGGCATTCCACCATTCTGTCAAAGTTGGCACTTCTTAAGTCTAGGATCTTTACTTTGTGTAGTTAGCCTCTACTACTGTGATTACATTGAACCATACCATCCTGTGGTCACTGGTTCAAACTGGTCACTGGTCAGTAGACAACTCTAACTGGTTGTACCCTTGATGAACATCCAGATGGATGAATACTGTAACACCAGTCAAATAATTCATGATCTGTTTGACAGTGGCCGTGACACGGCACTCTCTTTTAATAGTTGTACTGGGATGCCTCATATCTATGCACACTCTGACTTTCCCATGAAGCTTAGATTTTGACTCTGTTACCACTAGTAATACTCATAGTGTGGGGCCATCCACTTTCTCTATCATCCTCAGGGCTTTATCTAGTTCCATCTGATCAGTTTGTGATCAGGAAAAAGAAACTCACCTGTCGGGGCATGCAACAAATGAAAGGGAATCATTAATATGCAGTTTTACTTGAAATCCCATTAACTTTCCCAGTCCATGAAAATGGTCATCATAGTCTCCCAGCAGGTTTCCTATAGTTGTTAATGGATTCTGATGCTAGCCAAAGGCTACACCACTTTAATGAGGCCTACCAGTAACCTATGTGGCATGCCCCAACTCAACAGGGCACTCCTTGCTCCTTCAACAACATAGAAAATATAAGTCTCCTCCACTGTGGCAACTTTGGATTATGCCCGGAACATTCCTATCACTTTCAGAGATTCATAAGACTTTTATGGAAAAATGTTAACCTGCATTTTCGAGTTTGTAGAGATTTTAAAAGCATGTAGTCCTTCTCATGCAGCACATTCACACTAGCGCTAGAGTTTGCCAGGAGGGTCATTTCATACCCATTGATCCTTGCACTACACACTTGACACTTTTATGATTTACCACATTTGGCTTTATTTAGTTTTGTTTGCCTGGTAAGTGCATTAGACATTCAAGGGCTACATTCAGGTATAGCCTGCCGTTGAGAGACTTGCAAACACAGATCAAGCTCACCTGTTTCTTATCTTCTGAGCTTATTTATGCATCCACAGAGAGTTACCAACCCAGATTTCATGCACCCTGCCATGGAGTCTGTGATCATTTTTTTCATTTCAGATTTGGGCTTGAACATGCACTGTACAGAAAAGGGATTTATTTTTTCCACTTGTGACACTTTGCCAAATACAGGACATGCCGTTTTTCCACCAGGATATGGAAAATACCTCCACACCTGCTGTATTATGAGACCCCTACATCATTCTGTGACCTTAGATTTGCTTTAGTTTTCTGCACTTTGTTTTCCTTTGGCTAATCTGCTCACAGACTGAGAGCTTTGTTTCATGCCCACTGCCTGTGTTTCAGCCATTTCCATAGCTTTACCCAGGTCCAGCGACTGTGACAGTGTTAGCATGTCATTATTTAGTACCATTCTTTTTAGAAACATAGAAATATAGAATCTAATGGCTGACAAGGACTGCTTGGCCCACCTAGTCTGCCCATTTCCCTATCTAGAGGATAAGCTGCAGATCATATTTAACCAACAGCCTATTTCTTCCTACTCCCCACAAAAATTGCCTTATGTCTGTCCCATGCATTCTTGAATTCCCCCACTGTTTTTGACTCTATGACTTCCTCAGGAAGGCTGTTCCATGCATCTACAACCCTCTCTGTGAAGAAATACTTCCTCACACTACCTCTGAGTCGTCCCCCCTCTATCTTCAAATTGTTCCCCCTTGTTCTTGCACATCTCATTTTCTGAAAGATGCTACCCTCTTGGACTTTGTTGATACCCTTGAGGTATTTGAAAGTTTCTATCATGTCCCCCCTCTCCCTCCTTTCCTCGAGGCGCTACATCTTAAGCTCCTTTAGTCTTTCTTCATATGTCTTGTGGTGCAGACCCTGCACCATTCTGGTTGCCCCCTCTGGACAGCCTCCACCCTGTCTATGTCTTTGCAGAGATGGGGTCTCCAGAACTGTACACAGTATTCCAGATGTAGTCTTACCAACTGTCTGTACAGAGGGCCAACAACTTCCTGTTTTCTACTGGTGATGACTCTCCCTATGCATCCCAGAATCCCCCCAGCCCTCCTTACTGCCTTGTCACATTGCTGGCCCACCTTTAGGTCATCTGATATGACTACCCCCAGGTTCCTTTCCATTTTTGTTGTCAGTATCTCACCTCCATTGTGTACTCTTCCCCTGGGTTTTTGTTTCCCAGGTGCATTACTTTGCACTTCTTTGTGTTGAATCTAAGCTGTCATACATTTGACCATTTTTCCAACCTTGCCAAGTCCCTTTTCATCCTTTCCTCCCCAACTTGCATATTAACCCTGTTGCAGATCTTTATGTCATCTGCAAAGAGACATACTTTTCCTTCCAATCCCTCTGCAATGTCACTTATAAAGACATTAAAAAGGACCGGCCCCAGTACTGAATCCTGCGGTACCCCACTAGTAACCCCCCTTTCTTCACTGTGGACTCCATTTACTATTATCCTCTGTATGCTGTTGTCTAGCCAGTGTTTTACCCAGGCTACCACCCTGGGACCTACTCCCAGGCTGGCTAATTTGTTTATTAATCTTTTGTGCAGGACTGTGTCAAATGCCTTGCTAAAGTCTAGGTAGGCCATGTCAACAGCCCCTCCCTGGTCTACTACTTTGGTCACCCAGTCAAAGAAATCAATTAGATTTGTCTGACATGACCTTCCCACTGTGAATCCATGCTTCCTTAGGCCCTGTGCCCCACTGGCCTCTAGGCACTCAACAATTCTTTCCTTCAGAAGCGATTCTATCATTTTCCCTACCACTGAGGTCAAACTGACAGGTCTGTAGTTTCCTGCCTCTGTTTTGCTCCCTTTGTGAAGAGGAATCACATCTGCCCTCCTCCAGTCCTCAGGTATCACACCATCCTCCCATGATTTATTAAAAGGGTAGTCACTGGTGTTACTAGTTCTTCCTTAGTTCTTTTAGAATTCTGGGTGAGTCCCATCATGCCCCATTGCTTTATCCACCTCCAGTTTTAAGAGGTATTTCAGAACCCTTTCTTCTGTGAAAGGACTAATATCAACCCCCCCATCCAGAGTGCTTCTACTGACTGGATTAGGTATTGCCCTCTGCTCTTCCATTGTGAATACTGAGCAGAAGTATTCATTCAGTATCCCTGCTTTTTCACTGTAGCTCTCTGCTCACCTTCCTCTTTTTTCAGCCTCAGTATCCCTGCCTTAATCTTTTTTTGCTCCCTAATGTACCTATAAAAGATTTTACCCCCCTTCTTAACCAAGTTGGCTATCTTTTCCTCAGTTTGGACCTTTGCTATTCTGACTGCCTTCCCACTTCTTTCTGCTTTAACTGGTACAGTTCTCTGTCCTGCTCCTTCTGTGTTTCCTTATACTTCCTGAATGCTGTTTATCTCCCTAACCTTCCCGCCACTTCTTTTGAGAACCATAGTGTTTTTCTTTATTTTGATTTGTTTATTTGCTTCACACAAAGGCTTGTTGCCTCGGTGATAGCAGTTTTGATGTTTCCCATTGTTGCTCCACCCCTCCTTCTTGCCTGTTTGCTAGTGCTTTTCTGAGGCACTGTCTCATTTGACAAAATCAGCCCTCCTGAAGTCCAGTACCTTCACTTTTTATGGCTTGACTCTACAGCTAAGTTTATCATGAACCACACTGTTTGGTGGTTGCTTGTTCCCAGATGGCTACCCACTTCAAGATCGGAGATCTCTCTCTGTCCCCATTTGAGAGTACCAGGTCTAAGATTGCTCCCTCCTGAGTGGGTTCCAAAACTAGCTGTCTGAGGCATGCCCCCTGTAGGGCATTGAGAATGGCCCTGCTCTTGGATGTGGCTGCAGCAAAGGTGCTCCAGTTAACATCTGGCATATTCAGGTCCCCCATCAGCAATATCTCCCCTTTCTCTGCCATCCTAAGGATGCCTGCTATCATTTTCTTGTAAATTTCCTCCCCCAAGACGGGAGTCTGTATACAACCCCTGTGTGGATTATGGTGCCATTTCCAGTCTCCAGGGTGACCCACAGTGCCTCCTCTCCTCCCTGTTTACCCTTTAGTTCTGTTGCTTTGTTCCGTTCCCTGACATAGAGAGCTCCTCCTCCTCCTCCTCCACTTCTTCCCTCCCTGTCCCTCCTGTAGATTGTGTATCCTGGTATGTTGACATCCTACTCATGGTTCTCTGTGTACCATGTTTCTGTGACTGCCGCGATATACAGGCATCCCTCTTCCATCAAGGCCACCATTTTGGAGAGCTTTTTACCTAGACTATGGGCATTGGTAGTCATTACCCTCCATTTTTTATGGCTTTATTTCTTTTTGTCCCATCCCTGTCCTTACTGCATTTGTCTTTTTCTCCATTTACCCATGCCCTTCTCCCTATCAACTGCTCTATCTTGGTGTTTACCTCACTAACTACCCTGATTTTTTTGGGGGGAGGGGCTAGGATTTCCCTTCTCCTTTTCAGTGCCTCCCCCCTTGGTTAGTTTAAATGCTTGCCAATGAAGCATTTAAACCTATCACCTAGGATCCTGGTTCCCCTCCTGTATAGATGCAGACCATTATGCCAGTATAGGCCTGCATCCCTCCAGGTGGAGCCCAGGTCCTCAATGAAGCCAAATCCCTGAGCTCTGCACCAGATTTTCAACCAGTCATTGAATCCCATGGTGCAGAGTATCCTAGCCTCATCCATGCCACAGACAGATAGCACTTCTGAGAAAGTTACTGTGTGTACTACTTGTCTAAGGCCCCTCCCCAACTCCACAAACTCCTGTTGCACTGCTCTGATCCCATTTTCAGCCAGGTCATTTGTCCCTAGGTGCATAATGACATCCAGCTCACTCCCCTTTGCAGCTGCTCCCATGATCCTGAGAATTCATTTCCTGTACCGCCAAGCCATGGTGCTGGGCAGGCACCTTACCTCCCTTTCCCCTCCTTCCCCCAGTTCTACCCTGTAACAATTGAGTCCCCCACCAGGAGTTGTTTCCTTCCCCTGTGGGGTCCTGTGCCACCTTCCTGTGGGTCTCTACTGTGCAGGTTCCCAGCATCCTCCTTGGTCTCTACTGAAGGTGCCTCCATAGAGGAACCATGCTCCACCAGAGTGGCAAATGATTGTGGAGATGCACACTGGAGGGATGCACCTCTGTTCCACCACCCTCACCCTCCCTGAGCCCACCGTGGTCCTACCACTCCTCTTAATTTACTTGATACACCATTTTGCACAATTTAGATCTTAATCTCATGATCAGCATCTGCAAAAGTTACATGCAAGTGCCCGCTGTTGTAACTATGTGTGGTATGCCAGCAGACTTTCTCCTTCTTCTTGTCCAGCCTGATGAAAGTAGTACACCTCATGTTCCATACATTTTTGTTGAAGTGGAATAGGCAGCTAGAGCATCCAAGAGTTTGTCGATGGGTTCCTCACCCTCTAGAAGCTCTGTATCAGCCAGTGTGTCAAAAACATCATTTATGTCTTTCCTCACATAATGCAACAACAGTGCTTCTTGTCTCTTTGCACTGGTCACATCTAAAGCAAAGAGTACATTTTGAAATCTTGCTGACCACTTGCACCATCTCAGAGCAAATGTCTCCATGTCCTGAATAGCAAAGGAGGAAAACTGGTAAAGAAATAGCCATTGGAAATAACTACGCTTTTTCTTAAATCTTTTTTAAGAGTCTGTTATTGCACTTAAACCACACCTCTATCATCTATTGTACTGTAGCAGTTCAAGTATTGTACTTACAGTCACTGTTGTTGCTGAGTTACTGAAAGCAGCAGCATCTCAGAGATCAGAAATGTCCTGATAACTTTCTGCATGCTTGCAGGACTGCTTGCTTTTGAGTTGCTGGGGTTGTCTTGTGTTGCCAGTCTACTCTTTCTCTAATTTACTTTAGTAGAGATACAACTCACAGAGGCTGTCAGAGGTCTGTTCGACAAGCATAACATTTCTTTTCATGTTTTCTTAAAGATTTCTCCATTGCTCTGCTGTATGCTACTTTCTCGCACACGCTTTCCTTGTTCTCTTTCTCTGCATGACCTTTTATTCCAGGCTACAGAGTCCAGTAAGGTACATAACAGTTCTCTCATCTCAAACAGTATCACATGCACATAGACAGGTGGTCATTCCTTCTAAACTACTTGTTCTGTAGTACTTAGACACCCAATACAATCCACTGTTTGTCTGAATCTGACAGGCTTATGCAGTATATTGGATGGCACCCTCTCTACTGTGGGAAATGGCCTGTGCACATGAACTATTTTGCATACACACAAGAGGTTCACAGGACCTTTCTAAATATATGCTCTGCATATGCACCAGTTACTTAGATGTGTGTCTATAAACTATATGGGCTGATCATTCAAGGATTCGCATCTCAATTTTCACACATGCAGGAGACTTGTGACATGACTGTTAGATCACAGAAAGCGTGGTCTTACTTCACGTCACACATGTCGTGAGATGTACTCCAGAACTGACCCATGCATCACAATAATGACACATGCATCATTTGTGTGACATCAGCTGGGGAATATGTCACAAATGTGTCAAAACATTTGAAGGTAGGACATGAGCTTTTAGGTAGATTTGCCAAGACACAGGCTGCATCCAAAATACCAACTTGCACCCGTGTCATGAGTTTTAAAAATCCAGCCCTATATATTTGAACCCACAGCATTTAATTGGTATTCAAATCTGTATTTGGGTTACAAAGGCATTTCTAGTCCTACAAAAAAAAAGTCAGTAGTGTTATTTTAACCAGGACTAGATGATGGAATCCTTAATAAATAATTTTGCTACGACCTGGGTTACCTACACTAGGGAGAGGGAGAGAGAGAGAGAGAGAGAGAGGAGAGGGGGAGAGAGAAAATAAAGAGCATTTAATGACAGCTTATTCTGACCCTAGAGTTGGAGTTTACTGTGCTGAGAATTTATGCTGGTGACCTGTATTTGCAACATGGATTTTCATCATTAATGAAATAAATTACAAACATGATCATGGGCAGAAGAAAGAGGGCAGCTTTAATGGTGCACTGCCACCCCATCTACAGCAGCAGTAATTGAATTATTAAAACAGGACCCAGCAGCCCTGTCCATCTCTGTTCCCAGGAATTGAGGAATATGTAATTCAGAAGCACATGACAGTCTCCCTGTTGAATATAATTTGGAGAAATTACTTCTGTTTTATAATTATCTCACAGTTTCTAGTACATTTCAGAGATCTACAGATAGTATCAACTGTGAGAAGTGGTAATGAAAATGTCTCTGTGATATCAGTCTTTTGATCATAACATCTGTCCTAAAAATAAGGTTTAAAATCATGCGAACAGCATGGCTTTTCCTTTAATGGAAGACTGTCAACCTTCCTGGGACAGAAAAGACCTTTGTAACCAAAATGTGGAAAACAGTTGTTCTGAGCATAGCAAAGTGATACACATTTTATGTGAAACTGGTTGTTCAATTCTCTATATGGCCAGTTGTAGAATATAAGCCTGTTGTGTATTGAGAGCCATGGTCCTCCTTTCTAACTAAGCACAAATACTGTGTAATTACTGGTAAGGTACAATTACAACCTAAAGTCAGTATGTTTAAATTACCATTAACCCCCGTTGTACATATACTGTACATGTGTAATGGAGATAATCTGGTGCACACCTCAGCTGTTCTGAGGCATGCAGCAAGGTGTTCATGGTTCACTGCATGAAGAACCACAAAACCAGCAATCATATAAAATAAAATATGTGCAACTGTTACCATAAATCTTTACACACCCTTGGAGTGTGGTACCTAAGGAAACAAATGCCCCACCTTTGGGTCCACGGTATATGTGGCATCAAATGTCTCAGATGGGGAAAAAAGAACTCATTACACACTGTTGCCTATGTATTGGTCCATTTTTTCCATAGGGACACCTGATTATAATTTGCCATTATAACCAGCTGGTTATAATGGCAAACAGGTGCTGGGTTTCCCTGTGAAAAAGCCACATACCACAGTTCACATCGTCAAAATCAACTATTCAGTTGGAATCGAAACTGCTTCAGTTTTGCCCTAACAGTTTTACCTACCAGCAGCAAGATCTCAGTCCACTCATCCCGCACCCTCCAACCAGTAACAGAAAACTCAAGTTCCTCATCATGGGGAAAAAGTGAAAAATAAAAGTGAAAGTGCCTCAAGCCACGTGGCACCTCAGCTCAATCACACTACCACTGGACTCTGCACTATTCACTCTTGCTGCCACAATTCACCACATCCACTTTGTTTCCCAAAATTAAAAAAACACAGAATGAAAGAATGCTAGGAAAAAATAAAACACAGCACACCACAATACAGGCCCAGATATCCTAAACAGTAACAGTGTGCACTGCAGCACCATCTACTGGACAAACTATACAGTCTTCAACATTCAGTAATGAAAGCCTTAGGGCAAAAAAAAAAAAAAATGAACCCCAAGCAATTATGCAAAATAAGATATGGGGAGGGGTGTAAATTTCAAATTTTATGCACAGTCTCACTGCAGGATGCTTTTATAAGCACCTCTAGCTTTACTCTTTGGGTTTATGTAGCATCCTACACCATGGGTGTGTATAACATTCTTGCTATACGTCTCCCTATCCATTATTCTATATGTTACATTCATAAACCAATAGAACTATGTAAAGGGAACTGCGTCTTTTAGCATAGCTGCTCTTCTAATCACTGTTACTACAAAGACTATTTCATAGCTGTGAAACAAGACAAGCACAGGCAGCTGGATAGGATATAGGAGGTGTAATCTTCTAATGCTCCTAAGCTTGTTTACCTGAAGGAAACATTCTTACAAACGTACAGATTACCCATTTATGACCTCTAAAATTTCCTAAAGGCACACATAACATAAACAATGTGCCATTTTGATGCCTCCACATGGATAGCTGGTTGGCAAAAGAACCAGTACCATAGATCAGGAGTGTTTTTGTGTCATCACGCAGGATGAGTTTAGTCATCTGAGTCTGGATGACATTAATATGACTGGCCCAATTCTACTGTAGTTAACAGGCTTTAAGGAGTAGCTAATGCCTATTTAAGCCTTGAGCTTGCTAAATCAGCATGGCTCAGTTAGTAGCACATACACTTCTGGTTCACAAGGTCATGGGTTCTAGTCTCATATAATGACTTTGGCTCATACCCCAAACTCTGCCTCTGCAGGCAGTATTAGGGGATGCTGTTGTGCCAGAGTGGTGTCATCCCTGTGGTTGAGATATTAAACAGAGGTCTCTGTTACCCATCTCTGACACTGTCCAGGTTTAAATAACAGAACCCGAGGCACTTTTCATAAGCATGAGAAATTTCCCCAGTGTCCTGGTCAATATTCCCTTTCCATAAAACTGGTCCAGGCAATTGTCTATGGATGTCTGTGGGTGTTAATGAGGGCATGGTTGCCAATCACATTTAGCCACATCACTACCAGTCTCTCACATTGCTTGTAAAATTACTTTGGAATACAACGTGTAAGAAAAGTGATCTGTAAATAATTAAGCAATAAGGCATGGCCAGGGGTTAGATTAACAGTCTGTTAATCACCCCCTTGGGGTGTAATGTGGCATGATGTATAGCCAAGTACCACATTGGCCCTAGGGGGTGACTGACTATTAATCTAACTCCTGGGAGTGACTTTTACTATTATAAAGAAATTATTCCAAAAGACAAGTGTTAAAAGTATACCTTTTGAATGTTTTCTTCATTTAGAGGGAGATTTTTAATAAAACTTGTTCTTCCACCAACAGTTTAAGAATTCTGGTTCAAAATCAGAATGCATCATTCCAGTCATTCAGCAGTGCTAGATGTTGTAATGCTGACAGGAAGAATTCGTGTGTGGCATGGTGATCAGGCTGTATATGACAGTGTAACTGGGATTAATGTAAGGCTGTTGGAATCCTAACAGCCAATCAGGTTGCAGAATTTCTGAGACCCTTTTTATAATTCTTTTTCTTCTCCTCATTCTCCTCCTCCTCCTCCTTCCTCTCCCTTCTTCTTCTTCTTCTCATTCTCCTTCTTTCATTTCCACACTGTTGCAGTTAATTGCTAAGAAAATGGTACCGCTTGGATAGCCTATTTGCATGGGCATAGTGTAAGCGCTCTGAAAAAAGGACAACCTAGATTGGGAGACAGGTTTGGGATCCCAGACTAGTATGTGCCTGCTGCAGGCTGCACAATGCATACTCAGGACCAGACAGACTAGATGGACCAATGATCTTTATCTGTCCATATTTTGTATGTATCAATGCTTCAGTTCCTGCGATCAAGATCTGAGGCACTGATATCAGGCACATCACTCAATCTTGCCTCTACTGCAAAAGCTATGGATTGTGCCTTCACCCACCATCCCAGTCAGAGACAAGGTACACATGAACCTCGGTGGGCCGGGGTGTAGCCGACATGGAAGAAAAGAGATTAGTTGCTTTTTAAAAAAAAAATGCTGCCATTCCCCCCCCCAATTGCCATGTACTGTATAGTATATCCAAACCATTTATATTTATTGATCTGTGAGCTTGTGCTTCAGATTTGCATTAAAGCAGCTGTGCAACAACATTTTTTTTCATAAACCTGGCATCCAGCTAGAGTTATTAAACTATTATTAATGGTATATCTGTTAAATGTGCCTTTCTATGTCTTCCTATGCTGTGTACTGTATATTTCTCTATTTTCTCATACCTAACCCTCCTCAGGTCCAAAATTCTATTTCTAAGTCAAATGAAGTCACCATCATTTTTTCTTAAGAAAATGCTAACTTAAAACATTTAAAAATACATAAATTCTATGAGAACTGAAAATCTGTATATCATATGAAACTAGGAGGTCCCTGGAATCTTATTTACAGTTGAAAAAAGGTAGGGTCTGATTGCTTGCCTGCCTTCATTGCACTGCTGCTTTAAAAAAATGTTTTATATATTTTTCTCTATTAATATTCTCTGCAGTGAGTTAAAAAGGGACTCCAGTCACTGGTAAAACAAAAAAATTACAATTGGCATCAACAGATCACAAGTTATCCAATATTCCCAAATAAACTGGAATTTAAAGCTTCTGGTCAGGAGCTTAAAAGCTATATATTTTTGATGGAAGTTCCCATTTCATCAAATATTGGAATCAAAGAATTTTCTTTAAATGACTGGAATTTTCCATTTCTGCATCAAAGGGACACATGCCAGGTCACATAGCCATGGTCTAGCATGCGTCACTGTTGGTGCCACCTGCATGCATTTTTGGACTACTTTGGTCTAAGCATATACTCAGTATGCACACAGCATGTCCAAGGACCACAAATGTGTCTATGGTTAGAAAACCAGGTGCAGATACATTATATTTGATGAAACGGCACACTACCAGTGCCAGTGTCCATAGCTGCACCCTAGTAAGCAGGCATTGCACCTTCTTTGATAACCAGCCCCCTTGTTTTCATTAATAAAAAGTATAGCTTTACAAAAATTGGAACTCTTGTCCTTTGCAGATGACCAGAGTTCAGGCGAGAACAGCGTTCATGCCATCAGGAGGCAGGATGGGCAGCAAGTAGCTACTGAAAGGCAGAGGACCTCAGCTGTGGAGGGCTAGCAGTGGGTTTTGCCATACAACCAATCCCTGCCAGTGGGCCAGAGAGTTTACTTCTCATGCAGGGATACGCTGTACGTTTGTTACCATAAATGGAATTTTGGGGAGAATGCTGTGCAAACACGGAGCAGTTTATAGGGATTCCCTACCAGCTATAGCACACAGTGTACCTAGTGATTCCCTGGCTAAGCATAAATTTGACCCAACTTACCTTAAAGGCCTCCATTGTTTTCATGTCCACTGTCTCCACTGTTAGGCTGTTCCATAGGCTCACTACCCTCTGGTGCCACCTAATGCTACAGTACACCTGCATTTACCATCTCTAAGCTTCAGGATGTGTCCCAAAATCCTCCTTCAGGACACCCTATAGTAAACATCTTGACTGAGACCATCAATGCCCTTCAGTATGCAAAGACTGAGATCATGTCCCCTTAGCTTCCTTTTTTCCAGGGTAAACATGGTTTGACCTCCAGCCTCTCCTCGTTGCTTTTACTCTATCCTGTCATTCATTTGATGGCTCTGTTTTGCAGCCTAGACTGGCTCAGTGTCCTTTTTGCATTGAGAGGACCAACACTGCACACAGCACTCCAGATTAGAGGTGAATAGGGCCTTGTAAAGTGGCAGGATTACTTCCCTGCTGTGCTGGTCACCCCCTCCCCACCTTTTGATGCACCCCAGCATTCTGTTGGCCCTCTTGACAGTAGGATGCACACTGCTAGCTCTACTTCAGCCCCTCATCTATTATGACCCCCAAATCCTTTTCCTCCTCAACTACAGCAAGAGGATCTCCTCCCAGTGTACAAGTTCATACCTCTGTTTTTCCTCCATACAGAGCTCCAGGAGTTAGACCAATTGTCCAGCTAGTTCAGGTCTTCCAGAAGTTTTTCCCCATCCTCAAGGGAGTTTGTCTACTTAGTGGCATCAGTAAACTTCGGCATCCTGCTGGAGCTTCTAGATTATTTTATGTTATTTATTTATTTATTTAGTTTTTGTTAACTGAGTAGGTGCACTAGCCATAGAGATGATTATTTTCAATCATGACCCAGGAGGTTACAGATTAGCATTACAGAGATATAACAGAAGGTTATACACCAAAATACAAAACAAGGAGTTGAGAACAGGAACAAACACAGCAGGTTATACAGCAAATACAATACAAGGCGTTGAAGCATGGTATAGGTCAATTTGTTTCAGTAAGAGCAATGGATAAAACATTTAAGCTGGTAGTGCAAAAATAGCAAAGTCTCAACTTGCAAGGAATAACCAGATACATCGAGCAGAATACAAAAAATTAAACATATAGCAGGAATACTCCTAAAGGAAAACATTTCATACAGTTCTAAAAGATACAATACAATAACAAGCAAGTGGAAAAAGGGGCATGAGACAGGGGACAGTCAGGAAAGTTGAGATTGATTGTGGTTCAGAACAGGGTAAGGCTCAGAGATATTAGCCAGGCAAAGGGTTAGCTCAGGCAGCATGAAGAAAAGTGATAATTAGGAGGTGAGGCTGCAGACAGGGCAAAGGAGGATTTATATTGCAGGAGTATATTGGCAGAAAAGCAGGTCAAGAGCTCCAGGATGAGAGGAGGGCAAAGTACTAAGAGGGTTTAAAGCAGGAGCATTGATTAGATGAGATGAGGTAGCCACGGATGATTTTTTAAAGGTGTTATGTGGGGGTACTAGGCAGACATCTCGAGGGAGGAAGTTCCACTGCTGAGGAGCATGGTGGGCTAAAGCACTGGCACCTTTGGTAGTTTTGCATTTTGGGATGCATATGAGGGATTTATCAGTCGAGTGCAGGCTGTAGTTGGAGGTCTGAGGTGAGCAGCTCAGCCAATGTTTTGGAGTTTGAGACCTCATAATTCTATTAACAGTGGAGCTGAGGCAGTAAAGTCTAGCTGCATCTGGAGATAGCCAGTTAAGATCTGAATAGAGGAGGCAATGGTGTTTCAGCCTATGGGAGGAGGAGGTGTCCGACAGATATTATTATAGGTGACGTCCCATCTATGGAGATTGGATTTAGGTATTGCAGCATATGTAGCTACTCCATAGGTCAGGGTAAGCAGAAGTATACCTCGAGCAATAGCCAATCTTGCTGTAGGGTTAGTACATAGCTAGTCGTGCAGCTATGCCTAGTTTAGAACTGACAGATCTGCATGTGTTCTGTATGTGAAGTTCAAAGTTTAAGGACTGGTCCAAAGTTACCCCAGGTACTTAATTGAGTTAACTAAGCAAATAGGTGAGACATCTAAGCAGGACACCTTAAAGTGGTTTTGGCAGGATTTGAGTTTTGAAAGGGTTCCAAACAGCATGGACTGGCTTATGGCCTCATTAAGAACAAGTTTGTAGTCTGAGAGCCAGGTTTGTGTGCACTGAAAGTCAAAGGAAAGCCATAGATTGATGTCAGATATGTTTTTCGCACTGATATATAAGACTATGTCATTAGTGTAGAGTAGAGAGGAGGTGGTGGAGATATTAGAGGTGATGTTATTAACAAATACAGAAAAAGAAGTGGCCCCAAGATAGATCCTTGGGTGGTAACTTCGTGAAGTAGGCATGAAAGGTGCTGTCCGTTACAGGCTGACACCTTCCTCATGCAATCCAATCACCCGGTGAGCACAGGTAGGGCAATAGGATGAGGGGGTGGGTGAACTAGGTGACAGGATGTCGCTATACATACGCACGAAGGGGGTGGGAGTGAGCACAGTGAGCATCTGCAGGGGGGGGGATGGAGAGGCTGTATGGGGTGGCACTGCAGTCATCAGCCGAGCTGTGATGTGGCGTCGGGGATTGGGCAATGGTTGGGGTGGCTGAGGTACTGGGTTCGGGTCTGGGTACTGGTGTGATTTTTATTGCGCCCGGCCCGAAACTTTTATTTTTACTACTTTCACCCCATGACATGCACCCCTGGAGTTGAGAATCCTTAAGTATAGAGAATCTGAGGGCAAAAGCCCCTTGGCGAGATGGTGTGTGAGGGCACAAGCCCCTCTACAGAAAGTAGTGAAAAATATGTCCTGGCGCTGTTGTGCTGGTGCGCCCAGGGTTGTCAGAGTGCCGAAATGTGTTCAGCACTTTGACTGAGCGATAACGGCGATCACCGTTAGGTGTTCACTGTTATCACATAGACCCGCCTTGGGGTACTCCAGTATTCACAGTTGCCCAATCCAAATCGGTTGAATTTTACTTTACAACTTCGACCTTGTTTGACAGGTAACTGCTAAACCAGCTGACTGCATTAGGTACAAAGCCCATAGATTTTAGGGTGGCAGGGAGAATGGAGTTGTTCACCAGGTCAAAGGCCTTCGTCATATCTATGAAAACTGCTCCAGTTAGAAGTTCTGAGTCTATAGCGATGAGAGTGCCTGTAGTAAATTTAAGCAGGGCTGTAGAGGTGCTGTGGCCTTTGTGAAAGCCATGCTGGGCAGTTGTTAGAAGGTCATTTTTGAGAAGTGTGGCAACTAATTTTTCTAAGATTTTGCTTAGAACCGACAGGATGGCTATGGGTCTGTAGTCAAAGGGGTCTTTGAGGTCACCCTTTTTAATTTTTTATTTATTTTATTTATTTAGCTTTTGTTGACCGGGTAAGTGCACTAGACAAATCCTGCCTATTTTCAGGCACGACCTGGGGGAGGGGGATACAGACGAATGCCAACTGACCTTGAACCAGATTAAGCTGTTGGTGGTATTTTTAGTGAATGAGGGAAATTTGGCCAGGACACGGAAATTCCCTACTCTTTTCGATAAGTGCCATGGGATCTTTAACATCCACCTGAACACCACCAACCCAGGCAGATGGGACCTCGGTTTAACGTATCATCGAAGGGCACCTCAGAAATGCAGCACCCTCTCATGCTGCATTACAGTGTCAGTACTGGGATATTAACCCAAGTGCCAGATGTGGGAACTGAACCCACAGCCCTCTGATCTCCCGCCTCAGAGGCGAGTGTGCTACCTACTGAGCCACTGACACTAAACTGACACTGTCTTTTTAAAAGACAGGGTAACTCTTGCAGTCTTCCAAATGTCAGGAATGCTACTTTGACACAGAAAGACTGAAAATTTTGGTTAGAGGAGCGGCAATGAGTGGGGCAGCTATTTTAAGTAGCCTAGTCTTGATACTGTCGAGAGCCTATGGCAGCTGTCGAGATTGTGCTAAGAAGTTTTGTGACCTCCTGCTGAGTTATGGCCTTAAAGTGAGGAGGAGGGCCACAACTTTTGAGGCTGGAGGATGCTGAAGGGCCCGTGTTGTGTGGCAGAAAAGGAGGATGTGTACTTGGTTAGGTCAGAGAATTGATTATTAAAGAAGTTAGCTATGGTCTGAGGATTGTTGCAGTGAGTTGCATTAATGACCATGTCATTAGGGGTAGAGAGTGAGTTGATCCCAGGAAGCTGTTAATGTGGGACCAGAACTTTTGGGGGTCACCAAGGCATTAGCTAGTAGGTTTTCACAGTATGAGCTTTGCTGTTCTTTTTGCAGGCATTCCTTTGTTTCCTATAGGTGTTATAGTCCACTGGTGAACCAGAGGACATGAAGTGGCTCCAGCTCTTGTCTCTCTCTCTCTCTTATTTTAGCAGTAAGTCCTTTTTTAGCCATCTAGTTTGTTTCCCCTTAATTCGGTGGGTTATTAGAGGAGAGTGAAGATACTGCAGTGTGATGAATTCAGTAATGAAGATGTCAAGGGCGGACTGCACATCTCGTGCATTGTAAAGATTAAACCAGTCAACGTTGAACACGTTGCGAAGAAAATTTAGTGGTCCAAAGTTGGCATAATTCTGATTATTTTGATTATTGATAAAGATGTTGAAATGCACTGGTCCATCACTGATTCTTGATATAGTCCACTAAGTGTTGTCTACTCTTGGAGTAGTACCTGTCCACCAACTTCTGCTTCCCACCCCAAGCCAGTCAACAAGTCACCTTTGTATGTCTTGTGTTTACCACACTGTTCATAAGCACCCCTTAAGATTTAAATGACTTGATCTTTGCCAAGTGTAAATACCGGGACAGATTGGATCGTCAGTGGCTACATTGTGGCTACCTCAAATGTTATGGGCCCTCCCAATAATTAGCCCCCTTCTCACCCCTCCCTAGGAGCCCTTTGGTGATCACTTAAGCAAAGTATTCACTAAATATTTCAGGCATGACCTTGAGTTCTCTCACAGGTTACTTCCCTCATACCTCTGTTTTAAAGGTAGGAGGAATATAACCTATGAAGGCCTCCTTCACCTTCCTCTGTGCATTTATGCACTGGAAGAAGGCGTTGGTGTTGTCTGCAGCTCCTACTGCTATCCTAGCATCCAGACCCTCCTGGGTTCCTTTAATTCTAGTTTTGCAGTCCCTCAGTTCTGCTCTGTACTTTTCTTCCTCCTGGAACCAACTCATCTCTTTCCAACAGTCATAGACCTTTTTGTTCAGTTGCCATAGGTCTCTGTTGAGCTGGGGAGGCACTAATCATGTACAATAAATGTGGCATAAATGGCAGAACACCTTTCAGCCTAAGAGTCAAACTACCACAGACATGATACTAAATAAAATTATTAGAGGGAAGCATACAGTTTTGACAGACATATGCAATATGATTTTCATCTAAACTGAGATGTAACCTTCTTAAGTAAGGTATGGGCCACCCAGTGTTTGATATCTAAAAAAGAGTGACACGCTGTGATAGTACCTCTTTCATATTCAGGTAACTTGGCAGCACTGACATGTCTGGCTATTTCCTAAAATTTCTGTGATATCTTTAAAGACATTTATTTATTTATTTATGTCTTTGGTTACCTGGGTAAAACACTGATCGAGGGACCATTTTCAGGCATGACCGGGCCATAAAGACGGCAAGGAGGACAAAAGTACAATTAGAGAAACAATAAAGGTACAAAAACACTAAAATCAACTGATTTACAATACAAGAATATAGGTATACAAAACAGGAAAGTCAACTGATTCACAACACAGAAAAATTGAAAGCTGATATACAGGGTAAGACTGATAAATTTCTGATAGGCTTACTGATTCACAACATAAGATGTAACAAACAGCCCCCCCCCATACGACATATCTTTGCGAGACATGGAGGGATGGAGGAAAGAAGAGAACAGGGACAGAGACAGCAAGAGTAGATGAAAAAAACCCACCAGGTGTCATGTTAGTGCAGTGGTAGTTTAACTGTGAACAGATGAGGTGCTACACAGGTGGGCAGGAGCAGTGGGTGCTACCCATCAGCCAGGTTTTAAAGAGGGATTTGAAGGCTGTATATGTGCTCAATGAGTGGAATGGTGCAGGGATCCTGTTCCACAGAGAGGGGGATGTGACTGATAAGGCTTTCCCTCCCATGTTGGTGGAGACCTGTGGTACCTCAAGAGGTGGGACAGTGGACGAGCGGTAGGATTCTGACCTTGAGTAAGGAAGAGAGGGGACACATTACCCTCTGATAGTGCTGTCCACAATGTAGCCAAGAGCAAAGTCAAAGAGGCCTTGGAGGGGTAGCCAGCCTAAGGTACTATAGAGGTCGCAGTGATGGACATTTTTCCTGCCTGCCTGCAGTACCACAGTAGGGCCACCAGACAGATTACTCTAGAAAAACCACAAAACATCTTGAAATAGCCAAACAACTGGATGGCTCATAAGCTAGAACTGTACCTCAGAACATTAGGGATATTGCATAGTGTAATGATTTCTATACAAAACATACACATGAGCAAACACAAGTACAGATATCACAAAACTCTAGCTGTCAAATCAGCACTTAACAACTAGGCTGAAAGAAGTATCTCCATGTACTGTAGCTTCACTGATACAATATATTGTGTTTAATTTGGCTGAATTAGATTAAAGGCATTACAGTAGGCATGTTACAGAACATCAAGGTTTACAAGGTGTAAGCAAAACTATGGGATACCACAGAACTGTCTGACTCTACTGTTTTTTTCTTGTTTTTCAGCAAGAGGGATGAGAAGCATGTCATGGGAGGTGATCCTCCCGATACAAGGCCATGGTTAGGCTACTTGAGGCTGCAGTCAGCTCTGGTCACTACGGTAAAATAAAAACACTAATGAGGCTGACAGGATGCAGCACAGGGCCACCAGCAGAATAACTTCATTTAAGCGGGGCAAAAGCTATAAGGAAATATTGTATCTACTAAAATTATTTAGACTATCGAAGACTGAGGGGTAATATGATCATGATGTTGTAAATATTGAAAGGGACTGACAGAGTGACGCATGCACCAGTGTTTTATTCTGTAAGTGCAAGAAGAACCAAAGTGCATTCACACAAGCTAGAAGGGGGATAGAATAGGCGTGTAACTGGTAACAGTACAAGTACAGAGCAGGTACAGTACATAAGCAATAACACACAATGAGGTGCAGGTTATGCTCTGATAAATGCACGCCTAGGGCATAGTGAGGCACAAGACTGCAGTCTGAGTGCCCTATTGTCCTCAGAAATGCATTTATCAAAGCATAACCTACACCCTGGAGTGGTTATTGTTCTTATAAAATGGGTATATGTTGAGAAATATTGTAACTTTAAAAAAAATATATTAAAAGTTTTCCATTTTGAAACAAAATAGTCCCTCTGCTTGTCAGTAAGGGTGCTGGCGATTGAGACATCTTTCCAAGTTTTGTCTGCCATCTGTTCTCTCCCACCCACCAATCTCTTTCAATCATTCATTGAGCTTTCTTTCCAAGTTTTGTCTCCTGCCTGCATTACTGACAGCGCAACTGCAGTGGGTTGCTAGGTTACCAGCAAGACTGAGATTTCGTTATGGTCTTGCCAGCAGCATGCTTCCATCTGCAGTTCTGTATTTCAAGAAAATGCCAGCGGTCTCAATCTCTGCCACTTGGAATAGAGAGTAAGAGACCGCCGGCAAGTTGGGTGACAACAGATCCATCCTTTCCTGTTAGCGAGGAATTAAGATGGCAGTTTCAGAGGTGTGAAGGGAGGATAGCACACAGATACTGTTTTGGAGGAGCTTGCCATTTTTGGGTACTTGTTTTTTCATGTGGTATATAAACTAAATAAAATATATAGCTGGCAAGGGCTGCCAGCCAATCAAATTCAAGAACTGCCTTTACCCATTTTATAATAAGGATTATGTTAGCACAGTACAGATCGAAGAAAAAATACAAGCATTATAAAATCCCAAAAATTACTCAATATGGGCCAAATTTAGATGAACAAGGATTCTGACCTCTCTGCTGAAGCTGCAAATCGGAACAGTAAAATTACTCTGACCACTATGGTGCTCTACCTTGTCCCATTTGACTTTTTCACATTTCCCTCAGTGTGATGCCCTGCCACTTAAAGCTTTTGTACCTGCAACCAGTACCATGGAACTTTGGCCAGACCCACATGACCACCTATGCTACATTCCTCTCATGGTCAGTAGCCTCTAGCTCCATTAACTCTTAATGGAATAACTGTTATCCCCATCATTTGAGACAACCCCCAGGCAGGCAGTTTACATCTAACAGCCACCCCACACATCTAGCATTAAATGGCTACACTAGACTTTTACCATCCTTTTACAGCCACTGCTATTGTACTCTGCCAACATTCCTACTCTCTGCTATGTGAGCATTAGATTTTTGTACTCCATCCATCAATATTATGCACTGCTTCTTGGCTTCCAAACCCTCATGAGTAAGCCAAGCCCACTGGTGCACCTGAACCACATCCCAAACCCGGGGAGCTGCCACCAGGTCAAGGCCTGGCAGGTCTGCCATGGCCTTAAGTATGCCCATGGAAATACCTTACAATTCTAAGTCCAAGTCCAAACTGCATACTATCCTCATCCCCAGCACACTTAAGAGTGGACTTTTCTGGACCTCCTAGGGCAAAAAGAAAACATATCTTTGGTGGAGCTCTCACACACATAGTGACACCCATAACCAGAGGTACTATGGCTACTGATGTGGGATTTCTCCTGGACTATCCTTCCCAACACTCACATATCCTCAGGACACTTTCCTCCAACCATCTCAGAACCTGGAGTAGAACCACAAAGGTCTTGAGCAGCTCCCTTGAAAGGAATCCCTCACTTCTACAGCATCATCTTCCTCATATCATTGAGGGACCATAATATTCTGATTCTGCTCTGTCTCTCATTTCTACTTTTACTCTGATCTTATATCTCTGCTTATGATTCTCTGGCCTGCTTCCCTGGCTAAAGAAAGCAGGACCTCTTGCTACACTGAACGGTTGGGAGAGCCTATGTGTCTCTGCTTCCAATCTCACTCAGACTCAGACTCACTAGAACTAAACATGTACTCCCTGCTTCCTCTCTTGTACTCTCTTTCTGGTGGGCACCTCATTTGCAAAGACACTAAACACAAGGCCTGTAAATCAAGGAAAATTACCCCTCCCTCAAGTTGTTTTCTCTGTTTCCTTTGTAAATGTACTGTACCAAAAGCTCGCTGGGTTCTCACTTGGATTGCTTGGTGAAGTGGTGAAAGCTAGATATGTTTAGATATTAAAAGCAGGACGTGACTGATTCCTGATGGAAAATAGCATTCAAGTTGACATACTATGAGTGAATCAGTAACAGTCTTACAGTAAGGTAGGGTCTTGCCTCTACCCGTTTCCCCAGTTGGGTGGACTGAAGAACTGAAAGGTGTGTAACTTGTCCATGTTCACTCAGTGAGTATTTGGAACAAGTGAGTTTTAACCTGTGATCTCCCAGTTCCCAACCTGGTGATCTAACCACTAGATCACACTGCCTCTAGTTCTGCCAATATTATATCAACACTGCATTAAATAAAATAAAAAATCTGACAATATTATCTGGTATATTTGTTATCATGAAGTTGGAGGAGCAGACAAGACAAGTCCAATGTCCCCTCAATATTTAACATACTACAGTAAGTTAATGCTGACTGTTTTGTAGACTGTTTTGACCACCTCTGTGTTCTTCACTGCCCACGTCAGCCTATGTAATTGATGAGTGACCAGGGATGGGGCCAATGGATTTGAAAGAAAATAGTGCAACCAGCAGCATGAATTAAAGTTCCTTACTAGTGCCTCAAAGTGGGGTGATGAAGCCTTAAAGAAAGGTACTATGTAGGCAAGCCAGCCCCTGCCATTGCTGGTTTGCTCACATGTTCTTTCATTTGTAGCACTTTGAGGCACTAATAAAGCACTTCAAATAGTACTTATGGTGTGTGCCATTTTCTTTCTAATCCTTTGTTTCTATTCCTGCATAGCAGGCAAGTGGGGGCTTGAGTCAAGAGTCCAGAGTACGCATTTCATTGTTTCTATTCAGGAGA
The DNA here is from genome assembly GCA_016271365.2 of Neoceratodus forsteri. Taxonomy (NCBI): domain Eukaryota; kingdom Metazoa; phylum Chordata; order Ceratodontiformes; family Ceratodontidae; genus Neoceratodus; species Neoceratodus forsteri. The sequence continues at coordinate 1,470,858,004 of CM057450.1, read as the reverse complement.
TGGGGAAGGGGCAGTCCCCAAACTCATGATTAGGTCCTACATTCCCACAGATGAACAAAAGCAACCAGATACTGAGGAGAACTGCTCTACTACATATTTTCTATGATACAAAACAGGCCCATATCAAAGAGTTAAATTTAGATGACGTCATCATTGGCTGACATCCCACAGTGTTTTTTCGCACACATAAAAACTGTAATTCTTCAGCCTTATCAATCATATTAGTTGTTCATAAGGTAAAAACATTGACTCACCAGTCCAGCAAAGTTGTTCAAAAATGTATTTAATGCAGATACAAAGATACCAGCTACAAGGTTAGCACAACAAAGTCAACTAACAAAACTAACCCAAAGCTTCTACATGTGTGCATGCAGCACCATGGAAGGAAAAGCATTGGTCTTACTTTAGATGCTAATTTACACCTGACAATGAAGCACAATGTGCACCTCATTGTGCCAAATTAAAGAACTGCTATTCTGAGAACAGAGGGTGGTGCTTGGGAGGGGCTGACCCCCACCAGTGTAGATCCTAATATTCAAATGAAGGTGGCAAGATGTTACTGTGCACAAAAATGGCACACAGTATCACCACAGACATAGATTTGCATGACACAGTTCCGCATATACTGTACATGAGTGGTGGTACCACTAATAATTTCATCCTCACTCCTCCCAAGCCATATCTTAGCACCACTTCTGGTGCTCTGAAGAGTGGTCTTTTCCTCTTTGGTCTCCCTAGAGGTCCAGCGGCAATGAACCAGTTATCTATCATGCATTAGTCTCTGGCAGTTTAATGGCACCCTCACCCTACCCCGTGCCTCCTGCATGCCCTGTAATTCATTCAGCTCCATGTTGATCTTGGTTCCCCAATATCTGTGCACACCAGGTGCAGGATTCTGAAACTACTACCACCACCTCCTAACAGTTCTTGTCAAGGGTGGTGGTAAAGTGTTGCACCTGGTGCCATGGGTTTGCCATTCATCCATGCCATTTGCATGGTGTCCCTTCTTCCACCAGCACACTGTGAAGGTCACTAGCAAAAATGGGTATGTGATCTGAGCATAGCTTAGAGGATTACAGTCAAGGGACTGGCAGTAAATCATGAACATTTTTACCCTGGTCATTTGCTACTGTGGAATAAGCCACCTTTGTTTTATACAATGATGCACCTACAGATTTGGGCTGTCACTGAGCTCCAAGATCAGTTAAGGTCAAACTCAGAACCTGCAACATCCCTAAGCAATTGTGAACTCAGCTCTACAAAACTATACCCTCACGATCTTTAGCATTCACAAACACAGGCTGGTTATTCTGCAAATTAAAAGAGCCTATTAAAGTAGTACAATACTGTCATTATTTTATTCAGCTGGATATAATACAGTGTGTACTTGCTATTTTAGTATTATGCAGACTTTTGCAATGGATAGTGTGATAATTAGCCATAATGAGATGCTCTACTAGTTGTTCATTTCTGCCCCCTTCTATTCATGTCACCTACACCCCACCAACACCCATATGCAGAACTGTTGGCCTCCTTGCTTACAAAGTATACAGCCCTGGGTTGCAGGGTCTGCTAAAATGTTATTGGAAACTTTGTGCTAAGTAAACAATAATACATGACTGTATATATGGATATCATCATGCTCAGACACGCTGAGAGGCATGAAGCTGCAGGCTGAGTGTTTCATGCACCCGAGAAGTGAAGATACTGTATCTCATGATATGCCACACCCTGGAATGTATCACTGCTGTTATGAACTGGATTTCAAAGCTGGTATAAATAAAAAATAAAAGCATGTCAAATATTTAAAAAAATATTTCTAAGGGGTACTATAGGAGTACAGTTTTAGAGAATAGTTCTATATGAGTTGCAGTCAGCAGATGGCACTGTTGTAGAAACCAGTAGTAGCCAGTGTAGGGACATCTCCCTATGTATTCTAACACACACACACACACACACACACACACACACACACACACACACTCGAAAAAAGTATGCTTCTGTGGTCTGTGTCTCCATTTGCAGTATGTGCGCCATTTTTCATTTTTGTTGGAAACTACCTAATGACATGCACTGCTGGTCTTTAAGCTGCTGATAGTTTTTTTATTATGAACCACAGTTGCCAACATTTGTAAACAGCTTAACTGGACATGTTTTCTACTGCCATGGCATCCTTGGAGATAGTGATGTTTAAGTTCTCTATGGCAATAATGTTTAATGCTTTTTGGCCATGCTTCTTGATGTAGAGCGCATCCGGTAAAATGTCATTGTCTGCAAGTGGTCTGGTGGCCTTTGTGAAACGTGGCAAGGATCAAGAGACTGCTGCTGCCAGATGGATTTTGGTAAGTGAGGAGGCTGGTGGCTGGAGTGGTAGGATTTAATCACGGATTTAAAATACCTTTCAGCCAATCAGATTCCTTCATTCTTTCTATCCCGCTTCATAATATCCATTATTTCATTCAGTGAACAATTCAGACTTATGTAAAGAGAACAGCACTCTGTCATCTCAATGTGTTCCTCTGAGTACTGAAACATTGGTTATATGTTCCTGTTTCAGTTCATGCATCTGTTTGTTGTAATCTGCTCAGGCTAATAACTCGCTAGTCAGGAAAACACATTTTGGGTTGGTTTCATAACAGTTGGCTACCAACAGAAATAAACAACTGTGTTTTTTTATTCTTTTCCCTACATACAGCCAACAGATTCCCCCAAGGAAATTAGAGACTGTAATTCCCTTTGAGGGTTCTGATGATGCTTTAAAAAGCTCTTACTTTGCTCCAGTGGTTTCTGACATCATTTAAGCCCCAAGAGGGAATTAGAGCCTTGTAGTTCCCTTGTTAGGCTCTATTATCCTCTATATGTTATGGATAATTTCAACAGTGCCTGTTTACAGTAGGATGGGAGTTTACATGTCCAAATCATAATCTAGCCATTCATCCCTTGGTCAGTTCCATTTCTAAGAATTTGAGTTAAGAAACCAATATCCCCACACCATCCTTATTTTCCCACTATATTGCACACAACCATCTTTTTTCTTTTTTTGCTGTTGTATTTATTTGTGAGGGAGGGTATAGTGATCCCTACAGTTATATATTCATTGTGAGCCAGGAAGATAAAGATGCATCTCATTTTTGTGTGTTTTTTTTAATGCATTGCACTCAACATGTTTCAGTTCTCCCAGGCCTCCTTTTGGAGCTCTGAAGGAACACTGAAATGGAAGTACGTGCTTCTGAATTGTTTTTTCTTTTATAAATCTGTGCCTCTGAAAGAAAATCATGCATCCTGGCCAGGTGTCCCTGCCTTGCCAGATAATGGATGCAGATTGATATGAGCTGACGGTTGAGGTCATTAACATCTTCAGCCATTACAGAGGCACACAGTAGAAGGGCTCTCACAGAATGCTGCACTGGATGGCAAAGGCAGGTGTTCTCGGATCTTACTGCAAAATAAATAAGACTTTGAATAGGTGTACAAGGCCAACCACTTGCACTATTGATTTAGCAGGGCTTGCTGAACCTACCACAGGCCCGCTTGTATTTATTTCCACAAGGTACATCTTTCTCCAAACTGAATCGTCTCTGATTTAAAAAAATACATTTTCCATGAAATTCAATCCAGCCCATGCAGGCATGCACAGCTGTCAAAGTGACTGCGCTCCCCTCTCATCCTTTCTCTCTCTCTCTCTCTCTCTCTCTCCTCTCCTCTCCTCTCCTCTCCTCTCCTCCTCTCTCTCTCTTTCTCTCTCTCTCTCTCTCTCTCGCCTCTCATTCTTCCCCTACCCACTAAGGCTGGCTTTACTGTTGCAGAAATGAAAAGTCAAGTACAGTACTGTGAACATAAATTTTGATCATCCCTATTTAAATATGCCGCATGTCAATCAAAGAAGTTCTAGGCACATTGTAATTATAAAATATATCCCTGCTATATAATCAGCCTTACGTTTGTTCTGCCGGGCTGAAACACATTAACTGTTTCTGTGCATAATTCATCATACAGCTTTTAATTACAGTCTATTTTGATTGATAGCATAATCTCTTGGAAAATGTATGTGGGATATTTTACAATGGGTGAGCAGGTCAAGGCTCATGTGACCAGTTTTGCCCTCAGCCTGTCATGACCCAAATAGCCTTAGAATATTGGCCCTTAGAATGAGGTGGGGTGTAACTAGGTGTGGGATACAGCTGGACCACTGGAAGACAGAAAATCCATAAGCTGTGGAAAATGAGCATTTGGATACACAAAAAATTTACCTTTGACAGTTTCTGTCCGAGAAAGGCTCTGCCACCAAAATGTGGATTTCTTTACTAACATATTTACTTCCCCTTCATCATATGATTTTATATTACTCCTCTCTTTATAACGCAGCACTTCTTGTTCTTATACAGTAAGGACTACCCAGAGTATGAGAACAGCATACAAATACAACATTTAACACAATAAGAGAAATACAGCCATATTACGTGGGAGATAATCGCATAAGGCAAACACAGTCATTGACATAAATGTACTTCAAAGTTAAACACACCAAGTGTGTAGAAGGAATTCTAGGCAGTAAAGCTGACGCCTGTCTAGGAGTATCTTTTTTATAGAATAGAAAAGTTCAAGACCCAACAACTGGTGGATTTGCCTTTCATGTGGTGAAAGTAACCATTAATTCATTCTTAATCCATGTTAGCTAAGAAAGCTGAAGTGACTCTCATTTGCTAAGTTGAAAAATCCCAGCTTTGTCGCTTCATTTCTCTCTCAAAAATGAAAACTTGCATTTCTTCAGCCTGGTAGTAGGCTAATACTGTACATGTAAAATGTTCTTTCATCTAAGCTGTAAATGGAAAGTCAATCTCCTTAATTTAGGACCAGTGAGAGGTGATGAATGAAGGGGGTTGAGTGGGGATTTACCTATGAAATCATTCTCATACTCTACTAGTAATGTTCCCAGAATTGTGCACAATTATAGGGTGCAGGTCCATAAAGTCATGGAAATTAATATTCTTTTTTACAAAGTTAAAATGTGGTACTGTGGCTTTCACTGAAAGTACCAGTTACTGATAACTTGTGACGCCACAAAACTATACAAAGCTGTTGCCCCGTTGCCAGCAGGTGACATAATCTGTAGACTTTCTACTTTGTCTGCAAGTCACAGATGTCATGTCTCCTATGCCTCATAGTGGCAAACTGTAGAGTTGGGGAGGTAGTATTCAAGGTCTACCGGATGGTGACCTTCAAATCAGAATCAGATGCTTTAGCATAACTGGGTTTTCCTAGCTGTTACTGTCATTTAGCCCTACCAGATTAATATAAACCAAGTTTTCGTCTTTTGGGTGGATGTCCTCCCTCCTCATCAGGCCAGGGCCACTTCCTCTTCCCCCTTATAATGATATCTCCTATTACTTGTCTGCACAGCAGACCCTGATCATGCTAGAGAAAGAGGACCCATAGCTGGGGAAGAAAGTCACGGATTATCATGTGAATACACACGAGTCATCAGTTGTCCCTGTTAGGTCTCCTTACCCTGCCTGAAGCCACTTGTCAGTGTTACTCACTGTAACTGTGACAACCAAAATGCTGATGTCTTTATGTTAGTGATCAAGGACCCTCAAAGTTCACCACAAGGCTAGCAAGTGGTTTCTGTACCTCCTCTGACTCCCATTCCCATCCCAGAGCCACAGCTCTTCACCTCTGCTGTGTGCTAGGCGCTGCTCCATAGTCAGGTACTTGGAGTCATATCTGGGATCCCACCTTTTTTTTTTCTTCAGTTGTTTAACCAGGAGTGGCACACTAAGCTGAAAGCTTGTTTACAGGTACGACCTGGCAACACAGGAAAGTTAAGTGACTTGCTTAGGGTCACACAGTATTCAAGTGGGGACTGTGGGATTCAAACCCATGTCTCTAGAGTTGCAACTCAGAGCCTTAAACCACTGTGCTATACTGCTTCCAAGAAAGAATGTGATGCACAGCCTGTCATGTCACCAGGCAGACAGATAGTTTTTTTATCTGGATCATGTCACAGTAGAAAGTTTTTCAGGATAATCCATGTTGTTTTTTACTTAAAGACTGAGTATCTGAGGTAAGTGAAACTGCTTGGACCACTGAATAATCTATTATCTACAGCATCTGCCTGTAACCTGGCCTTGCTCGGGGTATGTTCTTCTTAGTAGGAGCTGACTTGAGGGATGGGTTCAGGTCTCACAAAAATTTGAACTCAGGGGAGTTGCAACACTCAAGCTTCAGACATAATAATCTACTACATAACTGTGCATTTGGGGTTAAAACAGTGCAGGTGTTTATTCACACTCCTTATAAAAGGTGAATGAAAAGTATTCTTATTTCAGCTGGTACAAACATACATCTCTTGGCCATAGATGTTATCCCTTTCAGGCTGTTTTCATAAGCACACCCTTCAGCCTGTCTCGTGACCCTGGACTAGCATCTCACTGCTACAGGATCTGATACACTCTATCTTCCACTGGACTCCCCATTCCCCAAGGTATCATAGGGACTTTGGTTCCTAAACTGGGAGCCAGAAAGATGTGCTCAGCTTAATTGGTCCACTTCTGGGCCCCGAAACAGTCATCACTTCTATGGCACCCAGTTTCAGGTGTGGGCACTCTACCATAGTGTCAAACTGAGTGACATTTAGACAGAGCTGTCTCCCTGGATTACCCCTAACTCCACACTTACCCATCAACTGACTTGTGTGGTCTTTCCACTCAGCCAGAACTGGGGTTCTAATAATTTAGATGAAAGGGTGCCCTTCAACCTGACTTCATATTGCTTCCTCAAGGTCACCAAAGGTCTCACAACTTGGGGGCGCTGCTTGAGGGAGACCTGTGGCTCAACTTGTCTCTTCTGCTTACTCTTCAAACCCCAGTCCCTCTTCTCTCATGATCTGCTGACTCACTCCTTTTATACTGCTCTCAGTCACATTGCAGAAACACTAGTTGAGCATGCATGTTGGACATGCAAATGTGAGTGGCCTCTTGAAGCTGTGTTTGACTGAACGAGGTTTAATCCTGTTGCAGACAGATTTCAAATAGGCTGCAGCTGACAGGGAAATTACACTGATTGCTCATAGCTGACCCAACATTTGGAGAGTGGCTATACTCTCCCCAGTACAAATGCTTGCTATTCTCAGTGAGTGCTGAGAACCCACTGACGAATGAGTCTGGGTGCATACTACACCTCCACCTAGGACCAGCACAGGTGATGGTTCAAACCCACATGGCCACATAATCTTTTGGTGGCAAGTTCCTCTGACAGGGATTTAAAACTAAATTATGCAAATGTGGTCCCTAGATGGGAGAATCTAAGGTAGGTACATATGAAATTTAAAAATAAATTTAGCAATAGAGCACATTGCTCTGGGCCCTATACTATTATGCACGCAGTAATATTCACAATCACTCAATTCAATTACAAATTTAGTTTATCAAAAGATAAAAGGATTATGTCAAACTTTGAGTGCCAAAAGTACTTGTTTTGGTAATATCCTATCTTACACAAGTTGCACTATAAACATATGCAATTATAATTTAACAATTTTGGAAAAGACATTCAACATACAAATAGAGAATACTGATTGGGCAACCATGCACAACCAACCCATGCTGTCACAGAGGGGTCTAATGTAATCAGAAGCCTGAGGTAGCACAGGCTGTTTGGTCATTTGGTTGGCCAACTAGTATCTTGTATAGTGTATAGATTTTTTTTTGAGGTGGGGAGCCCCAAGTGAGTGATGAAAGCAAAAGCAGGAGCCATCTTGAGACTCACATTGAAATGACTGTATAACAATAGACATGTTTTAAAAGCAGCAAGATAAAAAAGTCAAGACAGGACTTATATGTGTTTATTCTGTTGCGAATTTGTGTTGGATCAGTCTTCCTCTCCCACATCCTGTGGCTTAACAGCTTCATTAAAAAAACACGGTGTGTGTGGTGGTTCTCAGTGCAGGTGGCCACAGATTTCTGATCAGCTGATATGTTGTTGAACTATAGAAGGGTACAACTGCATTCTATGGCCTTTGAACTGTGGTATAACATTTCAGCAAGGATGGAAATCCATGCTGAACAAGGGTCCACTACACATTATTTAGTGATAATATAGAATAATAAAATAGCAGCAACAAGAAAGTTTGATATATGATTGCATATGCATAATCCATGACATTTACATTGGTCCTACTCTTCATCTTTTAACCAGTTGAGAATAAGCCTAGATGACACAAGGGGCCTTGAAGCTGATATAAATTGATGGGCAAAGAATTCCATAATTTAGGTATAATTTAATTTCACGCTGCACATAGACAGCTAACAGGTTACAACTTAACTTATACTACCTGATGTTAGTTACCTACAGCTAACAAGTTACAACTTAATCTATACTACCTGACGTTAGTTAGCTACAAGAATCCTGCTAAGACTACCACAGCAACTGCTACAGTATATTGTTAAATGGTCTTACCCTTCTGCAACTGTCTTGACTGCAGATTTAAACAGTTTAACACTTCTGTTACTGATACAAAGCTCTATTATACTTAACCAGGTATTTGTGCAAAAGATTATACACTTGCGAGAAGCTAACTGGCCTGCTCCCTGGCTAGAAATTATTGCTTTTATGGGGCAGCGCCATGGCCTCTTTTTTTTTTTTTTTAAAAATGCAAACTTTATTGGTTTTACATAAATATATACCTGCAGTGGTTTACAGTGAATGGTTGCAGACATGGACTTTAAATTAACAATACATAACAAAACAAAACAAAAACAAAACAGGAAACAGGAGTAAAAACAAACAAAATAAAATAAAACTACAACAAATACAAAAGTGTCCTTTTCTTCCTCTCGCTTCCTCCCTCCCAACCCTACCCTCCTCCACTGACCTCTGCTTACTGTTTTACCCTCCTCCCCCAAGGTGCCAACAGTCAGTTAATTCTATGCATAAAATGAGTGAGTAAGATATAATAGATCTAGATTCACTGGTTAATGTTCTACCATTCAATTTATAGTAGATACAAGACATGTCATTTTTCTGATCTGTTTTTATAGATGCCCATTTGGTCAGTGATACTGGCCATCATTTTTTCCACTCAGGATGTACAGAAGCTTGTGTAGCCATTCTGCATAAGAAGTCTGAAGAGAACCTTTCCAGTGTTTTAACACTTGGAGGTAGAAGACTTGGTTTGCTGGCCAAGGCACCTAGCTTCACCTGAGTTCTTTCCTTCTAAGACTGCTTGAAAGGCAGAGTAGAGAAACTTACCAGAGCAATGGAAAAGGATTAAGACTTATTTTGGCTAAGCAGATTTACTGTGTGGTGTTGTTTTTATTTTTTACTCACAGGGATTGCTACTGTTTGTTGCTAACATTTCATTGCTTTATTTTTCTCTGATTCAAATTGTTGTTGCTGGTATACCTTCTTCTGCATTATTACAAGGTGTGCCTACAGGTGTGTGCTAACAGATTACTGCTGTAATCTTCTGATTCAAATTGTCTTTTGCAAGGTATATCTTCTGTTCCTGCTTTATTTTTCTCTGTAGCAAAGTGTTTCTTACAGCGTATATCTTCTCTGAAATTACTGTATTACAGGTGGAGCTTACATTTTGTGACTTTTTATCATTGGGCTAAGCAAAATTACTGTTTGACACTGTGTTTTATTTTATTCTTGTGTTTTTTTGTTTGTTGAAAAGGTTTGTTGTCTCAGAGGTGTTTCAGTCTCCTTCTCACATTGAAGGAGCTAATTGCTTTCCTCCCACAGCTCTTCCAAAGGATTAGTGTGTATGTGGGGTGGAACTGGCAAACTGTCAGTAATTTCCAACAGAAAGAAGGGTTAAAAAGTCAGGTTAGTTGATATCTTGAGGTAGAAGACTTGGTTTGCTGGCCAAGGCACCTAGCTTCACCGAGCTCTCTCCTTCTAAGACTGCTTGAAAGGCAGAGTAGAGAAATTTACCAGAGCAAGGGAAAAGGATTAAGACTTATTTTGGCTAAGCAGATTTACTGTGTGGTGTTGTTTATTTTTACTCAAAGGGATTGCTACTGTTTGTTGTTAACATTTCATTGCTTTATTTTTCTCTGTAGCAAATTGTTTCTTACAGCGTATATCTTCTCTGAAATTATTACAGGTGGTGCTTTACAGGTTTTACAGTTTTATCTAACATAAGGATAAGCTTTCAGGGTTACTACATTTGTTGTTGACTGATTGTTTCTGCTCTTACCTCCTTGTTCTTTCATCCGTGGTTCTTCTTTTTCGGCAGGGGAAGGGCCCAGCCACCCACCCCCATCCCCAACCACCCCACACTACACTCCTTTTATAGGGTACCACAGTTGTGACATTTCCTGTGGCAGAGCAGGAAGGGGTGGATCAGTGGGGCCTCCACAAGGTGAGCTAATTTACAGGGGCACTAGTAATTTAACTTGTTACAACAAGTTAAACAAAACACAATGAAACCATTACTTGCATTTTTTTCCCCTTTTTTTCCTTCTAATTACTCTGACTAGGTTATAAACCCAGCAACTTATCTGGAATGGATATAATTAACTGCAGGTACTGTGGAACAATTTTCAGAAGGACAGTCTTACAGGAATTAGGACACTGTCCTACATGCTGGGCCTTTGGAGATCTTAGGGCTCAGCTCCGGGCAGCATGGGCAGAGATTGCACACCTCAAATTTCATATTCAAGAGGAAATACATCATAAGAACCACCCGCCACTTCCCCAGCATCCAACAGAAAAACCTCGACCGCAGAGGGTAGTTGGTCCAGGAGGTTGGCAGGTGGTTAGGAGGGGCAAATCGGGTGCCCCATCACTCTCTGCTCTCCAACATATTACCTCCAAAAACCATATAAACACTACAAACAGGTATCTGCCTCTATCTCTGAAATCAAACAAAGAGGCAGAAGACACTGCAGAGCAGGACACTGCAGCACAGGAGCTAGCACAACAAAACTCACCCAAATCAGGAACCAAAACAAAAAAAGCAAAAAGGAAATCCAAAAAACTTCTGATCATAGGAGACTCCATGATTCGGGGAGTTGATACCCATCTCCAGGGGTAATGGTCAGATGTCTCCCAGGTACATCAGCATGGAGAGACACTGACCACATTGCTAAAATTGTTCACAAAGCAGGAGAAAACATTGATGTCCTAGTACACATAGGGACTAATGATCTCGCCAGCCGGTCAGTTGTGGAGACCAAGGAACACCTGACCAGGCTGGGTGACAAACTATCATCTATTTCGTCCGGCATCTCCTTCTCTGAGATCCTGCCAGTCTGGGAGAGGGGAGCAGATGGATGGAAGGTCAGAGAAGGGGAGACAGGGGAGCTAAACATGTGGCTCAAGGGCTGGTGTCAGGAAAAAGGACACAGATTTGTAGGGAACTGGCAACAGTTCTGGGAGCGAAAGTTCTTTAAATTTGATGGACTGCATCTGACTAAGGAGGATTCAGTGCATTGGGGCAGAAGTCTGATGTCTTTGCAGAATATTTAAACTAGCAAATGGGGAGAGGGGTGCAGCCCCATACGTCGAATGGGAAGAACACCCCTCCCTCAGCTAGTGGTCAAACAGGATTCAGCATGTTTGCAGTTCATTTGCATCACGAGTAAGAAAAAGGTTTGTCTCCCATACGATGCACAGGGTAATGCCAAACCTCACCCAACAACTAACACACCAAAATCTGGCCAATGGAAAATCATGTACACAAATGCTCACAGCCTGGGAAATAAGATCCCAGACCTGCAGGCAAAATGTCAGAGGCTAAACTGGACATAGTAGCAATTAGTGAGACGTGGTTTACCAGTAACCACACTTGGGAGACTTCAGTACCTGGCTGTATTGTCAGAAGAGACCGAGGTGCAAAAAGGGAGGAGTGGCCCTGTATGTCAATGAAAATATCAAAGCTACAGAAATTCAGAATACACATAAGGAGCCAGAAGAACTGTGGGTCACCCTTGAAACAGGAAATGGGACAGCCATAAGAACTGGGGTTGTCTACAGGCCCCCAGACCAGGGGGAGGACATAGACACATTACTGTTAGAAGATATACAAAACATGACAGCTAAAGGGGAGGTTCTGATAATGGGAAACTTCAACATGCCGGATACAGATTGGTCAATACCAACAGGAACATCTGCCAGAACTAGACACATAGTGGATTCCCTGCAGGGGGAGGGCCTCAAACAACTGGTACAGCAACCCACAAGAGACAGGGCTATCCTAGATCTAGTACTGACTAAGAAGGAAGGGATCACAGATCTCCAGGTAGAAGGTCACCTGGGAGCCAGTGACCATCATATGGTATGGTTCAATTTGGCTACTACATCTAAATCATCCCATTCCAAGGCAAAAATATGGGACTTCAGAGGAGCTGACTTTGATAAGATGGCCAACAGAGTTAAGCTAGCCCTGGCAAAAAGAAACACAGGTGAGGGGGTACAGGCAAAGTGGGCAAGCATTAAGGATGCAATACTTGAAGCAACATCCCATTGTGTTAGACAGAAAGGGAAGTGCAAAAGAAGAAGGAAACCACTTTGGTTCTCAAATACAGTAGCAGAAAAGGTCAGAGCCAAAAGGCTGGCCTTCAGGAAATATAAGGGAACACAGCAGGATGAAGATAGGGAGGCATACCCAAACTGCCCTAAGGGAAGCAGGAAGGCAGTAAGGCAGGCAAAGTCCCAAACTGAGGAAACACTAGCACCTAACAGTAAAAGAAGGTGACAAGACTTTCTATAGATATATTAGTGAAAGGAGAAAGTCCAGAGGGGTATTGCTAAGCTTTAATGGAGAAAAGGGAGCATGTGAGGAGGAGGACCCTGTAAAGGCATCTATCCTAAATAGATACTTTTGCTCAGTATTTACTGAAGAGAAGGTAGGGCAGGGCCCCAGCTTAGCATCATGGACACAGGGGAGGAGGTGAGCACTACTCCTTCACAAAAAGAAAGGGTCCTACAGAACTTGCTAAGCTCAGGGTGGATAAGGCAATGGGACCTGATGGCATACATCCCAGGGTACTTAAGGAGCTAAAGGAGGAACTAGCAGAGCCATTAGCAGAACTGTTTAGTGAGTCTCTGAGCACAGGAGAGGTCCCAGAAGACTGGAGAAGGGTTCATGTGATCCTGCTCCACAAGAGTGGTAGCAGGGAGGAGGCGGAAACTACAGACAAGTCAGTCTTACCTCAGTAGTGGGCAAGATTATGGAGGCATCCTTAGGGAAAGGATAGTGCAACACCTGGAATCCATAGGGGCACAGGATCCAAGACAGCATGGGTTTACAAAGGAAGGTCCTGTCAAACTAATCTCATAGATTTCTTTGACTGGGTAACCAGAGTGGTGGACCAAGGGGAGCAGTTGATGTCGCCTACCTTGACTTCAGCGTAGCTTTGACACTGTTCCACATAGAAGATTGATAAATAAGCTGGGTAGGCTCGGGGTGGGTCGAAGTTGGTCAACTGGGTGGCAAACTGGTTGACGGGCAGAAAACAGAGAGTGGTGGTAAATGGTATACAGTCAGAAGAGATGCAAGTCACAAGTGGGGTACCTCAGGATCAGTTCTGGGGCCAGTCCTCTTCAACATCTTCATTAGTGACCTTGCAGATGGACTAGAGGGTAAGGCTTGTCTGTTTGCAGATGACACCAAGATCTGCAACAGAGTAGATGATCCAGATGGGGTGGGCAGAATGAGAAGAGATCTGGATAAACTAGCAAAATGGTCAGAAGAGTGGCAACTGGGATTTAATGCAAAGAAGTGCAAAATCATGCACATAGGGAAGAGAAACCCTGAAGCCACCTATAGGCTGGGAGGGGAGTTGCTAGCAGTCACAAAGGAAGAAAGAGACTTGGGCATCATCATCACTGATGACCTGAAATCATCCAAGCAGACCCCTAAAGCAGTAGGTAAGGCTAGGGGGATGTTAGGGTGTATTAGTAGGGGTATCACAAGTCATAAGAGGAGATAATAACCTCTTGCAAGACACTGGTTAGGCCCCATCTGGAGTACTGCATGCAGTATTGGAGGCCACACCTTCACAAGGACATTAACCAAATTGAGGCAGTCCAGAGAAGGGCAACCAAAATGGTGCAGGGACTGCATCAGAAGACATATGAAGACAGATTAACAGAGCTCAATATGTATACCCTTGAGCAAAGGAGGGAGAGAGGTGATATGATCGAGGCATTCAAACACCTTAAGGGCATTAACAAGGTGAAAGAGTCTAACATGTTTAAATATAAGAAAAATAGCAGGGCAAGAGGTCACAGCATGAGATTAGAGGGGGCCGATTAAGGGGAATGTGAGGAAATTCTTTTCACAGAAAGGGTGGTGGATGCATGAAATGGCTTACCACAAGAAGTGGTGGCTATGAATACAGTGCAGGGCTTCAAACAGGCATGGGATAGGCATAAGGGAGCAATACAAATGACTATGAATAGATAGGCCACTGACAGAGCAAAGGCCGATGGCACATTTATAAGGTAGAAAAAGAAATGGGCAGACTGGATGGGCCTTGCGGTCCTTATCTGCCGTCAACTTCTATGTTTCTATGTAACACAACTTTCTTAACCGACATGGCAATCAACATCATGTGATAGTTTCTGGACATAAGTGGAAAGCCTGTAAAGTCCCCTAGAAGGCATACCTCAGGGGTAAAGTAGTCGTGCAGTCCCAACAGTGGGTCCATTTTAGATTTAATGAGCTCCCACAATGGAGATATTTTAGGACATTAGCAAAATAAATGGAAAAGGCCACCCAGGCCATTAATACATCTGTTACAAGTGGGAGTTTCTGCCCTACCCATTATATGTAACTTATACAGAGTTAAATACATGTCATAAGAAATTGCATTTGCATTAATTGTAGTCTGTCTTGTGTGATAAATTTATGACAGGATTCCCAGATTTTGGCCCAGTTTGAATTAGCATTAGGGTATAAAGAATACCAGTAACAAAGTATGCCATCCACTTTGGGGAATACCAGTGGATATAATAAAGTGCTTAGTGAGGAAACAGCATGTGGGGTTAGGGCTAACAAACTGCCTGTAGTAATCCAGTCCTGTGGTTCCTCCATGGTGATACTCCCCCCAAAATAGGCAATAAGCATATGTCGGATCTGGAATGCGTGAAAAGCCCATTTGCTAATGAGGCCAAATTTAGCGAATATGTCAGTGGTATTTAACCATTCTTGGTTGAAGTTAAGAAAGTCTCTAACTATACAGTTTTTGGATAGTGCGATCCAGTTGTCTGGTATTGAATTTGTTCCAATTTGAGATTTGGGTTTTGAAATATTGGTTGAGCGGGATCTTGTGTGTTGTTATATCCTAATGTACCACACAGTTGTATATGGGTGCAAACAGAATGACCCACTGGATTGTGATGGAGGGGAGGGGAAAGATCCTTAAATTTCAGGAAGAGTAGGGCTGAGGAGTTTGTCCCAGTTGTGAGTATTAACTCTTTTTCTATTATTAGCCAGGTAGGGGTATAGTGCAATGGATTCACTGATGTGGAGGGAGAGAACCAGCGTAGATATTTACTTTGATGGCTGGCCCAGTAATATAGATTAAAATATGGGAGTTTTAGGCCACCTAGGGATTTGGGAGCTGCTAGTTTGTGATATGCATGCCTTGGAGGTTTTCCAATCCAGAGAAAAGTTGATATGCTGCTGTGAATACGCTTTAAACCAGGCTTTGGGTAACCATATATCTAAGAGATTCAGGGGTAAAATATATGTGAAGAAGGTTCATCTTTATTATACTTACTCGCCCCATAAGGTTAAAGGAAGGTCTTGCCATCTTTATAAGTCTTGTTGGACTATTTTGTGCAAATTATCTAGATTAAGTTTCCGTATCTGGTGACACTAGTGGAAAGGTGTATTCCTATGTACTTTATAGATTTGGAGGCCCATTGAAATCCCAACCCAGGGCTTCCTGTTTGTGTACTTTAGAATTTAATGGGAAAATCAGGATTTCTCCGTTTAAATTGTAGTTGGAGAGGAGCTGTATTCTTTATTAAGTCTAACAAGTGTTGTACAGAAGGTTTCATTTCTGTTATATGAAGCAGTATGTCATCTGCATAAACCTGCAATTTTGGTATGTAGCTACCCCAATTGTATGACATGTATCCCCGGAGATTGTTGTATTGAAACTATAAGGGGCTCTAAATAAAGACTGAATAGGAGGGGGGATAAAGGGCATCCCTGTCTGGTGCCCGCTTCTAAGGGGAAACTGGAGGAAAGAATCCCATTGCAGAAAACTTGTGCAGTGGGGGTGGAATATAATAATCGTATCCATGAAATAAATTTGGTTGGAAAATGAAATCTATGAAGAGTCCTGAACAAAAAATACCAGTCTACTGTGTCAAAAGCCTTCTCCGCATCCAGAGAGACCAGTGCCACACCTTGAGGGGAGTCTCTGGATGCGGAGAAGACACGCGACAGGCGACAAAGGTGGTCCACTTATGACCTGCCTTTCATAAATACCACTTGGTCTGAACTAATAAAGGAAGGAATTATTTGCTCTAACCTAAGGGCTAGTAGTTTGGCAAGTATCTTAAGATCCTTGTTGAGAAGAGATATAGGATGGTAGTTGGTGACCTGTGTCAGATTTCCATCTGGTTTGGGGAGTATGACAATTGTGGCCTCAAACATCCTTGGGTCATATATTGTCTCCTGTAACATACTGGAGTATACTGTTAGCAGCCAAGGGGCTAATTGAGATGCACATTTTTTATAGAAATTTGGGGAATAACCATCTGGGCTGGGGGCCTTATCTGAAGGAAGATCTTTGATTATCTTGATTATGACCCTTCTGTGAAGGGCCAATTTGTTTTTCTTTCTGGTTAGGGTGAGGATGGGAAGGGAGACTCTCCAGGTAGGAATCTACCTTGGATTGAGACTGGCGATTTGGCATCTGTGCATATAATTGTTTATAGTACAGCTCAAACTCTTTGTTAATGTCCTTCACCTGAGTTAGTGGTGGGCTTTGAGGATCCTTCTGTATCGCTACTATGCATTTAGATGCTTCAATCTTTTTAAGTCGGAGAGCTAAAAGCCATCCTGCTTTTTCCCCTGCTCAGTGTAGGTGGCTTTGGATTTTAATATGGCCCATTCTACCTTTTCTCTGAGAAGTTTGGAGTATTTATCCTGTACCCTTATGAATGCCTCTTTCTCTGAGTCTGATGTATTGTTAGACAAATATTTTTCTTTTTCTCTGATTTGGTCTAACAGTGTTTTGACTTATGAGTTTCTCTCTTTTTTTTTTATAGCAGCCCGTTTTATAAGCTTGCCTCTTAGGAAGCATTTAAGTGCGTCCCATTCCATAGAGGGAGAATGAGTGGTAACCCAATTAGAGTCCTTAAAGGAGTCAAGGGCAGACAGTATACTGTCTGTGACCTTCTTGTCTTTCAGTAACTGGTTATTAAGTCCCCATTGTCTACTTGTTCCCCAGTTTAAAGAGAAAAAAAGGAGACAGATTACTATGGAGTGATCAGACCCTATTCCCAATTCCAGTCTACTATCTAATAACCCTTGAATTAAAGATTTACTCATCCAAAAATAATCAAGGCATGAGGCAGAGCCGTGTGTGACATGGACAGCCAGTTCTGAGTGTTGTATCATTTTTTTAATATAAAATGTATTACTGAATGTCTCTGCTGAAAATCTGATGCTCTAGGAGTGACCTCGCTCACCCCCGATTTCAGCTGAAAGATGAAGGTCATGAGAAAATGCTGACACAGCATGTGAGATCACACACACTCAGTTTTTAGATACCAGGTGTTATGTGGAAGGCCTGAACCTAATTACAGGGTGGAAGATGCTTGAGTTGAGCATATCCATTTTATGATGTTCCAAAGGAAGAAAAGTAGGTTGTGATGTATTAGTGTGAAAACCATAAAGATGTTTTCATGTCCTGAAAGGGGGAATCTTATCATGGATTAAAGAGATGTCATTTGAAACAAATGAGTTATGCTGTGGTTGCAAAATGTAATACTTTGAAAAGACATCATGTTTTTTTTATTATATATTTTTTATATATAATCTGACAGAGGAAGAGCTAGATGACCTCATACAAAAGGATTGGCAAATACAGTTTACTTTAAGGAATAATTCTGTTTACTTAGACACTTTTATCTAGACTCTGAAGAGGATACATCTGTAGGCACTTTAAGTAGGTATTTAGAGAAAGAGTCAAATCAAAGTACAGTAAGTAGGAATTTGCACTGTTTAAACCTTGTTCTTTTAAAAGATTTGTATGTCTTGTGATATAACAGTTCTGTATTTTGTGCTTTACTTATTTTTATCTATTTTAGTAACATTCTTTTTAGAAAATATTTGGTCTGTCTTTGAATTTCTTTAAGTTGTAAGAAAAGAATATATGGTTAATAGCAGACATGAGGCATAGCTTGAATGGTGATACCAAACTGGAAAGAGAAGCGTTTTAAATCTGAGGTCTTTATTAAAGTTTTTAAGGGTTCATCTCTGTATACCTGGTTAGGTGCCCATAGGCAAAGATATCTGGCCCCCCGAAGACAAAAATATCTGAGCCTGTGCATTGGGTACGCTAGCAAGAGGTTTACAGTTTGAATCCCTCCAAGACTTGAGATCAAAGGTTGATCCGAACTCACAAAACAGACAATATGGTTACATTGTTCTGTTAAACTGTTCTCAAGACTGTGCTCAGAGATTGGCACTTTGGGAGTAGAGGTCCTGACCTGCTGAGTGGGTTTGTGACACCATGTACATTAGAGTGAAAGGTATATTCCCTTGTGATAGGGTGCAGGGTTCTCCAAGAATCACTGAGGCCTAAATGGTCCACCATGTCTCTGCATGCTCTCTGGGATGGGGATAGACCTCTGATCCTAAAACTCAGTGATTTGTCCAAGTTTAGGTCAAAGGGTAAATTCCAGTGCCCCCCCAATGACCATTGGACTATTGAGGAAAGGTGTTAAGACGGAGAGTAGCTCCGTGAAAAAAGATGGTGAATCTACATTGGTGCCATATACACTACCCAGTAGGATATTATATGAGTGAATTTTGCCTATAATCAGGATATATCATCCCTCTTTGTCTCTAATACATTGTTTGCCCTGAAAGGGAAAAGCCCTAGTAAGGAGAATGGCAACCCCTTTGCTATTTCTGGAATCTCTCGCAGCAAATCCGTGTCCCACCTGCTGTCTTCTCAAACACTTTTCTTCAGCTTGAAGGAGGTGCGTTTCTTGTAAAAATATTACATTACTTCATATATTATTTAAATGTTTGAGCAGGCGCATACGTTTAAGAGGGTTTCTTGTACCCTTAACGTTCCATGTACTAAACCTAAATGGCTGCACCATGGACTTGAGACAAAACCTGTAAAATTCACCTAAAATTTTTAAATATGAACAGTAGCCAGCTAATTTGTAAGAAGACAGTTTTACCATGGCACCATTCCCACCTGCCCTATAAAAATAAAAGTAATATTTCCTCTGTGGGTATTTGTTCCCTATAACCCTGTTTAAACCCCTTTTTAACCCCCCAAAGTTTCCCTGCCATGTATTGACAAAAATTAGGAATCTAATAAAAGTAGTGATAGTAGTACCCCATTGACCAATTTGTGTCTTGTAGCATTTTGAATAACCATTTGAACTCCCTTCCCCCCACTGCGCTGGTCCGTGATGATCAGTAGACTGAAGACCTTCCCCTCACCATGCTCACCCGACCATGAACAAGTGAATAATCTTGTTAACTAGGATATTGTTCTTTCTGTATTACTAACTATTTTTAACACAAAACCGCTGCTTAATTTTAACGGCTTAAAGCCAATTCAATCTGCACCTGATTCACTATAAGCACTCAGATGGAGGTCCTGGGGAAAAGATGGCACAAGATAATGGTTTGAGAAAGAAGGTGTAGCAGCCAAAACAACCTTTTGGCACTAAACCATTTGTTAAGATGAGCTCTACTTATGAATTAAGCAACACAGTCAATGTGCCAAAAAATAAATTACCCCGTGGATTTAGTAAGCTTCACCCAGTCTGTGGTGTGGTAAACAATTAAACTAAGGCCCCCAGTGGATTTGCATTACTATATTGTGGCTCTTCAGTTTGTGTGGGAAGCTTCTAATTTTGCTGCCTGGGTTTACATCTGTAAAATATATAACTAAATGAGCAAATAGTGCTAACTAGTAAAAATGATCCCGAGGCATAGTACCCCGAGAGTCAAGTTCAGAATAACCCTTGTGTTGTGGTTCCAATAGCTGGATTTAGTCTCTGAGCCATGGAAGTGTCCAGCAATGTCCAAATGTTCAAATTTGGAAAGGTATTAACTTGAAAATGTACGTTGTTAGTCCTGCAAAAAAACATGAACCTGGGCTTCCAGCGGCGTAACTAAAGTTCCCCCATAAGATTAACCCAAAAGAACGTTAATCTGGGAAAGGTATAGATGGAAGCCTGCACCAGGTTTTAATTGGTAAAACAGAGTTCACCTCAGGTGGCAAGATACCAGACAACCTAGAACCAAAACAACAGCTTGGTATTTTCTCCCTATACAAAATGAATTACCAGGGTATTTCCCAAAAAATGTCTCAACGATCAGAGAATAGAGCGGGGCGCTTCTGCTTGAGGAATTCCATCGCCGGGTCTAATTCTTCAAATGAGGACCATGAGCCATCTAAGTGAACCTGAAGTTTTGCTGGGTACACCATACAAAAGTTTATGCCCAAGGCAATGCATTTGGAGACAATTGGGCAAAATAAAGCTCAAGGCCTGTTTGACGGTGGTTGGTAGATCTTGTGTGATCCTAACCCTTTGCCCTTCCCACAGAACTCTTGCAAATCTCTTACTTTTTGTAAAATATGCTGTTTCTCCTGGAAATTGAGAAGTTGGCATAGTAGGGGTCTGGGTTGGGCTGATAGTGGAGGTGTAGGCCTTAGGGCACGGTGAGCTCTCCATTGTGTAGGCAGGCCTGAATGGGGAAGGCCCTGCTATTTTAAACAAGAATTTTGCAGGAACAACACGGCATCTGTGCCCTCCTCCTTCTGGGATGCTGATTATAACTAGGTTGTTGTGTCAGCTTCTGCCCTCAAATCCTTGATCTTACTGTCCAATATCTTTATAGTCTGGCGATTAGTGGTGATGGAGGTTTCCATTTTTTGGTCCGCTTCTCGATGGAGAAAATGCAGGCTGCGTTGTTAGTGGTGCGCTTTGGTGGTCCATCCAGTGCTTCAGATATCGCTTACATCAGATACCAATGATCAGACTTCATCCCTGAATGGCTGGAATGCTGAGAGAAATTGTTTCAAGCTGAGAGGGGTTGAAGCTGCCACTACCGGGGAGCTTGAGGCTGACTGAGTATGGCCTGTAAAGGCCGGGTTAGCCCTGGGTTTCTTCGGCTGTTTCTCTGGTGTGACAGGCGGGGTGTGCCGTGATGCCACTTGTTGCATTTCTGCTTTCATCCTGGTCTAAAAGCCCTTTCCTGAGAATGCTGTTGGTGGTCAGCAGTCTGGATGGTGTTCAAAATTGAATTTTTTTTTTGTAATTTGTGAAGTTTTATCTTACTTTGAGCAATCGCGTGAGCAGAGCTTCTCTGGAATGCGTCTTATTCAGTTGGCCGCACCGTGTTGCCCTGTTCCATGCCCCTCTACATCTGCTAAGAAACATCAAGTGAAATCATTTGCACTGCTACATGATTTCAAACAATGTACACTATGGGCCAGCTAGACATGCACAGCTATGACTGAAAAAAAAACATGTTTTTCACTGTTTTTTTTTTCTAAAATTGAAAGGATTGTGAATATCACTATGTGCATATTAGTATGGGGCCCAGAGCAATGTGCTCTATTGCTAAATTTGTTTTTCATTTCCATATGTGCCTACCTTCTAATTTTTTATCTTTTTGAAGTTTGAAAAAAGAGTTTTTACAATGACATTTAACAAACTTGAGTCCAAGAGTCCTGGTAAAAGAAAAGTATTTTCTGCTCCTACAGAATAAACATGAAATTGAAAAAAGGAAAAGTTAAAAGAAATGTATACAGCCACCAATCCAGCAGAGCAGTCCTACTCAACCTCTGCAGTCTTGGGTGCACCTGACAGCACTGTTTTGCCTGCTCTGGCCAAGCTGGTGACATCTGGCTCTGGACCTCAGAACCTTGTAGACCATAAAACAGTGGGAAAGTCACTGGGCTCTCATCTCCTTTTCTACCAAACTCTGTCCCAAGGTGAACTTTATTTACTCCCAAAGGGAAGTAAAAACACTGGTTTGGGCTCTGTGCTAAAAGTGGCTAGCAATGCTGCCTCACCTTGCTCACAATGATCCTCCTTTGGTCTTCACTGATAGTGGTAGGCTCATACAACTGTATAGCTGACAGGTTTATCCCCATCTGAAGTCAAAATAATGCTCTGCACATCCAAACTTGGCTAAGTGTCATTGCCAGCTAGAGATCTGGACAGGCTCAAGCCATGCTGGGGTGGGCGCAGACCACTTCAGAAGCCACATAGGTGTCTCAGCTGGTCATCAGTCCCCCTCTGCTAACAATCTGACATGGGGTTTCAAATTTAATCTTTCAGAGGAGGGCACTCAGCACTCTCTACCATGGATTCCACTTCACCACTTGCTGTTCTTTCTTGTGGATTCAATGGCAAATGCAAGCCAGTTGCTGTTCTTGGGGTCCATAGCTGAAATTTTACGTGGCACAAAGTCTGTAAACTGTTTTCCTCTCATTGCATAAGGTACTGTGTCATGCAGTACACTCAGAAGAAATGTGTTATTTTTCATGGAAACATGCATGCTTCTTGACATGCACTGGAACCTCCCCATTACAAACTCAGCCTGGACTCCTCTGGCTGCTCATCCAGTTGTAATGCAGCATGAACATCTGGCAACTTTATAGCTGTTCTACTCCCTGACATCAAACTGCCTGATTACATATCTGTTTTCCTGTCTGCCCTAGAACATTTTTCATGCCAAAACCACAGCCGCTTTTTTCTGTATTTCTTCTTCCCCACCAAGTTCTGGCACTGTACTCTGAACCCCAAGTTCATTGCATGCCCTTTCAGAATGTCTTCCCAGGGGTAGGCCCTGCTTAAATGGAACCGAATTGAGGGGTAGGTCAGGCGTCATAGAAATCTGAACTCACCGGGGGAGAGAGGGTAGCAACACTCAGGCTTCAAGCATATGCTTCAAGTCTATTTTTCACAACTCTGAGAGCATGGTCAAAGCAGTGCAGGAGTTTATTGACACTTCAGATAACAGGTAAACAAGAGCCATTCTCATTTCAGCTGGATAACACATATTTTGGCCACAGATGATATCTAATTCTGACTGTTTTACAAATATACCCTGTACCCTACCGCATAGCTGTGTACTATGAGGCATCTCAGTGTTACAAGATCTAATAAATTTTGCTCCCCAATCCACAGGGAACCATACAGACTTAAGCTTCCTAACTGGGAGCTAAACAGATGCGATCATCTTAATCAGTCCAGTTCTGAGCCCTCAAACAGGCAACCATTCCTTGGAATGCTGTTTCAACTGTGGGTACCCTGCTAGCGTGCCAGGCTGAGTGATGTCTATGCACACATGTCTGCTCTGGACTAGCACAACTCCACATTTACCCACCAACTGACATGTGTGGGGTCCTTCCACCCAACAAGAACTGGGGCCCTAATACTGCTAACGAAAGTGTACTTTTTCATACTATCTTCACATCTCTTCCTTTGAGCCTAACCCAGAACTCACAGCCCTTGGGGTGTCCTTGAAGAAGATTCACTGACTCAACTTCTATCTCTCTTCATTCTTCAAAACTCCAGTCCCTCCTCTCCCTTTATTTGTTAACTCACTCTCTTTTCATACTACTTTGTCACATCGCAGAAACACTAGCTGTGTGTACAGGTTAGGCACACAGGATGTGAGGGGCCTCAGAAAGCTGAGCTTGACTGGATGGGATTTAATTCTGTGACTGCTAGGGAGAAGAGGAATATTAAAGATGAGATTTTCAGATTGAAAAAGGAGGGTGTTGGGCAAAGGGTAGTGAAGAGAAAGCAAAAGTACTTAACAAATACTTTGCTATGTCTTTACTAGGAGATGGATGGACAAGTGCCACAAGGGAGAAGGGTGGGAACTGGAAAGGGGGAGACATGGATGGTGTAATACAAGTTGCTAGGGTACTTAAGGACCTAAGGACCCTGAAGGTGAATAAACACCCAGGGCTAGATGGCGTGCACCCAAGGGTCCTAAGGGAACTGGCGGAGGTACTAGTGGGCCCCCTGGAAGACCTGTTTAACACATCTCTGTAGTTGGGAAGTGTGCCCCAGGCTGGAGAATTGCACATGTGGTGTCTCTCGATAAAAGTGAGCCAAGGGTTAAACCAGAGAACTACAGGCCGATCAGCCTAATCTGAATAGTGGGAAAGCTGATGGTGACCATCCTGATGGAAAGACTGGTGAGTTATCTGAAGGAGAATGGACTCTAGGATGACAGGCAACATGGATTTGTGTTGGGGCAGTTCTGCCAGATTAACCTAATAGTCTCCATCGACTGGGTGACCAGGACAGTGGACAATGGTCAAGTAGTTGTCATCTGGTGTCTGGACTTCAGCAAGACCTGCCACTCTATGCCTCGTAGGAGCCTGGTCAGGAAACTGGAGGACCTGAGGTTGGGGCTAAGCTTGCTAGATGGGTCAAAATCTAGTTGCAGGATAGGAATCAAAGGGTGGTGGTCAGGGCAGAATTCTCAGAAGCTATGCCGGTGACCAGTGGGGTCTCACAGGGCTCAGAGCTCAGTTTGGTGTTGTTTAACATTTTCCTCAGTGACATAGCAGATAGAATCAAAGGTAAAATCTGCCTGTTCGTGGATAACACAAAGCTCTATGGGAGGGTGGGCATGTAGGAGGGGAGACAGGAACTCAGGGAAGACTTGGCAAGGCTAGAGAAATGGCCTGGCATTTGACAACTGGGGTTCAACATTGAAAAGTTGTAAGGTTATGCACTTGGGGCAAAAAAAAACAGGGGCCAAATCCTGTTTGGGTGTTGTTCAGGTTACAAGGTCAGAAGAGGAAAAGAACCTGGGAGTAATCATCGTGAGAGACCAGAAGCACTTGGCACATTGCAGGAGGGCAGCAGCCAAAGCAAATCAGATGCTGGGCTGCATAGCCAGGGGATTACAGCAGGAGGGTAGAGGTCATACTGCCACTGTACAGATCACTGGTGAGACCGCACCTAGAATACAGCATGCAGTATTGGTACCTTTAATTTAGGAAGGATGTCAATTTGCTGGAAACAGTCCAGAGAAGGCACCCAAGATGATCCAGGGCCAGCAGGGCAACACCTATGAGGAGAAGCCCAGAGGGCTTAACATGCGTATCTTAAGGGCAGAAAGGACAGAGGATATGATCGAGACCTTCAAGTACCTTAAAGGTATGAACAAGGTGAGCACTGAGGGCCTCTTGAGCCGTAGTGGGAACAAGTCCACTATGTGGCATAGTATAAAGCTTGTCAGGGGAATGTTCAGGAGGGAGATGAGGAGGCACGTTTTCATGGAGTGGGTGGTGGCGGCCAAGTGAAATGAGTTTGCTGGAGAAGGTGTTCTCCCTGCCAACAGTGGATAGCTTCAAGAAAGGCTGGGACACAGTGAACAGGAAAGTTACTTGTAGAGGATGGGGGCTATTCGAGAAGGTTCATGGGGAGGTGAGGTGGGGGCAGGTCCTCTGTAAACACATTAGGACCTGCACACTTGAGCAGACTAAACAGACGATAAGGCCTTTATCTGCTGGCATGTTTGTATGTTCGTATGCTCCTTGAGACTTTCTTATCTCCTTATTTGGCTGTTTGGAATGTATGATAAGTTTAACTGAGCCAACAATAGTTATTGTACACAGATAGAATAGCAGACATTGTACATACAAGTAGAATAGCAGATATTGTACACAGATGGTATAATGCACAAGATTTTGTGGCCATACAGGTCCCTTCATCAGGAGCAATCTGAACAAAGAAAGCAGATTTTATACTTTGAGTAGTGCAATTCATTCATGAATTATAATATGGCAACTTGCATTTGCAAGATGACTTCATGTTCCTACATATGCATTTCCACTACATAGTCACAAAGATCTGGCAACAATTATTTTTTTTTTTACTGAATTCATCACATTGATTGATAGGGGCATGTAGCCTTGAAATCTGTGTGACTTAAAGAGTTAATAGTACACTACACTTAGTTTTGTGAACACTGAATGAACAAAGATTCTACAGTAACTGGTTTCACTTTTTTCTCCAAGGTTGCTGTTCTTCTCAGAAAAGATGGACCATGTGACACCCTCCCCTAATAAAGTTCTTCTGTAACTATTATCTATCTGTCAGGCATCAGGTTTATACAACTGTACTCAGTACTACTAATGCAGTATAATAGTTTAATTTGATTCTGAGGCATTTGTTTGCTGCAGATTAAGTGTTTTTCTTTGTAAAACAAAATGTTGCCATCTTTACAAGACAGCAGCTGCACATGTCAAGAAAGAATGGGAAAGTATATATAGTCTCCCAAAACAAAGAAGTTTTGTTTCTTTTTCATGAACAGCTGTGTTTCTGTGCATTCTCATCGAATCGTGCCCATATTCTAAAAATGTTTAACCCTCTCAAACGTCAGTTCTATATTGCAAATGAAACTGCCCCCCCCCCCAATAAATGAATGGGGTTGTAAAATTACTCATATATGCTTGGGTTTTAACCCATAGCATCCCCCTCACATACCACCCCTGCCCATGGAAGAGGATAGGGTGGCAAAATGAGAACAAGTGTTAGTAATACATTTCAAAAGTCAATTCATAAGCAAGGTTATTGTCAAATTGGACTTTGCAAATGCCTTATTAGGAGTATTTTTTTCTTTCTTTCTTTTTTTTTTAGGAGCATTTTCTTCATTGTTACCTGTGTCACAAAATTTGAAGTCCCCAGTTAAGAAAAATACAATTTACTTTAAATAAAATGGTCCGCTGCTGTTTCTGTATTGGTAAAATATATTCCTCCTGAACAGATGACTATTTTCAGAAGATTTTCAAGTGCAATTTAATTGCGCTTATGTAACTTAAAATCCCAGTAGTTATAAATGCTGGTACAGTAATGCCCTTGGTAAGCTAGGCAGTTTGTTTTACAAAAGAATCCAATTCTATACACATTCACAATTGGTGACAATGCAGAAATAGGGTGTAACCTGCCTCCCAGTTGTGCTGCTTCCAAGTGCTGTCATACACAATTATAAAATGGGTTGAAAGAATGCTGATATCTGATTGGCTGGAGTTGCTTTCAGCTGGGCCTTTATCCCAGCACAACAGCCCAGCTGGAAGTATTATGTTTAAAAATTTATAAAATTTACTAAAAATGACCCATTTCGTAATCGCAATAAGGCACTCCAGGGGTTGTGTTATGGTGGGCTAATGGCCCTTCTCAAGTGGTGAAAGCCCTCGGCTACACCTCAAACTTTAACTCACCCCAAGGTGGGCCTTTATCCCACCATAACACACCCCCTATCATGCCTTATTGCTTAATTATAAATCACTTATGGTATTTCAACACACAGAGTCACTGTACTTTTAACCCTGCATTAAGTGGTCTTTTCTGCAGAAACATTAGGAATGGAGTGTTCCACTTCACAGCCAGGGGGAGGACATCTCCATCTAGTTTTTGAAATAAAGAATAATTAAAATTTATAATAAATAATTCTAGCTAATGCAACTGATTTATAATAAGTTAAAAGAGTCTTAGCAGGGTGTTTCTTATGGTATAAGAGACTCCTTTTGTGAGGTCTGGCAAGCCAGAACCACTTTGCTTCACTTTGTGATGCTCTCATCCAGACCTCGTGCTCAGGGTCTCTTATTCTATAAGAGATACACCGTGGAGACTTTATTAACTGATAATATTGGACTTCATTGCTCAGTAGAAGAATAAATGCAAATGGGACTGCCAGATATTAGGAGGTGCAGACAGGGTTTCAACCTATGAACATGCTGGATAGCAGCACTCACTGAGGTCTCAACCATGCACTGCACCAGCTGCATGATGTTATAACATACTCTGAACATAAAGGAGCTGGTGTTACTATTGTAGTGCTCCTACCACCAGCCCAACCTTCAACCTTAATCCTGCTTTTGAGTCAGCATTGTCACAGTTTTTGATTCCTTCTGTGGTCCATACCTGGTGGTCCTGTGGCCTTCCCCCCATCTCTTGGAATATCTCTGGTATCCTGAGGAATCCCCTATCCCCTGCCCATTTTCCCACTTGCCACCAATTATGTCATGTTCCTACCTGGATCTCCATCCCCCATACTTCTCATGACCCTACTGCAGGTTTAGTACTCCTCTACTACCTGCCTGTAATAGTTCAATAGGCAAAAGGTGTCAAAAACCCCTGTGGTACAGTTAGCGAGGGTCTCCATGCTTTGAGTATGGCTCTGTGGGTCATTTACATGGTGACCCCTGCTCCCTTCCATGAGCAGTCACAATATTTTTAGCAACTACACAAGAAAGGCTTACAATCCCTATTTTGCATAACATGAGGGACTGAGGCTTAGTGGTAATTGTTGCCTCTTACAGACTGTCTCTTGCAGCTGCTCATGGGCCACAGAGATTTTATCATTTGGATGTTCAACTACATTACATCTCAAAACCTTCCAAGTCCTCCCTTGCCAGACTGGACCCCTCTTCCACTCTTTCTGCCACTTTGCCTTGGACTGCCCTCCTTGTACATACAACTGCTCTTTCTACTCCTTCCTCTCCCTCCCTTTCCTCAAAGCCAGATGCCACATTCACTGTGCCACTTTCACTTCGGAATTCTGGTTTGACTCACTCCCCTACCTCTCTACCCTCCTTTCACCCCCCTTACTTCCTCCAACCCCCTTCAGAAACGTTGCTTCTCTCTTCCTGTTCCTTCCCCCAGGAAAGCTTCCAATGTCCAAGCTGTCTTCTAGTATTGCACTCCTAAACTCTGATCCTCCCCCTCCCTGTCCATCCACTCAGCCTCATCCTTCTCCTCCCACACCCTCAAAGCCCTTCTTCAGGACTTTGCCACCCCCTCCTTCAACTGTTCCTGACCCTTGAGCCTTGTATTCCCTCCTCCTAGGTTGTTGACATCCTCCTGTATTCCCTACTCCTGTGTTGTTGACCTTTTCAGTTGCCCCCCCCCCCACACTGGCTGTGAGCAACTCTCCCCTCCAGGCTAACTGTGCCTTAATATCTATTTTGGTTTCTGTGTTCTTGAGTATACCTCCAGCCCTGCCTAGCTAGTGGCACCCTTTAGCCTGGGTGGTATTATCCTACTATATATGCATTGTTCCTTGCAGCATTCAGCACTTGTTTCTTGATGTGCATTATATCTCATAATTGTGACTGCACACTGAGATAGACATATTTATTTAATTTATTGTATGCATGTTGCTGTATTTATTTTACTTCTGTCCCTTAAGAAATGTACTTCTACTGTTCATCTTGAGCTGTTTACTCCCCTTCCCCCATCAACCTAGGACACATCTGGAAACCAGCTGTTTACAAGCTCAGTATTTCTTTCCTAGTGAAACATTTAAAATAAATAAATAGAATCTTTGGCCAACTGGGCCTTGGAACATACAATACATCAGCTGTACAATAGATCCTTAAAGACAGTAGATAGGTTGTTTTACATGTAATACAACCTGAATATGTACCTCCTCACAAAACATGGCTTTAAGTGGCTTAGGTAAATCTGTACAAACCAAAACTGGCCTGATTATACAACCTACAAGTAACATTGTACATAGGAAATAGGAAATGCTAGGGATATGCAAGGTCCAAATATTAGTTAATTAATACCACAAATGGTAGGGTTTTCACTAAGTTATTTTCTGTATTTGAAGCTATTCAGGGAAAGATATTCTAAGTAACTAAAAAACGAACAAAAAACTGAAACTCTATGTTCCTTTTCAGGTGGTTAGGACTAGTCTCATGATCATACCCAACCCCAGTCATTTCTCCTGCTCTCCCCTCTCCCTTTGCCTCATGGACAAATTTGAGGAGCAAAAATTACAGCTCCCAGTACTGTGCCAAGTGCTGACTGTCTTTAAATGATCCCCCACCTCAGCCCAGTTCCAGATAACAAAATAGCCACATTTAATATTGAGTCGCCCTCCTGATACTGATCTACAATGTGGGGGAGCACGTACTGTATACAGTATGGCCCCTTGACTGTGACTGATTGTGACAGGGTAGACTAGGACCCTGTCCCAGCTGTGATGGAGAAAGTGTTTAAATGCAAGGATCTGTCCTTTCCTTTCCTGTCTCTTCTCTGTCTGGTTGTGCAACCAAATTTTCCTGTGAGACCTAGAATTTGATCTTACCGACAGTCTCGCAATTATTTGCCTCTCGATGTCTCTCAGTCTTCCCTTGCTGTTTGTCTTTTCCTCCCTTGCATATCTGCTGATAAAAAAAGTATATGCAAATCATTATGTAGAAATGTAACTGATATTGGGATCCCTCTGTATAGAAATTATACAGTGTTAATTTTTGAAATGTACTTAATTGTAGTTTGAGATGCTTGCAAAATGCTATTGGAAACTCAAGAGGTTATCTGAGTGCATTTTTTTAAGCCTTTTGCAAGAACTGTTGAAAAGGGAGCCTCTGTTCTGCGACACTATGTTCTAGCAGCACTTGCCTGATACTTACAAGGACATTTTAGAAAAAACAGGATGCTTGTTAAGAAGGGGGGCTGTTGCAAGGACTTATAAAAAAGACAGAGCTGCAATGGCTTGCAGATGAACACACAAAGATTGAAGGAGAATCTTCTGTTTATTCTTCCTTTGTAAATAGTTATTCTGAACAAATTAATTTTTTATGTTACTGCTAGTGTAAATAGTGTAAATAAATATTTTTTGCAAATTCTACCACTGCTCCTGGTTTTTTCCTATGTTTCCTGACCTGTGCCTTGATGACAGATGGTGTCAGCCTAAGTGGGATTTACACTGTACATTCTCTAAGCCAGAAGTTTTGTGTGTGGGTACTAGACCTAGTACCAGGGAAGCACAGAGAAAGGTATGGATTCTGCAGCAGCAAGTCCAGGAGTGGTTACCAGGAGAATGGCAGCCAAACTAGCAGAGACAGAAGTCCAAGCTATGATTGTACAGCCAGCACAAGTTATGGAAAAAGAACAGGCAGTGACAGAACCTGAAAGCCTGATGGACTTTTTCAAGTGGTGGGCTATACAACAAAAAGAGATGGAGAAGCAGAGGAGAGAAGAGATGTAGTGGTAGGAGCAGCAGATGAGAGAAGAGATGCAGCGACAAGAGCAGCGATGACTGGATGCCTTGCAAGCTATCAAAGGCAGAGGATCTGGCACAGATCCAGATGAGCAACAAAACACAAGCAACTTAAAAGCCACTAAATTTACAATGTTGTGTCCCTCGGATGATGTTGAGGCATACCTGACAACTTTTGAAAGATTTCCACAGCCTGCCAATGGCCAAAGCAGCAATGGACAATCAGACTGTTACTGTACCTGACAGGGAAAGCCCAACTTGCCTACAGGAATATGGACACTGCACAGTCAGAAAACTATGACCTGGTGAAAAGTGAAATCCTGAAAAGGTATGACATCTCAGGAGAGACCTACAGGCAGAGATTTCAATTTCTGAAGTACAACTCAGTCAACAATCCTCAAGAAGCTTTCACCGACTCAGAGAACTTCTGATAAAGTGGCTCCAACCAGAGGGCAAATCAGTCCCACAGATCATAGATAGATTTGACATGGAGCAATTCATTAACATCCTGCCTACAGATGTGCTGCTTTGGGTAAAGAAACATCGACCAGAAAGTGGGGAAAAGGCTGTTTCTTTGGCCGAGGACTACCAAATGGCCAGACAAATGCCACAGCAGCGAGGCAACAGCCAAGCACCGGTAAGACACTTTTTTTCCTATTTAAATTCCAAGTATGATCAGAACTCTGGTGGGGGTAAGAAATCTGTGCCCAAAGATGTTATTTGCTAAAACTGTAATAAGCCAGGTCATATTGCAAGAAATTGCCATAAGAAGAGTGAGACTGGAGCAGATTTATCCTTAGAAAATTGGGGCAAGTACTTAACAGATAATGATGCCTGAAGAAACTTTGGCAACAAATGACTGAAGGACATAAGGGGTTAACATATGAAAATGCTTACACTAAACTGATTACTGATTGTGATTTACTTTCAGAACAAGCCAACAATGTTTCTCTCCAGGGTTATTTTAAGCAGCTGGGGGTGAAACCAAAACAGAGTGGACCAATGTTTAAAAAATGTAATGGGTTTCTTTACAGAAATTGGGTTAAAGCTCAGACACAGGACCAGACAGAACAACTGGTTATACCACAAAAGTATAGAACAGAGTTGTTACAGATAGCACATGATAGTCCTTTGGCTGGTCACTCAGGGAGGGATCGCACCCTTGCCAGATTGCTGTATATATTTTACTGGCCTGGAATTCATGAAGATGTTGCTACCTACTGTAATTCCTGTGCTGAGTGTCAGAAAGTAGCCCCAGTCACTAGAAAAGACAAGGTGCCCCTGGTAACCCTACCCTTAATAGATGCACCTTTTGAGAGAATTGCAATGAATGTGCTAGGTCCTTTAGATAAAAGTAAAAAGTGTAATAGATTTATCCTTGTAGTATGCGACTGTGCTACTCGATACCCAGAAGTAGTTCCAATGTATACTGTCACAGCTTCAAAAGTGGCAGCAGAGCTTGCAAAAATTTTCAGCAGAGTGGGCATACCTAAAGAGATTATTACTGATCAGGGTAGTCATTTTGGCGCTGCATTACTTAAGAAACTGTACAGACTACTAGGTGTCACTGCCATAAGAACCTCCCCCATCACCCTCAGATAGATGGTCTTGTTGAGCGTTCTAACCAAACCCTAAAATGCATGTTAAAAAGGTTTGTAAAAGGGGAAGGGGAAGATTGGGACCAATCAGCAATTACCCATAAGAAGGCAGAGTTCCTGTCCAGGGAGATTGCTGCCTCTCAGAATCTACCGGCTCAGCTCTTTCGAACTGTGGCCAGATTGTGCAACCCAACCTGTCTGCAGGTTCGAAGAGCCTTTTCACAAATTGAGCATGATGAGCTAGCTCGCTTCTTTGCGGATAAAGTGGCCAGCATCAGATCTCTTCTGGCTCACTCTGTGGGAGCTGATAGTGGTCGGTGACTGGTCACTCCTCTTCGGTTTGCCTGGAGTTCCTTTGACTGGCTGGAAATTGTGGACGTTATGCGGATTGACCAGGGTATGCATCCAACGTGCTGTAGTTTGGATCTGGGCCCAACTTCCCTGATAATGGGTTGTTCTGACATCATTGGCCCCGTCCTTGTGAAGATAGTTTGGTGCTCCTTAGAGTCAGGTGAGTTTCCTAGCTCCCTGAAGGAGGTGGTGGTGACACCACTCCTGAAGAAAGCTGCTCTGGACCCAAACTGCTTCACAAACTACAGACCTATCTCAAACCTTCCCTTTGTAGGGAAGGTAATTGAGAAAGTTGTGGTGCTACAACTGGAGAATCACCTTACAATCCATGACATCTATGAACCTCTCCAGTCCAGTTTTCGTAAGAGGCATAGTACCGAGACTGCTCTGGTTTGGGTGCTCAATGATCTGCTAATGGTGAGGGATCAGAAGCGCCATTCTATCTTGGTACTTCTTGATCTCTCCTCAGCCTTTGACACCGTGGACCATGGCGTGCTTCTCAGGCACCTGAGGTTCATCTGTGGCCTGTCTGGTACAGTTCTCAGATGGTTTCAATCTTTCCTCACTGGCAGATCTCAGAGGGTGGTGTTGGGGATTGTTTTCCTCCAGCCCATTCTCTCTGCCATGTGGGGTCCCTCAGGGGTCGATGTTGTCCCCCATGTTGTTTGCAGCGTATATGCTGCCCCTCAGAGACATTGTAAGATGGCATGGGCTGAGGTTTCACTGCTATGCTGATGATACCCAGCTCTACTTGTCTTTTGCACCTGACCAGGATAGTGCATGCTCGGTCTTTAATAACTGCCTCGCAGAAATCCAGGACTGGATGAAATCCAGCTGGTTAAAGTTAAACTCTGGAAAGACTGAGCTGTTGGTAGTGGATCTGGGTCATCGGACAGAGGGGTCAGTGGCTGGACAACCTTCTGAACTCTGTCTTCGGGGGTGTCTAGCTTCCTTCCTCCAAATGGGTGTGAAACCTGGGGCTGGCTTTTGACAGTAAGCTAACACTGCATTCGCAGGTGTCGGCAGTCGTCAAGTCCTCATTTTACCATCTCAGGAACATCGCCAGGATTAAGTACCTTGTTCCATCCAGTGACCTTCCAACATTGATCCATGCCTTTGTAACCTCACGCCTTGACTACTGCAACTCCCTGTACCTAGGGATACTGGGGTTTGAGATCCACTGCTTGCAGCTAGTGCAGAATGCTGCTGCACAGTTGTTGATGGGGACTCCACATTCAAGTCACATCACACCGGTGTGGCGCAAACTGCACTGGTTGCTGATTCAGTGGAGGATCACCTTCAAGGTCAGGCTTCTGACCTTTAAGGCCCTGCATGAACTGGGCCCAGACTATCTGCAAGAGCTCCTGTTGCCTTACTGCCCTGGACAACCACTCCACTCAGCTGATGAGGGGTTGCTAGAGATTCCCAGGGTACATCTTAAAACATCAGGGGCCTGTGCTTTTATGTATGTGGCCCCAAACTTGTGGACTTCTCTACCTCATCAGGTACATGAGTGCATGACTGTGGAGAGTTTTAAGAGGGCATTGAAGACCCATCTGTGGTAAATTGCCTACCCAGATTGATTATTTTTAGATATTTATCTACTTGGCTAACATGCTGTATGGATTTTACATTTTATTGGATTTCATATGTTGTAAGTTATACAGCACCTTGGTTATAGAAAGGCACTTTAAAAATAAAGTTTATTATTATTATAATAATAATTGCCTTACCTACTTTTTGCTTACAGAGAATGCCACAGGTATCAACAGCGTTTCACCATTTGAAATGATGTATGGTAGGCAGCCAAGAGGGCCACTGGATGTGATAAAAGAAACATGGGAAGATAACCCCACTCAGAAACAATCTATAACGTCTTATATGTGTGCCCTAAGAAAAAAGCTGGCAAAATATGTTGAAATTGCCCATAGTAATTAGGAAGAGGCCCAAAACCAGCAGAAGATATATTATGACCATGGGGTAAAAGAAAAAGTTTTTGAGCCAGGTAAAAAGGTTTTGCTACTGTTACTCACAACAGAAAATAAACTGTTAATGAAGAGGCAAGAACCTTATAGAGTGCTTAGACGTACTGGCACTGTTAACTATGAGACTGAGACCCCTGACAGGAAAAATCCTACTAAGATATACCATGTTAACCTCCTCATGAAATGGATTAAGATATGCCAAAAGCTGCTTTGCTAGTTTTAACAGAAACTGATAAAGAAGATATTGATGTAGCTTATGATAGGCTGGAACAAACTGTAACTGCTGATGCTGTAAAGGTGACTGTTTCCTTGACCTCAGAACAAACTACAGAAATTCATAAAGTGCCAAACACATTTGACAGTACTTTTACCACAGTACCAGGCCGAGCAAAAGGGGTCGAGCACGTAACAGTGCCAAGGAATGCTCGCCCTATTAGACAAAAGACATACAGATTACCAGAGCAGTTAAGAGGTGACGTGGTTAAGGAAATACAAAAATTGAAAGAATTGGGTATCATAAAGGAGTCACGGAGTGCTTGGTCATCTCTAATGGTAACTGTAAACAAAAAAGAAGGGGATGTTAGAATCTTCCTTGATTTTATGAAATTTAACCAAGTGTCAGAATTTGACAGTTATCCTGTGCCCAGAATAGATGATCTGGTGGACAGACTGGGGAGTGCAAAGCATATCAGTTCCCTCGATCTCACCAAGGGTTACTGGCAAGTACCTTTAGCTAAAGAGTCCAGAGACAAAACTGCATTTGCCACTCCTGTTGGATTCTACCAGTTCACCACCATGCCATTTGGTTTACATGGTGCATCAGCTACATTCCAGCGGTACATGGATGTAATTTTATCACTTCACACTGGTTATTGTGCTGTGTTCCTTGATGATGTCATGGTGTACAGTCCAGATTGGAAAAGCCACCTCTAACACCTACGAGCAGTTGTCCAAATGATCAAAAATGCAGGTCTGACTATTAATCCTACCAACTGTGCATTGGGCATGCAGAAAACCAGATATCTGAGCTATGTGTTGGGAAATGGAGAAGTTAA
The DNA here is from genome assembly GCA_016271365.2 of Neoceratodus forsteri. NCBI lineage: Eukaryota > Metazoa > Chordata > Ceratodontiformes > Ceratodontidae > Neoceratodus > Neoceratodus forsteri. The sequence goes on along the minus strand of CM057450.1, from coordinate 1,470,821,796 downwards.
GCCAGAAATTTCTAAAATAGAAGCTGTAGCTAACAGCTTTGTCCCTAAAACAAAGAAACATGTCAGGTCATTTTTAGGACTGGCTGGTTATTATCAGAGATGTGTTCCCAACTTTGCTGAGTTAGCTACTCACCTCACTGAACTCACAAAAAATTGGTATCCAAATAATGTGAAATGGACCCCTGAGTATGACGAAGCTTTTCGGGCCATAAAGGCTGCATTATGTTCAGCCCCTGTTTTAAGAAGCCCAGACTTTAAGAAACCACTTTGTTACAAACAGATGTATCAGAGGTAGGTCTAGGTGCAGTCCTGAGTCAAAATATAGATGGGACAGAACATTCTATTCTGTACAAAAGTAGGAAGTTGCATGACAGAGAAAAAAGGTACTCCACCATTGAAAAGGAATGTTTAGCAGCAAAGTGGGCCATGGAGTCCCTTAAGTTTTATTTGCTAGGAACTGACTTTGTACTTATAACAGATCACAATCCTCTCTGTTGGTTTAACCAAATGAAAGATAAAAATTCCAGAATCAAAGGTGGTACCTGGCACTACAGCCCTTAAATTTACGGTGATACCCAAATTTGGTAACGAGAATATGATTGTCTGTCAAGATATGGATCAGGAATTGAGGGTTCTGAAGGTTGAAAAACAAATGTATGAGTTGAAACTTTACTGTTTGCTGTACTGTTATAAAAAGGGGATAATCCACATGTGCTTAATTTCTAAAAGTTAGAAGCTAATATTAGAGAATTAGTAGAAAGTTTTGCAAACCAGTTTAATAAACCAGGTTCCCTCTTAAGGAGGGTGGTGTATATGGCAGGGTAGAATAGGACCCTGTCCCAATTGTTATGGAGAAAGTGTTTAAATGCAATGATCTGTTCTTTCCTTTCTTGTCTCTTCTCTGTCTGGTTATTCAACCAAATTTTCTTGTCAGACCTAGAATTTGATTACCCCGACAGTCTTGCAATTATTTGCCTCTCGCTGTCTCTCAGTCTTCCCTTGCTGTTTGTCTTTTCCTCCCTTGCATATCTGCTGATAAAAAATATATGCAAACCATTATGTGGAAATGTAACTGATATTGGGATCCCTCTCTACAGAAATTATATGGTGTTCATTTTTGAAATGTATGTAATTATAGTTTGGGATGATAGCAAAAAGCTATTGGAAACTCAAGAGGTTACCTGAGTGCATTTTTAAGACTTTTGTAAGAAATGTGGAAAAGGAGGGGGGCACTGTTCTGGGACACTGTGTTCTAGCAGCACCTGCCTAACACTTACAATGACATTTTAGAAAAAAACAGGATGCTTGTTAAGAAGGGGGGTTGTTGCAAGGACTTATAAAAAGACAGAGCTGCAATGGCTTGCAGATGGACACACAGAGATTGAAGGAAAACTCTGATGAATCTGCTGTTTATTCTTCCTTTGTAAATAGTTATTCTGAACAAGTTTATTTTTTATGTAACTGCTAGTATAAATAAATATTTTTTGCGAATTCTACCACTGCTCCTATTTTTTCCTATGCTTCCTGATCTGTTCCTCGATGACACTGACTAATCACAGTCAAGGAACCATACTGTATACAGTACACACCCCAAGAGAGCTCAGTTGATGGCCAGCCATGTTGGTGAGAGGAGGACTGTGCTGGTCGCCGACCGAAGATTGGGATGGGAGGAGCAGGATGGTGGGTCACACTGGAGGGAAGAGGGAACCTAGACTACCAGGGAATGGGGTTTGCTCATTTGGGGATGGCGACCAGTGACTGAGGAGGGGAGAGGGACTACTACACTATGGAAAAATATTTATTTTATTATCGGGTGGGAGATCGGGCAATGGGGAGGCATCCTACACTATGGAAAAATATTATTTGTAATATTGGGTGCAAGATCGGGCAACAGGGAGGGACCACTACACTATGGAAAAGTATTTTACTATATGGGGTGGGTGCAGTACCTCCACCAACCACTAGGGTTGAGTGGATTACCTCAAGGTTTTTTCCAGTGGTAATTTGCAAAGACCCTTGAATGGAACAAAATCTTATTGAATAGGATCTGGGGGGATATGCAGGTCCCTTCCCCCTCATTTGCATTGCAACCCCCTCACTACTTTGCCCATGTGCAAACCCAGTTTGTGGGGGCAAACTGGCCTTTGTGAATACCAACTCTGGACAAAGCCCAGTTTGCCCTGGATAAACTGGGTTTGCACCCAGGCAAAGTTTTGTGAATCTGGCCCCAGATTGTGTAATGGATCATAAAACCACAGTTCTTATTCATTCCATCAGTACATGTATTAAGAAGAAAAATAAATTTGACCTCATACACTCACCTCTAGTGTGTTTCCGAAGTGCCCCTTGAGAAACAGGGCAGACAGATCAGAAATGGAGTGATCAGATTGAGAAAAATGTTGTCCCACTGGTTTTATAGTATTTTTCATTTTAATGTCATGTCTGTGTGAGTTCATTCCGGTTCGAAGGCGTTGTCTGGTTTCCACCACATAACCTGAATGTTGACATTTCTTTCATTAAATGTAGTAAACAACATTCTGAGATGTACATGTATAATTTCTCTGTATCTTGAATTGTTTGTTTTGGGGGATGTTGATAGAATCTGAGGTGGAAATATACTTGTGTCTTACACTGAGGACTATTGCAGGGTTTAGTGCCACCTAGTGTTCTTTTGGTTTGGTCAGGTATAAGTTTGCTTCTGACAATCACATTGGATAAATTAGGTAACTGTTTGAAAGACAGTAAAGATAGTTATTGGAAGATACATTTCAAGGTGTCATCCTCACTAAATATTGGTTGGAGGTCCTTAATGATTTTATGTAGGGGCTCCAGATCAGGATTGTATGTAACAAACAAGGGTATCCAGTTGGTGATGGTATTTTCTCTATATTTTAGTAGTTGTTCTCTTGAAATAAGTGTAGCATGTTCCACAGCTCTGTCAAGTTCTCTAGAGGAGTGTCCCCACACAATAAATGTTCTTTTTAGTGTGGTCAAGTGTTTATCTCTGTCCTCTTCACTCGAATAGATTTGGTGGTATCAAAGTGCTTGACTGTATATTATTGACTTTTGTAGTGTGTCTAGGGTGATTGCTGTTGTTATGCAAGTACCTCTGTCTGTCTCTTGGTTTTCTGTAAACACAGGTCTGCAAGGTTCCATCCTTGATGGTAACTGTGGTGTCTAGGAAATTAACACTGATGTCAGAATACACCAGGTAAAGTTTAACAGAACGATGGAGGGTGTTAAGTTCCTGCTGAAATTCTTTGAGTGTGTCAGTACCTTTTGTCCAAATTATAAATAAATCATAAGTGTTTTGGAAGTAGGCAAGTGGATCATGTGCACGCTGTTTCAGGAAATCCTCCTCCAAGTTTGCCAAGAAAAGATTGGCATACTGTGGAGCCATCCTGGTGCCCATTGCTGTTCCCATCGTTTGAACTTTTGAACCATTGAAACTGAAGTTGTTCTGAGTCAGAATAAATTAGATAAGTCTTGCAATGCATTTAGGGTAGATGTCATGGTGCTGCCCTTTTTCTTGTAGGTATTTAATATAGGCAGAAATGTCATCCTTATGTGAGAATAAAAGGGACGGAGGAGATGAAATGACTAGGGTTGGGGTTGGGACGGTGTGGCCAAGGGATCAGATCTGGCCAGCTGGGGAAGAAAAGAGGGTTTCTATAAAAATGATTTTCTTTATTTTGTTGCCAGATTACTGAGTACCAAACAATGAATAGTCGAGTATCTACTGTGCTGAATATGAACACTCTAGGAAATGACAGATGAACAAAGACTATAGGTTCATCATGTTAGTCTCCTACCATTAGTACAGCTTCAGTATTCAACATCATGAAAAATACCTGAGGTCATAATGAAATGGAAAGTACTACTAGCAAATGCAATAGACATTAGCACTACAAAAAGGAAACTAGCTAGCCTGTCGCACACTCCAAGTTGTGACTGCAAGGTGCTGTAACTCTCTTACAGCCCAACAACTTGCAGCTGACAGTTCTGGGCCAGTCAAATGAGTTAGAGTAGTTTTGCATTAAGCATCTCAGTGATTGAGATAGCACTTTTCTCCCTCTCAACAATGTCTACACTGTACTGACTTGCACTCACAGGTCTGCCACTTTAGCCAGATAGGGCTGCAATCTCCAAGCAGGGCAAGTTCTGTAAAGCAAAACCCAAGTGGACAACCTCCCCATTGGTCAAGTTCAGAAATTAGTCACAGGGGAAGACTTGTCTGTCAGCAAATCAATAGCTGACTAGTCCCAAGAAGCTGGGCAAATTAATGAAGTCTTCTGGTAGCCAACAAACTTTTTTTATATATATATATCTCTTTTTATCCCCCTAGACTTTGACACTGTCACCTACTACACTCCCCGACACTGCAAGCCCCCAAAGGACCCCTCATGATGCCGTGGTTTACCTCCAGGTGGGTACGGAGTGCGAGAGGTGAGACGCGGGCCCTAGCCCCCTCTCCCAGTTCCATACCTCTTTGTCTTTGTCGGGGTCTGTACTCTAGGGCCACTGTGCTGAAGGCAAGGGCCTAACTGACCCTCATATCAGTGTTGCGCTGGTCCAAGTATTTTTGAAGTACACACCCTGGAGTCGTGACATGCACTGATGCCAAGGCATAAGCCGGTGTCCATCACGCTCCTCCCCTATGTACTGCACAGGCCTGCCAATCCTCTATCTACTGCTAGAGGTAGGTCATACACCAAGCCAAGGTTCCACCACCCCCTGGAGATGAGCAGTCCCCTGGATGCTCAAGCCTCCATCCCACGGCCAGCCCTCTGACAACCTAAGCCTGTTCCCGAACTCAGGTCATCGGCGACATGAGCGGTAGCACTACCACTGTGCCGGCAGGCCAGCCCCGCCCATGAACCTCAGTGACTTTGGGGGGAGGTTAGGCTTGCAATTCCAAATTTTCTCAGCTTCAGAACCAACTTCTCATGAGAAACTGTGTTGAATAGTTTTCTGAAATTTAAGTGCATTACTTCAACTGCCTCTCTGTTTTCCCTTGTCTGATTCCATTTTTACTTTCTTCAGAGAAGATCAACAATTTTAATTGGTACTATATTCTGTTAGTAAACCCCTGTTTTAACAGCTGGAATCTGTCCAGATGTTCTGTATGTTGGTCCTTGATAATTATTTCCAGTAGGCTTCTCACAAACAAGATTAGGTTCAATGGCTTATAGTTGCTGTGTCACTCCTACTGTACTCCCAATTGAAGCAGAGAAGTCCAGGATACTTTGTAAGCATGTGTTTGTTGTTCTCATTCCTAAGCAGAGGATTCAACTAGGTTGTATGTGATTATAGGGGAGTGAAAAATAGCAACTCACAAGTAGAGAGGACAAAAGAGCAAGGGTACAAACAGTGACTGTGGGTTTTATGGGAGGGCTACGCCCCCTGTACCCTTTCCCCCACATCCCCTTACTATGAATAACCAACTCCAGGGGTGCACAACTCAAAGAGGAGGGAATGCCAAAGTCAGCTAAATGCAATTGCTGTTTTGTCCTCACCATTTATGTTCCTCATCATTTTATACTCGCTATTATTACGGAATGCCATCACACCTTTGCCCTCCACAAGTTCCTTGGGCTCCTCACCAGTTTTCAATGATTTCTGAAGGGTCACTGCCAGAGTACCAATTGTTACATTCTTTAGCTCCTTGACCAGATGTATACCATCTGTTCTTTACAATTTATTCGCTTTTAATTTACCTAGTTGTACAATTAAGTTAGTGGTGATATCCACTGTTCTGCAAGCATCCTCTGCTGATCCCTCATCTAGATGTAGTAAGTTTCCCAACACTTTTAGTAAATGCTGAGGTGGAATAGCCACATAGCCAGTTTACAGTCAAGGCATCATCTAATGTTGCATGGGGGCTAATAGGTTAGGTCAAGGGCCTGATGCCCTTCAAAGGCAAGGATTTAGAGGGGCTCATAGAGAACTGTTATGGGGAAGAAAATTACGGGGACACCAGAATAGTGGGATACAGACTGTTCCAAACAGATAGGCCTAACAGAAAAGGGAGTTATCAGCTCTCTTTGTAAAGGAGAGTGTCACTGTGGAGAACATGAAAGAAATGTGAAAGGAAAATGTGGGCCCTCCACTGGGATTTGAACCCAAGCAGATCAGCAGAGCAAAATACCCAGCTTGTTGAGGAAATTATGAGAGCAGCCAAACTAGATACATTGGTGATCCTGGGGGACTGCCATCTCCTGGGGATAGACTGGTATCTGAAGAAGTCCAATGGCAGGGCTGATACAGAGTTCCTGTCAACCTTCATGGACTACTTCCTAGAGCAGCACTTCAAACAGAGGACTAGGTTTGAGGCCACCCTTGAACTTGTTCCGAGCAGTCGGGATGAGGTCTCCTCTAGTGTGAACTTTAAGGAACTGGTGAGGAACAGTGACCAGAACTGGGTAATCTCTTCTCTGGCAGCAAGCAAGACAAGCAGTGCCTCACCACCAGGACCCAGAGCCTGACAAAGGCAGACTTTGTCAAGATGAAGAGCCAGGTGGCTAGCGGTCTGGAGTAGCTGCAAAAGGTTGGTAGTGCAGAGAACATGTGAACATTGTTGAAGAGGGAACTCAAATCTGCTGCAGAGGCCAGCATCCCTGTACACAGTCTGGTGAAAAAGGTCACTACATGTCCCCCCAGGATCAAGGGACTGATGTCAACTAATGATAAACACTGCACAGTGCACAGTAACAATTATTTCAGGTCAGAAGGGCACTAGGTTCATCATATCCACTCCCCAGTAGAGGTGGGCGAAGTGGCCAAAATTTGCTCCACGATGTGATTCGAGGAGCAATGCGGAGATCCATAGCGTGAAGTGGAGTACTTAGCATCATGCTGAGGAATGCAGTCCATTGAAACCAATGACTTTGCATTGCCTCCATCCTTCCCCAACCACTTGTTGATTTAATGGAAGTACATAGAAACTAATGTACTGTGATCACTTCACCTTATTATTATTGAGCTCCAAGGCGAATTTACAGTGATTCATGGGATTGCAGGTCACATAAGCTCTAGATTGTTCTTCACAGCCTCAGTTCTGTGTAGTGTGTGGGTGTAGTGGTAGATGGAGACAGTTTCCTCTCAGAGTTTTGCGATTCAAATCCTCTAAAAGCTGTTAAAAAAGCCTTTTTGAGCCATTTTTTTGGCTCAAAATGTACTACATCGATTGTAGAAAACCCTCCTGTGCTCATATCATCGAGTGTTTATTGTTTGTGTTTGGATTTTGAATGTTAATTTAGAACATTCAGTCTGTGTACTGACAGACACTTGAAGTGTTCTTTGGGGGAGGGGCGTATCAGTGGTGGAGGTAGGTTAAAACTGGGAGAAAAAGGCAGTCTTTCTGTTTTGGTTATATTGTTCTTGTACAACTGTGTTAATGTACACATAGTAATATTTTCAGTAATTCTTGAAATTTTTTTTGTTGATTGTTGTGGTGCAGCAATGCATGATTTCAGTTTGTATAAAATATTTGGTTATATTACTGACGTTTTCAATTTGCTACGCATTACTTGTAGTATGTGCGTATGAATATGCGTGCGACATGTGCCATCAAATCAGACACAATTTATTGTGCAACAGAGTAATTGCAGTAGTGTGAACCTGCTATCCACTGCACCTGTGTGATTTTGTACTGCTTTGTGGTATCTTAGTTTTGGACTGTTACTGCAGTACACTGCACCCCCCCTCCCCCAACCAGCAAAAGATAGTCTATTCCAGATTGGATTGTGACTTGTGAGCAATGGTTAAGGTGTTGCTGTGACTTTGCATCTGCATCTCTTCTTGATTGTGCAGTACAATCTTAATCTGTGCTTTTGCATCTGTTTAGTGCCCAATCTCCATCTGCAAGCCACAGTTTTTTTTTGGGCTTCACATCCACCGGCCCAGACTGAAAGTTCAGAAATCTAAATTTGTTGAGAATTTTCTTGGTGATCCCCCAAAATGCCTGCAAACAGATGTGCAAGCAAAGCTGTTTCTGGCCATGGCACTGCTGCCAGTGGCAAGATTGTCCATCGGTGTGGTAGTACGCAGAAGTGCATAGCTGATATCAGTAAAGGAATTTCTCCATCAATGTATTTTACAGCGCAATCTGTAGCTTCTCTCATAGTTGGAGGAGATGATGTTGCCCCTGCTGGTGGTGTTAGTGCAGTTTCTGCTGGTATGAATATTGCTGCCTAAAGTTCCACTTCTGACCAGTTAACCATTTCAAAAAAAATAGTTGAGTCTAAAGCTGTGATTGACAGTGTAGATGATGTCATACTCCCCATTAACATCCCCATGGTAGTTGAAGATGATTCTGAGCCTGGCAACGATAACTCACAATGTCACATTTTTTCTAGCGTTTGAGATCATGCCTTTGCCATCCAATGATTCAAAGTGTGGCGCAAAAATATTGGGTGGTGATGATGATGCTCTGGTTGGGATATGTTCTCCACATGAAAGCATCCAAGGTGAAAATGTGGATGCAGATGATGCTGATAGATATGATAATGATGTAACTGACCCCTGTTGGGAACCGGAGAAAAAGAAAGTCAAGGTGGCTGTGTCTGGGTCTGTTGGTGTTACATCCCCCTTCCCCCTCAAAAAAGTTGTGATTTAGTGGTTCCTGTTGATGATAATGATGATGACCCAGTAATAATCCTAGGTAGTCGGAGTCATGGTGGGCAGCTGGAATTCAAGTGTGTCTAGTCTGAAAAAATCATGTAGCACATCCCCCCATTTTTAGAGGATAAGAAACCAGAGTTCAATAAGCACCATCAGGGAAATGTTAAAAGTAGGGGATCACAATCCCTTGTTTAGGATTTTTTGTCCAAGACGCAAATGATGAGTCAGTTGCAATCTGCCAGCTTTGCCATGCATGTGTGAATCGAGGTAAAAAGGGGAGTCATCTGGGCATGGGGGTGCCAGCATACACATCTTAAGAACAGGCACATAGCACTGTGGACCTGGCACCAGATGGCAGCTAATGCCATAGTGGAGAGTTCACCCTCATCATCAACCTTACTGAGCATGTTACCCCCTTTCATGAGTGTAAGACCAAGTAGGAATGTTTGCAGTAGTGATGAAATAACACCACAGGATTACTTACAGGCATGATAAGGGGGAGGAGTATGATTTAGAAATCTTGTCAAGTGGTGGTCAGAGTAGCAGTGGTGGTGCTCAATGCAGTATGTCTAGTGCAAATGGTACATCAACCCCTGTACATAAACCGGGAAATAACTTCATTTGTGGACTTGTCACCTGTGCACCCCTCTTCATCGCACATCCATCCTCAACCCTGGCCATTCGCAGAGCAGAGCCATTTGTCACACCCCATGCAAAACATGTAAGTGAGCTCACGTTGGAGAGTGTTACTAACATACTAACATACTAAATGCCAGCAGAATAGGCCTAATGGTCTTTCATGTCTGCTCGTTTGGTCAGCCCCCACTCTGGGTGCTGACCTTGCTGTCCCCCTCGCCTTCTCTGGCTTCTCCCTTCCCAGTTCCGGATATTCTTGCTGCATTGGATTTTGCTTCCAGAACCCTTCCCCTGTACCTGTCCCACCCCCTCTTGAACCCCTCCACTGTCTCTGCCTCCACCAGCCCCTAGGTAGTGCATTCCATGGCTCTACCACCCTCTCAGTGAGGTAGCACCTCCTCCTTTCTCCCTGAATCTTCCCTCCAGCTTCCACCCATGCCCCTAGTGGCCCCTCCTCCTTCTTCCTTCAAGCACCCTCACTGTTCCTCCCCTATTTACCCTCTTCATGTACCTGAAGACCTCTATCATGTCCCCGGTCCCTTCTCTCTTCCAAAGTGTACATATTTAGCTCTTCGAGCCTCTCTCATAGGTCCTGTCCCCAAGCCCCAAATCATTTTGGTTGCCCTCCTCTGACCCTCTCCAGGAGGTTAATGTCCTCTTATGCGGCTCCAAAACTGCACGCAGTACTCCAGGTGCGGCCTCACCAAGCAGTTATATAGAGGGAGTATCACTTCCTCCTTCTGGAGGTGATCCCCAGCGATGCATCCCAGCATCCTGTTGGCCTTGGCTGCTGCCCTCCCACAAGTCTCAGAGTTATTCATCTTGACATCCACCACCACCCCCAGGTCCCCTCTCAGCCATTGAGACTTGTAGTATCTCCCCACAGGGTGTACACTTGGCCTGGGTTTCTGGCCCCCAGGTGGAGTACCTTGCATTTCCCTGCATTAAACCTCAGCTTCCACTTTCTAGACCATCTTTCCAGAGCCTCCAGGTCCCCCTGCAGGGCCACCTCCTCCCCTCCCCATCCACCACCGCCCCCAGTTTCGAGTCATCTGCAAAGAGACTCATCTCACCCTGATTCCTGTCCTTATGTCAGATACAGGCGCTGAAACAGAAGGGGCCAAAGGACTGATCCCTGTGGGACCCCACTAATGACCCTCCTTGGGAAGAGACTATCCCACCAATTATGACCCTCTGTCCGTCCTGGAGCCAATTGCCTATCCATCGGATCATCTGGTTTCCCACCCCCATTTCTCCTAGTTTATCCAACAGGCCCACGTGAGGAACAGAGTCAAATGCCTTGCTGAAGTCTAGAAAGAGGACATCCACTGGTCTACCCAGGTCCAAGGCACTTGTCACCCAGTCACAGAACTCCACCAGGTTTGTCTGACATGATTTCCCCGGGATGAATCCATGCTGTCCATCGTCCAGGCACCCTGACTTATCCAGGTCCCCCCCAGCCTCTCCTTGACAATGCCCTCCATCACCTTGCCCACCACCGATGTCAGGCTGACAGGCCTGTAGTTCCCTGCCACCTCCCTTGATCCCCCCTTGTGGATATGCACTACATGCGCCACCTTCCAGTCTTGGGGCACCCACCCTGTCCTCAGAGAGATGGTGAAAAGCTCTGCCAGGGGTTTCGCCAGGACATCTGCAAGTTCCTTCAGCACTCTAGATGTAATTTATCCGCCCCGTGCTTTCTCCTGCTTAAGGGAGCTGAGGGCTTCTCACTCTCTCTGCTGTGATTTCCACTCCAGTACCTCTTCTCCCTGCTTAGCCCTCCCCACCTGCCAGTGATGCCCCTCTCCCAGACCTGCTGATTGGTAAGGCCCCTCCTCATTATCTCTGTCTCCTCCTATGTATGATGCAGCATCCCCATTTTCCCTGGTGAAAACTGAGGTGAAGTACTCATTTAGTACCTCAGCCTGCTCCTCTGGGTCTTGTGCCCATCTCTTCCTGATTTAATCCTGCTAATCTGCCCCTTCACCCTTCGCCTTTTCCCCAATGTATCTAAAGAACCCTTTTTTCCTCTCCTAATTTCCCTGGCCAGGTTCTGCTCCTTCCTTGCCTTAGCCACCCTCACCACTCTAGTGGCCCTTCTAGCCATCAGCTTATACTCCCTCGATCCCTTTCACCCCTTGAGCACTTGAATTTCTTATAGGCTGCTTTTCTTTCCACACCCTCCTGGACCTCCTGGTCCACCAACAGGGTTTTTGGGGCCCTACCGCATTGCCTTACTCTTGCACAGGTGCTGGTAGCATCCTGCACCCCTCCTGATGATTTCCCACCTACTATCAGCGTCCATGTCTGACCCAATCCCATCCAAATGCTCCTTAAGGATCCTTCCCATTTCCTTAAAATCCACCCCTGAAGTCGGTTACTCCGCCTTTGTGCAGCCTTCTACCCCTCCTAGGTCCAAGCAGAACCAGACCGTGGCATGGTCACTCCCCGCCAATGGGTCCCTTACCTCCAGGCCCCAATCTTGTCACTGTCTGCCAGGACCACATCCAGTACCTGGGTTCCCTGGTCGGTTCCTCACCTCGCTGAGTTAGGAACGCTGCCTTGAAAGACATCCAACAACCCTGTTCCTGGTCACAGAGGATGTCATAGTCCCCAGTCTGTTCCTGGCATGTTTAAGTCCCCTAACACCACCACCTTTCCTCTGCCCGGTCTGCAGTGTCTCCTAACATCTGCCACCAGACTGTCCTCCAGCTCCTCCGCCGCCAGGGCAGGGGGTCTATACACCACCCTATTTTTACTCTCTTGCCCCCTTGTTATCAAGGTGACCCAAATCACCCACGGTTCCCTCCGCCTCTACTCCCCCTATGCCAATGCAGTTTTGACTATCATTGCTCCCTCTCCCTTCCCTTCCCCTGTCCTTCCTGAACATAGTGTAACCCTCCAGGTTCAGGTCCCAGTCATGTCTTGCAGTGGCCCAAGTCTCAGTGACGCTGCCACATCCACTGCTCTCAGTTAACATCGCCTGGAGCTCAGGCATTTTATTGCCTAAGCTCCTGGCATTTAGCAGGACTACCTTCCACCCTTTCCTATAGTTCCATTTCCCTGCTCGTTTCCCTTGGGGATTCTGTTTTCTCCTGGTCTGCACTTTGCCAGTGGGTCTTTTCCTGCAATCCTCCTGGTCCCCAGGGGTGGAGACAGAGTCCCTCCTTTATCGGGCATCCCTTGACTGCCTTTTCTCCCATCCCACCCCCTTCACAAGTTTAAACCCCACTTTTCACCAATGAACTCCTCTATTTTCAACTTAAGGATTCCTCCTCCAAATTGAGATGTAGTCTATCTCTAGCATACAGCTCCTTATCCTCCCAGGTCTCCCCAATCCCCATCAACCCATACCCTCTGGCCTCACACCACCCCCTGAGCCACTGGTTTATCTCTAATTTTTCTTTTGTGTTCCCCACTAGCCCTTGGCACTGGCAGGATTTCTGAGAAGGAAACTGTGCATCCTATGTCATGATAGACCCTGGCGAGCTCCCTGAATCTTGCCTGTATCTATAGCTCGCTATTTCCCTCAATGTCATTTGTGCCCAGGTGGACCAGTATGTCTGGGGAACCCCCACAGTCCTTTGCCAGCTGATATACCTCATGCTTAGCCCTGTGCACCATTAGTCCAGGGAAGCATCTTGTTCTAACTGGCCAGGCTTCTCCCTCCCTATCCCATTTGATACCCCTGATCATAGAATCCCCCAGCAGGAGCACTCTGACCACTCCTTTTCCTCCATTCCCCTTCCATGTCCCTCATCCTTTCTACCGGCCCTTCCACCCACAGCTGGCCTTGTTCCTCCCCTATCTGTGTGCCACATGCCACCCGCCCTTATTTACCATGGCCACTCCTCCCTCCAATCCTATGCCTCCTCCTTCTGAGTATCCTTCTGTTCCTTGTTAATTCCCCTCACTGCTCACAACTGGTCCTTCTCCCCATCTGCTAAACTAGCCTGGCTCATCCTCCCTTCCTTCCTGTCTTCATTTAGTTACCCTTGCTCGCCGTGCTCCCCTGGCCTACCCCCTCAGCCTCTTTACTGAATCCTCCTTGTACTTCTGGTCCTTCTTACCTTCCTCCCAACTGGTCCTTCTCCTGCGCTTTCCTCCCTCTTCCCCTGCCCCTCCTGCTCCGATTCACTGCTCCCCATTCTCCTGCATTCCAGGTCCCCCTGTTCTTCCTGCTATCTGGCCCCTGCCTCCTGCCCCCACTCCCACACCCTTCCGCTCTAACCACCTCTGTCGTGCTACATCCCCCATCCTTGAGCAGAAGAAGAGAATTGAAGCGTTACTAAGTATAAGGTCTGATCCACCTCCCTGCCTTTGCTTCCTTCTGTCCAGCACTGGCTATCCACCTACTTCCTGGAGAATGTTGTCCCTCCATCCGGCTCTTTGTGAGGGTCCCCAGTTACCTGCCTGCTTCCTTGGTAGTGTCCTTTGGGCTCTCTCTGCCAGGGTCCCTTATGTGACCCTGAGTATTCTCCCTGCACCCTTTCCCTATACCTCGCCCCCAGTGCTTGGTGCAACCCTGTGGTGATTTCCAGCCCCCTTCCCCAACCATACCACCCCTTCCCCAGCTTTCTCCTCATCCCCGCAACCTCCTCCCTAAGCTGTGCTAGCTGGTAGCACACTGGGCAACCACCAAACTTCCAAGCCCAGTCCAGTATCATGGCTGCTCCACACCCTGTGCACCCCACCACCCTCCCAAAGATGCCGGCCCTAATGATGTGTGGTTCCATCCCCTTTCAAATAGGTTTTCCTTGGGTGAGCCACCAGGTTCTCCCTATTCCAAGATACCTACTGCCTAATCAGGTCACCCACTAATCCTAGAGACAGTCCCACTGTACACCAGTAACTCTGTTACTAGGTGCAGTACAACACATTAAACATGTAAGGAAAATGAACAACTCCTAAGCTCCTCTCTCCCGCCTTTAAATTCAACCCCAGTGGCTAGAACTACTATGAGCTGCACCAGCAGCCTTTCCTCCAATTGCAGGGCAGGTCTTCCCTATAAATTTGCAGACTCCGGGAGGGAGGGGTGGGGAGGGTGGGTCTTGGGCAGACACCTGACAAGAGAGAGTGTATCAGCCCCTGTGTCTCCCTCCAAGCCCTGCAGCTAAAGAACCAGGCCCAAGCAAATCCCACCAAACAGGTTTTAAATCAGAAGAAATAGGGCTCTACCAGCGCAGCCTGTTACAAAGTGAAACATCCACAAAAAGAGCCCCACTTACAGCCACTAAATCAGTTTACAAACATCCAGGATCCCCAGAACAATACCCTGCTAGCCCCTTTAGAAGCAAGAAAGAAAAGAACTAACCTAGCAAGTAAAATCCACAAAGAACCCCTGTGAAACAGCAGCAGCTACTGTCCTGGAACACAACTGATCCTGCCCCCTTCCAGTTCTTTTCTGAGAAGACAAAGCAGCTAGCACCCAACCTGATTCAGCCCTGCTCCACTCAATTGGCTGAGTGAGACCTGGCCAGACCATTAACACCTCTCCCCCACTATGAACCAACCTTTACAGCTAATGGAGTCAGCACAAGGAATCAAAATTCAAGTCAAAGCCCCCAAAAATAATGTTTTCGCCAAAGGAAGCAGTTCTCCAATTTAATCAGCTTCACTAACACCAAATCAAACTAGGGCTTGAAATTAATAGATATAGGTCTCCAATTCTAAATAACCATCTCCAAGCAAATCCCACCAAACAGGTTTTAAATCAGAAGAAATAGGCCTCTACCAGCGCAGCCTGTTACAAAGTGAAACATCCACAAAAAGAGCCCCACTTACAGCCACTAAATCAGTTTACAAACATCCAGGATCCCCAGAACAATACCCTGCTAGCCCCTTAGAAGCAAGAAAGAAAAGAACTAACCTAGCAAGTAAATCCACAAGAACCCTGTAAACAGCAGCAGCTACTGTCCTGGAACACAACTGATCCTGCCCCCTTCCAGTTCTTTCTGAGAAGACAAAGCAGCTAGCACCTCAACCTGATTCAGCCCTGCCTCCACTCAATTGGCTGAGTGAGACCTGGCCAGACCATTAACACCTCTCCCCCACTATGAACTAACCTTTACAGCTAATGGAGTCAGCACAAGGAATCAAAATTCAAGTCAAAGCCCCCAAAATATGTTTGCTGCCAAAGGAAGCAGTTCTCCAATTTAATCAGCTTCACTAACACCAAATCAAACTAGGCTTGAAATTAACAGATATAGGTCTCCAATTCAAATAACCATCTCCAAGCAAATCCCACCAAACAGGTTTTAAATCAGAAGAAATAGGCTCTACCAGCGCAGCCTGTTACAAAGTGAAACATCCACAAAAAGAGCCCCACTTACAGCCACTAAATCAGTTTACAAACATCCAGGATCCCCCAGAACAATACCCTGCTAGCCCCTTAGAAGCAAGAAAGAAAAGAACTAACCTAGCAAGTAAAATCCACAAGAACCCTGTGAAAACAGCAGCAGCTACTGTCCTGGAACACAACTGATCCTGCCCCCTTCCAGTTCTTTCTGAGAAGACAAAGCAGCTAGCACCTCAACCTGATTCAGCCCTGCCTCCACTCAATTGGCTGAGTGAGACCTGGCCAGACCATTAACACCTCTCCCCCACTATGAACTAACCTTTACAGCTAATGAGTCAGCACAAGGAATCAAAATTCAAGTCAAAGCCCCCAAAATATGTTTTCTGCCAAAGGAAGCAGTTCTCCAATTTAATCAGCTTCACTAACACCAAATCAAACTAGGCTTGAAATTAACAGATATAGGTCTCCAATTCAAATAACCATCTCCAAGCAAATCCCACCAAACAGGTTTTAAATCAGAAGAAATAGGCTCTACCAGCGAGCCTGTTACAAAGTGAAACATCCACAAAAGAGCCCCACTTACAGCCACTAAATCAGTTTACAAACATCCAGGATCCCCAGAACAATACCCTGCTAGCCCCTTAGAAGCAAGAAAGAAAAGAACTAACCTAGCAAGTAAAATCCACAAGAACCCTGTGAAAACAGCAGCAGCTACTGTCCTGGAACACAACTGATCCTGCCCCCCTTCCAGTTCTTTCTGAGAAGACAAAGCAGCTAGCACCTCAACCTGATTCAGCCCTGCCTCCACTCAATTGGCTGAGTGAGACCTGGCCAGACCATTAACACCTCTCCCCCACTATGAACTAACCTTTACAGCTAATGGAGTCAGCACAAGGAATCAAAATTCAAGTCAAAGCCCCCAAAATATGTTTGCTGCCAAAGGAAGCAGTTCTCCAATTTAATCAGCTTCACTAACACCAAATCAAACTAGGCTTGAAATTAACAGATATAGGTCTCCAATTCAAATAACCATCTCCAAGCAAATCCCACCAAACAGGTTTTAAATCAGAAGAAATAGGCCTCTACCAGCGCAGCCTGTTACAAAGTGAAACATCCACAAAAAGAGCCCCACTTACAGCCACTAAATCAGTTTACAAACATCCAGGATCCCCCAGAACAATACCCTGCTAGCCCCTTAGAAGCAAGAAAGAAAAGAACTAACCTAGCAAGTAAAATCCACAAGAACCCTCAGAAACAGCAGCAGCTACTGTCCTGAACACAACTGATCCTGCCCCTTCCAGTTCTTTCTGAGAAGACAAAGCAGCTAGTACTCAACCTGATTCAGCCCTGCCTCCACTCAATTGGCTGAGTGAGACCTGGCCAGACCATTAACACCTCTCCCCACTATGAACTAACCTTACAGCTAATGGAGTCAGCACAAGGAATCAAAATTCAAGTCAAAGCCCCAAAATATGTTTGCTGCCAAAGGAAGCAGTTCTCCAATTTAATCAGCTTCACTAACACCAAATCAAACTAGGCTTGAAATTAACAGATATAGGTCTCCAATTCAAATAACCATCTCCAAGCAAATCCCACCAAACAGGTTTTAAATCAGAAGAAATAGGCCTCTACCAGCGCAGCCTGTTACAAAGTGAAACATCCACAAAAGAGCCCCACTTACAGCCACTAAATCAGTTTACAAACATCCAGGATCCCCAGAACAATACCCTGCTAGCCCCTTAGAAGCAAGAAAGAAAAGAACTAACCTAGCAAGTAAAATCCACAAGAACCCTGTGAAAACAGCAGCAGCTACTGTCCTGGAACACAACTGATCCTGCCCTTCCAGTTCTTTCTGAGAAGACAAAGCAGCTAGTACTCAACCTGATTCAGCCCTGCCTCCACTCAATTGGCTGAGTGAGACCTGGCCAGACCATTAACACCTCTCCCCCACTATGAACTAACCTTTACAGCTAATGGAGTTAGCACAAAGAATCAAAATTCAAGTCAAAGCCCCCAAAATATGTTTGCTGCCAAAGGAAGCAGTTCTCCAATTTAATCAGCTTCACTAACACCAAATCAAACTAGGCTTGAAATTAACAGATATAGGTCTCCAATTCAAATAACCATCTCCAGGCAAATCCCACCAAACAGGTTTTAAATCAGAAGAAATAGGACTCTACCAGCGCAGCCTGTTACAAAGTGAAACATCCACAAAAAGAGCCCCACTTACAGCCACTAAATCAGTTTACAAACATCCAGGATCCCCCAGAACAATACCCTGCTAGCCCCTTAGAAGCAAGAAAGAAAAGAACTAACCTAGCAAGTAAAATCCACAAGAACCCTGTGAAAACAGCAGCAGCTACTGTCCTGGAACACAACTGATCCTGCCCCCTTCCAGTTCTTTGTCCGTGACCTCCTGCCTGCCTGAAGCATGTGACCTACACTGTGAAAGCCAAGTGATGTGTGTGGGCTGCTTGTGAATTCTCGGCTTGTTTCCGTATCCTACTGCAGAATACCAGATCAAACATAGAAACATAGAATGATTATGATTCCCTTGTGCCTGTTGCAGGCATTTTTGAATCCCACCACTGTTTCTGCTTCTACTACCTCCACTGGAAGGCTGTTCCAGGTATCTACCATCCTTTCTGTGAAGAAGTACTTTCTCATCCTGAATTTACCCCCTCCATCTTCATATCATGCACCCTTGTTTTAAAGTACCTTTTCCTCTGAAAAATACCCCTCCTGTACCTTATTTACCCCAGGAGGTATTTAAAGGTCACTAGCATATCCCCCTCTCCTTCCTCTCCTCCAGGGTATGCATATTTAGCTCCTTTAGCCTCTCCTCATAGAGCTTTTGATGCAGACCCTGCACCATTTTGGTAGCCTTCCTCTGGACCACCTCCACTCTGTGCCCTTCCTGAGATGTGACCTCCAGAACTGGATACAATACTCAAGGTGGGCTCTTACCAGTGATCTATATAGGACAGCACCACCTCCCTCTTCCTGCTGGTGATCCCCCTTCCTGTGCACTCCAGTGTCCCACTAGTTCTTCCAGCTGTCTTGTCACACTGCCTGGCTCTCTTTAGGTCATCCAGTATTATTACCCCTTGGTCTCTTTCCTACTTTGTCTTTGTCAGTATCATTCCACCCAGCTCCTGGGTTTCTATGGCCCAAGCACATTACTTTGCACTTTTTTACATTAAAACCCTGCTGCCATACCCTTCACCACTTTTTCAGTCTTTTTAGGTCCCTTCTCATCCTTTCCAATCCTGCCTGAAATGTCCACTCTATTGCAGATAGTGTTGTCATCCACAAAGAGGCAGAACTTCCCTTCCAGTTCTTCCACAATGTCACTTATAAAAACATTGAAAAGGACCAGTCCAGCACTGATTCCTAAGGTCCCCCACTGGCCACCCTCCTTTCCTCAGAGCAAACTCCATTTACCATTACCCTCTGTATCCTATCCACAAACCAGTTTCATACTCAGATTACCATCTTATTACCCACTTCCCAGTTACCCAACATGCTTACCAGTCTCCTATGTGGAACGGTGTCAAAAGCCTTGCTGAAGTTCAGGTAGCCCATGTCCACGACTCCTCCCAGATCCAACTGTTTGGTCACCCAGTCGAAGAAATCTGTTAGATTTGTTTGGCTTGACCTTCCCTCTGTGAAATCATGCTGCCTTAGATCCTATAATTCATTGGATACAAGATATTCCACAATCCTTTCCTTTAGTAGTGTTTCCACTAACTTATCCACCAGTGATGTCAGGCCTATACTTGTCTGCCTATTCCTTGCTACCTCTTTTGTGAACTACATGTGCCCTTTACCAGTCATCCGGGACCACGTCAGGCCCTAGTGATCTGTTAAATAGGTCTGTCAGAGGTGCAGTTAGTACCTCCTTTCAGTTAGTGAGTACCTTCTGGACTCTCCTCAGAAAATAGACTAGTGTCCATTTCCCTCCCAGCAAAGTTCCTGGCACCCTTGCGTGGTCCCTCCTCTTCTAATGTGTACACTGAGCAGAAGTATTTGTTTAAGATGCTTGCTTTTTTGATCCCCCTCCATACAGACACCACCCTTCCTCTTTAACCATACAATTCCTCCTTTTGTTTTCCTTTTTTCGCTAATGTGCCTAATAAATGTCTTGTCCCTTTTTGATACTCCATGAGCTATTCTTTCCTCAGTTTGTGCCTTTGTGCTCCTTACTGCTTTGCTTGCCACCCTCTGTTGTCCTTAATACACTTCCCTATCCTCCTTTATCTGGGTCTACTTATACCTTTGGAATGCTGCTCTTTTAGACTTTACCTTTTCTACTACCTCTTTCAAGAACCATAGCAGTCTCCTCTTTCTTTCACTTTTGCTTACCTGCTTGACACAGAGGTTAGTTGCCTTCAGTATGGTCTCTTTAGTTTGGCCTCACCCCAACAGGTCATCTCCCTGCCAGCTCATTCCTGAGGCATTCACCCAACTTAGTAAAATCAGCCCTTCCAATGTCCAGGACTCTCGCCATTCTGTGGTTGGATTTTGCCGCTGCTCTTATGTTGAACCACTATGTCCAATGATCACTGGTCCCTAGGTGGCTTTCCACCTTGACATCTGCAACACTGTCCCTGTTAGCAAGCACCAGGTCCAGGATTGCCTTATCATGAGTGGGTTCACTGACCAGTTGCCTGAGAAATGCCCCCTGCAGTGAGTCCATGATGTCCTTGCTTCTAGCTGAAGCTGCAGCTGCAGCTGGGAGGCTCCAATCTACATCTGGCAGACTTAAGTCCTCCACCAGCAACACCTCCCCCTTTTCTGCTATTCTGCCAATTGTTTCTAACATTTCTTTGTCTAAGTCCTCCCCCTGTGCCGGAGGTCTGTAAGTCACACCTTTTTGAATAGTGGGTTTGTTTTCCGACTCTAGGGTGACCCACAGTACCTCTGCCACCCTCTGAATTCCCTGTATTTCTGTTGGCTTTATGCTTTCCTTCACATAAAACACCACTCCCCTTCCTTTCCTTCATACTCTGTCAATTCTGAACATCGTGTAACCTGGTATGACCATGTCCCAGTCATGGTTGTTAGTGCACTATGACTCAGTAATGGCCACAATATCCAGGTTGGTCTCCGCCATGATGTCTTCTAGGTCTGGGATCATATTTTCTAGACTTCTAACAATAGCACACCTGGCCTTCCTGATTTAGTTAGTTATCATTTCCCCCCATATCCCTTATGTTCCCCTTCCTCCTCTTCTCTTCTGACTGCTTTATTTTCTCCCTTCCTCCTTTGCTAACCCTCTTCTTCCATGATTAACTTGCACCATGGTGGGACTGTCATCCCTCAGAATCTCCTTACATTCTATCTCAGCTTGTGGGGGTCAGTTTCTGCTTCCCCTTTTTCTTCCACCCCTCCCGGGCTAGTTTTAACATTTATCAAAGTAATGTTTAAATCATCCACTGAGATCTGTGTTTCCCATCCCAGATGGATGTAGGCCATCACCTCTATATAGGCTCTGGTCCTCCCAGTTGGGCCCCCAGTCCCCAGTGTAGCCATACCCCTCCTCTCTGCACCATTCCTTCAACCATGAGTTGAAGGCCTTGGTACAGAGCTCCCTCTTCTTCCCCCATTGTACACAGGCAGCACCTCCATAAAAGCTACAGAGCATGCTACCTGTCTAAGACCTCTTCCCAGCTCCGTATACTCCCCTGAACTATTCCTGCCACATACCTAGCCTGGACATTTGTCCACAGGTGGACAATGGCATCCACCTCCCCTTCCCTTCCTACTACCCTAGTGATCCATAGGATATGCTTCCTATCCCAACAGGCTGTGGTGCTGGGTAGACACATGACCTTCCTCTCTACCCCCTTTCCCATTCCCAACTCTATCCCCTTGACAATTAAGTCCTCCACCAGAAGTTGCTTCCTCCCTCTCTGTGGTCTTCCTCCACCCACCTTTGAGCCTCCACTCAGGAGGGTCCCCACATCCTCCCCGGCCACTGCCCTGATGCCTTCTCTTAGCTGCCCCACCCCTCCAGGATGGCATAGGAATTATGTAGTGGTACCACTTGTGCTTGAGAAATGTGCCTGCAACCCCTTTCCCCCATCCTTATGGATCCCACCACCCCCTCCCTCCTCGAACACCACCCCATAGTCCACCCACTCCTATCTGGCATTCTTTGTTGAACTGATTGAATTTCATTCTTTTAGTTATATTGTATTTTAATCATTGTTTTGTGTATTTGTGATTGTTAGGTGCCTTGAACCTCTGGGAATGGGTGCCTTATAAATAAAATTGCCTTGCCTTGCCTTTGAGGTAACGGTGTCAGACTTGGTGGCTCCTGGTTGGCAGAACAGGTCATTCAGGTCATCCGACTCCTAGTCAACATAACCCTGAGTCTAGTGACCTTCTGACTGGCACCCAACACAGCCTCAAGTCTAGAGACCTTCTCTGCCAACCCAGAGAGGTGCACACTGGTAGGGCAGTACCGCAGCCTCCAGAAAGTCTCCCTGTCTCACTGTTTGGTCCTGTTGATGGCCTTTAGTATGCCAAAAACAGAAATCATGCCCCTTCTCAGCCTCCTTTTCTCCAGGGTGACCATGTTAAGCATCTCCCCAGCTCACAGCTTTTGCCAGACTCTTGACAGCCTCAGTGTCCTTTTGTAAACTGCATGCAGTACTCCATGTGGTGTCTTACCGTACAGGGTCAGAATGTCATACGCTTAATAGCGTACAACATTATAGCTAACCCGTAATAGCACTGCCTAGGAGAGAGAATGGTACAATACCGTGTATACTGCTGTACGCGGTATTGCACCATTTGCACACTCCCAGGCAGATAATAAGACCTTTGCTGGGAGTGGGTTCCACCGAGCAGCTTCCGTGGCTCACTGGACAGAGCCACAGCAGCAGGAACCCAGGCACTGCCTCTGGGACCAGGTTTGATTCCCAATCCCAGAAATCTTTTTTTTTTTTGCAAACTTTGTGCACTCCCCAAGTTGGACTCCCCTGGAGTTAAAAATCTTTAGTGGGGGGGTTCGGGGGATGCAGCCCCCCTCAATGGCTGGTGTGGGGGATGGAGCCCCCAGAGAAAAAAGAGTTATGCCGCATGGCATTAATCATGCTGTATTGGCAGCACGATTTAGCCATGTGGCATAATGTCTTGTGACATTATGACCCCGTGCCGTGCCTGACTAGGATCTTGAAAAGTGGAAATATGACTTCCTGTACTGGTGCCCCTCCCCTTAGATGCATCCCTACAGTCTACTGGCCTAAAAGCATCCACTCACTGCTTGTTCTGCTTCACCTTTTTGTTCATTATGACCAATGGATCCTTTTTCTCCTCAACTACAGCAAGAGGAGCACCATACCATGTGATCCTACCTCTATTTCTCCTCTCAGAGTGTAGGACCTTGCAAGCTGGTCCAGTGGTGCAGAGGGCTGAGGTGCTGGGGCCTCATCTGCCACCACATTGGTGACCAAGGTTTGGGAACAGACTCCGGTAGCTGGGGGTCAGCTGGGGCAGAGGGGATTGTGCGTCCCAGGGAGTGTTTTCTTCTTTCAGGCAAGGGGTGGTAAACCATCTCAGCCTTTGACTGCCACTAAGTGGAGGCCTAGTGGTAGTGCAGCTGAGAGTGACTTAGTGGGAGGGACTGTGATTCCATAGTACATGCATGCCTCCAAACATATGCACTTACACCACAGTGGCAAGGGACCTTGGGGTGGGGACAGAAAAGGGACCTCCAAGCTACATGATGCCTTGTGTATCTCCCTGATCCACACCACCACTCAGACACCTAGGAATCTCTGGATGTGTACTCTGGGGGGAGGACAGCCCTCCCTCCTCTGGCCCTGCCACAGGGGCAAGACATGGGGGAATCAGCTCCAGGTAATGTCCAAGGGAGGTGGTTGCCAGCCAGGGGGGAGGTGGTGACAGGACCAATGAGCTGCCCAAGGGGTAAAGAGCTGTATGGAAAAAATTAAAAAGATGTAGCACTTTGCATTGGGTCACACTGAATCTGATTCTCTAGGAGTCAGACCATTAACCCAGCTTGTTCAGGTGCTCCAGTAATTTGTCCCCATTCTGAAGAAAATACACCACTCTGGCAAGCATAGTCTCATCACCAAATCTAAGCAGCCTGCTAGAAACTCCAGCTTCCAGATCATTGATAAAAATGTTGAAGATTAGGGGCTTTAGCACAAAATCCTGTGGGCCACCACTGAGTATGCCTTTTCACTTGAAGTAGTGCCCATCAACCACCTCCCTTTGCTACCTGCTTCCTAGCCAGTAAGCAATCCACCTTGTGTAGATCTTGTGTATACTAAGTGTAAGTTACTCTGTCGACTCCTGGCAAAGTAGCAGGAGCATGCAATATTATTTTACTATACTATTTAGTGTTGTTGTGCATGGATTTCTATGGATCCGAAAGGTAGCCCGTGACAATGGCGACTGCGACCGAACACTTTCAGAAAGGGTGACTCAACTGCGGCACCTGTCCACAGGGCTACTGGGCAGGGAGGGTGATCAGATGGGGGATCCACGAATATAGCGACAGGGTGTCACTATATGTACACATGCATGGGGGGGGCAAGCACACCTTGCGATGGGTGGAAGGGGAGGGAGGGTTTGTGAGGCATAGTGTGGTGGTGGGCTCCCAAGCTGGCCCTGTGGCGTGGTGGGTGGGTGGCATGTTAGGGTTGCAAGGATGTCGGGTTTGGTTCCAGGCATGCATTTGTTTTGTTGCGCCTGGCCTTTTTGTTTTCGCATTGCAGCCCCACCGACATGCCCCCTGGAGTTGAGAATCCTTTTGTAGGGGTGTGGGGGACACAGCCTCCTGCATAAAAAAAAGTCCTCAGTGCCCTTTTGCTGTGTGCCGGGAGTGTACATCGCCGAAACTGATTTTCAGCGATGTACACATGACCGAATGGCAATCACGTTTCTGCAATTGCCATTATCACATGCCCATTCAAAACTGTTGTTGTGCACAGTTCAAAGGTCATGAAAAGTTGTGCACAGTTCAACAATTATACAAATTTGTTGTGCATTTCAAAGGTCACAAAAAGTTGCTGCATATGGTTATCTTCTGTTAAGCCTCCTCCCATCTACATAATTTATCTTAAATATAGTCACTGACTATGAGGGATGAAAGCTGGTTGGGAAGGGAGTAGATTGATCCTGCTTACTACTGTTTATAAATTGGAATTTTCACTTTTAACATACCGTAAAACCAATACACAGTAAAAAAAAATATGGGCAACACACCCAACTCAGCTCGTATTTCCATGTTGGGGTGAGAAAACTCTATGGACCTCTTGAGCCTTGCTCTTAATGTCCCTCTGATGTCATGTAATCTCTTCTCATCTCCTCAGTGGAAACACAGCCTTGTTGTATATGGTTGCCCATGCATTATTCTCAATTTTTAAAATCATAGCTTGGGGGACAGAGGAGTGGGGTGGAGGGCAGAAGTTGATTGGGTTGAGTGCAGCTGACCACAGAACCAGTTTGTCACCTTAATTTTTTTAATTGTGTTTATATTTTCACAAACATAACAAATAATGAATAGTAGAGTATCTGTGTGATGAAAATGAATACTTGGTAAAATATGCAAAACAAGGTATTTGCATTTGCACACCCCTACTGACGAGGCCTCTGCTACTGTAGTTAATGTTTGGAGATGAAAACCCAGAGAGGTCATAATAATGGTTGGGGGCAGAGATTTCTTTATGTGACAGGACTAGACCAGTTTCAACAACAAGATATTGCAATGGGGTTGAGTGGTCCTCGTAGGATAGCCCAGGGGGGCCTTGCCTGAAACCTTAAGGTAAGTGTGACCAGACAGTAATGAAAGTACTGATAAGTCTGCTGAATCACTGCAGGAGAAGAAGGAATTCTGATGGTCCCCTACTTTTACCTAGGAGTGAGAGTTCAAGGGGAATGTTGGAGGTGGCAGCCCCAGAGGCTATCCATTGCAATCAAATATTACCATGCATTGCAATCATATATTACCATGCTTTTCAATTAAATATTATCATGCAAAACAATCAAATATTATCATGTATTGCAATCAAATAGTACTATAGTAATATTAAAAGCATATTGGAAATAAAAAATAGAGTTAGAATTGATGTTTCAACCATGGGTCTTCTTCAGGAACTAGTAATTATCTACAAGAAAAAAAAATTTAGTTTAGAAGAATTGTTTTCTTTTGTTTCCGCTTTTAGATCATTCCTGAGTAAGACCTATGGTTGAAATGTTGATTCTAACTTTATTTTCTGTTTTCAGCATGCATTTAATATTACCATTTTGTTTCATTTTGAGACCACATGCTGATGCAGCATCTTCTTTTGTTTTGTTTTTTGTTCCTTTATATTACTATGCTTTGCAATCAAATATTACCATGTATTGTAATCACATTTACCACACATCATGCATTGCAGTCATGTATTACCATGTATTGCAATCAAATATTACCATGCATGGCAGTCAAATATTTCCATGCACTGCAATCAAATAGTACCATGCATTGCAATCAAAAATTGCCATACATTGCAATCAGATATTATCTTGCATTGCTATTAAATGTTAACAGTTATGGCAATCAAATATTATTGGTCATTGCACTCAAACATTGCTATACATTGTAATCAGATATTACCTTGCTTTGCTATTAAATATTAACAGTTATGGCAATCAAATATTACCGGGCATTGCAATCAAACATTGACATACAGTACATTGCATTCAGATATTACCATGAGTTGCCTTGAGACCAGGATCAGGATACCAGGTGAATGAAATTTCCATGAACTAAACGCCAAATGGTCAGCGTAGTAATACAGTAGATGTAGATCTTGATTTATGGTAGATCCCCATGTGTAAGATCCATTCCTTGCAGAAGAGATAGAGTGTCAGAAGGGTTAAGGGTCAAGCACCTCTACTGCACATAAATAACAACTAAGCATTCTAGATCACATAGAGGAGAAAGGCCTGCCATGGGTATTTCCCCTCATGATGCTCGCCTGCATGGTATCACCATTGCCTAGATACGAAAATCACCAAGTGTGTAGTTTTAGATCTGTTTACAGATAGACAATCAACTACAACCATACATTACAATCAAATATTTTCATGCATTGCAATCAAATATTATCAGGCACTGCAATAAAATATTACCATGTGTTGCAATCAATTGTTTATAGACTGTAATCAAATATTATCATAGAAACATATAATTTTGACAGCAGATAAGGATGCTTAGCCCACCCAGGCTTCCCATTTTTTCCTACTCACAGCATCACCACACACCATAGTTGATATCTGACTCTTTCTCCCTCCCTTTCCACTAAGATTCCCTAATTCCTATATCATGCATTCTTGAACCCCACCACCATTTGCACCCCAACCACCTCCCCTGGAAGTGTGTTCCAGGAATCCACCACTTTTTCCTGTGAAGAAATACTTCCACACATCTCTTCTGAATCTACCCCTCCAGCTTCATAGCAAGTCTCCTTGTTCTCAAGCCTTTTCTCTGAAAAATACTTTCCTCCTGTATTGTATTTACCCCCATGAGGTACTTAAAGGTCTCTGTCATATCCCCACTCCATCCTCTCTTCCAGGATGTACATACTGAGGTCCCCCAGTCTCTCATCATAGGGCTTTTGGTGTAGACTGTTTTAGTTGCCCTTCTCTGCACCACCTCCACTCAATCTGTGTCCTTCCTGATATGTGGTCTCCAGAACTGGACATAGTACTCTTGGTGGGGCCTTATCAGAGATCTATACAGGGCAATAGTGCACTTACCTGGTCAACAAAGACAAAATAAATAAATAAAAACACCACCTCCCTCTTTCTGCTGGTGATACCCCACCCTATGCACCCCAGTGTCCCACTAGCTCTCCCAACTGCCTTGTCACACTGCCTAGCTACTTTTAGGTGATCCAATATGATTACCCCCAGGTCTCTTTCCTGCTTGGTGGTCTTCAAAAACCACTCTTCCCATTTTGTATTCCATCCCTGGGTTTCTGTGCCCTAAGTGCATTATTTTGCACTTCTTTGCATTATAACCCAGCTGCCATACCCTTGAAAACTTATCGATTTTTCTCTGGTCTCTGCTCATCCTTTCCACTTCCTGGTGCATCCACCCTACTGCAGACTTTGGTGTCATCCACAAAGAGGCAGACTTTCCCTTCCAGCTCCTCTGCAAAATCAGTTAGAAAAACTTTAAAGATGATGGGCCCCAGTACTGATCCCTGAGACACTCTGCTGGTCACCCTCCCTTCCTCGGAGTAAACTCCATTTACCATCACACTCTGTTGCTTGTCCCATAGCCAATTTCTTACCCAGCAGTGCAATTAAATCTTACCGTGCACTGCAATCAAATATTACCAGCAATGTAATCAAATAGTGCCATGCACTGCAGTCAAATATTATCATGCATTGCAATCAAATAGTGACATGCATTGCATTGCAATTAGATATTACTGCATATTGCAAATTAAATATTGACATGCATTGCAATCAGATATTATCATGCTTTGCAATCAAATATTGCAATGTGTTGCAATTAAACAATGCCATGCATTGCAATCAAATATTACCAGCTACTAGAGGTACTCCTGGTTAAAACAGAGGATATGAAATATTAGGCTGAGTTCCCTTGAGGCCAAGATCAGGATACAAGGTGAACAAAATTCCCTTAAGGTAAACCCCAAATTGTCAATGTAGCAGTGCAGCAGATGTAGACCTTGATTTATGGAAGCTGCCTGGGGGGTAAATCCCATGCATAAGATCCACTCCTTGCAGAAGAAATAGAGTGTCAGGAGGGTTAAGAGACAGTGGTAGGAGGATTAAAGTTCAAGGCTCACTACTGCATAGAAGTAACAGCTAAGCATCCTGGATCACAAGGATGAGAATGGCCTAACATGGGAGTTTCCCCTCATGGTGTTCACTTGAAAGGCCTCACCATTGTCTAGATATGTAAATTACCCAGAGTATAGTGTTATATTTGTTTATATACAGGCCTGTTTATATTTGTCTAATGCAGATTATAACAATTTTATAATGCAGAGGGATGTACTGACAATTTAAATCTAAATTGGGAAACTATTTGTAAGGGGGGAGTCTCTGTCATGTGCACCCGTCACCCCCCTCACACACTGACCAACCTTAAGCTCAGCCTGGGTTCTTTCAGGTACAGTACACAATAGAATACCAGCAACATGGTTTTGTGCCTCCACCTGGGGCAGTGGTCTATAAAGGCTATCAAATGTGCCCTAACCTCCCCCCCAAGAACAAATATTAGTTTCTCTCCCATACAGTTAAATTGTCCCCACACAGAATAAGTATAAATGAAGCAATAACCATAATCACAAATTATAAAGTGAACTAACCTCAGATTTATTATAGGAGGAGGGTTTAAAGGGCAAGCAAAAAATACAGGAACAACCAATTGTTTCTTTTTTTTACTTGCTATTTATGCCCCCTTCACCACCACGGTGACTGCCTTCCCTCGGGGACTCCCAAGGCACCTTGCCCACCAGGTCTGCAGGAGCTGTCAGCCCCTCACAAGTCCTCCTGCCATTGGCCCTTGGATTACCCCCCGAGTGGGGTGGGAGGCTCACCCCTAAGCATCCCATCCATCCTCCAAGTTGGATGGACTCATGTGGCTCGTCCCTGATCCTGATCTCATGATGCCGGGTCCCATCTCTAGGCATCGCTGTGAGTCTTTTTCCTGTTTTCTGGTCCTGCATCCCTGTGGAAATTGACACAAGGGGAGAGACCAAGGAGATGAGGGCACGCAGAGATGTGCCTTCGCTCCTGACCCTCGGCTAACGTCCACCCCTCCCTGTTGTTTCTGCCTCCTCATCTGTACCTCCACCTGTGGTCACCCAGGTGGTGGTATTGCAGCAAGAAGTGCAGCCCACCCTCTCTAGAGAAGGAGAGAAACAATCTGGGTGCTTGATCCCTCTCCTCTCCCCCCGCCAGCCCTCCAGCGACCCAAGCTCACTACCGACCCCGAGTTGCCGGCATCGCAAACATAATCTCTACAATGGAGACCCACAGTAGGGTGGCACAGGACCCCACAGGGGAAGGAAGCAACTCCTGGTGGGGGACTCAGTTGTTCGGTAGGTAGAACTGGGGGAGGGAGGGGTACGGGAGGTAAGGTGCCTGCCTGATGCTATGGTTTGGAGGGACAGGAAACAAATCCTCAGGATCATAGGAGCAGCTGCAAGAGGAGTGAGCTGGATGTTATTATCCACCTAGGGACAAATGACCTGGCTGAGAATGGGATCAGAGCAGTACAACAGGAGTTTGTGGAGTTGGGGGAGAGGCCTTAGACAAGTGGCACACATGGTAACTTTCTTGGAAGTGCTACCTGTCTATGGTATGGATGAGGCTAAGATACCCTGGACCATGGGATTCAATGACTGGCTGAAAAAGTGGTGCTGAGCTCAGGGATTTGGCTTCACTGGGGACTGGGGCTCCACCTGGAGGGATGCAGGCCTATACTTGTGTGATGGTCTGCATCTGTTCAGGAGTGGAACCAGGATCCTAGGTGAAACATAGAAACATAGATTTTGATGGCAGATAAGGACCGCTTGGCCCACCTAGTCTGCCCATTTCCCTACCTGATGGATAAGCTGCAGATCCTAGTTAATTTCCTACCCCCCCAATACATAGAAACATAGACTTTGACGGCAGATAAGGACCACTTGGCCCACCCAGTCTGCCCATTTCCCTACCTACTGGATACGATGCAGATTTTAGTTAACCAACAGCCTACTTCCTGCCACCCCCCACTACAATTGCTTTATGTCTGTCCCATGCATGTTTGAATTCCCCCACTGTTTTAGACCCCACAACCTCCCCAGGAAGGTGGTTCCATGCATCCACCACTCTCTACGTGAAAAAAAAGTCCTCACAGTACCCCTGAGCCGTCCCCCCTCTATTTTTAAATTGTGCCCCCTTGTTCTTACACATCTCTTTTTCTGAAAGATGCTACCCTCCTGGACTTTGTTGATTCCCTGAGGTACTTAAAAGTTTCTATCATATCCCTCCTGTCCCTCCTTTCATCAAGGGTATACATATTAAGCTCTCTCAGTCTCTCTTCATATAGTTTCTGATGCAGACCCTGCACCATTTTAGTTGCCCTCCTCTGGACTGCTTCCATCCTGTCTATGTCCTTGCATAGATGAGGTCTCCAATACTGTACACAGTACTCCAGATGGGGTCTCACCAACTGTCTGTACAGAGGGATAACCACTTCCCTTTTTCTACTTGTGATACCCCTTCCTATGCATCCCAATATCCCCCTGGCTCTCTTTACTGACTTCTCACATTGCTTACCCACCTTTAGATCATCTGATATGACTACCCCCAGGTCCCTTTCCATTTTTGTTGTTGTTAGTACCTCCCCTGCTATTGTGTACTCTTCTCCTGGGTTTTTGTTTCCCAGGTGCATTACTTGCACTTCTTTGCATTGAGTCTAAGTTGCCATATGTCTGACCATTCCTCCAACCTTGCTAAGTCCCTCTCATCCTTTCTACCCCCCCCTTGTGTATCAACTCTGTTACAGATCTTTGTGTCATCTGCAAAGAGGGCATACCTTTCCCTCCAGACCCTCTGCAATGTCACCTATAAAGATGTTAAAGAGGACTGGACCTAGTACTGAGCCTTGAGGTACTCTACTAGTGACCCCCCTTTCTTCGGAATGTGTACCATTTCACTATTACCTTCTGTGTCCTGTTGTACAGCCAGTTTGTTACCCAGGCTACCACCCTGGGACCTACTCCCTGGCTGGCTAACTTGATTATCAATCTTTTGTGCGGGACTGTGTCAAATGCCTTGCTAAAGTCTAGGTAGACCATATCCACAGCCCCTCCCTGGTCTATTACTTTGGTTACCCAGTCAAAGAAATCTATTAGATTCATCTGACATGACCTTCCTACTGTAAATCCATGCTGCTTTGGGTCCTGTGCCCCGTTGGCCTCTAGGTACTCAACAGTTCTTTCTTTCAGAAGTGATTCCATCATTTTCCCTACCACTGAGGTCAAACTTACAGGTCTGTAGTTTCCTGCTTCTGCCTTGCTTCCACTTTTGTGAAGGGGAATCACATCTGCCCTCCTCCAGTCCTCAGGTGCCACCCCATCCTCCCATGATTTGTTAAAAAGTGTGGTCAGTGGTGTCACTAGGTCCTCCCTTTGTTCTTTTAGGATTCTGGGGTGAATCCTGTCAGGCCCCATTGCTTTGTCCACATTGAGTTTTAGGAGTTCTTTCAGGACTCTTTCTTCTGTAAATGGACTGGTGTCAACCCCCCTACCCAGAGTGCTTCTATTGTCTGGTTTAGGTAACTCCTCCTCATCTTCTTTTGTGAATACTGAGCAAAAGTATTCATTCAGTAACTCTGCCTTTTCACTGTCTCCCTCTGCACACCTCCCCACTCCCTTATTAATCTTCACTATTCCTCCCTTAACCTTTCTATGCTCCCTAATGTACCTATAAAAGGTTTTATCCCATTCTTAACTGAATTGGCTATTTTTTCCTCCGTTTGGGCTTTTGCTATTCTGACTGCCTTCCCCACTTCTTTCTGCTTTAATTGATACAGTTCCCTGTCGTGCTCCTTCTGTGATTCCTTATACTTTTTTGAATGCAACCTTTTTCTCCTTAACCTTCCCTGCCACCTCTTTTGAGAACCATAGTGGTTTTTTACTCCACTTTGTTTTCTTTATCTGTTTCACACAAAGGCTTGTTGTCTCTATGATGGCAGTTTTGATTTTTCCCCATTGTTCTTCCACCCCTCCTTTTTGGCCATTTGCTAGTGTATTCCTCAGGTATTCACCTATTTTGCCAAAGTCAGCCCTTCTAAAGTCCAGTATGCTTGTTTTTGTATGGCACATCTCCATGGTTGTGCTTATTGTGAAGCACACTGTGCAGTGGTCGCTTGTTCCCAGATGTCTACTGACTTCTAAATTTGTGATCCTCTCTCCATTTGAGAGTACCAGGTCTAGTATTTCTCCCTCCCGAGTGGGTTCCAACACTAGCTGTCTAAGGCCTGCCCCCTGCAGGGCATCGAGAATGACCCTGCTCTTGGATGTGGCTGCAGTACATGTCATCCAGTTAACATCTGGCACATTCAGGTCCCCCATCAACAGTATCTCCCTTTTTTCAGCCATTTTGAGAATGTCCTCTATCATTTTCTTATCCATTTCCTCCCCTTGAGATGGGGGTCTGTATACAACCCCTGTGCAGATTGTGATGCCATTCCCTGTCTCCAAGGTGACCCAGAGTGCCTCTTGTCCTCCCCCCTTTACTTTTTAGTTCTGTAGCTTTGATCCCTTCCCTTATGTATAGAGCTACTCCACCTCCTCTTTTCCCCTCCCTGTCCCTTCTGTAGACTGTGTACCCCAGTATGTTGACATCCCAGTTATGGTTCTCTGTGTACCATGTTTCCGTGACTGCCATAATAACCAATTGTTCATCTTCCATCAAAACTACTAGCGCAGGAGGCTTGTTCCCCAGACTACGGGCATTGGTACTCATTGCCCTCCATTTAATGTTGGCTTTATCCTTTTTTCCCCCATCCCTGCTCTTTTTGCCCTTGTCTATTTTTCCATTACCCCTGTCCTGCCCTCTGTTGAGCACTGTACCTCAAAGTTTACCTTATTACCTGTCTTGTTTTGTGGGGGGAGGCTTGAAATTTCCTGCCTCTTATTAGCACCTCCCCCATGGCTAGTTTAAAAGCTTGCCAAGGAAGCATTTAAACCTGTCACTTAGAACCTTGGTTCCCTTTGTGGACAGATGCAGATCATCATGCCAGTATAGACCTTCATCTCTCCAGGTGTACCCCCAGTCCCCAGTGAAGCCAAAGCCCTGTGCTCTGCACCAGTTTTGCAACTATTCATTAAACTGCATGGTGTGTAGTACCCTAGCCTCACCCCTGCCATGGACTGAGAGGTGATAGGTTTAAATGCTTCACTGGCAAGCATTTAAACTAGCCAAGGGGGGAGACACTGAAAAGGAGAAGGGAACTCCTAGCCCCCCAAAAAATCAGGGTAGTTAGTGAAGTAAACACCAAGATAGAGCAGTCAATAGGGAGAAGGGCAGGGGTAAATGGAGAAAAAGACAAAGGCAGTAAGGACAAGGATGGGGCAAAAAGAAATAAGGCCATATAAAATGGAGGGTAATGAGTACCAATACCTGTAGTCTAGTAAAAAGCTCCCCGAAATGGTGGCCTTGATGGAAGAGGGATGCCTGGATATTGTGGCAGTCACAGAAACATAGTACACAGAGAACCACGACTGGGATGTCAACATACCAGGGTACACAATCTACAGGAGGGACAGGAAGGGTAGAAGAGGAGGAGGAGTAGCGCTCTCTATGTAAGGGAAGGGATCAAAGCAACAGAACTAAAGGGTAAACAGGGAGGACAGGAGGCACTGTGGGTCACCTTAGAGACTGGAAATGGCACCACAATCTGCACAGCGGTTGTATAGAGACCCCCATCTCAGGGGGAGGAAATGGACAAGGAAATGATAGAAGGCTTCCTTAGGATGGCAGAGGAAGGGGAGATATTGCTGATGGGGGACCTGAATATGCCAAATGTTAACTGGAGTACCTTTGCTGCAGCCACATCCAAGAGCAGGGCCATTCTTGATGCCCTACAGGGGGCTTGCGTCAAACAGCTAGTTTTGGAACCCACTCGGGAGGGAGTAATCTTAGACCTGGTACTCTCAAATGGGGACAGAGAGAGGATCTCCGATCTAGAAGTGGGTAGCCATCTGGGAA
Source organism: Neoceratodus forsteri (assembly GCA_016271365.2). Classification (NCBI taxonomy): domain Eukaryota; kingdom Metazoa; phylum Chordata; order Ceratodontiformes; family Ceratodontidae; genus Neoceratodus; species Neoceratodus forsteri. The sequence continues at coordinate 1,470,787,475 of CM057450.1, read as the reverse complement.
CAAGCGACCACCAAACAGTGTGTTTCATGATAAACTTAGCCTGTAGAGTCAAGTGAAACAAAAGTGAAGGTACTGGACTTCAGGAGGGCTGATTTTGTCAAAATGGGAGAGTGCCTCAGAAAAGCACTAGCAAACAGGCAAGAAGGTGGAGTGGAGCAACAATGGGGAAACATCAAAACCGTCATCACAGAGGCAACAAGCCTTTGTTTGAAACAAATAAACAAATCAAAATGAAAGAAAAAAAACACTATGGTTCTCAAAAGAAGTGCCGGGGAAGGTTAGGGAGAAAAAGATAGCATTCAGGAAGTATAAGAAAACACAGAAGGACCAGGACAGAGACCTGTACTAGTTAAAGCAGAAGGAAGCAGGAAAGGCAGTCAGAATAGCAAAGGCCCAAACCGAGGAAAAGATAGCCAACTCAGTTAAGAAGGGGGATAAAACCTTTTATAGGTACATTAGGGAGCAAAGAAAGACTATGGCAGGGATACTGAGTCTGAATAAAGAGGAAGGTGGTTGGGCAGAGAGTGACAGTGAAAAAGCAGGGTTACTGAATGAATACGTCTGCTCAGTATACACAAAGGGAGAGCAGGGGGAGATACCTAATCCAGTCAATAGAAGCACTCTGGATGGGGGGGTTGATGTTAGTCCTTTCACTGAAGAAGGGGTTCTGAATGAACTCCTAAAACTGAAGGTGGATAAAGCAATGGGGCCTGATGGGATTCACTACAGAATTCTAGAAGAACTAAGGGAAGAACTAGTAATACCACTGATTACCCTTTTTAATAAATCATGGAAGGATGGTGTGGTGCCTGAGGACTGGAGGAGGGCAGATGTGATTCCCTTTCACAAAAGTGGGAGCAAGACAGAGGCAGAAAACTACAGACCTGTCAGTTTGACCTCAATGGTAGGAAAATGATGGAATCACTTCTGAAGGAAAGAATTGTTGAGTACCTAGGGGCTAGTGGGGCACAGGACCCAAGACAGCATGGATTCACAGCTGGAAGGTCATGTCAGACAAATCTAATTGATTTCTTTGACTAGGTGACCAAAATAGTAGACCAGGGAGGGGCTGTGGACCGGGCCTACCTAGACTTTAGAAAGGCATTTGACACAGTTCCGCACAAAAGATTAATAAACAAATTAGCCAGCCTGGGAGTGGGACCCAGGGTGGTAGCCTGGGTAAAACATTGACTGGATGACAGGAAACAGAGGGTAATAGTAAATGGAGTCCACAGTGTTTCAAGTTTCAAGTTTATTGTTCTTCCAATAATTAAACAAATTTTGGACATTACAAGTTTATTAAATTAGAGCCACAAAAAGAGGAGAAAGAAATAAAAAATATAGTTTAAAAGTCACTTTATCTTCATAAAAATCTCTATAGTGAGAAATAATGTTTATTAACTAGAATAGCTAAAAAATTCCTTACAATATGTAAAGATGGTTATTTATCATTGAACCGCTTCCGATATGCTTTTTTCTTGAAACTAATTACATACATTATAAATTTTCCTATCAAATTTGCATCTTCAACTGTCCTTGGGTGCATCAATATAAGAAGGACTGGAAGGAAAAGTAAGTCTCTTTGCAGATGACACAAAGATCTGCAACAGGGTTGATATGCAAGGTGAGGTGGAAAGGATGTAAAGGGACTTGGCAAGGTTGGTGGAATGGTAAAATGTATGGCAGCTTAGATTCAATGCAAAGAAGTGCAAAGTAATGCACCTGGGAAACAAAAACCCAAGGGAAGAGTACACAATGGGGGTGAGATACTGATAACAATAAAAATGGAAAGGGACCTGGGGGTAGTCATATCAGATGACCTAAAGGTGGGCCAGCAATGTGAGAAATCAGTAAGGAGGGCTGGGGGGATACTGGGATGCATATGGAGAGGCATCACCAGTAGAAAACAGAACGTTGTTGTTCCTCTGTACAGACAGTTGGTAAGACCACATCTGGAGTACTGTGTACAGTTCTGGAGACCCCATCTATGCAAAGACATAGACAGGGTGGAGGCTGACCAGAGGAGGGCAATGGAAATGATGCAGGGTCTGCACCAGAAGACATATGAAGAAAAACTAAAGGAGCTTAAGATGTATAGCCTCGAGGAAAGGAGGGAAATGGGGGACATGATAGAAACTTTCAAATACCTCAAGGGAATCAACAAAGTCCAAGAGGGTAGCATCTTTCAGAAAAAGAGATCTGCAAGAACAAGGGAGCACAATTTAAAGATAGAGGGGGACAGTTCAGAGGTAATGTGAGGAAGTATTTCTTCACAGAGAGGGTCATAGATGCATGGAACAGCCTTCCTGAGGAGGTCATAGAGTCAAAAACAGAGGTGGAATTAAAGAATGCATGATACAGACATAAGGCAGTTCTAGTGGGGGGTAGGAGTAAGTAGGCTGTTGGTTAACTAGGATCTGCAGCTTATCCATTAGGTAGGGAAATGGGCAGACTAGGTGGGCCAAGCGGTCCTTATCTGCCATCAGATGTTATGTTTCTATGTTACGGTGCACCAGCGGGCTGGCCACAACCAATTATTTCAACAGTTGTCCCCAACACAGTCCCAGAATCACCCCAGCGGGTGCACTCAGCTTTACCCACATGGACGTAAGGATAGTAAAGGTCTGTTTTGGTGGGTACTTCAACGGGTTGCTTGTGGCCAACCAGTGACTCAGGGTTGGTGCACTTTGGACTCCGGGATGCAAAGTGAACCACAGTTTTAACTTGAACAGGAAGAACTTTACAAAAAGGGGCCCCAATGGGATTCCAAACAGAGTGAGCAAGTAAGGTTTCCAATCTTCTGCATGGGTTTTTCCCTGTAGATTAACAAAGTCCTGCCCAGGACATCACTCCCTTTTTAACTATGTGACTAACTGACTAACTAAATTGTAGTAGAACTCCTCGGGGCTGCAACCCAGAGGTAGTCACAGTTTCTGGAGGCCTCTTGGGGTGCTGAGGAATTATACAGATTGGTAGTGCCACTCTGAGTGCAGCAGGCAGTCCTCCAGGAGCAGAAGATGCTGACTGGAACTTTGAAACAGTCACTGTTTTCCTCACACTTGAGGGTCTTTCATCATCTTTACCCCTCAGGCCTTTCCTCGTCTTTGCTCCTCGGGCCTTTCATCATCTTCACCCTTTGGTCCTTTTGCCATCTTCACCCCTTGGGCCTTTCGCCATCTTCACAAGGGGACCACCCAGGCTTGTGGTCACCCAGGACATCCGGCTGGATACACAGATTCTGCTGGAACTTAAAGACAGTTAGGCTTCTTTTTCAGTCTCAAACCCCAACCAGGTCAAATAACTTCCCAGCAGGAAAAAACAGTTCAACAGTCCAAGCAAATTACCGGCTGGGGAAACAGTTCAAATAGTTTATCGGCTTCAAAACGTTAGGACAGCAGTTCAGATAAATCCCCTCTGGGAAAAACAACTGAGCAGTCCAATTCAATTCCCTGCTGGGAAAACTGGACTAGTAGGTACTCTCTCTCAATTTTGGTTTCTCAGAGTAGCCTTTATGCACCACTGGCTAGCCTTCTGGCTCATGCAGTCCTCCAAATACAGTCTCCACCTCTCCAATCTTGGATCCACCTCCTCTCAGATCCCAGGGTACAGCCCGTTACATAGCAGTCCATTCCTACCCACCTGATTAGTCTTTTCCAGGACAGCTGAAGGGTGCCCTTTTACCCCTTCTCAGCAGCCATGGCACCAGGGAGACTTACAGGGGGCTATCATATTTACTTACATATTACTGCTCTCTTTGGCAGCCTATAACATTTATACTAAGCCCATTCAGGGTATGTCAACTACATGCCTTGGCCCTGCTTGCTTTGATGAGGCTGGGGAAACCTTATTTTACTTGGGGGAACACCATTTGTCTGTTGGGATTCCAGAAACAAAAGGCACCCAGCTGGCACCTTCCATAGCAGTGGGTGCGCATGCACACCTCACATTTATGGCTCCTGGCCCTACTGGCCCTCATAGGACTGGGACACCCTCAATAATGCACCTGGAGGCACCTGACACACAAATCCCAACTCCGCTGCCTGCCCTGGAGCTGGGAATTGTTTTATTTTATGGCCACATGGCCAAATACATTTAAGGGAGCCACAGCTCCTTTAAGCTTGCGGATGTGAATGCGCTGCAACTGCATGCATGCCCATGTTTGTTTACTGACACCCTCCAGACCTGAAAACTCCCTAACCAAGGAGCAACAGTGCTTTCCCCCAGTGCCCAGAGGCACAAACAGCACAATGGACCTCAGCCCCACTTTCCCTAAGCGGCCAAGGAACAAAGGACTTTGGCAGTGGCTGCCATGAAGATCAGGTGAGAGAGCCCTGGTCTGAATCCCATCAGAGCTCCTGAGAACAGCCCTCTGGTCCCAAATCCAGCAGTCCAGGGGACCAGAGGCAGAGGACAGCAACAGTGGGGCCCACAGGGTCTGCAGCCCAACACAGGTAAGCCCCAAGATGGGGTGGCTTACATATTATCTAGTGAAGTTCAGAGCCAGTTGCCATAAGTGTTATGAAGCACCCACCCCATAAATGTAGCCACAGAGTTGCAACCCAGACCCCTCAGCAGATTGAAAAAGACAAGTGCCACTGTACTAATCATATAGTTTTTGAGATGCTGCACCTCTAGGCTTATGTAGGTGTCACCTCTGGTGGAGGAACCACACCATTGAAAACCAACTTTTATAGCCATGAGCCACGGGCCATCTAGCCAAAGGACAAATTGTCTAAGTCCCCAAAGAATACATTTTGTGCCAGAGCATATTCAGTCCTTGTGGACAGGGCCTACAGTGGCTAAGTAGGTAACACTCTCGCCTCTGGAGCCAAAAGATCAGAAGGTTATGATTCTAGCTTCACATCCGGTACTTGGGGTAATATCCTTAATTGACACTGTAGTGCAGTGCAAGTGGTGTGCTGCACTGTTGAGATGCCAACCTTTAGATGAGACGTTAAACCAAGGTCCCTTCTGCTAATCTTTGGTTACTGTCTAGGTGGAAATTAAAGATCCTATGGCACCAATCAAAGAAGAGTAGGGGAATGTTATTGAAGAAAATAAAAATCAAGCAAAGTAGTGCATAATATATACAGTGAAATTACAAATGTCAATTGCAATATATCATGTTATACGATAATTTTATTGCACACTACACAGAAGTGCAGTTTAGTATGTACCATCCTTAAAGGACTCACATGCTCCCCCTCCCTCCCCAAAGTCAGAAGTTTCCTATTTGCAATGTGCCCATAAGTGAGGTTTGCAAGTAGCTTAGTTTTGAAAAACAGATTATTTTCAGGAAGTTTAAGACATTGCGCAATGTTTCAACTGTTGTAATCGGCTTTTTCTGAAGTGTACAGGAATGCTTCATTTGTCACAGGTAGTATTTACACACTGCAAAAATTACCCTCAAAGTACTCTTGTTGTATAAGATTCAAGTACCCTGATATAGAAACATACAATTTTTCGGCAGACAAGGACTGCTTAGTCCACTCAGCCTACACAGATAGTCTGCCTAGTCTGTCTCCCTAGACCCTACCAAATTTCAAGCTACCCTCCCTCCTCCCTCCTCCCTGCTTATTTACTACTGTTCCCCTATGTCTCTCCAAGGCATGGTTGAAGCCTGTCACTATTTTTGCCTCCACCACTTCTGCTGGAAGTCTGTTCCAGGTTTCTACACTAGCAGTAATATTCACTAGGGTGGGCAGTATTGGACTAGACCTGACTGGCCAGGAGTGTAATGAGGCCTGATACTACAGACAGAGGGCTTTATAGCCCCAGGAAGGTCCAGTGTAGCAAAAAACACCCACCTTGTCAGCTATTACTGTACTTAGGAATTTTTTTCCAAGAAAATGTTTAAAAACATAGAAAAGTGACAAACAGGCAATTCTGCAAAGTAATCCCTTCTCTGCTGGAACTAGCAGTAGATGGTGCTGTTATATATGTAAAGGTTTGGAGGTTATAAGTCATGTGCCCCCCCACCTCCCAAAAAAAAACAATACTCTGGTTTCAAATCCTGAGTGGAATTCCAGTTTGAATTCCAGAATGTTTTCTGTTTTGATGGACTTGCTGAAATTTGTGGTTGGAGCAGTAGTTATTTATTTATTGATTGATTTATTTATTTCAAACATTTCACTAGGAAAGCCATATTAAGCTGATATCAGCTACTTTCCAGATGCGTCCTGGGGGAAGGGGGACGAGAGCAGAAGAGAACACATACAAAGGGCAATGTATAAAATAATACAATGAAATGGAAATAAAAATCAAAATTCACAATTTCAAGAACACTTAAAGATGAAATTGCCAAACAATAAATTATCATCAATTATCATATAATAATTAATGGTCTCCGTTTTCTCCCATTGCCAAAACCGTGTGTTAAACGCCAGAACACCCTGAGTAGGTGTTACGGCATTCACAAAGGCCTCCCTTTGAACAACAAAGTGCTCGAGACTAAACATACGCGAACGCTCAAATTGTCCCTGTCACCTCAAGTGGCACTGACTGAAATACACACTTCGTGGGGTTGCCTCAATACCAAATAGCCTCCAGCAGCCTCGCATAGACTAGAAGTAAAAAAAAAAAAGCCGATTCCAAACACCGAACGAAACCGAAAGACAAGAGCAGGAAAACGCAACACAATTCAAAAAAACAAAAAGCGACCTCAGACTTTTCAAACGGAGCCCTTCAATTATATAAAATAAAATATGGGGAAAAGTGTGTTAAACTCGAATTTAACACACACCCTCGTTGTTGGATGGCATTCATAAACCCCTAGGGCGGTGCCATCCAACAACTCGGGTGTGTGTTAAATTCTCAAATACATTTCTCCCATACTTTATCCTATATGTAAATTGTTAAACAAACAAAAGGACATTAAACATTAAGCAGCATATCAAAATGAAACAAGCATTTGTCAATGCCAAATGTTTGCTTGCTGGTATTAGCTTTGGAAATGCAGGAGTTAGACAGATACAGAATAGGAATGGCAGTGAAGTATTGAACTTCACGCCAAACCCACCTCCACCCTGCAGAGACGGACAGGCACTGGGGTATGCATTTGGGTCATCGCCCATAATGTTTATGCCATTTCACTTCACCCTATCCTGCAGACAGCAACACGTGTTGAGGTGTGCCTTGGGGTGTTTGGCTTTACAGTCACCCCATTCCATAAGGACATATGCTGAAATGGGTGCAGTATAGGAGAATGAGGTGAACTCTGGGGCTGAAGAGTCCAAGGTACACCTCGATGCCTGTCACCGGCTGCATGGTGGTGGGGTGGGGGTGGAATGAGCATTACAGTCGGCAATCCAAAGGCACACCCCTGAGGCCTGTCAGTCTGTACAGGGTGGGAAGGTATGGTTAGAAACCCTAACACCCTGTGCATTTGTTGGTATTTGCACTACAAATTTTCAACATGGCCTTTTTGTGACCCCCACCTCATGAAAGCATTTGAGACCTCTTCTCTTGAACAGTGGTACTATGGTTTTCTTAATGTGTCCCGATCTTTCAGTTCCCACAGCAACCATGCCATTCTGCGCCAGATGTATGAAAACACAGATCGGGCAGGATGTGAAGAATGACAGCTATACCATTCATAGGGAGGTGTGAAGAGATGACAATGTCGAAAATCTGTAGTGAAAATATTAAAAATACTCTAACTTCTGGGCTTACGTGGAATCTGAGCAATGCATGTGCGTAACACAGTCATTTAGTGGAATTTCTTCACCAAATTTTCAACACAAGCATTTTGTGACCTCTGCTCATGAACAGTGTCACTATGATTTTCCTAATCTGTCCCGAAAATTGATTTCCCACAGCGACTGTGCTGTTCTGCGCCAAATGTGTAAATGCATAATTTGGGCAGGGTATGAAAAATGATGTCTGTATTGTTCATAAGGAGGTGTGAAAAAATGCCAATGTTGAAAATCTGGAGTGAAAATATTACAAATGCGTGAAATTACGAGGGTGCGAGGAAACTGTGAAATGTACGCTCATAACACAGTAATTTCATGGACTTGTCACTAAATTTTCAACATAGGCATTTTAGCACCTCTGCTCATGAGCAGTGTCACTGTGATTTTTTTTTAATCTGTCCCGAACACTGACTTGCCACAGCGACCGCACTATTCTGCGCCAGAAGCTCGAAAACACATTTTGGCCAGGATGTGAAAAATGACAGCTGTACTGTTCATAAGGAGGTGTGGAAAAATGCCAATGTTGAAAATCTGAAATGAAAATATTACAAATTCGCAAAGTTATGAGCATGCATGGAAACTGCGCAACACATGCTCATAGCAGTCATTTTATGGACTTTCATTACCAAATTTTCAACATAGGCATTTTAGGACCTCTGCTCATGAACAGTGTCACTGTGATGTTCTTAAAGTGTTCCAAACACTGATTTCCTACAGCGGCCGTGCTATTCTGCGCCGGAAGTGTGAAAACACATTTCGGTCAGGATGTGAAAAATGACAGCTGTACTGTTCATAAGGAGGTGTGGAAAAATGGCAGTGTTAATAATCTGGAGTGAAAATATTACAAAACCGCAAAGTTACGAGCGTGCGTGGAAACTGTGTAATGCACACTCATAAAACAGTCATTTTTTTGGATTTTTTTTCACCAGATTTGTAACATAGGCTTTTTGAGAGCCCACCTCAAGAACACTGGCACTGTCATTACATTAATCAGTCCCAAAAGGTGATTTCACTCAGTGACCACAAAATCACCTTTCAGGACAGAATAACACCATGACAGTGGCTGAATCCATGAGGAGGGGTCCCAATAACCCCATGTTGAAAATGTGGTGCCAAAATCCCTAAAAATGTCTGAGATATGCACCAAAGTGGAAAAACCCTATTTATGCCATTATACAACTTACTGGCATTTCTTCAGTTTGCGGTCAGCTTTGAAGAGTGCAGATATGTTCCCAGTCCACCGAAGATCATCACACCAGGCTCCGGAGGTAAGTATGGGGTGGAGGGAGGTAGGGTGCATAGTGGGTGGGTGCAGTTTGGCGGAGGGGACGGCGACCTGCATGGGGTTGTTTCCTTTCTTTCAGGGAGAAAAAAAAAGATGTCACGAGAAGGGTTTTTTTTTCAGGCTTGCTTTCAACACACTGGGTGGGCTACCAGTGTGCCACCTGCCTTTTTAAGGGTGGGAGGACTGAAGCCAACAGGGATTGGGCCCCCTGTTGGCAAAGAACGACTGTTTGGGCGGGACATGATGCCAAGGGGGATTGGGCACCCCCTTGGCACACAACAAATGGGGGAGGTGGTAACATTATGCCAACGGGGAGTGGGCTCCCCTGTCTGCAAATGAACTGGGTCAATAGTATGCTGATAGGGGGATTGGCCACCTCCATTGGCTTTCATGGGGCTGTGAGTCAGCGGCAAGCCACCGCCATGTTTACAAAAAATATTACACTAGGCAAGGTACTGCCCTGCAATGACTGGTCACTCCATCATTGCAGCAGAGTGGCTGACTCTGCAATGACGAGGCAGCCCCTCGTTGCAGTAGTGAAATTGTTTCAACTAGGTGGCACTTTTGGAAACCAGTGTCATCAGCACAGTGTGCCTACATTGGTCCACCAGTGCCAAGTCCCCAAATGCAGTGCCGCTGTTGGCTGCCACAGTTCCACACCTCCACAACCCACTTCTCTCCTAAGCTACTGCATAATGTTGCTTAGGCATGCGTACAGGCAAACACAAAAATGGCAGAAATGGCTGAAACTAGGGGAGGGACAGTGCTGGTGTCAGTGCTGGGTGAAAGTCAGAAGAAAAAGGAATCCACCCCAGTATCAGAAGCAACTACAGGAGTGACTACAGAACTCACAGAGGAGAGATTTCACAGCAGGAAAGGAAGAAGAGTGACTGGCAGGAGGAACAGAGCTCCATAGTTTAGAGAAGTGGAACAAGAAGGCAGTTTGGACAGCAGTAGATTTCACTTGAGGTAGAGCAGGAAAGCAAAAGCAAGCTTTGTGAACAGAGTAAGAGGAAGAACGGGGGAGAGAGAAGCAAGATAAGAAGGGAGAGAGCCAACCCATTATTTGGAGATAAATTAAACACAGTGAGTATGGCGCCTGACATCAAGAAAGGGGCGGGACAAGGAAGAGTATGGAGTCATGGTATTCTGCGCTGAACTTTTGGAACTGTGTGATTTTGTGGGCTAACCACCTGTCTTAAGTGCACAACCCTCATTCCTGAGCGCAGACTGACTCACTTGGAACTTATACAATGGTGTGTATGCAGGGGTTTATCAAGGGCAAAATGACAAAACGAGTGAAAGAGTGTCCATTCTAGCAAAAGTGGACTTTGGAGCAGCACTATAAACAATGTCTCCATAGTAAAAAATGGAGAGAATCATCTTAGTGAGGATTTCTTTGCATGCAGGAAGCAGAATGCTTCTTTTATTTCTGTACAGTACTCCAAACTTGGGGTGGAGCTTCTTGTGAACAGCATACACATGAACAGAAAAATCAAGGTGGTGATCCAGCCAGACCCCAAGATACTTGAAGAAGGAGCCATCTTCAATAGTTGCCCCATCAAGGGTCTGAAATGAAGGAAGGAAGGGGTGAAACTCTAATAAGGCTCAGCCTGGTGCCAAACACCATGGCGACTATTTTCTTAGCATTGAGGGAATAACTGATTTTCTTAGAACTAGAGCTGGATGTTGTTAAAGTCCAGTTGGAGCTGGTTCATGAGATCAGAGCAGAGGAGCCAGAGGAAAAGAGTACAGTATCATCTACTTACATATGAATGGACACAGAGGAGCAGACATTGGGGAGGTCATTTAGAAAAATGGAGAAAACAACTGGACCAAGAACAGACCTTTGGGGGATACCTGAGCTGATACAGAGTGTGGGGGGGGACAGCCTCCACTACAGACAACTTGCGACCTGCCCTCGAAGTAGCAGCAGAACCATTAAACTGAGGTAGCTGAGAGTCCAACTACCTTAGCTTGTCCAGGAAAATGGGATGAGCTACAGTGTGGAAAGCTCTGGCTAAGTCAACAAAAATGGCAAAGGTGACAAGGCCCTGATCTATGCCAGAGAAGACAGTGTCATTGAGCCAGAGGGGAGAAGTGGAAGTGGAGTATGAGTTTCTAAAGCCAGATTGGAAAGCAGTGAAGAAGGAAGTTGTGTCCAGAAAAGGGAAGAGTTGGGACAAAACAAGGTGTTTCTGGAGTTTAGCCAGAGTGGGAAGGAGAGAAATAGGACAGAAATTACTAGAGGAACAGAGGTGACCCCCTTTAGGACAGGGAATGACAGTAATCAACTTACAAGAGTTAGAGACACAAGATAAGGAGAAAGAAAGGTTGAGGAGGCATGTAATAAGGAGGCAATGACACTAGCAGAGAGAAATAGGAGTCTAGGGTCAAGGTCATCAGGGCTCCCACCTCTGTGAGAATTTAGAGCTAAGAGAGCCTTAAGAGCAACAGCAGGGTTAATGGGTGAAAAAGAGAAAAGGTTCGGTGGGGGGGGGAAGAGTCATCGGGACAGGTAGAGGAGAAGAGTGAAAGGGAATAGAAGAACAGAGACAGGGAGAGGAGGAAGAGGAAGAGACGAGAGAACAGGCACAGGAGGAGAAGAAGGAACTGAAATATGAGGCAACTGCAATGGGGTCAGAGATAGGAGTATCACCCATCTTGAGAACAGGGAGAGGGGACTAGGTCAAAGAGTAGAAAGGTGCATGAATTAGCGTCCATAACTTAAAAGGGTGATTAAGGTTGTTCTGGAGATTGGATGCAAAGTGTTCAGACTTCGCAAGCTTAGTAGATTTAGTGTAGGCATTTCAATGGGTCCTGTAATTAGTAAGGTCAGAAGTGGAGCCAAAGGATTTGTAGGTCCTCCAGGCAAGGTTATGCACATGGTGACAAGCCAGTAACAGAGCTGAGATCCATGGGAGTTGGGAACCTTGGACCCTGGTTCTTCTAAGGGGGTGTATGAAGATCCCAGACAGACAAATTTAGAGGTGAAGAATTTGAGGGTATTGTCCATGTTCCCAGTTGTAGAAATAGGGGACCAGTTGGTGGCTACCACATCAGCATGAAGACAGAACAAGTCCAATGAATGGAATGACTGGATCTGGATAAATTTGGAGGGATCTTTGGTACGGTGAATCGTGCACACACAGTATGCCATACGGTGGTTACTGAGGGCATCAGGGAGGGTGATGGCATCCACAGTAGAATGTGGATGAGAGGAGAGGATCCAGTCCAAGAGGGAGTGATTTAAAGATTTAAAATTAACATGAGTAGGGACAGAAATTAGCTGAGTTGAAAGGAGAGACTTTACATTAAGGCAAAATATATCAAGAAAGAGGGAGAGCCAATTTAAATTGAAATCACCTAGTATGAGTAACTCACCAGAGGAGGCCTGGGAGGAGATGGAGGTGAGTAACTCAGTTACTGAAGGTGGAGACATGCCAGGGGAACAGTAGACACCAGCAATAAATATAGGAGCAGAAAAGGGGAGGGGAGGGAGAGTTTGAGAAGAAGCAACTCATAGGCAGAGGGGAGTGAGAATGAGATCACAGACTCAAACTGAATAGTTGAAGTGTGGTAGATGGCTATGCTACCTTACTCTTAACTCGATCCTGATGAGTAATGGTGAAACCAGGGATGGCAATAGAGGAATCAAGGATGTTGGAGGACAGCCAAGAGTCTGAGATCATCAACACATCAGGTTTAAGGTTAATTATTAATGATTGCATCAGGTCAGGAGTATGGAGAAAGCTGCAGATATTGACATGGGACACTCTCAAACCTTTGGGGAGAGGAGAAGCCAGAGAAGGGCCAAGGCTGAGATCAATATCTCCAGCAACTAAAAGCAGCAAGGAGATGATGAGCTTAACAGACTGTATGAGACACTTATGGGAAGTGGAAAAAAGAGGGAAAGTAGGAAGAACAGGGGTTAGGCAGGTAGGATGGTAGGATGGACCTGAGGGTTTTGAGATGAAGCCAAGAAGATAAAAGAAGACTGTTAACAGAATGCCAAGGAAAATTATGTAATGTAGATAGACAAGAGGATGGGAGGTGGGAGAGGGTGGAGAAGGGAGGGCAGAGGGCAGGGGAGGTTAGAAACCATGAAAGGTTGAGGGAGGTGAGGGAAACAGGAAGGGAATAGAGAAAGTGATAGGAGCAGCATAGTAGAAATGTAAAGAAGGCAAAACACACACTACAGCATACTAATGGGTATGGGAGGCAGTTCACTCAAGGAGCAAAGGCTGAGGAAGGTGAGTGCAATCTACCAAATGTGGGAGACAAAAATTTAAATAATTTCAAGGAGCCCTGGAATAAGCAATTTAATCCAGAAGGGAAGTAATTAATTTAACCCTGTGAAGAGAAAAAATAATTAAAACCCAAAGGGGGAAAGGACAAAGTACTGTATAATAGGATAATCCTAATTGAGATAACTGAATTAAGCCTGGCAGTACAAAAATGCAAATGAAATAATTCTACACAATAGCCAACACTGGTAAAACTAACTAGGAATCAGGGATCAGAGCAGTTAAATAAATTGATTAGCAAAAATAAGACAGCACACAAAAAGGGTGAGCAAGGATAGCTAGAGTTTTAGGCACATTAACAAATCTAGAAACTAAACTAGATTAACAGTAATAAATGCAATTCAAGTACAAACAGAACAGGTGTGAGGCTCTTAAGCTAAATTTAAACTGCGAAGAAGAGAGGTGTGCTTTTTCAGTACGCTTACAGATCACTTAAACTTAGAATTACAGGTTACTCTTACAGATAATGATAAATGAGACATTAGTCCAAAGGGGGCTCTGAATAGCAGGCCTGGACAGCAGCATGGTTGGCTGATGGCAGGCTCACTGTTGACTCCAGGCAGACTCCATGATGCCCTTTAGCTATGGCCCATAAGCTATGGACTGTGGCGGAGCACCACAAGAGACTAAGCAGGTAACAAAAGTACAGTCAGCACTTGTTTATCTGGCTCTCATTTATCCATTTCTCTCATGTATCCATCTTTGACTGCATGATTTTTTATTTCCCATTTTGTTTACACTCGTTTATCCATCCCTCGCGTTATCCGTTTCTGTTGCCTATCCTGCCTGTTGTCTCCTATGTAGATCTCAATGTTTACTCAGATATCTCAGATAACTGACCCTTTTCATTCCCAGTAGTGTATTGTATAGAAAACCACAGACCAAAGCAGGCAAGGCAGTCACAAACCAAAGCAGCCACAGACCTAAGCAGTCACAGCAGACAGTGATCAAACTGCAGACCGAAGCATCCAGTTTCCACTTAACCGTTTCTCTCAGATATCCGTCAACTGACCTGAGAACAGAAGGCAATGGATATCTGAGTGTTGACTATATAGGAAGCTCCACTCTCACACCAACACTGAAGAAGAAGAATCAGTATTTATATAGCGCTTTTCATACACAATGTATCCCAAAGTGCTTTACAAGCAGTGCTAGACTGGTAGTGAAGTGACTGAATGTGTAGTGGCAGTCATATCACACCTCAACACCCACACACAGCCTGGACAACTGCATGAACCAGTTTTATGGGAAGGGAAATATTGACCTGGACACCAGGAATATATCCTACTCTTTGCAAAGAATACCCTGGGTTCTTTTGCTTCCACCTGGACACCCAACAGGACTGCACCAGGATGGGTAGAAGGGACCTCAGTTTAATGTCTCATCTGAAGGATGGCACACCCCAGTAGTACAGCATCTCCCGTTATACTACACTCGAGTGCCAGCATTTTAGGGACAAGTCCATTCCTGGTGTGGAATGAGAACCCACAACCTTCTGATCCAGAGGTGGATGTGCTACCAACTGAGCCACACTGACTCCCAGAGCAGTAAACCAAAACACGTACAGCTTACAGTCACAATAGCGCTATTTCAGAAGTGCTCCAAACTTCATTAAAGCTCCACCCTCACAGCAACACTGACACCCAAGTGGAGGAAGGGGCTTCAGGCAGCACATCTGGGCAGCAGGTAGCTCAAGCACATGGTCAATAACCCCAACAGTCGCTGCAATTACATCCACCTGTAAATGGAAATTGAGCCTGAGTAACTCAGAAGCCCAGTACTCAACAGAGCAGTAATCCAAAACACTTACAGCTGATAGTCAGAATAGCGTTATTTGAAAAGCACTTCAAACTCCACCAAAACTCCACCCTCACAGCAACACTGCCGCCTGATTGGGGGTTCAGACAGTATACCTGGGCAGCAGGCAGCTCTAGCACATGTCCAATAGCCCCAACAGTCACTGGAATTAGGCCCACTAATAAATAGAAACTAAGCCTGATTGACTCCAAAATCTAGTCCTCGGCAGAGCCATAAGTGTCAATCACAGCAGTCACAAGTGCATGTCTCGAGGTACTGCTGTGAGCAGCTCAGTGCCATATCGAGAATGGCATCTGCTTTTGTGAAATGAGGTGCCCACAATCAGACGGCAGGTCTGGAGTCAGGTCACAAATCCTGGAAAGATAAATAAAACTAGCTAGTTTGATTTTTTAAACATAGTATGTAAATGAATGGCACTGGAGTTGGGGAGAGGAGTGGCTTACTTAGCAGGGCATTCTCATTAAGTAGAAGAGAAAAATGGCATGTGGTGGCACAGTTGAAAAATTCTTTGTGGAGCAGGGATTTTCTGAGTGGTAAGGGAAGTTGGCACTGGGTCTAGTTTTTACACAATCTCTGTTGGCACATAAATGCACCCCTAGAAGGAGTGCTCTGCCAGTCAGAGACCAGGATTTTTCCAACCCATTTTTTTAACACACTTTCAGTGAATAAGTACTTCCTAGCATTCCTAATGAACTCCCCCCAGCGTCATTACGTGCCCGGTTTTCCTGGTGCTTTTTCTCATTTGAAAGAGACTCTCCTCCTGCACCTTGTTCACCTCCATGAAGTACTTGTACTGTAGGTCTCAATCATGCCCTTCTTACTCTCCTCTCTTCTAGGGTGTATGTGTTCAGATCCCTCAGACCCTTCTCATATGACTTTTGGTGCAACCCCTACACCATTTTAACTACCCTCCTCTGTACTGCCTCCACTCAGTCTATGCCCTCTCTGGGGTTCAGCCTCCAGAACTGCACACAATACTCCAGGTGGGATCAATACAGTGGTAGCACCACCTCCCTCTTCCTGCTGATGAAACCTCTCCCTATTTATCCCAGCTGCATGCATGTACTGTACTACCAAAACCACTTACTTGGCCTAGACCATTGAAAGTAGCAGCAACATCCACTGCTGAGCTAGTGTAGCCTAAATCCCATTCCATAGGGGCAGATAATAAAGAAATGATTCTATGTTCCTGCTATCAGCAGGCAAGTAGGTCTAGGGCAACCGCTGTCCTTAAAGGTGACCGGTAAAGAAATACTGCAGCCCACTCCCATTCCCACATACCTTAAAATGCTGCTGCGGGAGTCTGGGGCTGCAGTGAGCTTAATTTTTAATCCTGTGTGTTTTTTGTAATTGTAACCCCTAGATGGCGCTATCCCAGGGGCTACTACCCCTGCCTGATTTGCCACTAACAGGTTGAGGGGCCTGGATCCAATGGCGGGTGCCTCCACCCAGAGGTCAGGGTTTGCAATAGTTAAACTAACTTGGTCACAGCCCTCTGGGACACTGCAACCCCCTTTCTTCCCACTAGTGGCCCACACAATATATCAGAATTACCTTCACAGTATACACTTACCCCAGGTCTGGTTCCGCACTGGGACCTCCTGTGAAAAGAGATACAGTGCAACAATCACAGTACAGTACTTTAACATAGACAAATACCTCAGGCAGTATAACTTTGCTGAAACAAGCAGCTCTGATTTATTTAGGGATATAACAAGGACAGGGGAAATCAGGTTAATTAGCTTATCACTCTAATAATCTATCTATGGCTCTGTGCACAGGCCTATCCCTATCAGTTACTGTCCTGGGTACCCAAGCCCTAGTGGCTATAGTCCAAACCGCGGGCAGCTGGTAGGGCCCTTCACACAGAGAAAAGGAGAATTAAACAGTCAGCAGTACAGTAATTCCATTTGGATTTAATGTGGCAATTCAACAGGAGCGACCCTGAATTAGTACTCACGACTCTCCAAATAAGATAGGGTCCTTCAATGTCAGCAGGGCTCACTTGAGGTACACAAACCTCTTCACACATCCATATAAAAGAAAGCACTATACCAGGCAGGCTGCATCTGTATCCCGATCGCAATTACTGCACAATACCCGGGAGAACACACAGCAGATTCAGTTCCTGACAGACCGAGTGCAATTTTCAGCAATTCCTCCAGTCTTCTACAGGGTGAGCCTGGTTTCTACTCTTCAGATATCCTTTGATTCTCTTCACAGGACGGATTCAGTCCTAACAAGCTGCAGACCGGAACTCTGGGCCTTACACACGTTTTTTGACTAAAACTGCACACTGAAAAAGCACAGGGCTCCTTCCTTCTTCACTGCCAAAGCTCAACTGAAACTCCAACCGACAAAACCGGGCACTTCCTTTGAGTTCCTCCCAGTTCTTGACTGGATTGGCTGTCACTCACAATAGACTGCTGCTGTTGGTCCAAAAAGGCACTGAAGTCTAAACTACATCTCCCAGAGTCACTGCCCATACAATCCTCTTGTGGCTGGCTCAGATTATGAGTCCAAGTTCTGATTCGTCCAAGGCACCATTTTAGAGCTAGCTTACCCACACTGATTGGTCCAGTTCAGCAGTTCAAAACTAGAATGGGGAACTAGCAGACACAGTTCTGACTGCAAAGAAAGCAGGTTAGACAAACTGTAATTTCATTATTACTCTAAATAATTTCTGGCAAACAGTTACATCTTTCAGATAGGTTCCCTTTGCACCCTAGTGACTGCAAAATGAAGTGAATTGGCAGCAGCTCGAGTGGTACTCAGAGAAGCACACAGTCCCCCATACAACTAATTATGTCTGCAAGCAGACAGCTCTTAAAGAGACAGTACCAGAGGCTCTAAAACACTCACTGATAAATGGCTTAAATGCCAAACACCATTCAGGCTTGGAGCATTCAAGCAAGCTCCTGGAAGTCTTTTGGGAACCCCATTTGCAGGGGTTACACTCTTCCTGGCTTGGGAAAGCTTGACGTCTGCGACAAGCAAGTACTTCATAAGTTTCCAACTGCAACCATATACATTTGCATTAGGCTCGCATGTAATCATCAGTCAATATATCATTTTACCAAGAACACATTTCTGAAACATTGCAGTAGTCACTTTTACACAGTATTACATACACATTGTACCATAACTCAAGTTATTACTCTGTACATGAAACCTGAAGAGAGGGGGTCTTCCCTATCAGTTACCTTAGGGCTGGATAGGGCACCATACTTAGAGGGCAACACAAGTAACTTGGAGTTAGCACTGATGCTCAGTTTGGGCAATGAGCTCGGGGACACATACACTCCTTTATGGACAACATTGAGAGGCAACCACAGGCCTCCCAAGGGAATCATAACTGAGGTGCACCACAGGCTTTACAGCTCGACCAGTCTTTCTAGGGGAACTGTTATAGTCTCTGCACTCTGAGCCTCATTTTCAGCATTGTCCTCACTTGTCAGGAGTCTCCATGGGGTAGAGAGGCTAGAACTTGGGGCACTTTCAGCTCCAGGAGTTACAGTTTCTGAGTCCACAACATTTGGCTCGCAGGAGAGCTTTGGACACTGGCAGTGGACTGTCAGGGCACTCAAAATACTCTTCTTCTTGTTCTGGTATCACCAGTCTGACCCAATCCATCATTTTCCTCCCATGAAAGCTCAAACAGTTCACCATGCAAATGATTCCATTTCATCTGATCTGATGTTTGCACTTCACTTTCTGGGAGCATCGCTCCAGGGACCTAAGCTGGAGCTTGGACAGTCCAGAAGGCCCAGCTTCATCTCCAGTATTGACTAGGGATTGCCCCGAAACAATTGACTCAGTTCGTAAGAAGGATAGTATTCAAAGTCACTCTCACTTTCTTCCGATATGGACTGACAGTCATGCTCAACTGGGACTTGTGGAGGGGAACACTTTAACTTTGCTTCTGTAGGTGCAGACTTTCTTGATCTTTTCTTAGCAGCAGCTCTAGTCACTGGTCCAGAGGGGGCATCTTCTAGGGCTCAGACTCAATTAAGATTTGTCCATGGGCAGTAAATGATTTCTATGCATTGTTTTACATCTTTGAATTATTCTCAGGCCTTACTTTGTACACTGGCAGATCATCTAGTTTGCCCACTACAATGTGAGGGAGATGGTGCCATCTGTCAGCAATCTTGTGCTTGCCATGCAGTCCCAGATTTCTTAGCAATACCCGATCTCCCTCCTGGAGTGTTCTGTGCTTTCACCTTTTTATCATACCTTTCTTTGTTGGCCAGATTTCTTTTGGCAGCCATGGTTTGAGCCAGTTGGTACCATGAGTTAGCTGGGCCTTTAACTTTGCACA
This sequence comes from Neoceratodus forsteri, assembly GCA_016271365.2. Taxonomy (NCBI): domain Eukaryota; kingdom Metazoa; phylum Chordata; order Ceratodontiformes; family Ceratodontidae; genus Neoceratodus; species Neoceratodus forsteri. Next base: position 1,470,768,050 of record CM057450.1, on the reverse strand, counting down.
TACTGTAAATAGTTGTCAGCTTGAACCCCATCAGGAGAGACCCAAAACACACATCTACTGGTAGTCGAGCTTCTTCCAAAACATCAGGCAGTAGGGGGAGAATCCAGTGGCATCACTTTGGTGCAGTTATAGCATGTACCAGGGTGCTAATTTGTTGGCTCCATCTAGGCTTGTCCTTTGGGTGGTGGTGCCCAGCATATCAGTAAAGTGCGGTTGAAACGCTCAGGCTGTGGGTCCCCCTGGGGGTGGTAAGGAGTGGTTCTGACTCTCTGACTCCCACAGAGAAAGCATCTCTTTGATCAGACGACTCTCAAAGTCTCCTCGTGATCAGAATGATTCTTGTGGAGCCCCATAGTGAACAAAAAGTTTTCTACAAGTACTTTGGCCACAGTGGATGCTTTCTGGTCTTTGGTGGGGAAAGCTTGGGCATATCTCGTGAAATGGTCAGTGACCACCAGCACATTACTGATATTTCTTTGATCTGACTCCAAACTCAGAAAATCAATACAGACCAGCTCCATGGGTGCACTGGTGGTGATGTTAATAAGGGGCAGCCTCTGGGGCAAAGCTTTCTAAGGTAGCTGAACTACAAGTTTGAATGTGTTGCTCCACATCAGCCCCCATCTTAGGCCAATAGAATCTGGATCTCACCAAGTCAAGTGTTCTGTCTATACCAAGGTGCCCCATGTGGTTGTGCAAGGACCTCAGTACTGAGTCTCGAAGGCAGTGGGCAGCACTAGTTGTTGTTTGTCTATTTGTCCCCTCTGTCTACTGTTTCTCTGTATAACAGTTTATTGATCAGTTTCAACTTAGGACCTTCTTTGTATAACAGTGCAGTTCTCAAGTCAGTGGAGCGTAATTTGGACACATCTTTTCCTGCATAGAGGGCTTCTAAAGCTGCTTTGATTATGGATCGCGATTGAGCCCGGCCAATACTGTCATTGTCCAGCTGAGGCAGTGCACCAATGTCTATTGCAAAAGTGGCAATAAGCAGCAGGTATGCAATTCTCAGAGGCTCCCCAGCAATCCACTATGCAGTCCACTGCGTCAGTGGACATTTGTTCCTCCCTGTCAAACTTCCGGGCAGAGTGCCGAATGTCAAGGTTCTGCCAATCGACCCAATCATTCAGGGAACAGGCCTCCGGAGAGAGCACAGCATCTATGTGGTTCAGACCTGCTCGGTATTCGAGAGCATAGTCATATGTAGATAATGCAGAAAGCTACCTATGGCACAGTGGCATCCAACTTAGCTGAGGTCTGCACAAAGGTCAAAGGATTATTGCTGCTTTTACTAGTATTTTAGCCCCACAAGTACTCATGGAATTGATCAACAATAGCCCACTTCAAAGCTAGAACTCTAACTTATGTACAGGATAGTTCTTTTCGGATGGGTCAGGCTTCTACTGGCAAAGGCCACTGGTCTCAGGCCATTCTCGTGCTTTTGGTACAACACAGCCCCCAACCCTTGCAAGCTAGCATCAGTGTGCAGGACGTAAGGTTTTCTTGGATCGGCATAGGCCAGCACTGGAGCATGGGGTAAGTTGATATATGATCTCATGAAAACAGTCTCTCACATCAGAGTCCAGCGGCCCCAAATACTTCACTCGGATGAAAATACACTTTTCAGTCTTGAGGACGCTGACTTTGGTATTTTTTTGGGTTGGGGGATACCCTTGAGTAAGGTTAAGTAAAGGGCGGATCACTCTTGAATAGTCCTTGATGAAGCGCCGATAATAACCACAGAATCCCAGGAATCTTTGCAGTTCTTTTAGATTTTTGGGCTGTGGCCGGTGTATAGGCCTCAACTTTACTTTTGCGTCTCTATTCTGTGGATACTATGTGTCCCACATACTTTACTGATGTTTAAAGAATTGACACTTATCAATGGACAGTTTAAGGCAAGTCCTCCAGTCGGTCCAATACCTTAAATAATCTGCTCTCATGTTCCTCCAGTGAGCTGCCAAACACAATAACATCATCTAGTGTGCTACCAGGCACTCTAGTAAGTTCATGTCCCCACTGCACGCCCATCAATCGCTAGAAAAGTGGCTGGGGCACCTGAAATCCTTGAGGCATCCTCATGAATTCATAGAAGCCAAGCGGACAGATAAAGGCCGCTCTTCTCACGGTCCTCTGGGGCCATCGGGATCTGGTGGTACCACTGCGGAGATCCAGCACAGAGAACCACTTGCTCCCGCTTAGGCAGTCCAAAGCATCCTGAATGCGGGCATTGTGTACTGATCAGGGATAGTCCCACGGTTTAAGGTGCGATAATCCACACACATCCTTACTGTTCCATTCTTTTCCTCACTACCACAATGGGGAAGCATATGGGCTTCTGGATTTTGTATTACACCAGCAGCTAACACTTTGCAGATGCCGCCTCACATCATCTATGTCAGCAGGTGCCAGGCGTCAGAGACCTCCCACGAAATGGTCTTTCGTCATGCAGCCGATATTGTGCTCAGCTCCTTGCACGCATCCTACATCCCATTTCCTTTAAAGAAAACATCTGGTCTCTCTCTGGCAAGCTTCTCACTGATCCTCACTTTCCATTCAGCTGGCAGCGGGTCGCCGAAATCAAACAAGTCAGGCATTACTCTGTCATTTTTCCTTGAACTCTGCTGCTGGGTAGCACTGCAGTGTCTGCACAATGCACATTAGCCAGATGCAACCTCTGTTTACTGAATGTCTCTTTCAGACACATTATGAACTTGGACCATTACCTTCTGGCATAAGCATGGGCTCTAGCGGCAAAATACTAGGCTTGACCAGCAGTCCCTTCTGCAATTTTCCATCGCCTGGTGCATCCAACATTAATATTTTATTCTTAACATCCTTTCTGATACGGACCTCTCCTGTGGGTACACTGGGCATTTAGGCGCCAGGAGCAGAGACTCAGGATCCTTCTTCCATACATTCTGACCGTTCCTCTGGTTCTGTTTTTTCAGCATCTCTGTGCCTCATAGGCCTTCTTAATTAAAGCCGAACTCTTAAGCTCTCTAGTCTTTTGACCCCTGTTTTCATAAACACAACTGTGCCAGCCTTCCCAATATATGAGCATTTGTTCCAATCTAACAAAGTATACCATCATACAGTCCAGGGGGGACACACTAAGCTAGGGTCTCTACTTGTTTGGCCACTCAGCCACGGAGGTGGGGAAAGACAGCCAACTGACATACCCGGAATAGGGTAGGCCTTCACTTAACCCCCATACATGCAGTCCTTCTAATGGTTGTAAGGGTACGTCTGACAAATGCTTCTGATACCAATCCTGGAAATATAATTGTCACTGGGAGCCACTGTCTATCACAGCTCTTGTAGACACCCATTCACCTGACAGTGGTCTCCATGGAGGGACCCACTATTCTGGACCAGTCTGGAGAGGCGTGTAGTGGGGCCTGGGCAACTGACCTTGCTACAAAAGGACGTGAATTAGCATTTTGGTGCCCTCACTGGGATCATCGTGTGCACCTCTTAACCACTGATTTCTTCTCCGAAGCTCTCTTTTGTAGCCTATGCAACTTTGTCAGTGTCTTTGGGACTGGCATTCCTTTCATGTGCCCATCTTTCCCACACAATTATAGCAAACATACTTTCTGGAGTTTGAGCGGCATGAGGCGCCACACTGGGAGCCAGGGTAGGGGTATTACTAACTGGAAACCTGGGTGCCATCTCTGTTCGCATGTGATAAGCATTTGGAGACATCTCCTCAGTTTCTCCACTTCCATGCGTCATGAATTGAGTTTGAGCTGTTATCAGTAGGAGATACATGGTGGGTACCCCCACCCCATAGCAGATGCAGTCGATATAGGTCAGGCCTGCATTTTGCAGGCGGGTTTCATAAAGGACTGTTTTTGAATTCCGGATCTCTCAACAGTTCGCCCCATTGTGGCATATATCTTTTCCTTGTCAGAGCACTCATTGACTGTCAACCTCTGCCCCTGAACTTCACTTGATGGGTCACCTCAGTCACCGGGTCGCAGCCAGCTGTTGGTGCAGGTACCTCCCGAGGTCGCTTTTCTCAACTCCTCGAATTCTCTCATTAACTCATCATAGGAGGGTGGGATCTAGCTCCATTTGCCAGGCTGTAACTGAAGCAACAGTGTCTTGAGAAGGGGCAGACTTAAGGATTCTGTCCAGTCTGGTTCGTCCAGTTCAATCGCTGCAACCACCCTTTCTGAGGCATTCTTGCAACAATTTTTCCAGCCGAGAGACATACACAGACAACAACTCCCTTGGTACTGTTGTGCATTTTTACTCTCCACCATAGGTCCTCATCAGAATCTGGGCTCCCATACATTCTCCAAGGCCTCAAGATAGGCCTGTGCAGTCGCTTCAGGGTTACTGGGCCCGTTTAGCACGGATGGTAGCCAGGCAGGACCTCGGAGGCTCTCACTAACCCTCTTTCGCGGCTCTCCCGAGCATTGCCATTCTAGCACTTGGGGGCAACATAGTTCTATCCAGGTCTCCCAGTCATCCTCCCTTGGGGGTGGGAGGTGCAGAGAAGATCCTCAACCTTCGGTAAGAGTCGTGACTATGGCAGGCAGAAATAGGAGTCTTGCATTGGTTCAGCCACCACACGCACTGGAGCAGGAGAGGGTGTTGGGGAGGAACACCCCAGGTGGCAAGAATAGTTTCTTCAAGTCCTCCACAGTTTCCCTCTCCCAGCAACCATTCATCAAATTTTCCTCAAAGGTTTCAGATAGTGGTGGGGGGCTGATTCCCCTGGTCTTACTGTCCTTAGTTATCACCTCCAAGCAGTGAGGGCTCCCTCTGGGGTAATGGTCTGTGGCACTTTGGAGCTATCTATGGGATCCTTAAACTCTACTAGGGCTAGGAAAGTGTGTGGGTGAGCAGATTAGCATGCCGTCCACCACCACAGGGTTTTGTAAACCTTCCACCTTGGAAGTACTCCCTGCACAGTGTCCGTGTTGATACGCAGGGGATGTCCCAGGATAAGCATAGCATTTTGGGAATTGATCTCCTCCCCAGTACACCACTCCACTCATTTTCTGTTGGTGCAGATTTATTATTGTTTCAGAATCGTTACGTGGAAGAATTGACGCAGTGATAATCAGAAATAAAGCAGACAGAAAGGAGGCCGTTTCACCTGCCGATTATACTGGAGACAATTAAATCTGAAGAATTGGATGAACACAGGATTGAAGACAGTAGTAAATTAACCAATTATTAACTGGCATAATTTAGTTAATTTTCTGCAGTAACCTTTTCAATATCTTATTGTTCATCCCAGCTGCCTTAACTTCAGATTTTAAGTTTGTCTCCGCTACAAGCCAACAGTTAAGAACTTAACCTCAGCTTTCCTGTCATAATTATAACCTTTTATTTTACCAGTTATCACTGCTTTGTGCACTTCTTCCACTTGGCATTTAGTTCTGTAAGGAGCGTTATTAGATCTACACAAGGAACAAGAAAAACAAAAGTTAAACATCAGTTTAAAAAAAATCTGTGACAATCCAGAAATGCCCATCCATCACTTATGCCTGTTGCATCACTACTTATTTGAAAAAGGGGGAAAAACAGTTTAAGTTTTGAGTACGTCTCTGCAGTGGGACGGCACCTCTGAAGTTGATGATGTCATACTGTTTTGATCTCCGTATATTACTGTCACGTAAATGTTGCTATGAGCATAGTTTATGAGATTAATACAGATTTCGTTTGATTTCGTTTCTACCAAACAAAATATCACAGTTATTTAATCAATGTAATTTATTCCCGTTTATATTGTGTGTGTGTGTGTGTGTGTGTGTGTGCTACGATGTTGACTGGAGTAGTAGATTCCTGTTTGAAACAAAACTAGCAGATAAACTCATGATTATTGTTAAAATACAACCTATGGCAGCATTACGTACCACCCTTCTGAATCTTGTCATCAGAAAACATTTGCATTGATTAAATAACTGCTGTGATATTTCATTCGGTAGAAACTAAATCAAACGAGATCTGTATTTATTAATCTCAGAAACTATGCTCATAGCAACATTTACTTGGCAGTAATATACAGAGATCAAAATAGTGTGATAACATCAACTTCAGAGATGCTTTTTCCCCTTTTTTCAAATAAGTAGTGATGCAACAGGCATAAGTGACTGATGGGCATTTCTGGATTGGTTATCATTATGACAGGAAAGCTGAGGTTAGGTTCTTAACTCTGTTGGCTTGTACTGAGACAAACTTAAAATCTGAAGTTACGGCAGCTGGGATGAATAATAAGATACTGAAAAGGTTACTGCAGAAAATTAGCTAAATTATGCCAGTTAATAATTTAGTTAATTTTCTGCAGTGACCTTTTTGATCCCTTATTGTTCATCCCAGTTGCCATAACTTCAGGATTTGAAGTTTGTCTCCAGTATAAGTCAACAGAGTTAAGAACTTAACCTCAGCTTTTCTGCCATAATGATGACCTTTTAGTTTACCAGTTATCACTGCGCTAGGAAATTCTTAGAAAACATAGATAAAAACCGCAGCCTGCTCGAGGACTATACTTGCTAAAATAACATTACAGGGATTGCTGAAAAATAGTGACAAGAAGCTATGAGCTCCTTTTTTATTTTCATTTTTTAATAGACTTTGCGAGTGCCTGTGTGTGTGTGTGTGTGTGTGTGTGTGTGGCAGGAATGGGGGGTTAGGGGGGCACCCTGTAAAAAGAAGGACATCTCTATTGAAGGCATATGACAGCAGAAACATATCACTCTGAAGTTAGGCAACCTGAGAATTTAAATGATACATTATGTACCATACATCAGAGAATTTCTTTGCTAACAAGGGTCAACTCAGTTGACCCTTGTTAGCAAATACATTCTCTGATGTTCTGTACATAATAAAAGTGCTTAAAAAATGCCATTTATGTGAACAGCAGAGGAATGCTCATCATTAGGTAGTATTGTGCTACAGGGAGAGGTGACAAGCTGAAAACATTGCTGTAGCTGTACAGCTGATCTGTTCCAACTGAAAAGCCGATAGGTGCCTTTGTTCACTAAGTGGAGTGGGGAGCAAGGTTTAACTGTTTCAAGTGAATAGGTTGGGGCCCAGGGGGGGTGGACATGAAATGTCCCATTAACTTTCATGTCCTGCTGGCTTGGTCTTACATGTGAGTGATGACTGTTTCACTACTGTGAACGGGATGAGATTCCTTTCTACTGTTTTGTGCGCTTCTAGGGAAGCAGTGTGCGGTGCTTTTAGACTGTGTTGGGTGCATATGAGCGCACCTTAGGGGAACATAGACCTGAATATGCCAGATGTTAACTGGAGCAGCTTTGCTGCAGCCACATCCAAGAACAGGGCCATTCCCAATGCCCTACAGGGGCATGCCTCAGACAGCTAGTGTTGGAGCCTACTCGGGAGGAAGCAATCTTAGACCTGGTACTCTCAAATGGGAACGGAGAGAGGATCTCAGATCTAGAAATGGGTAGCTATCTGGGAACAAGTGACCACCAGATAGTGTGGTTCACGATAAACTTAGCTGTAGAGTCAAGCTATACAAAAATAAAGGTACTGGACTTCAGGAAGGCTGATTTTGTCCAAAAGAGAGAGTGCCTCAGAAAAGCACTAGCAAAAAGGCAAGAAGGTGGGGTGGAGCAACAATGGGGAAACATTAAAACCGCCATCACAGAGGCAACAATCCCTTGTGTGAAGCAAATAAACAAATCAAAATGAAAGAAAAAAACCACTATGGTTCTCAAAAGAAGTCGCAGGGAAGGTTAGGGAGAAAAAGATAGCATTCAGGAAGTATAAGGAAACACAGAAGGAGCAGGACAGAGAACTGTACCAGTTAAAGCAGAAGGAAGCAGAGAAGGCATTCAGAATAGCAAAGGCCCAAACAAAGGAAAAGATACCCAACTCGGTTAAGAAGGGGATAAAACCTTTATAGGTACATGAGGAGCAAAGAAAGACTAAGGCAGGGATACTGAGGCTGAATAAAGAGGAGGGTGGTTGGGCAGAGAGGACAGTGAAAAGCAGGGATACTGAACGAATATTTCTGCTCAGTATTCACAAAGGAAGAGGAGGGGAGGTACCTAATCCAGTCAATAGAAGCACTCTGGATAGGGATTGATATCAGTCCTTTCACAGAAGAAAGGGTTCTGAAAGAACTCCTAAAACTGAAGATGGATAGCAATGGGACCTGATGGAATTCACCCCAGAATTCTAAAATAACTAAGGGGAGAACTAGTAACACCACTGACTACCCTTTTTAACAAATCATGGGAAAATGGTGTGGTACCTGAGGACTGGAGGAGGGCGGATGTGATTCCCCTTCAAAAAAGTGGGAGCAAGAAAGAGGCAGAAAAATACAGACCTGTCAGTTTGACTTCAGTGGTAGGGAAAATGATGGAATCACTTCTGAAGGAAATAATTATTGAGTACCTAGGGGCTAGTGGGGCACAGGACCCAAGACAGCATGGATTCACAGCTGGAAGGTCATGTCAAAAGAATCTAATAGATTTGTTTGACTGAGTGATCAAAGTAGCAGACCAGGAAGGGGCTGTGGACATGGCCCACCTAGATTTAACAAGGCATATGACACAGTCTCGCACAAAAGATTAATAAACAAACTAGCCAGCCTGGGAGTGGGTCCCAAGGTGGTAGCCTAGGTAAAACATTGGCTGGACAACAGGACACAGAGGGTAATAGTAAATGGAGTCCACAGTGAAGAAAGGGGTTACTAATGGTACCCTGAGGGTTCAGTACTGGGTCCAGTTCTTTTAATGTCTTTATAAGTGACATTGCAGAGGGACTGGATGGAAAAGTATGTCTCTTTGCAGATAACACAAAGATCTGCAACAGGGTTGATATACAAGGTGGGGTGGAAAGGATGAGGAGGGACCTGGCAAGGTTGGAGGAATGGTCAAATGTATGACAGCTTAGATTCAACACAAAGAAGTGCAAAGTAATGCACCTGGAAAACAAAACCCCAGGGAAGAGTACACAATGGGGTGAGATACTGACAACAACAAAAATGGAAAGGGACCTGGGGGTAGATAGTGCTGGCAGTATAGCCTAGAGGGTAGAGAAACGAGGTGTGACAAACTTGAGACATCCAGCAGACCAGACCTGAGTTTGATTCTACAACCTTCACTTGCATACTGTGTGACTCTGAGCAAGTCACTTAACCGTCCAGTGCTCCCAGGTTGCCCCTGAAAACAGGCACTTGTGCCTCGTGGGCTTTACCCGGTTACCAAAGACTAAAAAAATATCAAATGAACTAAAGTGGGCAAGCAATGTGAGAAGGCAGTAAGGAGGGCTAGGGGATACTGGGATGCATAGGGAGAGACATCACCAGTAGAAAACAAGAAGTTGTTATACCTCTGTACAGACAGTAGTTGGTGATACCACATCTGGAGTACTGCATGCAGTTCTGGGGACCCCATCTCCACAAAGACATAGATAGGGTGGAGGCTATCCAGAGGAGGGCAACCAAAATGGTGCAGGGTCTGCACCAGAAGACATATGAAGAAAGACCAAAGGAACTTGATATGTATAGCCTCGAGGAAAGGAGGGAGAGGGGGAACATGATAGAAATGTTCAAGTACCTTAAGGGAATCAATGAAGTCCACGAGGGTAGCATCTTTCAGAAAAAGAGATGTGCAAGAACAAGGCACAGTTTGAAGATAGAGGGGGAAGGCTCAGAGGTAACATGAGGAAGTATTTTTTCATGGAGAGGGTTGTAGATGCACAGAACATCCTTCCTGAGGAGGTCGTGGAGTCAAAAACAGTGGGTGAATTCAAGAATGCATGGGACAGACATAAGGCAATTCTAGTGGGGGGTAGGATCTGCAGCTTATCCATTAGATAGGGAAATGAGCAAACTAGGTGGGCCAAGCAGTCCTTATCTGCCATCAAATTCTGTGTTTCTATGTGAAGGAGGGGAGCTTGTTCAAAAGGAAGGCGGGAGCTAGAACAAGGGGCATAGCCTCAGATTGGTAGGAGGGAAATACAGAGGCAAAGTGTGGGGGAAGTTCTTCACAGAGAAGGTGGTGGAGGCCTGGAACAGGCTACCAGAGGAGGTGGTGGTGGTGGGATCTGAAATAGTGGGGGATTCAAGAGGGCATGCAACAGACATATAGGGCTGGGAGGAGGGGGAAGTTCTGAGCCAGTAAAAGGAGGAGGGAGGGGTGGATATAAGGGCAGACTAGATGGGCCAGTGAGGTCCTTTTCTGCCATCAAATTTATGTGATTTATACCTGTATCATTCTGAAAGGAAAAAGGGGTAGAGTACCTGAGGGACAGCAGTGTGGTTTATCCAACATTTCTGTGATATTAAGAATTAGTTCTGTTAGTGCATAAGGGAGTTAATTCAAAAACACATGAGTAAGTTCTTCTCAGAGAGGGTGGTAGAGGACTGGAAGGTGGTAAATGTTGGCAGTGTTGCTGTTCAAGGCACGGTTGGAACAGATTTATGGGAGTGTTGGGGGTACAGAGATTCCGAGTCTGGAGTAGTTAGCTGGAGTTGTGGATTATTAGGTAGGACAGGATAGATTAACCAAGCCTTGGGATTTATTTGTCCGCAGCCTATTTTTCTATTAGGAATGGCCAAACACTGCCATCTAGTGAAATTGGCTAGAAGTTGTAGGCACCAAGAAATACAGCCATGCAATCAATATGTGCTGTTGCTGTTTATTTCATTTCCTTTATATTTTATATTTGACTTTTGTTTACTAATTAATGCATTAGGCAAGACACTTGCTTATTTTCAGGCATGACCGGGAGAGTACATAACAGGTGAACAAGCATATAAACATAGGTTGAGAATACAAGCATTTAGGTAAATAAAGGAAGTGCCTAGTATAACAGATTAGTAGTGAATACAAATCATTGAGGACAATATCAGAAGTGTCTTAGTTTACAGGTGACGTGTGTACAAATGAGAGAGGAGTGCAGGCAGCAACCCAGACAATAGCTGTGATTTAGTAAAGCAGGAGGATTGACAGTTGCAGCAGAAAAAGAAAGATTGGGCAGCGGGAGATGGTGAGATCAGAGGCACGAGCATTTGTCGGAAGTACGGAGGTGGTGGAAAAGATCTTTTCTGAAAATATTATGGGAGTTGGAGACCTGGAGGTATGCAGATAAAGACTCCCAGAAATTAGGGGCGTAGTGGGCGAATGCCATTCCAAGATCAGAGTTTTGGACTTCAGAAAGGCAGACTTTTCCAAAATGAGAACCAGCCTAGCAGAGAAACTCGGGCAGGGGTGGGGTGGGGTGGGAAGGTGGAAGAAATGTGGGAGAACCTCAAGGAGCTATCAAGGAGGTAACCGAGCAGTGCACTAGGAGGATCAGCAAGGCAAATAAGAGAAGGAAACCCTTCTGGTTCTCCAAGGAGGTGGCTACTATAGGAAGGGAGAAAGAGGTCTACAAGGCATATAAGGCATCAAACAGGGATGAAAACAGGGAAACTTACACAGTTGCACAGAGGGAAGTGGTAAAAGTAATAAGAAAAGCTAAAGCTCATACTGAGCTAAGGATAGCGCAGGGTGTTAGAGGGGGACTCAACCTTTTTTAGGTACATAAGAGAAAGGAGAAAGACTAAAGGAGGAATAGTAAGGCTAGCAGTTTCGAGAGGGGAACTAGTAGAGAAGGACCGTGAGAAGGCAGAAGTCCTAAATAAATATTTCTGTTCTGTGTTCACTAGGGAGAATGCAGGGGATGACCCAAACCTGCAAAGCAGTTGAATCCAGGGACCAGGAGTAGACTCGAGACCCCCTTCACGGAGGGACAAGTCTTGGAACCCCAAAATAAATTAAAGGTGGACAAGGCCATGGTGTCAGATGAGATTCACCCAAGAGTTCTCAAGAAATTGGGGAGTGTGATAGCAGTGCCCCTGGTGGAGCTCTTCATCAAATCACTAGAAAGCAGGACAGTGCCTGAAGACTGAAAGAGGGCAACAGTGGTCACACTTCACAAATCAGTGAGCAGGGAGGAGGCTGGAAATTACCGTTCAGTGAGTCTCACTTTGGTGGTAGGAAAACTGATGGAGACACTGCTCAAGCAAAGAATAGTAGTACATCTGGAATCCAGCAGGCAACAGGACCCAAAACAGCATGGTTTCATGGCTGGAAGGTCATGCCAGACAAAGCTGGTTGACTTTTTTGACTGGGTAACGAAAGCAGTGGACCAAGGGGAAGTGGTGGATGTGGTCTGTCTGGACTTTAATAAGGCCTTCAACTCTGTTCCACACAGAAGGCTGGTAAAGAAGCTGGACCACATTGGTGTAGGTAAGGAAGTGGTGGGTTGGGGGAGAAACTGGCTGAAGGGAAGAACACAATGGGTGCAGGTAAATGGAGTGGTATCGATGGAGAGGGAAGTGACTAGTGGAGTGCCTTAGGGGTCTGTGCTGGGGTCCCTATTGTTTTTTAATGTGTTCATAGTTGACATTGGTAATGGATTGGAAGGGAAGTTATGCCTGTCTGCAGATGACACCAAGATCAGCAACAACAAAGTGGACACCCCAGGAGTCAAGAGCAAGGAATCAGACTGGAGGAAACTCGAGGAGTGGTAAGAAGCCTGGCAGTTGAAGTTCAGTGCCAAAAAGTACAAGGACATGCACTTGGGCAAGGGAAACCCCAAGGTGGGATACTACCTGGGAGGGGAGCAGCTGGCATGCACCAACCAGGAGTGAGACCTAGAAGTCAATATATTAGATGACTTAAAGGTGGGGAAGCAATGGGAAAATGTAGCGCTAAAGGCCAGTAATATGCTGGGCTGCACAGGAAGGGGAATCATGAGTTGCAGAAGGGAGGTGGTGGTGCTGCCACATTACAGGAGGCGCTGGTGCGCCCCACTGGAGTGCTGCATCAGTTCTGGAGGACACACTTAGAAAAGACATCGATAGGATTGAGACGTTGCAGAGGAGAGCCACAAAATGATTCAGGATCTGCATCAAATGGCATATGAGGATAGGTTGAGGGAGCTCAACATGTACTCCCTGGAACAGAGGAGGAAGGAGGAGGATATGATTGAGACATTCAAGTATATCTAGGGTATAAATAAGGTAGGGGTACAGGAGCTCCTTCAGGAGAAGAAAAGCATCAGAACTAGAGGTCACGATATGAGGCTCAAGGGTGGGCGATTCAGGAGCAATGTTAGGAAGTTTTCAGGCACGACCCGGGGGAGGGGGATACAGATGAATGCCAACTGACCTTAAACCAAATTAAGCTGTTGGTGGTATTTTTTTAGTGAATTACTTGAATGTCTCAATCATATCCTCCTCCTTCCTCCTCTGTTCCAGTGTCAGTGGCTCAGTAGGTAGCATACTCGCCTCTGAGGCCGGGAGATCAGAGGGCTGTGGGTTCAGTTCCCACATCTGGCACTTGGGTTAATATCCCAGTACTGACACTGTAGTGCAGCATGAGAGGGGGTGCTGCACTTCTGAGGTGCCATCTTTCGGATGAGACGTTAAACCGAGGTCCCATCTGCCTGGATTGGTGGTAGTTCAGGTGGATGTTAAAGATCCCATGGCACTTATCGAAAAGAGTAGGGAAGTTTCCCCGGTGTCCTGGCCAAATTTCCCTCATTCACTAAAAATACCACCAACAGCTTAATCTGGTTTAAGGTCATTGGCATTCATCTGTATCCCTCCCCGGTTGTGCCTGAAAATAGGCAGGATTTGTCTAAGTACTTACCAGTCAACAAAAGCTAAATAAATAAAATAAAAAAAGTTCTTCTTCACTGGGAGGGTGATCAACCCATGAAATTGCCTGCCCTAGGAAGTGGTGGAGGCTAAAATGGTAAATGGGTTCAAAAACGCCTGGAACAGGCACAAAGGTAACATTTCACAGAAAGGATGGGGGGGGGGTAGTTACCCATATTGGGCAGACTAGATGGATCTTGCAGTCCCCTTCTGCTGTCAATTTCTATGTTTCTATGCGTGTCCACCCATCTTAGTGGAGCATTTGGAGATGGTCATCAGGGCCTGTGAAGAAGACCACAGACAGTACACAGTCTGCAGGAGAAAATAAGGAGGCCATTGAGGTAGATTAAGAGGATCTTATAATGTTTGTCAGTGAAGCAGCCAAGAATGTAGGAACACCTGGAGGAAAGGGACAACCAGTTTAAGGGTGAATATAGCAGGCAATGGTGAGTGAGCTGAGGAGAAGAAGAAGCGAACCTACAAGACAGTGCTGTAAGCAATGTCCCATTTGTCAAGGCAGCTGGTGTTGGCCTGGAAGAAAGATGGGCGTGCGTAACAGAGTGTAGGAAGTAGAACTCCTGGGCTATAGTAATGTAAGCAGCTGGGGTAAGGGCATGGCAGATACGATAGGCAAGTCCAAGCTTGGTATTGACAGATCTATAAATATCATTAATGTGCAAGGAGATGTCAAGGACAGGGTCCAGGATGACCCCAAGATATCTAAAGGAGAGGGTCAAAGAGACAGGGGACCCATACCGGCTATGAATGGAGAGCTTGGAGGCCAGGTTACGGGTCTTATGGGGGACCCAAGGAGCACAGCCTTGGACTTGGGAGTGCTGAGGGTAAGAAGGTTGTAGAAAATCCAGGTTTGGATACCGTGCAGGACAGAGGTGAGCCTAGAGTTGATTTCATTTAGGGAGTTGGATCCAGTGTAAAGTACAAAGTCATCAGCATACAGAAAGGTCTTGCAGTAGGAAGGGGAGTTCAGAATGTCATTGACGAAGATTGAAAAGAGTAACAGACTCAAGATGGAGCCTTGAGGAACACCTAGTTTTAAGGGAGTAGGAGAGAGGAGAGGCCTTGTTGAAGGATACAAACTGATAGCGGAAGCAAAGGTAGTTTGAGAACCAAGACAGGGCCGAGGTAGAGACCCAGAGGGGACTACAGCTTATGTAGTAGGAGGGAGTGGTTGACTAAATCGAAGGCTTTAGTTAAATCAATGAATATGGCTCCTGTAAGTAGGCCTTTATCCATACTTAACCTGATGTTGCTAGTGAATAGAGTTAGGGAGGTAGAGGTATTATGGGTGGGCCTTAATCCATGCTGGACAAGGGATAGAAGATTAGAGTTCAGCAGGTAGTCAGAGACTTGGGAGTGGACTAGCTTTTCAAAGAGTTTGCTGAGGGATGGCAGGATAGCGATGGTGTGGTAGTTTGCGATGGAGTTAGGATTACCTTTTTTAAACAACGGAATAACCCTAGCAGTTTTCCAAATGGTAGGCACTGTGGAGGATTGATAGCCACATGACAGGGCTGACAAGGAGGGGGCAGCCAGTTTAAGTATTTTGGATTCTGTTCATCGGGGCCAGCACTACCATGATAGAGACAGAACTGAGGAGACAGAGAACTCTCAGATTATGTAACTGGTTGAAGGTGCTGAAGAGGAGCGCTTGAAGGAGGTGGGGGGAGGTTGAGGTGAGCATAGAAGATTCATATGAGGATAGATCCGAGAAAAGGGAGTTGTGAACTGTGGTTGTAAGGAGATTCTTGTGGTACTTACTTTTTGCAGAATGGATTTTGCATTTACAGGTGTTGCGCAAGTTGCAATAGACAGCCCAGTTGGCAGGTAAGGATAAGGACTTGTACTTGGCCTAGGCTGTATCCGAGAAAGGGGTGGTGTAAACATTTGGTGGGTGACCCTCTAACCAGACGCCTGGTGGTTGGTATATGATTGCATTGGAGAGAGACGATGACTGAGGTGAAATATTCGACGGCAAGGTTGATGTAAAGACACCAGTGTCTATCAGTAGCCATGAACTTTATTGATTTATTCTCAGATACTACAGAGATGGTGTACTGAATAGAACAGGGATTCAGAATTTGGGCTGCTTGGCTCAGATGGCCAAATCTCCGATATACGCTTTTCTAAAGCCAAAATTAAACACAAACATTTAAGGATACAGTGTAAAAAGAAAGATAACATAGATCACACTCCATAATAATAAAAATGTCAGATACAATGAAGTCTCTATGGAAGGAAGGAAAGAAGGAATTGGTTTTAATATAGCACCTTTCAGAGGCTCCAGATCCAGTTATGATCCATGAGCATTTGGCAGCAGCCAGTAGGCATGCGCATAAAAGTTACGTGAGGTTAAGGAAAGTGCATGGCTGTAAGTATAAGAGAAAGAGTGAGAGAAGAGGCTATGCATGGCAAGGTTAAGGAATTTACTGAAGGTAACACAGAGTAACGTGTTGGGTGTCAAACCTAGGTCTCCTCTGCTGACTAACCACTAGGCCATACTGACTCCAATATGCTCTCCTATGGGCTCAGAAAATAAAGTCAAGGAGTGGAACCTGGCCTCCGGGATCCTTCCAAAACCAAAGGATTTACAAATGGAGCCCTGGGCCAAAAACAAAAAGGCAAGGATTATAGGGCCTGTCATGGCCCTGGGTTTGGTATGTTTTCTTGTGCAGCCTCATTAATCCAGTTGTTCCTGTATGCAGAATCTGGTAATGCTACAATGTACCTGAAGAGTATAGCCTTTTTAATGACACACAGCATGATTCGTTTAATAGTTGTCCCTTCATTTGGCTACATTTCCACTTAGTGCCTTACGATGCAGCAAACCCCTTATTTTGGTTGGTCAGTAGGAGATGCACAAATACCAACTGGCCCATGCTCTCCCTCCTTGCCATGATGTGACTGGCCCCAGCTGGCTTCATGCTCTCTCACCCTGGAGGCTTGGTACCTCACCTGGGAGCTGCACACCTTACCACCATGATGTGACTGGTCCCAGGTGGCTTCACGTTGTCCCTTCCTGGTAGACATGCTGCAAAATTTTAATTTGCTCGAGAAGTTCCAGTGAAGTCACCAGCTCAATTCATTTTGCAAATTTATGCCATTTACTAGAACATTCATGTCAGTAACTTAGCCTGGCAACGTCACCTTTGTAGTGCACTTGTGCGAAGCTTGCTGAAATTGAGGCTTCTGGTAAACAAATGCCTTTATGTTGCATGGAAACAGCTCCTGCAGGTCACATGCTACTGCTGTATGTATAGACTGATATTTAGCTTCACTTTGCAGTCCGAGTGAATTTGTGGAAGAGGTCAGAACTGCTGCTTTTAGAGCCTTCAACCCCCCCCCAAAAAAAAACGGCTGTTAGTTGTTGTTTATATGTATTTTTCTTTATATTCCCTACTCTTATTTGTTCCATTTTTCTTCCTTTTACTGTTTTTCTTTTTCCTTAGTCCATTTTTTCCTAATTAAAATGAATGAGACCAGTAAGGAGGAGACTGGGTGAACAGGGACTGGGAGCAGTCCCAGCGAGGAGAGGGGGATGCAGTCCATGAATGGGATATGCTCTCACATCCATCTGAACAGGACCACTTTGGCACCAAGAGCACCAGGAACAGTCAGCAACCAACCCCCACAGTACAGTGCAGTACCAGCTACAGCATACAGTGGCACCATCATCTATTGACCCTACTCCTGTATGTCCTGTACCTGTAACACATGCCACTGTAGCCCCCATGGTTGTGCTGCCATCTGAGCCCCATAAGGAGGAAGAGTAGACCCGCCCTACATCATCTGGCTCCTCCCCTCAACAGCAGCATAAGTCCCAAGTTTGGAACTTCTTTGTGATTGACCCTGCTGACAACAGTGTGGTGACATGCACCTTGTGCTGCACTGTTTCAGTGTGGGAAATGGGGCTGCCGTTTGTGCACAGTTTGGCAGCATGCCCACCTGAGGCACTGTCAGGAGTGAGAGGAACATGTGAGAAGTCGGACCGAGACAGCTAAGGTGGGTAGAGGCAGTGGCACTCCTAGGGTTTTTTTCTGTGCAACAGGGTGGGCAGTGCAGGAAGAGGTGATGTTGGTCATCTTGCAGTGGACAAGTCCCCAAGGGGGACACAGAGGGGACTAGGAGTGAGACCTGCAGCCAGACTCAGGTGCTTTGGGGGTCATCTGAAAGACCAGTGTTGGATCCTCTTACCTCATCCACTCATGCTTAAGTGGGGCAATTGTGCCAGGAGAAAAAGGAGCTCTCCTGCCAAGTCATGGCCGTGAAAGAAACCTTGGAGGTGGTACTCCATAACCAGTGGAGAATAAATACTTGAGGGGCTGGCAGAACTCTGTGGTGATGGTGGTGGTGCACCTTCTGTCCCCAAGTTGTAGCTCTTATCCTCTCTCCACTCCTGTCAAGACTCATGCTGTTTTACCTGTCTTACTGTCTCCTTTACTCCTCACCTGTTCTAAAAATAAATTACAAAAGTAAAAAAAAAATGTAAATTATGAAAAACAACAAAAAAGATTTGTATGTCTTGATTCTTCTCTGTCCTGATTTTTGCTACTGCTTCTTTCTAACTATAGATATTCTGCTGTCAGCTATCCACCTCCAGTTCACTGAAATAAAAATAAAATCTGATTTCCTCTATTTTTCTCTTTCTTGTGCAACTGGTCAGTCCTTACACTATCACTGTTGTCTTCTCTTACTACTGATCTTACTTCGAGAGTCAGCTCTTGCCGCAGGTAACACAATTAGGACTGATGTCGTCAGGCGTCAGGATCCCATGGCAAACCTCTAACCAGTAGTACCAGGCAGAGACTTCCCCCTGACATCAGCACGCCCTGACATCCCATATGGTATAAAGGTGGGCGGTCCCCGGCGTGCCCTAATTCTTTTCCCGCCATCGACTTGCGTGCATCGGCTCCACAGTTTGACTCACGCCAGTCCATACGCCATTTTTCTCTATCGTTACAGATTTATTTTCTTGACATAGTTTGCTTGTTTGTAACCCACCTCTTCTGTATGTCATCTCTCCTGTCTCCCTCTTCGTGGCAAACTAACAAGTGTGCTTGTGGGAAGCAAATCCTGGCAAAAGACGGCCATTCGGCCTGCCTGCTGTGCCTGGGCCCAGACCATGATAATGAGTCCTGCCAGCACTGTTAGCGCTTCAACATCTAGACTCTGATCTGATGACAGAAAATGTTGCAGGACCACCTCACCCAACTAAAGTTAGTCACCATGCAGTGAGACTCCTCCTCAGAGAGGGAATCTTCCCACCACTGCCACAAAAAAATCGGTGAGCCATTCTTCTGAAATATCTAGAGATAAATCTAAAGAAAAATGGAGGGAGCGGGAAAGGTCCCATTCTAGATCGAGGTCCTCGGGATTGCACTCCGCCTCTAAGGGGAGCTATGACTCCGTCAGCCAGGATTTGAGGCTTACCTTCATGAAGGCACTGATGGCAGCCCGGGCTTCGGGGCATAAGGATCAGGGTTCAGGGCTGTCTACACCCTTTCTCCAGACTATCAAGATTAGGTCTCTGGCCCCACCGGCAGGCTGTTCATCAGACCCAGGTAAGGGACATCAGCCTTTCCGGTCGGCCTCTGTATGTAGCGCTGACCCCTGGGACAGGAGCAAGACCTCAGGCTCCTCTAGCAGGTCTTCCTCTCTTCCACCCAAACAGTCTATAAAGTTGGTTGAAAAGTAGGCCAGACCGCCCTTGGACAAGTGGTCATCCAATAAGCTTCTTCCCCCTAAGTCCTCGTCGGACCACCACCGATGCTGGACTTCTGACAACGCTCCCAAAGTTCCTCTCTGCCGGCACCAGTGGCAGGAACTCCGTTGCCTCCAGCATCACCTCCTTTTCTGATTGATGACCTGACCGATGACACCCAGGTGGATGAAGAGGAACAGACTTCAGTCCCACAAGACAAGCTTGCACCAGACGTTGGCACACCTAATGTCCCGACGCCACCCCCGATAGATCACCCAATGCTGGGCCGACCTGACGATGGTACTGACACCAGGGTTGGTGCAGGTACTGAACCGATGCCGGACCAGATGCCAGGTTCGGAGCCTAAACTGAACTTAGCCCAGGTCAAAGACTTGTTCAGCCACTGATGGGAGACCATTAAACCAGATGTTCTCTCCTCAAAGGCAATACCAGGTACTCCAGCGAATCCAGATGTACCTCATCCAGATAGGGGAGAGCCCGCACCCCCTCCCCCAATTCCGGACAAAGAGAACACCCCTCAACTGCTGTCAGATGAGGACCGAGGCAAAGAGCCTACCCCTCAGGATAAGCCTAAAAGAGAGGCCTCTAGAAAGAGATGCCACAGATCCAGGTCGAGGAGCACAAGCTCTTCCAGCTCCCCTGAAAGATGCAGGCATAGAAAAAGACAGCGCAGGTCTTCCACCATCTCCTTCTCAGACTCCTACCAGCACTCGGACTCCTCCTACCCGGACTCATCATTAGGGGATTTGTCTCTTCTGGACTGAGAGGACGCACCTAAATCGCCTCTGGATGATCCCTCTTTCATGGAGGTTATGAGGCACATCCAGACCAACATGGGTTGGGACACTGAGGACCTCAACCCAGAGAGGATGCGTCTCGCCATGTACCTCAGATGGAAAAATCCAATGCCAGTCGTTATCCCGCCCCGGTTGACACCTTTGCAGACATCATCCAGGCAGCCTGGAAGCATCCTCACTCCTTTACAGCGGTCCCCAAGAAGGCTGATTGCCTGTATGGGGCACCAAAGTAGCAACCACTTATGTCTGAACAACCCACTGTGGATTCAGTTGTGATTTCAGTGGTGCATGACCGCTCCCAGAGACCAAAGCACCTTAGCACACAACCACTAGATAGCGAGTCCAAGCAGCTGGACTCCATGGGATGCAAGGTATATGCTTCCACAACCTGCAGTGTTTGAAGTCTTAATTTCTTAAACCATATGGTCCAGTTTCAGAATGCACTCTGGGAACAGGGACTAGACATTGTGCAGGAACTGCCAGACTGTCCACAGAAGACAGAACTTTCTAAACTCTTACAAGCGGGATCGGATGTTGGAACCCATGTTCTCTGATCCGCATTTGATTCTGCAGATACAGCAGCAAGGGCAGCGGCAACTGGTGTGTGTGCCTCCACCGCCATTCTTGGCTTCGGGTCTCTGAGTTCGTGCAGGACGTTCAGTCAAACCTCCTCGATGCACCCTTTCACGGAGTCATCCTCTCTGAAGAGGACACTGAAAAGGTCATTAATAGACTCCAGGATTCTGGAAAGGCAGTGAGGACAGTCCAGCCCAGAACAGAGACAGTTTTGTAGATCTCGTTTTTGTGGCAGAGGGGGTCATCAACAACAGCAACCCTGTTTCCAGCAACAACTACAACAACCTCAATAGGGAGGCTATAGCTGGAGAGGAGCCCACAGAGGATCAGTTGAACCTTCTTCTCCACAGGCAAAACCAGCCCAGACAACCTTCCCACCCCCTCTCACTGCCTGACTATCCACTGGATCCAGCCCTCCCCAGCACCCCACCAGAGGAGGCAGTCGGAGGTCACTTTTCACTTTACGCCGCTGCATGGTAGAAAGTGACCTCCGACCAATGGGTCCACCAACTTATTGAGAAAGGACACTCAATAGAGTTTGTCCAAATTCCACCGGACAGGTCCTCCCTCCTTCCCATTATTCTACAGAACACGCAGGACTGATTCGATCAGAGATACAAGCCCTGCTTTCCAAGAAGGACATCGAACCTGTTCCCCTGAACCAAAGAGGAACTGGATTCTATTCAGAATTCTTCCTGGTCCCAAAGAAGACCGGTGACCTGAAGCCCATTTTAGACCTCAGTGAGCTCAATTGCTCCATAGAATACAAAAGGTTCAGGATGGTTACGCTGCAGAACCTCCTGTCCATGATTTATCAGGGAGACTGGCTAGCATCATTGGGCATGCAGGATGCATACCTCCATATTCCAGTGGTGAAACCACACAGGAGGTACCTCAGGTTCACCTTTCAGGGCAAACACTTTCAGTTCAGAGCACTTCCCTTCGGCCTCTCTTCAGTGCCAAGGGTCTTCACAAGGTGCCTCACTGTGGTAGCAGCAGTGCTCAGAAGGATGGCTCATTACGTGTTCCCATATTTGGATGATTGGCTCCTCAGAGCACCATCCATGGAACAACTACAGAGATCCATTTGGGACACCTGTTCTCTCTTCAAGGGACTAGGCATAACCATCAACATCCTGAGATCATTTCTGACTCTGTCTCAGAACCTGACCTTCATCGGAGCTCAACTTGACACCATTCAAGGGAGAGCCTTCCTGCCACAGGACAGAGCAGCCTGGCTTCAGGTCCTAGTGCAACACATCACCTCAGCCCCTGTGGTACCTGCCAGAACCATGCAACGGCTGTTAGGCCACATGGTGGCATCCATCATCATGGTCCCCTTTGTGAGGCTTCATATGAGGATGATTTAGTGGACCCTTCATGTCCAATGGGACCAGAGATGGGATGACGTGGACCTTCCAGTCTCCGTCACAAGACCGGTATGACAGGAGCTCCAATGGTGTGTGACATCACCTTCTCTACTGGTAGGGATGCCATTCAGAATGGAGGTGCCAGACCAGATCCTGACATCTGACACCTCAAACACAGGATGGGGGGCTCATCTAGGAGTCCACAGGACACAGGGCTTCTGGTCCATGATAGAGAAATCTCTCCACATCAGTATTCTGGAAATGAGGGCCGTTCTCTATGCCATGCAGGCCTTGAGCTCAGTTCTCAAACCAGGACGTCTCCTGGTGCAGACAGACAACATGTCGGTGGTTTTTTATATCAACAAGTAGGGAGGCACACACTCCTACCCCCTTTGCAGGGAAGCTATGAGAGTGTGGGATTGGGCTGCATCTCATCACCTGATGATCTTGGTGGTCCATGTTCCCAGGGTCCAGAATACCTTGGCAGATGCTCTCAGTAGAACACGGTCAAGAGCGTATGAGTGGTCCCTTCATCAGTCCATTGTCAATGAACTGTTCATCAAATGGGGTACACCCGAACTGGACCTCTTCTCCTTCCCTACCAATGCAAAACTGCCCAGTTTTTGCTCACTAGATTCTGCGCCTGGTGTTTTCTGGCAATATGCGTTGTCCCTTTCTTGGAAGGGGAGATTCCTGTACGCCTTTCCCCTGTTTCTGCTCCTTCAGCAGGTCCTCCTAAAGGTGCAAGAGGAAGGGGCAACAGTGATCCTGGTGGCACTATTATGGCCTCGACAGATCTGGTTCCCACTTTTGCAACAACTAGCAGTGGAACCTCCCACCACCATACCTCTGAGCATGTACTTGCTCTCCCAGGACCATGGGACCTTGGTACACCCGAACCTGTGGTCCCTTCACCTTCATGCATGACTCCTGAGGGCTTAGTCAGGCTCCATTTCAGAGTCTCTGACAAGGTTGCAACATTATTGTTGTGGCCATAAAACCTTCCACTAGAGCGACATACGCCATGAAGTGGAAACGTTTTTGTCTGTGGGCCATGGCTTGTCATCTGGATCCATTGGTCTAGCCAGTGAATATTATCCTGGAGCACTTCTTATTCCTTTCAGATTCAGGTTTGGGTTACTCCTCCATTACACTGCTAACAGTTCACTCCTGGATATCACGATGGTGAACAAGCCTCACTTATATTCTCATGCTGGAGTGCTACCCAGTGACGTAAGTGATCATTGTCCTATAGCTGGCATAAGATCTACACTCAAGCCATCCAATCCTGCAAAATTTCTCCATAAAAGGTCAAAAAAGAATTTCAACATCTCAGGATATCTCCATGATCTGTGCAATGCTACATATTGGCAAGATTTCTACCTTACAACCTCAGTTGAGACAGCTCTCCAGATCTTAAAGGATATTATCACTAATGCTCTCAATATACATGCACCAATCACCACTGTCAGAACAAAAGTAAAATCTTGTCGTTGGTTCACTGCTGACCTTAAATCAGCTTTGTTAGCCAGAGACAAACTCTGGAAAAGGCAAGAAAACAAAGGATACCAGAGATTGGCTTCAATTCAGAAAAGCAAGAAACTCATGCACAAATCAAATAAGAAATGACAAAGCTGCTTCTATAGAACTGAATTGGATGCATCCTATACTAACCATCCAGATTCTGGGGTACTATCAAGGAATTCTAGGCCAAATCCTACCCTGCCTTACCTCCAAACTGCTCCTAAGTGATGTAGAAATCACTGACAAGCAAGGAATCTTAAATGCCTTCAATGACCATTTCACTACAGCTGGCCTAGATTTGACTCTTCACCTGCAAATCTCTTGAGATCATCATTAAACCTTCAATCCACTGTGGGACAAAAGGCGCTTCAACATTCTCCTTCAACCAATACCCTTTAAAAGAAGTGGAAGACCTCCTATCCAATTTAGATACATCTAAGAGTGCAGGTCAGACTCCTGGATCCCTACTTTCTTAAAGTGGCACTGCATGCCTTATCTGCCCCTCACTCACCTCTTCAACCTTTCCTAGCTACTGGTTCCATCCCTCTATATGGAAAACAGCTCAAGTAGTTCCACTACTCAAATCAGGTGATCCCATGGACCTTAACAATTATAGGCCCATTTCCATCTTACCGGTATTATCCAAGATGCTTGAAAACTAGTAAACCTGCAGTTAAGGGCCTATCTGGACACCAACAACCTGCTAAATCCAGCACAATCTGGGTTTAGATCAATGCATAGCAACCATCTCTGCCCTAGCAAAAGTCACTAACGATTGGCAGACTGCCTTGGATAAAAAGAATAGTATCTGTGCTGTGTTTCTGGATTTGAGTAAAGCATTTGATACAGTGGATCATGAATCATTAATCTCCTCTCTTAGCTCTGTAGGCCTTGATTCACTCTCCTCAATTGGTTTAGGTGCTATCTCTCTGGAAGGTTACAATTGGTAAAAATGAAAATGATCTATCTCCTCTAAACCATTGCTAAGAGGTGTACCGCAAGGTTCTATCCTGGGCCCATCCTCTTTGCCATTTATATTAATAACATTGACTCTAACCTCCTCAATCTAACATTCACCTGTTTGCTGATGATACTGTATTATATGTCAGCAACCTCACCATCAAAGCTTGTGAATTGTTACAGTCAGAATTCTCCATCCTGCAACACAACCTATTGGGAAAAAAATTACTTCAAATGCCAAAAAAAAAAGCTATGTTCTTTGCTACAAAGAATTGCTCTTCCACTACCCTTCATTCATCATCCCACAATTATCCACCTTATTTGGAGAAAAGCTGGAATTTGTGGATAAATTCAAATATCTTGGAGTCTGGATTGATAATAAGCTGATTACTCTGTCCACATTGAAGAGCTATTAAAAAGTTGAGACAAAGGCTTGGCCTATTTTACAGAATAAAGCATTACCTTACCAGAGACCCCAAACAAAGATTAATCCAGGCATCATTCCTATCCTCATTGACTATGCTGACTTTCTCACGGCCATTGCTCACTCTCCTCTTAAATAAGCTGGACACCCTGTATCACAGATCCATCAGATTTATTACAGACCTTCCTCCAGCACCCATCATTGCTCCCTTTACAAGGCAGTCAATTGGACATCCCTACAACACAGAAGAAAAAGAATGCTGCAATCTGGATTTTAAAGCTTTATCAGGCAAACTCCTCCTATATCTCAGACTGTTTCACCAGATCACATCCAGGCCATACACCTTAAGGATTAATAAGCTCATTATGCTAAAGATTCCCAATACCTGCACCCGGTTTGGGAGGGCTGCTATCAGCTATTCCCAGCATTTGTCTGAACTCACTCCAAAAATCTATGACTCTGAATACCCTCTTACCCTTATCAACCTTCAAAAATTATATACCACCCTATTTCCAGAGCTGTGCAACTGCTTCCATAAGGCCTAGTCCCCACCGAACCTATACCCTCCTTCTGTAATCCACTATGTTGAATTTCCTCTTCTACCCAGTCAGTTATCACATTTCATAAAAGCCTGTAGAAGCCCTACTATTTGATCATTACCCCTTCTATATCAATTATCCTCTTAATTGTTACAGGTTAGGTTTTTGTTACTGTGCCTTGTATATCTGTAAATTTTGTATATATTTCTTATTTATTGTTTGTACTAATGTTTATGCTATTCTCATGTCCTTGTAATAAACTTGTATCCTTCTTTGTATGACCACTCAGGTGTGAGTGTAAATGAGCTATGCTCAATGATGTTCGCCTGAATAAATAAAGATTTTGATTGATTGATTGATTGATTGATTGACATAGAAACATAGACTTTAACGGCAGATAAGGACCACTTGGTCCACCCAGTCTGCCCATTTCCCTACCTACTGGATAAGCTGCAGATTCTAGTAAACCAACAGCCTGTTTCCTGCAACCCCCCACTATAATTGCTTTGTGTTTGTCCCATGCATGTATGAATTCCCCCACTGTTTTAGACCCAACAACCTCCTCAGGAAGGCTGTTCCATGTATCCACCACTCTTTCTGTGAAAAAGAATTTCCTCACATTACCCCTGAGCCGTCCCCCCTCTATCTTTAAACTGTGCCCCCTTGTTCTTGCACATCCCTTTTTCTGAAAGATGCTACCCTCCTGGACTTTGTTGATTCCTTGAGGTACTTGAACATTTCAATCATGTCCCCCGTCCCTCCTTTCATCAAGGGTACACATATTAAGCTCTCTCAGTCTCTCCTCATATGGTTTCTGGATGTAGACCCTGCACCATTTTAGTTGCCCTCCTCTGGACTGCTTCCATCCTGTCTATGTCCTTGCGTAGATGAGGTCTCCAAAACTGCACACAGTACTCCAGATGGGGTCTCACCAACTGTCTGTACAGAGGGATAACCATTTCCTTTTTCTACTTGTGATGCCCCTTCCTATGCATCCCAGTATCTCCCTGGCTCTCCTTACTGACTCTTCACATTGCTTACCCACCCTTAGGTCATCTGATATGACTACCCCAGGTCCCTTTCCATTTTTGTTGTTGTTAGTACCTCCCTGCTAATGTGTACTCTTCTCCTGGTTTTTGTTTCCCAGGTGCATTACTTGCACTTATTTGTATTGAACTGTTGCCATATGTCTGACCATTCCTCCAACCTTGCCAAGTCCCTTCTCATCTTTTCTACCCCTCTTGTGTATCAACTCTGTTACAGATCTTTGTGTTAATCAGCAAAGAGGCAAACCTTTCCTCCAGACCTCTGCAATGTCACTTATAAAGATGTTAAAGAGGATTGGACCCAGTACTGAGCCTTGAGGTACTCCACTAGTAACCCCTTTCTTCGGAATGTGTTTCATTCACTATTACCTTCTGTGTCCTGTTGTGCAGCCAGTTCGCTACCTAGGCTACCACCTGGGACCCACTCCCAGGCTGGGCTAACTTGATTATTAATCTTGTGTGGGACTGTCAATGCCTTGCTAAAGTCTAGGTAGGCCATATCCACAGCCCCTCCCTGGTCTATTACTTTGGTCACCCAGTCAAAGAAATCAATTAGATTAGTCTGACATGACCTCCTGCTGTAAATCCATGCTGCTTTGGGTCCCTGTGCCTGCTGGCCTCTAGGTACTCAACAATTCTTTCTTTCAGAAGTGATTCCATCATTTTCCTACCACTGAGGTCAAACTTACAGGTCTGTAGTTTCCTGCTTCTGCCTTTGCTTCCACTTTTGTAAAGGGGAATCACATCTGCCCTCTTCCAGTCCTCAGGTACCACCCCATCTTGCCATGATTTGTTAAAAAGTGTGGTCAGTGGTGTCACTAGGTCCCCCTTAGTTCTTTTTAGGATTCTGGGTGAACCTGGCCAGGCCCCATTGCTTTTGTCCACCTTTGAGTTTTAGGAGTTCTTCAGTACTTTCTTCTGTGAATGGACTGGTGTCAACACCCCTACCCAGAGTGCTTCTATTGTCTGGTTTAGGTAACTGCTCCTCATCTTCTTTGGTGATACTGAGCAAAAGTATTCATTCAGTATCTCTGCCTTTTCACTGTCTCCCTCTGCCGACCTCCCTCTCCTTTATTAATCCCTCCCTTAACCTTTCTATGCACCCTAATGTACCTATAAAAGGATTTATCCCCCTTTTTGACCGAGTTGGCTATTTTTTCCTCGGTTTGTGCCTTTGCTATTCTGACTGCTTTTCCTACTTCTTTCTGCTTTAATTGATATAGTTCTCTGTCGTGCCTTCTGTGATTCCTTATACTTTTGAATGCAGCCTTTTCTCCTTAACCTCCCTGCCACCTCTTTTGAGAACCATAGTGTTTTTTCTCTGCTTTGTTTTCTTTATTTGTTTTACACAAAGACTTGTTGCTCTATGATGTGAGTTTTGATTTTCTCCATTGTTCTTCCACCTCTCCTATTTGGCCATTTGCTAGTGCATTCTTCAGGTGTTCACCCATTTTGCCAAAGTCAGCTCTTCTAAAGTCCAGTATCCTTGTTTTGGTATGGCTTATCTCCATGGTTGTGCTCATTGTGAGCACACTGTGCAGTGGTCACTTGTTCCCAGATGTCTACCGACTCTAAATTTGTGATCCTCTCCATTTGAGAGTACCAGGTCTAGTATTGCTCCTCCAGTGGGTTCCAGCACTAGCTGTCTAAGGTCTGCCTCGCAGGCATCGAGAATGACCCTACTCTTGGATGTGGCTGCAGTACATGTCCTCCAGTTAACATCTGGCATATTCAGGTCCCCATCAACAGTATCTCCCTTTTTCAGCCATTTTGAGAATGTCCTCATCATTCTCTTTGTCCATTTCTCCTTGAGATGGGGGTCTGTATACAACCCCTGGGATTGTGATGCCATTCTCCATCTCCAAGGTGACCCAAAGTGCCTCTTGTCCTCCCCCTTTACTTTTTAGTTCTGTAGCTTTGATCCCTTCCCTTATGTATAGAGCTACTCCACCTCCTCTTTTGCCTTCCCTGTCCCTTCTGTAGATTGTGTACCCTGGTATGTTGACATCCCAGTCATGGTTCTCAGTGTACCATGTTTCTGTGACTGCCACAATATCGAATTGTTCATCTTCCATCAAAGCTACTAGCTCAGAAAGCTTGTTTCCCAGACTACAGGCATTGGTAGTCATTGCCCTCCATTTAATGTTGGCATATACTTTTTTCCCCCATCCCTGCTCTTTTTGCTCTTATCTATTTTACCATTTACCCCCGTTCTGCCCTTTGTTGAGCTCTGTACCTCAGTGTTTACCCTACTACCTGCCATGTTTTGTGGGGAGAGGCTTGACTTTTCCTGCCTTTTATCAGTACCTCCCCCCTTTTCTAGTTTAAAAAGCTTGCCAAGGAAGCATTTAAACTCTGTCACCTAGGAGCTTGGTCCCTTTGGGACAAATGCAGACCGCATACCAGTATAGACCTTTATCTCTCCAGGTGGACGCCCAGTCCCCAATGAAGCCAAAGCCCTGTGCTCTGCACCAATTTTGCAACCATTCATTAAACTGCATGGTGTGTAGTACCTCAGCCTCACTCCTGCCATGGACTGGTAGCACCTCTGAGAAGGTTACTGTGCTTTTACCCATCTGAGGCCCCTCCCCAACTCCACAAATTCATTCTGCACTGCACTGGTCCCATGCCTAGCTAGGTCATTTGTCCCAAGGTGGACAATGATATCTAGTTTACTCTCCTGTGATGCTGCTTCTGCAATTGTGAGGATTTGCTTTTGTCCCTCCAAGCCATGGCACCAGGCAGGCAGCTTACTTCCTTCTCTCCCTTCCCAGTTCTACCCCCTAACAATTGGAGTCCCCTATCAGTAGCTGTTTTCTTCCCTGTGGTGTCCCTTGCCACCCTTTTTGAGTCTCCTTGTGGATGTCCTCAGCATTCTTCTGGGTCTCCACTGAGGGTGCCATCATAGAGGAACCTTGCTCTGCCAGAATGGCATATGATTTGTGTAGAGGTACACCTGGGGCTTCGTCTGGTCCACCACTCACACCCTCCCAGAACCCACTGTGGTCCAACTGCTCTTCATACCCGAACCTCTGACTCAGTGGTTGTGGCAGTGGTGCTCTTTGGGAGAGGGATGCCTCCTTAGTCCTTGCTAGTTCAGCTTTGGCGGTGGGCAACCTCCTCTCAGAGCTGACAGTTGCCTACAATAGACAGCAACGCAGTTTTCAGAATTTCTCCCGAAAACTGCTGCCCCACAGCCAGTGCATTGCACCACTCCCCACATGTTCTGCTCTCTTTATTATATACAATATGTAATTATATATGTATTACTACTTGTTTTGTGTACCTACTCTTTATGTCCGCTGCAGGTTATTAGGAATATGACAGTTCTGCCACAAGAACTGTTGAGGAAGTGATGTCAGAACTGTGTCTGTAAAGGAAATGCCATGCCTGGGGGTGGGGGAGGGAAGGGTGGTGGGTAGTGCACAGCCACTGGTGACTGTTAGAAACAATCAAATACACAACTGCTCCACCACCCTGGTAAGTACTGTCCTTATAGTAATACAACACACACCACAATTCACTAGACCAATGTCTCTAC
This sequence comes from Neoceratodus forsteri, assembly GCA_016271365.2. NCBI lineage: Eukaryota > Metazoa > Chordata > Ceratodontiformes > Ceratodontidae > Neoceratodus > Neoceratodus forsteri. Next base: position 1,470,737,885 of record CM057450.1, on the reverse strand, counting down.
ATAAACCACTCTACTGTGTCCAGGGATGAAATGAACTAACTTCTCAGCCAGCAGGACACTTTAAATGTTACAAAAATATCCTTCCAAATTCTAGGTCTCAACCTCAGCACTCCAAGCAAATTCAGTTGTATCTCACTCCTCTGGTTATAAAATTACTACACTTTTAATGGAATCCTGCAATTCTCTGCTTAATGCCAATTAGGAAAATAAAATAAAACCTTTTGTAGAAAGCGTAGCCCCTTTTCTACCAAATGCTCTGCAGTATTATGCCTTAATCAGGTTTCCAGGTTTAAATGGAGTTGGTTTGTTCTTGCAGTTACTTTCTCAGCTTCCAACAGACAATTTAAAGTCAGTGACTGGCTTCTAACTGTGAAGAATGCCTAGATCAAGCAGTGATGAAACCCCACCCAGAGCCAATTGATTGACTAGTGACACCTTGTGATGTAAGCAGGCTTTTCAATGCAGGCAGCCTGCTATGTCTGATTCCAATACACAAAACCTTTCAGTGCTAAAAAACTTAACTTCTCAGCCAGCAGGACACTTTAAATGTTACAAAAATATCCTTCCAAATTCTAGGTCTCAACCCCAGCACTCAAGCAAATTCAGTTGTATCTCACTCCCTCTGGTTATAAAATTACTACACTTTTAATGGAATCCTGCAATTTTCGGTGTAACCCCCCTGCAAATGGGGTTCCAAAGACTTCAGGAGCTTGCTTGAATGCTCCAAGCCTGAATGGTGTTTGGCATTTAAGCCATTTATCAGTGAGTGTTTTAGAGCCTCTGGTACTGTCTCTTTAAGAGCTGTCTGCTTGCAGACATAATTAGTTTGTATGGGGACTGTGTGCTTTCTGAGTACCACTCGAGCTGCTGCCAATTCACTTCATTTTTGCAGTCACTAGAGTGCAAAGGAACCTATCTGAAAGATGTAACTGTTTGCCAGAAATTATTTAGAGTAATAATGAAATTACAGTTTGTCTAACTGCTTTTTGCAGTCAGAACTGTGTCTGCTAGTTCCCCATTCTAGTTTTGAACTGCTGAACTGGACCAATCAGTGTGGGGTAAGCTAGCTCTGAAATGGTGCCTTGGACGAATCAGAACTTGGACTCATAATCTGAGCCAGCCACAAGAGGATTGTATGGGCAGTGACTCTGGGAGATGTAGTTTAGACTTCAGTGCCTTTTGGACCAACAGCAGCAGTCTATCAGTGAGTGACAGCCAATCCAGTCAAGAACTGGGAGGAACTCAAAGAAGTGCCCGGTTTGTCGGGTTGAGTTTCAGTTGAGCTTTGCAGTGAAGAAGGAAGGAGCCCTGTGCTTTTTCAGTGTGCAGTTTTAGTCAAAAACATGTGTAAGGCCCAGAGTTCCGGTCTGCAGCTTGTGTAACAGCTTGTTAGGACTGGAATCCGTCCCTGTGAAAAGAATCAAAGGATCTCTGAAGAGTAGAAACCAGGCTCACCCTGTAGAAGACTGGAGGAATTGCTGAAAATTGCACTCGGTCTGTCAGGAACTGAATCTGCTGTGTGTTCTCCGGTATTGTGCAGTAATTACATCGGGATACAGATGCAGCCTGCCTGGTATAGTGTTTTCTTTTATATGGATGTGTGAAGAGGTTTGTGCACTCAAGTGAGCCCTGCTGACATTGAAGGACCCTATCTTATTTGGAGGTCGTGAGTACTAATTCAGGGTCGCTCTCGTTGAATTGCCACATTAAATCCAAATGGAATTACTGTACTGTTGACTGTTTAATTCTCCTTTTCTCTGTGTGAAAGGGCCCCTACCAGCTGCCACGGGTTTGACTAGCCACTAGGGCTTGGGTACCAGGACAGTAACTGATAGGGATAGGCTCGTGCACAGAGCCATAGGTAGATTATTAGAGTGATAAGCTAATTAACCTGATTTCCCTGTCCTTGTTATATCCCCCTAAATAAATCAGAGCTGCTTGTTTCAGCAAGTTATACTGCCTGAGGTTTTTGTCTATGTTAAAGAAGTACTGTACTGTGATTATTGCACTGTATCTCATTTCACAGGAGGTCCCAGTGCCGGAACCAGACCTGGGGGTAAGTGTATACTGTGAAGGTAATTCTGATATATTGTGTGGGCCACTAGTGGGAAGAAAGGGGTTGCAGTGTCCCAGAGGCTGTGACCAAGTTAGTTTAACTATTGCAAACCCTGACCTCTGGGTGGAGGCACCGCCATTGGATCCAGGCCCCTCAACCTGTTAGTGGCAAATCAGGCAGGGTAGTAGCCCCTGGGATAGCGCCATCTAGGGTTACATCTTGGAGGCTCACCGCTGGGATTGTGTGTCCTCTAGTGGCCATATTTACGAACCACTGTTAAGAAAAATGGGTACTCCGACAGAAGTGGCTGTGCACCGGCTGGTGGAGTGGTGTACTGGGAGGAGATCGACCTCAAAATGCTATGCTTATCCTGGACATCCCCTGGGTATCAATATGGACACTGTGCAGGAGTACTTTCCAAGGTGGAAGGTTTACAAAACCCTGTGGTGGTGGTGGGTCGGCATGCTAATCTGCTCACCCACACTTTCCTGGCCCTAGTAGAGTTTAAGGATCCCATAGATAGCTCCAAAGTGCCACAGACCATTACCCCAGAGGGAGCCCTCACTGCTTGAGAGTGATAACTAATGACAGGAAGACCTGGGGGATCAGCCCTCACCACTATCTGAAACCTTGAGGAGAAATTTGCTGAATGGTTGCTGGGAGAGGGAAAACTGTGGAGGACTTGAAGAAACTATTTCTTGCCACCTGGGGTGTTCCTTCCCCAACACCTCTCCCTCCAGTGCCCGTAATGGTGGCTGAACCAATGCAGACTCCTATTTCTGCACCTGCCATTAGTCACGACTCTTACCAAGGTTGAGGATCTTCTGGCACCTCCCACCCCCAAGGGAGGATGACTGGGAGACCTGGATAGACCATGTTGCCCCCAAGTGCTAGGATGGCAATGCTCGGAAGGCAAAAGCGAAAGAGGGTTAGTGAGAGCCCGAGGTCCTGCCCTGGCTACCATCAGTGCTAAACGGGCCAGTAACCCCTGAAGCGACTGCACAGGCCTATCTTGAGGCCTTGGAGAATGTGTATGGGAGCCCAGATTCTGATGAGGACCTATGGTGGAGAGTAAGAAATGCACAACAGTACCAAGGGAGTTGTTGTCTGTGTATGTCTCTCGGCTGGAAAATTGTTGCAAGAATGCCTCAGAAAGGGTAGTTTGCCAGCGATTGAACTGGACCCGAACCAGACTGGACAGAATCCTTAAGTCTGCCCCTTCTCAGAACTGCTGTTGCTTCAGTTACGCCTGGCAAATCGACTGGAATCCCCACCCTCCTATGATGAGTTAATGAGAGAAATTGAGGAGTTGAGAAAGGCGACTCGGGAGGTACCTGCACAGCAGCTGTGGCTACGACCAGGTGGCTGAGGGTGACCCATCAAGTGAAGTTCAGGGGCAGAGGTTGACAGTCAATGAGTGCTCTGACAAGGAAAAAGATATGCCACAATGGGGCGAACTGTTGAGAGAGATCCGGGAATTCAAAAACAGTCCCTTTATGAAGGCCACGCCTGCAAGTACGGGCCCTGACCTTATCCGACTGCATCTGCTATGGGGGTGGGGGTACCACCCATGTATCTCCTGCTGATAACAGCTCCAAACTCAATTCCTTGACCAGGAAGTGGAGAAACTGACTTAGATGTCTCCAAATGCTTATCACGCCGCAGACAGAGATGGCATCCAGGTTTCCAGTTATAATACCCCCGCCCTGGCTCCCAGTGTGGCGCCTCGGCCAGCTCAAACTCCAGAAAGTATGTTTTGCTATAATTGTGGGAAAGATGGGCACATGAAAAGGGAATGCAGTCCCCAAAGACACTGACAAAGTTGCATATAGGCTACAAGGAGAGCTTAGGAGAAGAAATCAGTGGTTGAGAGGTACCACTATGATCCCAGTGAGGGCACCAAAATGCTAATTCACGTCCTTTTGTGGCAAGGTCAGTTGCCCAGGCCCCCATTACCGCCTCTCCAGACTGGTCCAGAATAGTGGGTCCCTCCATGGAGACCACTGTAAAGGTGAATGGAGTGTCTACAAGAGCTGTATTAGACAGTGGCTCCCAAGTGACAATTATGTTCCAGGATTGGTATCAGAAGCATTTGTCAGACGTACTTTCAACCATTAGAAGGACTGCATGTATGGGGTTAAGTGAGAAGGCCTACCCTATTCCGGTATATCCGAATTTGGCTGTCTTTCCCACCTCCGATGAGACCCTAGCCTTAGTGTGTCCCCCACTGGACTGTATGGATGGTGTCCCTTTGTTGATTGGAACAAATGCTCATATGTTCGGAAGGCTGGCACAGTTGTGTTATGAAAACAGGGTCAAAGACTAGTAGGGCTTTAGAGTTCGGCTTTAATTAAGAAGGCCTATGAGGCACAGAGATGCTGAAAAACAGAACCAGAGGAACCCGGTGAATTGTATGGAAGAAGGATCCTGAGTCTCTGATCCTGGCGCCAAATGCCCAGGTGTACCTTACAGGAGAGGTCCGGTGATTAGAAAGGATGTTAAGAATAAAGTATTAATGTTGGGATGCACCAGGCGCGATGGAAAATTGCCAGAGGACTGCTGGTCGTTTAGTATTTTGCCCGCTGGAGCTCATGCTTATGCCAGAAGGGTAATGGTCCAAGTTCATAATGTGTCTGAAAGAGACATTCGAGTAAACAGAGGTTGCATCCTGGCTAATGTGCATTGTGCAGACACTGCAATGCTACCTACAGCAAGAGTTCAAGGAAGAATGACAGAGTAACGCCTGACTTGTTTGATTTAGCGGTCTTCTCGCTGCCAGCTGAATGGAAAGTGAGGATCAGTGAGAAGCTTGCCCAGACAGACCAGGTGTTTTCTTTTGAAGGAATGGGATGTAGGATGCGTGCACGAGCTGAGCACAATATCCGGCTGCATGACGAAAGACCATTTCCTGTGGAGAGGTCTCGGACGCCTGGCACCTGCTGACATAGATGATGTGAGACGGCATCTGCAAGAGATGTTAGCTGCTGGTGTAATACAAGAACTAGAAGCCTTATGCTTCCCCATTGTGGTAGTGAGGAAAAGAATGGAACAGTAAGGATGTGTGGATTATCGCTTTTTGTAAACCGTGGACTATCCTGATCAATTACACAATGCCCCGCATTCAGGATGCTTTGGCTGCTACTAAAGCGGGAGCAAGTGGTTCTCTGTGCTGGATCTCCGTAGTGGGTACTACTAGATCCCGGCGGCCCAGAGACCGTGAGAAGACGGCTATCTGTCCGCTTGGTTTATGAATTCATGAGGATGCCTCATAGGGATTTCAGGTGCCCCAGCCACTTTTCAACGATTGATGGAGCATGCAGTGGGGACATGAACTACTAGAGTGCCTGGTATACCTAGATGATGTTATTGTGTTTGGCAGCTCACTGGAGGAACATGAGAGCAGATTATTTAAGGTATTAATTTGACTGGAGGACTTTGGCCTTAAACTGTCCATTGATAAGTGTCAATTCTTTCAAACATCAGTAAAGTATGTGGGACACATAGTATCCACCGAGGAATAGAGACCGACCCAAGTAAAGTTGAGGCCTTGACCACCTGGCCACAGCCCAAAAATCTAAAAGAACTGCAAAGATTCCTGGATTCTGTGTATATATTACGCCCATCAAGGATCAGTTCAAGAGTGATCCTACTACTTTCTAACTCCATCAAGGGTATCCCCCAACCCACAAAAATACCAAAAGTCAGCATCCTCAAGACTGAAAGAGTGTATTTTATCCAAGTGAAGTATTTAGACTGGGCTGGACTCCTGATTGTGAGACTGCTTTTCATGAGATCATATATCAACTTACCCATGCTCCAGTGCTGGCCTATGCGATCCAGAAAACCTTCGTCCTGCACACTGATGCTAGCCACAGGGGTTGGGGCTGTGTTGTACCAAGAGCACGAGGTGGCCTGAGACCAGTGGCCTTTGCCAGTAGGCGACCTCCATCCGAAAAGAACTATCCTGTACATAAGTTAGAGTTCCTAGCTTTGAAGTGGGCTATTGTTGACCAATTCCATGAGTACTTGATATGGGGCTAAAATACTAGTAAAAACTGACAATAATCCTTTGACCTATGTAGACCTCAGCTAGTTGGATGCCACTGGCCATAGGTGGCTTTCTGCATTATCTACATATGACTATGCTCCTAACATTGAGCAGGTCTGAACCACTAGATGCTGATGCTTCTCCCGGAGGCCTGTTCCCTAGAATGATTGGGTCCGATTGGCATGAATCTGACATTCAGGCACTCTGCGGAAGTTTGACAGGGAGGAACAAATGTCCCGCAGACGCAGTGGACTGCATGGTGGATTGCTTGGGCCTCTGAGTGCATGCCTGCTGCTTGTGCCACTTTTCTGCAATAGACATTGGTGCACTGCCTCAGCTTGACAATGACAGTATTTGGCGTGCTCAATCTCGCGATCCCATGATCAAAGCAGCTTTAGGAAGCCCTCTATGCAGGAAAAGATGTGTCCAAATTAAACCCACTGATTTGAGAACTGCACTGTTATACAAAGAAGGTCCTAAGTTGAAACTGATCAATAAACTGTTATACAGAGAAACATGTAGACAGAGAGGAGGACAAGTAGACAAACAACAACTAGTGCTGCCCACTGCCTTCGAGGACTCAGTACTGAGGTCCTTGCACAACCACATGGGGCACCTTGGTATAGACAGAACACTTGACTTGGTGAGATCCAGATTCTATTGGCTAAGATGGGGGCTGATGTGAGCAACACATTGAACTTGTGGCCGCTGCTTACAGAGGAAAGCTTTGCCCCAGAGGGCTGCCCTTGTTAACATCACCACCAGTGCACCCATGGAGCTGGTCTGTATTGATTTTCTGAGTTTGGAGTCAGATCAAAGAAATATCAGTAATGTGTTGGTGGTCACTGACCATTTCATGAGATATGCCCAGCTTTCCCACCAAAGACCAGAAAGCATCCACTGTGGTCAAAGTACTTGTAGAAAACTTTTTGTTCACTATGGGGCTCCACAAAGAATCCATTCTGATCAAGGGAGAGACTTGAGAGTCATCTGATCAAAGAGATGCTTTCTCTGTGGGAGTCGAAAGTCCAGAACACTCCTTACCACCCCAGGGGACCCCACAGCCTGAACGTTTCAACCGCACTTTGCTAGTATACTAGGCACCCTGCACCCAAAGGACAAGCTCTAGATGGAGCCAACAAATTAGCACCCTGGTACATGCTTATAACTGCACCAAGTGTGATGCCACTGGATTCTCCCTACCGCCTGATGTTTTGAAGAGAAGCTCGACCTACCAGTAGATGTGTTTTGGGTCTCTCCTGATGGGGTTCAAGCTGACAACTATTTACAGTATGCAAAGTTAAAGGCCCAGCTAACTCATGCGTACTCAACTGGCTCAAACCATGGCTGCCAAAAGAAATCTGGCCAACAAAGAAAGGTATGATAAAAGGTGAAAGCACAGGAACTCCAGGAGGGAGATCGGGTATTGCTAAGAAATCTGGGACTGCATGGCAAGCACAAGATTGCTGACAGATGGTACCATCTCCCTCACATTGTAGTGGGCAAACTAGATGATCTGCCAGTGTACAAAGTAAGGCCTGAGAATAATTCAAAAGATGTAAAACAATGCATAGAAATCATTTACTGCCCATTGGACAAAATCTTAATTGAGTCTGAACCCTAGAAGATGCCCCTCTGGACCAGTGACTAGAGCTGCTGCTAAGAAAAGATCAAGAAAGTCTGCACCTACAGAAGCAAAGTTAAAGTGTTCCCTCCACAAGTCCCAGTTGAGCATGACTGTCAGTCCATATCGGAAGAAAGTGAGAGTGATCTGAATACTATCCTTCTTACGAACTGAGTCCAGTGTTTGGGCAATCCCTAGTCAATACTGGAGATGAAGCTGGGCCTTCTGGACTGTCTAAGCCCCCCAGCTTCATCCCTGGAGCATGCTCCCAGAAAGTGGAAGTGCAAAGCATCAGATCAGATGAAATGGAATCATTGTGCATGGTTGAACTGTTTGAGCTTTCAGGAGGAAAATGATAGATTAGGGCAGACTGGTGATACAACGAACAAGAAGAGTATTTTGAGTGCCCTGACAGTCCACTGCCAGAGTCCGAAGATCTCCATCACGAGCCAAATGTTGTGGACTCAGAAACTGTAACTCCTGGAGCTGAAGGTGCCCCAAGTTCTAGCCTCTCTACCCCCATGGAGACTCCCCTGACAAGTGAGGGACAATGCTGAAAATGAGGCTCAGAGTGCAGAGACTATAACAGTTCCCCCTAGAAAGACTGGTCGAGCTGTAAAGCCTGGTGCACCTCAGTTATGATTCACTTGGGAGGCCTGTGGACTTGCCTCTCAATGTTGTCCATAAAGTGTATGTGTCCCCGAGCTCATTGCCCAAACTGAGCATCAGTGCTAACTCCAAGTTACTTTGGTGCTCCTCTAGCATGGTGCCCTTGCCCCATCCAGCCTCAAGGTAACTGATAGGAAAGGGGCCCCCTCTTCAGGTTTCATGTACAAGAGGTAATAACTTGAGTTATGGTACAATGTGTATGTATACTGTGTAAAGAGTGACGACTGCAATGTTTCAGAAATGTGTTCTTGGTTAATGATATATTGACTGATGATTACATGTGCGAGCCTAATGCAAATGTATATGGTTGCAGTTGAAACTTATGGGTACTTGCTTGACGCAGACGCCAAGCTTTCCCAGGCCAGGAAGGTTGTAACCCCCTGCAAATGGGGTTCCAAAAAGACTTCCAGGAGCTTGCTTGAATGCTCCAAGCCTGAATGGTGTTTGGCATTTAGCCTATTTATCAGTGAGTGTTTTAGAGCCTCTGTACTGTCTCTTTAAGAGCTGTCTGCTTGCAGACATAATTAGTTTGTATGGGGACTGTGTGCTTCTCTGAGTACCACTCGAGCTGCTGCCAATTCACTTCATTTTGCAGTCACTAGGAGTGCAAAGGAACCTATCTGAAAGATGTAACTGTTTGCCAGAAATTATTTAGAGTAATAATGAAATTACAGTTTGTCTAACCTGCTTTCTTTGCAGTCAGAACTGTGTCTGCTAGTTCCCCATTCTAGTTTTGAACTGCTGAACTGGACCAATCAGTGTGGGGTAAGCTAGCTCTGAAATGGTGCCTTGGACGAATCAGAACTTGGACTCATAATCTGAGCCAGCCACAAGAGGATTGTATGGGCAGTGACTCTGGGAGATGTAGTTTAGACTTCAGTGCCTTTTTGGACCAACAGCAGCAGTCTATTGTGAGTGACAGCCAATCCAGTCAAGAACTGGGAGGAACTCAAAGGAAGTGCCCGGTTTTGTCGGTTGGAGTTTTCAGTTGAGCTTTGGCAGTGAAGAAGGAAGGAGCCCTGTGCTTTTTCAGTGTGCAGTTTTAGTCAAAAAACGTGTGTAAGGCCCAGAGTTCCGGTCTGCAGCTTGTGTAACAGCTTGTTAGGACTGAATCCGTCCTGTGAAAAAGAATCAAAGGATCTCTGAAGAGTAGAAACCAGGCTCACCCTGTAGAAGACTGGAGGAATTGCTGAAAATTGTACTCGGTCTGTCAGGAACTGAATCTGCTGTGTGTTCTCCCGGTATTGTGCAGTAATTGCGATCGATACAGAGATGCAGCCTGCCTGGTATAGTGCTTTTTTATATGGATGTGTGAAGAGGTTTTGTACCTCAAGTGAGCCCTGCTGACATTGAAGGACCCTATCTTATTTGGAGGTCGTGAGTACTAATTCAGGGTCGCTCCTGTTGAATTGCCACATTAAATCCAAATGGAATTACTGTACTGCTGACTGTTTAATTCTCCTTTTCTCTGTGAAAGGGCCCCTACACAGCTGCCACGGTTTGGGCTAGCCACTAGGGCTTGGGTCCCAGGGACAGTAACTGATAGGGATAGGCCTGTGCACAGAGCCATAGGTAGATTATTAGAGTGATAAGCTAATTAACCTGATTTCCCCGTCCTTGTTATATCCCCTAAATAAATCAGAGCTGCTTGTTTCAGCAAAGTTATACTGCCTGAGGTATTTGTCTATGTTAAAAGTACTGTACTGTGATTGTTGCACTGTATCTCATTTCACAGGAGGTCCCAGTGCGGAACCAGACCTGGGGTAAGTGTATACTGTGAAGGTAATTCTGATATATTGTGTGGGCCACTAGTGGGAAGAAAGGGGTTGCAGTGTCCCAGAGGGCTGTGACCAAGTTATTTAACTATTGCAAACCCTGACCTCTGGGTGGAGGCACCGCCATTGGATCCAGGCCCCTCAACCTGTTAGTGGCAAATCAGGCAGGGGTAGTAGCCCCTGGGATAGCGCCATCAGGGGTTACATCTTGGAGGCTCACCGCTGGGATTGTGTGTCCTCTGGTGGCCATATTTACGAACCACTGTTAAGAAAAAATGGGTACTCCGACAGAAGTGGCTGTGCACCGGCTGGTGGAGTGGTGTACTGGGAGGAGATCGACTTCCAAATGCTATGCTTATCCTGGACATCCCTGGGTATCAATACGGACACTGTGCAGGGAGTACTTTCCAAGGTGGAAGGTTTACAAAACCCTGTGGTGGTGGGTCGCATGCTAATCTGCTCACCCACTTTCCTGGCCTAGTAGAGTTTAAGGATCCCATAGATAGCTCCAAAGTGCCACAGACCATTACCCAGAGGAGCCCTCACTGCTTGGAGAGTGATAACTAAGGACAGTAAAGACCGGGGGAATCAGCCCCACCACTATCTGAAACCTTTGAGGAGAATTTGCTGAATGGTTGCTGGGAGGGGAAAACTGTGGAGGACTTGAAGAAACTATTCTTGCCACCTGGGGTGTTCCTCCCCCAACACCTCTCCTGCTCCAGTGCCCGTAATGGTGGCTGAACCAATGCAGACTCTTATTTCTGCACCTGCCATTAGTCACGACTCTTACCGGTTGAGGATCTCTCTGGCACCTCCCACCCCAAGGGAGGATGATGGGGACCTGGATAGACTATGTTGCCCCAAAGTGCTAGAATGGCAGTACTCGGGAGAGGCGAAGAGGGTTGGTGAGAGCCTCCGAGGTCCTGCCCTGGCTACCATCAGTGTTAAGCAGGCCAGTAACCCTGAAGCGCTACTCGACAGGCCTATCTTGAGGCCTTGGAGAATGTATGGGAGCCCAGATTCTGATGAGGACCTAGGTGGAGAGTAAGAAATGCACAACAGTACAAGGGGAGTTGTTGTCTGTGTATGTCTCTGCTGGAAAAATTGTTGCAAGAATGCCTCAGAAAGGGTAGTTTGCCAGCGATTGAACTGGACCGAACCAGACTGGACAGAATCCTTAAGTCTGCCCCTTCTCAGAACTGCTGTTGCTTCAGTTACGCCTGGCAAATCGACTGGAATCCCACCTCCTATGATGAGTTAATGAGAGAAATTCGAGGAGTTGAGAAAAAGGCGACCTCGGGAGGTACCTGCACCAACAGCTGTGGCTACGACCCGGTGACTGAGGGTGACCCATCAAGTGAAGTTCAGGGCAGAGGTTGACAGTCAATGAGTGCTCTGACAAGGGAAAAGATATGCCACAATGGGGCGAACTGTTGAGAGATCCGGAATTCAAAAACAGTCCGTTTATGAGGCCACGCCTGCAAGTGCGGGCCTGACCTATATCCAACTGCATCTAGTGGGGTGGGGGTACCACCCATGTATCTCCTGCTGATAACAGCTCCAAAACTCAATTCCTTGACCAGGGAAGTGAGAAACTGACCAGATGTCTCCAAATGCTTATCACGCGCAGACAGAGATGGCATCCAGGTTTCAAGTTAGTAATACCCCCCCGCCTCTGGCTCCCAGTGTGGCGCCTCAGCCAGCTCCAAACTCCAGAAAGTATGTTTTTGCTATAATTGTGGGAAAGATGGGCACATGAAAAGGAATGCCAGTCCCCAAAAGACACTGACAAAGTTGCATATAGGCTACAAGGAGAGCTTGGAGAAAAATCAGTGGTTAAGAGGTGCTGACATGATCCCAGTGAGGGCACCAAAATGCTAATTCACGTCCTTTTGTGGCAAGTCAGTTGCCCAGGCCCCCATTACCGCCTCCAGACTGGTCCAGAATAGTGGGTCCCTCCATGGAGACCACTGTAAAGGTGAATGGAGTGTCTACAAGAGCTGTATTAGACAGTGGCTCCCAAGTGACAATTATGTTCCAGGATTGGTATCAGAAGCATTTGTCAGACGTACCCTTACAACCATTAGAAGGACTGCATGTATGGGGTTAAGTGAGAAGGCCTACCCTATTCCGGGTATATCCAATTTGGCTGTCTTTCCCACCTCCGTGGCTGGAGTGGCCGAACAAGTAGAGACCCTAGCCTTAGTGTGTCCCCCACTGGACTGTGGATGGTGTCCTTTGTTGATTGGAAACAAATGCTCATATGTTCGGAAGGCTGGCACAGTTGTGTTATGAAAACAGGGTCAAAGACTAGTAGAGCTTAAGAGTTCCGCTTTAATTAAGAAGGCCTATGAGGCACAGAGAGATGCTGAAAAACAGAACCAGAGGAACCGGTCGGAATTGTATGGAAGAAGGATCCTGAGTCTCTGATCCTGAGCCAAATGCCCAGTGTACCTTACAGGAGAGGTCCGTATCAGAAAGGATGTTAAGAATAAAATATTAATGTTGGATGCACCAGGCGATGGAAAATTGCCAGAGGACTGCTGGTCAAGCCTAGTATTTTGCCCGCTGGAGCCCATGCTTATGCCAGAAGGGTAATGGTCCAAGTTCATAATGTGTCTGAAAGAGACATTCGAGTAAACAGAGGTTGCATCCTGGCTAATGTGCATTGTGCAGACACTGCAGTGCTACCCAGCAGCAAGAGTTCAAGGAAGAATGACAGAGTAACGCCTGACTTGTTTGATTTGGCGACTCCCGCTGCCAGCTGAATGGAAAGTGAGGATCAGTGAGAAGCTTGCCCAGACAGACCAGGTGTTTTCTTTAAAGGAATGGGATGTAGGATGCGTGCAAGGAGCTGAGCACAATATCCGCTGCATGACGAAAAGACCATTTCGTGAGAGGTCTCGGCGCCTGGCACCTGCTGACATAGATGATGTGAGACAGCATCTGCAAGAGATGTTAGCTGCTGGTGTAATACAAGAATCCAGAAGCCCTTATGCTTCCCCCATTGTAGTAGTGAGGAAAAAGAATGGAACAGTAAGGATGTGTGTGGATTATCGCACTTAAACCGTGGACTATCCCTGATCAGTACACAATGCCCCGCATTCAGGATGCTTTGGACTGCCTAAGCGGAGAGCAAGTGGTTCTCTGTGCTGGATCTCCATGAGTGGGTACTGAATCCCGATGGCCCCAGAGGACCGTGAGAAGGCGGCCTTATCTGTCCGCTTGGCTATGAATTCATGAGGATGCCTAAGGGATTTCAGGTGCCCAGCCACTTTTCAGCGATTGATGGAGTGTGCAGTGGGGACATGAACTTACTAGAGTGCCTGGTATACCTAGATGATGTTATTGTGTTTGGCAGCTCACTGGAGGAACATGAGAGCAGATTATTTAAGTATTGGACCGACTGGAGGACTTTGGCCTAAACTGTCCATTGATAAGTGTCATTCTTTCAAACATCAGTAAAGTATGTGGGACACATAGTATCCACCGAGGAATAGAGACCGACCCAAGTAAAGTTGAGGCCTTGACCACCTGGCCACAGCCAAAAATCTAAAAAGAACTGCAAAGATTCCTGGGATTCTGTGGTTATTATCGGCGCTTCATCAAGGACTATTCAAGAGTGATCCGCCTCTTACTTAACCTTACTCAAGGGTATCCCCAACCCACAAAAATACCAAAAGTCAGCGTCCTCAAGACTGAAAGAGTGTATTTTCATCCGAGTGAAGTATTTGGGGCCAGCTGGACTCCTGATTGTGAGACTGCTTTTCATGAGATCATATCAACTTACCCATGCTCCAGTGCTGGCCTATGCGATCCAAGAAAACCTTACGTCCTGCACACTGATGCTAGCTTAGCAAGGGTTGGGGCTGTTTGTACCAAGAGCACGAGAATGGCCTGAGACCAGTGGCCTTTGCCAGTAGAAGCCTGACCCCATCCGAAAAGAACTATCCTGTACATAAGTTAGAGTTCCTAGCTTTGAAGTGGGCTATTGTTGACCAATTCCATGAGTACTTGTATGGGGCTAAAATACTAGTAAAAACTGACAATAATCCTTTGACCTATGTGCAGACCTCAGCTAAGTTGGATGCCACTGGCCATAGGTGGCTTTCTGCATTATCTACATATGACTCATGTCTCGAATACCGAGCAGGTCTGAACCACATAGATGCTGATGCTCTCCCGGAGGCCTGTTCCCAGAATGATTGGGTCCGATTGGCAGAATCTGACATTCAGGCACTCTGCTGAAGTTTGACAGGGAGGAACAAATGTCCACGGACGCAGTGGACTGCATGGTGGATTGCTTGGGAGCCTCTGAGAATTGCATACCTGCTGCTTATTGCCACTTTTCTGCAATAGACATTGGTGCACTGCCTCAGCTGGACAATGACAGTATTTGGCGGCTCAATCCACGATCCCATGATCAAAGCAGCTTTAGAAGCCCTCTATGCAGGAAAAGATGTGTCCAAATTACGCCCCACTGATTTGAGAACTGCACTGTTATACAAAGAAGGTCCTAAGTTGAAACTGATCAATAAACTGTTATACAGAGAAACAGTAGACAGAGGGGACAAGTAGACAAACAACAACTAGTGCTGCCCACTGCCTTCGAGACTCAGTACTGAGGTCCTTGCACAACCACATGGGGCACCTTGGTATAGACAGAACACTTGACTTGGTGAGATCCAGATTCTATTGGCCTAAGATGGGGGCTGATGTGGAGCAACACATTCGAACTTGTAGCCGCTGCTTACAGAGGAAAGCTTTGCCCCAGAGGGCTGCCCCCCTTGTTAACATCACCACCAGTGCACCCATGGAGCTGGTCTGTATTGATTTTCTGAGTTTGGAGTCAGATCAAAGAAATATCAGTAATGTGTTGGTGGTCACTGACCATTTCACGAGATATGCCCAAGCTTTCCCCACCAAAGACCAGAAAGCATCCACTGTGGTCAAAGTACTTGTAGAAAACTTTTTTGTTCACTATGGGGCTCCACAAAGAATCCATTCTGATCAAGGGAGAGACTTTGAGAGTCATCTGATCAAAGAGATGCTTTCTCTGTGGGGAGTGCGAAAGTCCAGAACCACTCCTTACCACCCCAGGGGACCCACAGCCTGAACGTTTCAACCGACTTTGCTAGATATGCTAGGCACCGCACCCAAAGGACAAGCCTAGATGGAGCCAACAAATTAGCACCCTGGTACATGCTTATAACTGCACCAAAGTGATGCCACTGGATTCTCCCCTACCGCCTGATGTTTGGAAGAGAAGCTCGACTACCAGTAGATGTGTGTTTTGGGGTCTCTCCTGATGGGGTTCAAGCTGACAACTATTTACAGTATGTGCAAAAGTTAAAGGCCCAGCTAACTCATGCGTACCAACTGGCTCAAACCATGGCTGCCAAAAGAAATCTGGCCAACAAAGAAAGGTATGATAAAAGGTGAAAGCACAGGAACTCCAGGAGGGAGATCGGTATTGCTAAGAAATCTGGGACTGCATGGCAAGCACAAGATTGCTGACAGATGGCACCATCTCCTCACATTGTAGTGGGCAAACTAGATGATCTGCCAGTGTACAAAGTAAGGCCTGAGAATAATTCAAAAGATGTAAAACAATGCATAGAAATCATTTACTGCCCATTGGACAAATCTTAATTGAGTCTGAACCCCTAGAAGATGCCCCTCTGGACCAGTGACTAGAGCTGCTGCTAAGAAAAGATCAAGAAAGTCTGCACCTACAGAAGCAAAGTTAAAGTGTTCCCTCCACAAGTCCCAGTTGAGCATGACTGTCAGTCCATATCGGAAGAAAGTGAGAGTGACTTTGAATACTATCCTTCTTACGAACTGAGTCAATTGTTTCGGGCAATCCCTAGTCAATACTGGAGATGAAGCTGGGCCTTCTGGACTGTCTAAGCCCCAGCTTCATCCCTGGAGCCAATGCTCCCAGAAAGTGAAGTGCAAAGCATCAGATCAGATGAAATGGAATCATTGTGCATGGTTGAACTGTTTGAGCTTTCAGGGAGGAAAATGATAGATTGGGGCAGACTGGTGATACACCGAACAAGAAGAGTATTTTGAGTGCCCTGACAGTCCACTGCCAGTGTCCGAAAGCTCTCCATGCGAGCCAAATGTTGTGGACTCAGAAACTGTAACTCCTGGAGCTGAAAGTGCCCCAAGTTCTAACCTCTCTACCCCATGGAGACTCCCTGACAAGTGAGGACAATGCTGAAAATGAGGCTCAGAGTGCAGAGACTATAACAGTTCCCCCTAGAAAGACTGGTCGAGCTGTAAAGCCTGTGGTGCACCTCAGTTATGATTCACTTGGGAGGCCTGTGGACTTGCCTCTCAATGTTGTCCATAAAGGAGTGTATGTGTCCCCGAGCTCATTGCCCAAACTGAGCATCAGTGCTAACTCCAAGTTACTTGTGTTGCCCTCTAAGTATGGTGCCCTTGCCCCATCCAGCCCCAAGGTAACTGATAGGAAGGGCCCCTCTCTCAGGTTTCATGTACAAGAGGTAATAACTTGAGTTATGGTACAATGTGTATGTAATACTGTGTAAAGAGGACGTACTGCAATGTTTCAGAAATGTGTTCTTGGTTAAATGATATATTGACTGATGATTACATGTGCGAGCCTAATGCAAATGTATATGGTTGCAGTTGAAACTTATAGGGTACTTGCTTGACGCGGACGTCAAGCTTTCCCAGGCTAGGAAGGGTGTGAACCTCTGCAAATGGGGTTCCAAAAGACTTCCAGGAGCTTGCTTGAATGCTCCAAGCCTGAATGGTGTTTGGCATTTAAGCCATTTATCAGTGAGTGTTTTTAGAGCCTCTGGTACTGTCTCTTTAAGAGCTGTCTGCTTGCAGACATAATTAGTTTGTATGGGGGACTGTGTGCTTCTCTGAGTACCACTCGAGCTGCTGCCAATTCACTTCATTTTGCAGTCACTAGGAGTGCAAAGGAACCTATCTGAAAGATGTAACTGTTTGCCAGAAATTATTTAGAGTAATAATGAAATTACAGTTTGTCTAACCTGCTTTCTTTGCAGTCAGAACTGTGTCTGCTAGTTCCATTCTAGTTTTGAACTGCTGAACTGGACCAATCAGTGTGGGGTAAGCTAGCTCTGAAATGGTGCCTTGGACGAATCAGAACTTGGACTCATAATCTGAGCCAGCCACAAGAGGATTGTATGGGCAGTGACTCTGGGAGATGTAGTTTAGACTTCAGTGCCTTTTGGACCAACAGCAGCAGTCTATTGTGAGTGACAGCCAATCCAGTCAAGAACTGGGAGGAACTCAAAGGAAGTGCCCGTTTTGTCGGTTGGAGTTTCAGTTGAGCTTTGGCAGTGAAGAAGGAAGGAGCCCTGTGCTTTTCAGTGTGCAGTTTTAGTCAAAAACGTGTGTAAGGCCCAGAGTTCGGTCTGCAGCTTGTGTAACAGCTTGTTAGGACTGAATCCGTCCTGTGAAAAGAATCAAAGGATCTCTGAAGAGTAGAAACCAGGCTCACCCTGTAGAAGACTGGAGGAATTGCTGAAAATTGCACTCGGTCTGTCAGGAACTGAATCTGCTGTATGTTCTCCCGATATTGTGCAGTAATTACGATTGGGATACAGATGCAGCCTGCCTGGTATAGTGCTTTCTTTTATATGGATGTGTGAAGAGGTTTGTGTACCTCAAGTGAGCCCTGCTGACATTGAAGGACTCTATCTTATTTGGAGGTCGTGAGTACTAATTCAGGGTCGCTCCTGTTGAATTGCCACATTAAATCCAAATGGAATTACTGTACTGCTGACTGTTTAATTCTCCTTTTCTGTGTGAAAGGGCCCCTACCAGCTGCCACGTTTGGACTAGCCACTCAGGGCTTGGGTACCAGGGACAGTAACTGATAGGGATAGGCCTGTGCACAGAGCCATAGGTAGATTATTAGAGTGATAAGCTAATTAACCTGATTTCCCTGTCCTTGTTATATCCCCTAAATAAATCAGGAGCTGCTTGTTTCAGCAAAGTTATACTGCCTGAGGTATTTGTCTATGTTAAAGTACTGTACTGTGATTGTTGCACTGTATCTCATTTCACAGGAGGTCCCAGTGCGGAACCAGACCTGGGGTAAGTGTATACTGTGAAGGTAATTCTGATATATTGTGTGGGCCACTAGTGGGAAGAAAGGGGTTGCAGTGTCCCAGAGGGCTGTGACCAAGTTAGTTTAACTATTGCAAACCCTGACCTCTGGGTGGAGGCACCCGCCATTGGATCCAGGCCCCTCAACCTGTTAGTGGCAAATCAGGCAGGGGTAGTAGCCCCTGGGATAGCGCCATCTAGGGGTTACATCTGCTTAATGCCAATAAGGAAAATTAAAAATAAAACCTTTTGTAGAAAGAGTAGCTCCCTTTTCTTAACAAATGCTCTGCAGTATTATGCCTTAACCGTGTTTCCAGGTTTAAATGGAGTTGATTTGTGCTTTGCAGTTACTTTCTCAGCTTCCAACAGACAATTTAAAGTCAGTGTGACTCCTGTGTGACAGTGTGACACATTAAAGTGCATTTGGGTGCCCTTTCTGCCTATCACACCCCTATTCAAGGCAGAATGGTGGCACAGTCGGAAGTAACCTGTAGAATAACGGGAAGGAGGGAGGACCTGTCTGGTGGGATTTGGACAAACTCTATTGAGTGTCCTTTCTTGATAAGTAAGTGCCTTCCTTGGGGTATACTACATATCAAGCCTCCCATCAGGGACCTCATTCCCTCTTAGGACTTACAGTTTGTTTTGGAGCAGCTGATCTTACCCCCTTTTGAACCACCTGCAGATTGTGAGCTATGTTTTCTGTCCTAGAAAATGTTTCTTTTTCAGTTGCTGTTACTTCTGTTCGAAGAATTTCCGAGCTTCAGGCCCTCATGCGTAAGGAGTCTTATTTGGTATTTCACAAGGACAGGGTGGCCTTGAGAACCAGTCCTATGTTTTTGCCCAAAGTAGTGTCTGAGATGACCCTAAATCAGGACATCCAGCTTCCCATTTATTTTCCTAAGTATAAGAATGGGAGAGAGGCTCTTCTCCACACGCTAGATGTGCATCGAACTCCGCATTATTATTTGTCCAGAACCAGGGACAGCAGGCGTTCTGACCAATTGTTCATCTTCTTTGCCCCCAGAATCCTTGGGGTTCCTGTGACCAAACAAACATTGTCCAAGTGGCTGGTACACTGTATTTCTTTTTGTTACCAAAAGCATGACAAACCCCCTACTGGGATCAGTACGGGGTCATTCAACCAGAGATGTGGTGGCTTCTTTTGCCACATTGAAAAACGTATCTGCATCAGACATTTGTGTGGCAGCAACATGGCATACAGTCCACACTTTCATTCAACACTACAGTCTGGACGTTGCCTCAAGACACAGAGCGGACTTCGGCCTCACGGTCCTACAAGGCCTCCTTTCAAAAGGGGTCTTCTTTCCTCTTCTCTCCTGTTTACCTACCTCCTGAGCCGTTGTGTTTAGTTTATACTGCTTGGGAATCAGTCCTAATTGTGTTACCTGCTGCAAGAGCTGACTCTCAAAGTAAGATAGTACAATTGTGTAAGAACTTACCGTAACAGTAGATCTTTGAGAGAAGCTCTTGCAGCAGGTATACTTCCCTCCCACCTTCCCCCCAGAGGTCTCTTGCCGTGAGTGAATAATATTGCCCTACTCTCATCAGTTTCCTGAGGTATTGCCCTAGGTTTTCTGCTCAGATCATGTTACATCTGGTCACCAGAGTCTCTGATGGAAAAAGAACTGGGGCACGTTGGGGACCATCACCCTTTATACCGTTTGGGACGTCGGGGGTGGGCCGATGTCGGGGGCAATCCCCATCTGGTACTGCTGGTTAGAAGTTTGCTTTGGGGTCCTGACGCCTGATGACATCAGTCCGAATTGTGTTATCTGCTGCAAGAGCTTCTCTTGAAGATCTTCTGTTACGGTAAGTTCTTACGTAACTGTACTTTTTTTCTTGTAAAGCACTGTGGTGAATCACAAGATACTTCAATTTAGTACTTCCAGTATTTTTCTCAGTTACCAGAATAACTATGTCAGGCTGCTACATGCTGCTACATGGTGGTGTGCTGAGTGTCAGTACCCCTGCCACAATCCTTGTAATGCACTTTAGTGCAAACTGTGTGAAAAATGCAATATTCATACATTTTGCACCCCAGAATTTTTCTCAAGTATCAGAATAAAGGTAAGAATAAAGGGGAAAGTGTAAAACAGGGGGATCAGTTGGTGGGGGGCGGTCAGCATCAGTGCACAGCACTGACAGTTGCACAATTGAGCAAACTTGATAGGCTGTTAGGCCTTTATCTGCTGTCCTCGTCGTATGTTCGTAATAAATATGTCAGACTGCTACATGCTGCTGCACTGTGTGTCATTCTCTCACCATAGTTCTTGTAATGCACTTTAACTGAAACTGTGTGTAAAGCCCAATATACATAAATTTTGTACTGCCAGAATTTTTCTCAGTTACCAGAATATATATGTCAGACTGCTGCACACTGTTACTTGGTGCTGCACTGTGTGTCAGTACCCCAGCACAGTTCTTGTAGTGCATTTAGTGGAAATTGTGTGAAAAGAACAATACACATAAATTCTGTACTCCCAGAATTTTTCTCAACAACCAGAATAAATTTGTCAGGCCGGTACATGCTACTACATGGTGCTGTGCTGTGTAAGTCTTCCACCATGGCACCTGTCATGATGCACTTTAGTGCCCAGAAATTCTGATGTCTGGAAATGTTCTCATGAGGCCCTAAAATGAGATGAGTTCCCAGAATTTATATGCTGCTGCTGCGCTATACATGTGTCACCCACCACAGCATCTGTTGTGATGCACTTTAGTGCCCAGAAATTCTCAGTCTGAGAGCTTGTCATGTCCAGAAATGTTTGCACAAGGCCCCCAAATGAGATGGGCTCCCAGACCTTTTATGCTGCTGTGCCGTGTGAGTCTCTTACCACAACACCTGTTGTGATGCACTTATGTGCCAGAAATTCCAATCTACAAAATTCTGATGTCTGGAAATTTTTGCTTGAAGTTACAAAATGAAATAGGCTCTCAGAATTTGTAGGCTGCTGCTGTGCTGTGTGGGTCTCCAACCACAGCACCTGTACTGATGAACTTTAGTGCCCAGAAATTCTGGAAATTTTCTCACAAAATAAGACCTGTCTGGGGCATGGATCCGGATGATAATCTTCGAGTATTACTTTGTGTCCTACCAGCAAACTAAGTACAGGTATTTCGTTTTTCCTTTTTGACTGTGGGCAGGAAGTGGGGTGGAAAAAGTGTCTAGCCATTTTTTTGTTTTTATTTCTCTCTTTTCAGGTATTTATCACTTGGATGATGAAATCCTGTTGCTGCATGGGTCCAGTCTGGATCTGGTTAATTAACTGAGATGCTAAGATATTAGAATAGTCAGATGGCCAAACAAATACCGGATGATGAACATTGAGCAGTGTGTCCTACCAGGGAAGGTAAGCATTTTGTTTTCATTTTTTTAATTCTTAACTGTTATTCATATGTCACTCCTTAAGTGTTTTCTGGTCCTGTTTATCTCGTTTCGGGTGCTTTTCAGCTGGGTGACAATGGAGAATCAGGCAGCAGCATCAGGTTGATGACTAGTATTTTCACTGGATACAGAGGATGGCCTGACTTTAATAAGACCGTGCATAGTGTTGGAGAAGCTGAAGGAGGAGGAGGAGGTCCGAGCACGAAGCTGCAACGTTGACTGCATTCATGACCTGGTGGAGAAGATAGCAATGGCTTGCTCCTGGTGGAGGAGGAGGCATTCATGACAGGATGGAAAGAGACCTGTCAATACAAGAGAGAAATTATTTAGACTCTAGTACACTCCCTGTGGTGCTGCACCTGTGAAAGGAAACAGAAAATGTAAAAGAAAAAATAACTCGTGGAAAGGATACTTACCATTACATTGGTGATGACCATGTCATGAAATGGCACCAAAGTGCCAAAGAGAGGAGGCAGAAGAGAAGTCCTGCTTGCTGGAGGAGGGTAAAGTAGGACAGAAGACCTCTGAAGACAAGAGAAAATGATTTAGATTCTACTCAAGTAACCACTGTGGGTGACCACATGGTATGTCTATTGTCTACTTTCAGTACCAGTCTTACTATATCTGCCACCCATGAAGAAAAACAGAAATTATTTTGTTTCAGTTGACTGCCATGGTGGCTGCATGATATATCTGTTGTCCCCTCCCAGTCTTAGTACACCTGTCGAAAAAGTTCAATGTCAGCGCACTCACGACACAGAAAAGCTTGCTCAAGGTTCCAGTGAGCTCTCAAAAAGTCTGATACACTTCAATACAAAGTATACCATCAAATAACTATACTCGAGGCTAGTTCTAGTGCATAATGCAGACTGTTTTATTGGCAAACACAATACCTCTGAAGCACTCTGAAATGGCCCAGTGCTTCGCCTGTTAGGTCTTCATCAAGGCAGCGGTTGGGTTGCTGTGGCACAAATGCAGCTATGTAAAGTGGCCTAGAAAAGCTCCAAGTCCTAATCTTTCTGGGCTGCTTGGTAACTGAAACACCTTCCCTCCTCCATAGCAATGCTTAACTATAGACAAAACAAAACCACTACTTTACATAATCAGCAAAACCAGAAAAAAACTCCAAAATCTAGCAGCACAAGGCCTTCTTGAACAATTTGTGAGCAATTTGGTTTCAAAGGCTCTGTTTTCAGATGGATTTTAAGGGTTTTGTTGCCAAGAAAATCAGGGACATTCTTCCTGGGAGCTGCGTGCCTCACCTTCATGGAGTGATTGGTCCATGCCCTCCCTCTTTGGGAGCTTCACACCTCACTGCCATGGTGTGACTGGCCCGTGCTCTCCCTCTCTGGGAGCAGCATACTTCATCTTCATGATGTGATTGGTCCATGCAGTCCTTCCCTAGGAGATGTGTACCTCACCTCCATGATATGACTGGCCTATGCTCATCCTCCCTGGGAACTGCATGCCTCACCTTCAGGATGTGGTTAGCCTACGCTCTCCCTTCCTGGGAGTTGCATATTTCACCTCCATAATGTGACTAGCCCCATGCTTTCCTTCCCTGCAAGCTGCATACCTCACTGCCATGATGTGACTGGTCCATGCAGTCCTTCCCTTGGAGCTGCGACTCTCGCCTCCATGATGTGACTGGTCCATGCATTCCCTCCCTGGGAACTGCGTGCCTCACCTTCATGATGTGGTTAGCCTATGCTCTGCCTTCCTGGGACCTGCATACTTCACCTCCATGATGTGACCAGGCCCATGTTTTCCTTCCCTGGGAGCTGCATACCTCACTGCCATGATGTGACTGGCTCATGCATGCCCACCCTTGGAGCTGTGTACCTCACTTCCATGAAGGGACTGGTCCATGCACTCCCTTCATTGTGGCTGTGTACCTTACCTCAGTGATGTGACTGGCTCATCTGACCCATGCTTTCTCTGCCTGGTTGCTGCTTACCTCACTTTCATGATATTACTTGTCCACACACTCCCTGTCTGGGAGCTGCATACCTCACCTCCATGATGTTACTGGTCCACACACTCCCAGTCTGGGAGCTGCATACCTCACCTCCATGATGTTACTGGTTCACACACTCCTTGCCATGGAGCTGCGTACCTCACTTCCATGATGAGACTGACCTGTGCTCTCCCTTCCTGAGACTCAGAGCTGCGTACCTCACATACATGCAGACCCAGCCTTAGGGGGTTGTGAACTGTGCATTCCCACAGGGCCCCAAGAGCAGAGGGGCCCCCAAAAAACTCAGCTGTCCAGTTGGCCTCCTCCTTCTTCCTGGTCTTGTATTTACTAATTTAAGTAAAGTACAAAAATGGCACAAAACTAGCTAAAAAAAGAAGCTACAGGGAGGCCATGATAGGGACGAGGATGTTCCTTGGGGGCTTTGCGACCTCTGATATGGGGCCCCAGCAAGGAGGTTCGCACAGGGCCCCAGAATAGCTAGGGCCAGTGCTGCCTTCATGATGTGATTAGCCCATACTCTCCTCTTCCTGGGAGCTGCATACTTCACCTGCATAATGTGACTGGCCCATGTGCTCCCTCCCTGGCAGCTGTGTACCTCACCTCCATGATGTGACTGGCCCATGCTTTCCCTCACTGGTAGCTGATACCTCACCTTCATGATGTGGCTGGCCCATGTGCTCCCTCACTGGGAGGTGTATACCTTACTTTAGTGATGTGACTGGTTCTCACACTCCCACCCTGGGAGCTGTTTACCTCACCTCCATAATGTGACTGGCCCATGCTCTCCCTCCCTGGGAGCTTTGTACCTTACCTTCATAATGTGATTAGCCCATGCTCTTCTCCTTGGAGCTGCATACCTCACATCTATGGTGTGACGGGCCCACGCTCTCCCTCCCTGGGAGCTGCGTACCTCACCTTCATGATGTGACTGGCCCATGCACCACTCCTCCTCCTCCTGGGAGCTGCATACTTCATCTCCATGATGTGACTGGCCCATGCTCTCCCTCCTTGGAAGCTGCATACCTCACCTCCATGATGTGACTGGCCCATTCTGTCCCTCCCTGGGAGCTGTGTACTTCGCCTCCATGATGTGACTGGCCCATGCTGTCCCTCCCTGGGAGCTGCGTATCTCACCTCCATGATGTGACTGGCCCATGCTCTCACTCCCTGGGAGCTGTGTACCTCACCTCCATGATGTGACTGGCCCATGCTGTCCCTCCCTGGGAGCTGCGTACTTCGCCTCCATGATGTGACTGGCCCATGCTCTCCCTCCCTGGGAGCTGTGTACCTCACCTCCATGATGTGACTGGCCCATGCTGTCCCTCCCTGGGAGCTGCGTATCTCACCTCCATGATGTGACTGGCCCATGCTGTCCCTCCCTGGGAGCTGCGTACTTCACCTCCATGATGTGACTGGCCCATGCTCTCCCTCCCTGGGAGCTGTGTACCTCACCTCCATGATGTGACTGGCCCATACTCTCCCTCACTCTCTGGGAGCTGCATAACACACCTTCATGATGTGATTAGCCCACGCTCTCCTCATCCTGGGAGCTGCATACTTCACTTCCATGATGTGGCTGGTCCCAGGCTCTCCCTCACTGGGAGCTGCATACCTCACTGCCATTATGTGACTGGCTCATGCACTCCCACCATTGGAGTTGTGTACCTCACTTCCATGATGTGACTGGTCCATGCATTTCCTCCCTTGTGGCTGTGTGCCTTAAATCAGTGATGTGACTGGCCTCATCCGACCCGCGCTTTCTCTGCCTGGGAGCTACGTACCTCACTTTCATGATGTTACTGGTCCACACACTTCTTCTCTGGGAGCTATGTACCTCACCTCCATGATATTACTGGTTCGCACACTTCTTGCCGTGGAGCTGCGTACCTCACCTCCATGATGTGACTGGCCTGTGCTCTACCTCCCTGGGAGTTGGAGCTGCACACCTCACCTATATGCAGAACCGGCCTTAGGGGGTTGTGAACTGTGCATTCCCACAGGGCCCCAAGAGCAGAGGGGCCTCTCAAAGAGTTCAGCTGTTCAGTTGGCCTCCTTTTTCCTGGTCCTGTATGTACTAATTTAAGTAAAGTGCAAAATGGCACAAAACTGGCTAAAAATGAAGCTACAGGGAGGCCATGATAGGGACGAGAATGTTCCTTGGGGGCTTTGCGACTTCTGATATGGGGCCCCAGCAAGGAGGTTTGCACAGGGCCCCGGAATAGCTAGGGCCAGCGCTGCCTTCATGATGTGATTAGCCCATACTCTCCTCTTCCTGGGAGCTGCATACTTCACCTCCATAATGTGACTGGCCCACGTGCTCCCTCCTGGCAGCTGTGTACCTCACCTCCATGATGTGACTGGCCCATGCTTTCCCTCACTGGCAGCTGATATCTCACCTTCATGATGTGACTAGCCCATGTGCTCCCTCACTGGGAAGTGCATACCTCACCTTAGTACTCACCTGAGGACTGGAGGAGGGCGGATGTGATTCCCCTTCACAAAAGTGGGAACAAGACAGAGGCAGGAAACTACAGACCTGTCAGTTTGACCTCAGTGGTAGGGAAAATGATGGAATCACTTCTGAAGGAAAGAATTGTTGAGTACCTAGAGGAAAGTAGGGTACAGGACCCAAGGCAGCATGGGTTCACAGCGGGAAGGTCATGTCAGACAAGTCTAATTGATTTCTTTGACTGGGTGACCAAAGTAGTAGACCAGGGAGGGGCTGTCGACATGGCCTTCCTAGACTTTAGCAAGGCATTTGACACAGTCCCACACAAAAGATTAATAAACAAATTAGCCAGCCTGGTAGTGGGTCCCAGGGTGGTAGCCTGGGTAAAACACTGGCTGGACAACAGGACACAGCGTGTAATAGTAAATGGAGTCCACAGTGAAGAAAGGAGGGTTACTAGTGGGGTACCACATGGTTCAGTACTGGGGCCGGTCCTTTTTAATGTCTTTATAAGTGACATTGCAGAAGGACTGGAAGGGAAAGTATGTCTCTTTGCAGATGACACAAAGATCGGCAACAAGGTTGATACGCAAGGTGGGGTGGAAAGGATGAAAAAGGACTTGGCAAGGTTGAAGGAATGGTCAAATGTATGGCAGCTTAAATTTAACGCAAAGAAGTGCAAAGTAATGCACCTGGGAAACAAAACCCAGCAGAAGAGTACACAATGGGGGGTGAGATACTGACAACAACAAAAATGGAAAGAGACCTGGGGGTAGTCATAGCAGACAACCTAAAGGTGGCCCAGCAATGTGAGAAGGCAGTAAAAGGGCTGGGGGGATACTGGAATGCGTAGTGAGAGGCATCACTGGTATAAAACAAGAAGTTGTTGGCCCTCTGTACAGACAGTTGGTAAGACCACATCTTGAGTACTGTGTACAGTTCTGGAGACTCCATCTCCGCAAAGACATACACAGGGTGGAGGCTGTCCAGAGGAGGGCAACCAAAATGGTGCAGGGTCTGCACCAGAAGACATATGAAGAAAGACTAAAGGAGCTTAAGATGTATAGCCTAGAGGAAAGGAGGGAGAGCCGGAACAAGATAAAAACTTTCAAATACCTCAGGGGAATCAACAAAGTCCAAGAGGGTAGCATCTTTCAGAAAAAGAGATGTGCAAGAACAAGGGGGCACAATTTGAAGATAGAGGGGGGACGGCTCAGGGGTAACGTGAGGAAGTATTTCTTCACAGAGAGGGTTGTGGATGCATGGAACAGTCTTCCTGAGGTGGTCGTAGAGTTAAAAACAGTGGGGGAATTCAAGAATGCATGCTACAGACATAAGGCAATTCTAGTGGGCTGTTGGTTAACTAGGATCTGCAGCTTATCCATTAGGTAGGGAAATGGGCAGACTAGGTCTGATAAGCGGTCCTTATCTGCCATCAAATTCTATGTTTCTATGTGACTGGTTCTCACACTCCCACCCTGGGAGCTGTGTATCTCACCTCCATGATGTGACTGATCCACATATTCCGTCCTTGGAAACTGCATACTTCACCTCCATGGCGGGACTGGTCCACATTCTCACTCCCTGGAAGCTACACACCTCAACTTCATGATGTGACTGGCCTCAACCGACCCACACTCTCCCTGCCTGGGAGCTATGTACTTCACCTCCATGATGTGACTAGCTCACTCTCATTCACCCTGGGAGCTGCATACCTCATCACCATGAAGTGACTGAACCCAGCGGGCTTCACGCTCTCCCTCGCTGGGAGCTGTGTACCTTACCGCCATGATGTGACTGGCTTCAGCTGGCTCCAGTGTGGGATTCTGGGGCTTAGATATGAAAGAGGCGACTTCTTAAGTTTATTTTTTTCATAAAGGTTTTTTTCTCCCTTGATCTGCAGGTGGATGGCTATCAGTCATTTCTCCTCCCCGATCATCACTTGCCTCCCCAGCCATCAGAAATTCCCCTGGGGATTGCTCCTCATGGCAGGGCCAGGAGGGGGTGGGCTGTCTTCTCCCAGTACACGCATATTCAGATACCTGGTGGCTGGGTGGTGATACAGGCTGGAGGAGAGCAGGCATGGCTTCAATAAGACCACCCCAGACCCTTTTTCCATTTTCTCCCATTCCCTTGGCCATGGCGCCACATAAGCTCCTGCGTGTGGAGTCACACACACACACACACACACACACACACACACTCTACAGAACTGTGAGTCACTTGCAACCTGCACTACCACTGGGCATCCACTCGGTGGCAGTCAAAGGCCGAATCGGTTTGCTACCCCCCCCTCCTCCCCGGGAGAGGAGAGCAGTCCCTGGGACTGGTCAACCTCGCTCCAGCCATTGGAGTCCATTTCCGAACCTGGGATGCCGGTATGGCAACAAGTGAAACACAAGTGCCTTGGCCCTCTGTGCCACTGTGAAGGCTTGACTTTAAAGTTTCTAATGTGATGGTACAGTTTGTACTCTGGGAATTGGCAATTTACCTGTTAAACATAGAAACATAGAATTTGACGGCAGATAAGGACCGCTTGGCCCACCCAGTCTGCCCATTTCCTTACCTAATGGATAAGCTGCAGATTCTAGCTAACCAACAGCCTACTTCTTCCAACCTCCACCCTCTAGAATTGCCTTATGTCTGTCCCATACATTCTTGACTTCCACTACTGTTTTTGACTCCACAACCTCCTCAGGAAGGCTGTTCCATGCATCCACAACCCTCTCCTGTTGAAAGGGATCCCTGTTGAAAGGGATGAAGAGGTTTAAAGTGTGTAGTGAGGGTTTGTTCTGAATGGATTTCCATGCCAGCAGAAGCCTTGTTGTACCACAGTTCAAAGGTCATGGAATGTGGTTGTACCCTTCTGTTGTACAGCAAGGTTCCAGCTGATTGAAAATCCTCATGGCAGCTGGTGTTTTTCACAATTCTGCCATGCACACAGCAATCAGTTCAAGTTCTGAACTGAAATCGCTGGCACGTTTGCTGCCATGGAGTGCTGTGAAAACACTTTCACTGTAAAAAAAAAAAAAGAGAAAGTAAACAAAAACATTGTCTACTATAAAAATACTGGTTGTAAATCACATGCCCAACCAGCCTGTGACATCACCTTGGGCTTCTGATTACATCGCTCTCTCCAGCTTCGCTCTCGTGGTCTGATGCAGTCAGAACCCCTCTGTGGCAGCACAGGCAGGTTGTGCATGGTTGACAAACCAGTATTCTGTATATAGTATATGGTTCAGCTATGCAGTGTGTGGAAATCCATATGCTTCCAGATGTTGTTGTACCACAGTAGCTATGTTACTACTGTGGTACCACAGCACAGTATCTCATTTCTATTAAGATTCCTTATGCTTACCTGCACTGCAGACACCTCATAAAAACAATATCAGCAAGACTGAAAATGCCAGTGAATTGTTTGCTAAAAAGATTAACTACTAGCCAACTCTGTGGCGAAGAGGATTGAGGTGCTGTAAGTGACTTCCCTTGTCCCACGCTGGTGACCCGAATTCGGTAACAAGCTAGGGTCGCTGGGAGCTAACAGGATTGGGGAGGGTTGAGAGACAATCAAACAGCCGCCTGGCAGCTCTCCTGTCTTGGGTTGGGGTGATGTACCTTCCCAGCTCTTGGCTGCCACCAAGTGGAGGCCTGGTGGTATCACTGATACATGGGAGATAAGACGTAAGTCTGGGTGGGTGGAAGAAGCTGTGGTTCCCCACCACATACGTGCCTCCACGTACATGCATCATTCTGTGTTTGTTGTGGCTCCAGGGGGAGAAAAGAAAAAGGGGGAAAATGAGAGCAGACCGGGGCTTCTATGGCCTACCAGAACAATTTCTGATTTGGTCTGCCTTCTGCTTCGCTGGTGTGCCATCTGGATATACTAGATTTGAGGGGGGGGCAGCGCTCCCTCTCCTGGTCCCACCACAGTTGGAATCTGCAGGTGAATTGGCTTTCCAGTGATTAGAGAGGAGCGGGATGTTCAGGGGTGCCCTGATCCAAAGCTGAAACAGCTGTCCCGGGTCTGGCTCAGTGACTCAACTGGATAAACACTTTTATGGAAAAAAAAAGATGAACTACTAGAAATGTTTGCCAGCCCATGTAACTGTTACTTAAATCACATTAAAAGTTTTTAATCTTATCCTGTTTGCTGTTTTCTGTTTATGTTACTACAAATTTTCTCCCATTCACTAAAAATACCACCAACAGCTTAATCGGGTTCAATTTCAGTTGCTCACCATATGTATCCCCCCTCCCCCCCAGTTGCCCCTGAAAAAGGGACTTCTAGGCTCAGTGGGCTTACCAGGTCAACAAAATTCAATGAATAGATTGAGAAAGTTAGACAGAAAGTTGATTAGTGAAAACAAACACATACAGTACTATACAAAATAATGTATGGGTAACCATACATGACAATGCTGATGTTACCATCTTGGGGTGAGATGATGTCATAAAGATCTCTAGAGCTTTGCTCTCAAGGTCTGGGATGTCATCGCACCCCTCAGTGGAAACACAGCCTTGTTGTGTATGGTTGGCCATACACTATTCTATATACAATATTCTTTGTTGAAGACAAGGGTATGTATGGGACACTTTCATACTTGCTGTGTACAACTGTGCAGTAGGGTTAATATAACTAACAGGTTCTATGTGCTTCTTGCAGTTACATTTCTGGGTGCCTAGAAAGATAAACCAAGTGACTCAATCTAATCTCCGCTTCTTTGTAGTGAGTGACTGCCTGAGCATCAGCTAAAGGCAGTGAGCGTGCTGATGGTTAGTGCTGTTCAGGAAAAAAATACAAATAAATGAGGCCTTATTTGCTGTTTGCTATAATAAGATCCACTCCCTCCTAAAAAATGTATGTCAAGTGGCCCCACTAAGTCTGTGCATTCTAGATTGTGTACCGACCTCAGTGCCAATTAAAGACGAAGGGGGAAAAAACAAGAAGCTGCCTGCTACTGCTCTGCCACAGAACAATTAAATCCAATTACAGCAGCATTATATTTGAGGTCTATAACTATTGATCGCCTCAATAGTGTTTTGCTTTGTTTATTGGCATTTTGTTATGTAAAATCTATTAAGGGAAGAAGTCGTTTCCAGCATTGCACCACATTTACTGCTCCCCTGGCGCTCAACTCAGGCTGTGCTAATCCAAGCAGTAGGATACTTTGCAAAGAACAGGTGTGGAGCCAGGAAATTTAATAGTAATATTCTCTGTTAAAAGAAATTAGGTTGCTTTGTTCATCTCTGCTCAGTTTGGATCCCACCAGCAAACATATGCTTTTCAGCCCTTTTAAAGTTTTAAATGAATTTTGATTTTCTGAAGTTTTTTTTTGTAGAGATTGACAATATTAAGGGTGCTCTGATGCAAAAGTGGAATTCAGTGACTTGCCAAAAACCAGCCCAATTGACTCCAATAAGGGTTTCTGATGTTTTTTGGAAGCAAGATAACCTGTAGTAGCCAGTCAGCGATGCCCATCTCTAGGTGCCATTCCCAGCGCTTGACAGAGATGGACGTGAATGCACTGAGAGGCACAGCTCTGCAGTTTTTTGAGCAATAATTGTTTTGGATTGAAAAACACATCAAAGTCATCAGAGAATCATTCACTAATGTTACAGTTAGGTAGTTCATAGCAGTTAAAGAGGGCAGGAAAGTATTTCTCATTGGCAGCTGTTTATAATGTTCCGTGATATTCATACCACTGAATGATCCATATTTAACAGCACCAGAATGAAAAGACACATGAAACACTATATTTTGCAATCTTTTGTTGTATGGGCAGCATTCTGTTGCAGTTCTTTTAATGGAACCAGTAATTTGGAGTTTTGACTATGGCACGGTTTGTGTACAGAATGTTAAGCATGGTTCTGATAGGTGCACAGCTTATGCTTAGTATTCTGTATACAAGCTGGGATATAGTAAAAACTCCAAATTACTGGTTCCATGAAGGGAACTGTGTAGAATGTTGTGCATAAAAAGGAAGCAACTGAAGACACTGTTTTTCACATCAGTGCTTATTTGGATACGGTTCAACATGGAGCATTTGAAGGTATTAATTTCATTTCTGTAAAGAGAGGAGCTCAATTTTCAAAGGGTGATGCTGGGCTTGTGTTAAACCCTGCTTCAAACCCATTCTTTGGCGCAACTGCACCAAACTCCTTTGATGCAACTGCACCTGATTTTAGTACATTGGGCACAGTTGTGACAGTTTTCACAAATTAAGGCAGCTTGCACCAAATATTTGGCGCAAGCCCCATAAGAAGCATCCCCCAAATGGTGCATGTTTGACCAGAGAAAAGCTGGTCTGACTTGTGACACCTGGTGCTCGGGATTGAAAATCCCGATCATTGGCTGAGAGGATGCTGCAAGCCCTGTGTGCCGAATGATTGGTGAACCAGGGGCTGGCAGCATTTCTGGGGCTTTGAAAATCGAGCTCAGGAGCTTGACGAACTGCTACCAATCAGCACAAATTTCCTGTCCCTTTGAAATCAGTTATGGTGCAGGGCGGATCTGTAAATTTGTGTGCTGCTGCAGATAGGAGTCAGTGCAGTGTGTGTTTGTTACATTTGCAACCTTCAGCAGGGCAATCAGTTATGGTCAGCCCAGCAGAGGACTGGGTGTGGGGGGGGGGGTTGAAAGTTTTTTATTTTACTGACTACTGGTTGGTGCAGGGTGCAGAAGTAGAAATATATCTTTCTATTTTGTTTCCCTTTGTATGAGCCAACCAGGTGCCAGCCACTTAGTGAAGTAAACAGTGACTGAAAGTTAAATGGGGACAGCTGTCACTGCTGTTACGGTTTTTATAAGCTCTGATCTTCTGTTTACTGGTCCCGCTGTCCTCTATTGTCTAAGTACAGTCACAGAGGACTGTACTTAGCCTTGGGAGAACTGCAGAAATGGCAAATATTTGATCAGAGATTATAAAAGCTCTAATGCACTACAGGATACTGAATCTCCCACTGATGCAACCCACCTTCTGATGTCAGCTGCTGGGGATTCTGGGATTTGTAGTTACAGGAGACTTCACCTTGAAAGTCAACAGAATCAGTCAGACACAATCTTTACTGCAGTAAACAGAAAAGTAAAAGAAAGTTTTTGCACACAAAATGCAAATTGGGACTAGCCAAATACCAGATTGTGGGGCTCTTAGTGCTGACTGTTCCCTTTAAATGATATCTAAAACCAATAATTAAATCAACAAGAGTTTTAAAAAAAATGACTTCATAGCCTTTTTATGGAAAGACTGTTGTTTTCATCTGTGCCAAAACCGCATTTATTTGATTAGAGTATATGCAGTTCTGTAGCACTTAAAAAATGTAAACAACTGCCTTTCCTGATTCAGACTTCCCTCCCTGTCTAATCATGCAGCGAAAGAGCTGCAGAAGTTACAAAAGCCATCCAGCAAGTAGTGCTATCATGCAGGTGCTGTTATGTATTTGAAATCTGTCCCAAATGAATAAAAGGATAACAATCATCGCTTAACCTTACATTATTTACACTAATACATGTGTTGGGTAAGGATTTTTAATATTTTCGCCACTGAATAGTGAACGAATAGCAACAGCATAACAAGCATGTGCATTCCATCTTGGTGCCATCAGGTCGAAGTGTTCCTGTCCCAGTCCTGATCCTCCCCCTTGCTGCATGAAAATTAAATCACCTTTATGCTCAGTTGGCATTGGCGTGCCTGTGCCCTCTTATCCTGGTTGCTCTGCAAAGTCATTATCGCATGCTGTGCCACCGAAGCTCTTTAGAACCCCCCCCCCAATAGTAGTCTCCTTTGCTCTCAGTCTTCTCTTGATTAGCTAGTTCCCATGCCTTGCCACCAGTTCCCTTTAGAACAATTTTTGGTGCCAGCTCCTGTGAAAAATGTAACTAAATAAGGAGACTGATTAAACCTCTCCTCGGGAAAGAAAAGTAATCCCCCTCTCTCTCTCTCTCTCTCTCTTTCTGAAGGGTACTTACTGCTGACTGACGCTAATCTAATTAGAGTAGCATCAGTCAGCAGTAGGTGATGGCACCCATCGGAGAGAGATAGTTTTTCTTTTCAGAGGAAAAGTTTGACTCAGTCTTCTTATTTAGTTGTATTTTTCACAGGAGCTGGCACTGAGAATTGTTCTAAAGGGAACTGGGAACAAGGCATGGGAATCAGCTGGCTGGGAGAAGATGGAGCGCAAAGGAGGCTACCAGTGAGGGGGATGGATCCAAAGAGCTCTGGTGGCACAGCAGTGCCGAGAATGACTTTGTAGAGCAACTAGGACAAGAGGACACAGGAACTCCATTGTCCACTGAACATAAAGGTAATTTCATTTTTTTGTGCAATCACTTACATGACAGCACTGCTTGCTAGATGGCTTTTGCAGATTCTGCAGCTCTCTCTTCAGTGCTCTCATCACACTACATGTCAGCAGCCATTTTGTGGTTAGATAGGGAGGGACATTTGAATCAGGAAAGGCTGTTTATGTTTTTTAAATGCTATGAAACTGCATTTACTCTAATCCGATAAATACATTTTGGGATAGATGGAAACAGCTTTTCCTTGAAAAGGCTATGAAGCAATTTTTTAAAACTCTGTGGGTTAAATTTATGGGTTTAGGTATCCTTTAAGTGTCTAGTGAGTGATAATACTTAGTGGTGTTGCACTGTCCTGCTGCTATGTCATGGCTGTGTCATCTGTCATGTGGTGTAGGAAACATGAAGAGCAGAAGAAAATGCAGGGAAGAGGAAAGGTGCATATAATTTATTTATTTATTTATTGATTGAAGAGAATAGGAATTATAATCCTTTGAGTCATAGACTCCTTTGCAAAGGCTCCACGTCAGTGCAGAAAGAACAAACATAACATTTACTGATAATATACATAGGTACAGTATATACATTGCGTCATGGACCTGAGATTGGATTTTTGGTCTTAGCTGTGACCAAAGGTAGTTTACAGAGTCGGGGAGTCCTAAATAGAACCCTGAATCAGATATTATATACATAGTGATTGTGAGGCCTGAGGAAGTTGACAGGAGTAAGGCACAGTGTCCACCTTAATGGTTGCAGTCGCAGGCGACTGATACAAGTAGGAGGTCCTTGAGGCCAGATTTAAATTGGCCAAGACTAGGGGCTAGGGAGATAGAGGCTGGTATGCTGTTTAGCCAAAGGGGAGCATGGTATCAGAAGGACCTTTGGCCTAGGGCAGTTCTACAGTGGGGGACTAGGGGAGAGAGGTGCCAGTGGTGCGTCTTGGGGCCCTTTGGTTTTGGGTGGTCCGGATGAGGGGGTGGAGACTTTTGGGTGCTAGATTCATGAAAATTTTTTTTGCTTGGAGGGTGGTGTGGTACTTAAGCTTATCTTCAAAGTTGAGCCAGTTAGCACATTTGTAGAGCTTGTATGTGTGGATGTCTCTAGCACTCCCAGTGACCAGTCTGCAGGCTTTATTGAGAGCAATGTTGATGCTGTGTAGGGTCGTTTGGTCAGCAGAACCATAAATCGTAATGCCATAGTCGACCAAAGATAGGACAGAGGAGGTTACAGCAAGATGCAGGGCCTGAGAGGGTAGGCAATGTTTATGCCTGTATAGGATCCCCAATCTGGTGTTTACAGCAGATGAAAGGTGTTAGATGTGTGTGTGGTAGGTGAAGGAGGTGTCCAGAGTGACTCCAAGGTATTTGAAACTAGAGACTTGTTCAAGAGGGAGACCCTGGGAGTTAGAAATGAGTAGCGTCACACTGCTAAGTGGGCTTTGTCAGTGGGCAAAGACCATCGATTTCGTCTTGTTGTAGTTGAGTACTAGGTGGTGTTCAGTAAACCAGGCTTTAATTTCACTAAAAAAGCCTTGTAGGGCTGATTGAAGGGAGTTAGGATGGGGGTGCTTCTAAAGCAGTACTGCATCATCCGCATAGAGCAAGAGCTTCCCCTTGGAAGATTGAGGGAGGGAGTTCAGGAAAAGGGTGAAGAGCAATGGGCTGAAAATGGACCCTTGGGGGAACACCCGATTGGACTGGTCTTTCAGAGGAAGGGGTGGCATTGATTTTAACCTGTTGCGTCCGGCCAGAGAGATAGTCCTTGAACCAGGATGTGGCCTCAGGGGAGAAATGTAGGGAGGGAAAGGCGTGGAGCAGAAGTGCGTGACTGACGGTATTGAAGGCTTTGGTCAAGTCGATGTATATTGCTCCTGCTATGGACCCCTGCTCCAGGGCCTCGTGAATGTATGAGGTAAATTCCAGGAGGGCTGTGGTGGTGCTGTGCCCCCTCCAGAACTCGTGTTGTTCGTGGCAGAGCAGGAAGTAATTGGTTAAGTAGTTGGTAAGCTGGTCCAACACAATTTTTTCGAGAGCCTTTGTGGGGGGAGATCAAGATGAGTTGGTAATTGCTGCTGGAGGTGGAATCCCCACTTTTCAGTATAGGGGTAATTATGGCTCTTTTCCATGGCATGGGGAAATGGCTGAGGTGTAGTGACCAGTTAAGAATTTTTGTTAGATGTGGGAGGGTTTTGTCCAGGGTTAGTCTGAGTATTTTGAGGTCAATTGAGTCACTGCTATAGCGTGCATTCATCAAGGCTTTGGTGAGGTAACGTTTAGCCTCACTGCAAGAGATGGTTCTTAGCCGGAAGAGAGGGGGTGCTGCGGCAGCAGAGGTGTCTAGGGGGGCCTTGGGAATTGGGTCAAAGAAGTTAAGTGGGAGGATGTGACTGAGGTCTGAGAAGGTGGCATTAAGGGCATTGGCTATGGCACTGGGGTCCTGGGTAAGGGTACCATTCACTAGAATCTGTGAGGGTGCCAGGGACACAGTTTTCCCACACAGCTCTTTTATATTGTGCCAGAATTTTTTCTCTGAGCCCCAGGTGGTGGTGAGGGCATGTTTGTAATAAGTGGCCTTGGCTAGCCATATGGCCCAGGTACATTTGTGTCTGGCCTCTCTGTAGAGTTGCCTGTCCTGGGGTAGTTGTGAGTCCAGGACTTTATGCCAGAGGTTGTCTCTATGGTGCATCATATTAAGCAGGGACTGTGAGATCCAGGGGGTATCCCTGTTTTTAAAAATATGCTTTGTGTATGGGGCAAAGGTGTCACAGGCAGTGTTAAAGATGGTGATAAAGGAGAGGAGGGCAGTATCAACAGAGTTCACGTCATGTATGGGTGACCAATCACATGAGATAAGGTACGATTTGAGGCGGGTGAGGGCACCTTTTTTGAGTCGCCTCTGTACTGTTACTTTCAGGAGGCCAGGTGAGAGTTTATTTGACCACCAGCAGGTGACAGGGGAGTGGTCACTTAGGGTGTCAGGGAGCACTTTAACCTGGGAGAGGTTCTTGGGGTGGTTGGTGAGGATAAGGTCTATAAGAGAGGAGGACCCAGTTCTGGGGTCAAGTCTGGTGGGGGAAAGGATCACCTGAGTGAGGTCATAGGCTAGAACAGCGTCTTTGTAGGTGACAGATGTGGGGGATAGCCAATTCATGTTGAAATCTCCCATGATAATGATCTCGCTATTGTAATGGAGATGGGTGAGGCTGGAGAGTATGGAGTCAAAGGCTGGCTTTTGGTTAGTGGGGGGGGGATGTAGACAGCCATAATATATAATGTTTTCCCATGACTGCCAAGTGTGATTTTAATGGTAGTGGATTGGGCACTATGGGCCGGCGGAGGAAGGGAGACTGAAAGGGCTTGTAGCATGGCTTTGACGTAGATGGCACACCCACCTCCTTGTTTGCACAGTCTGTCAGTGCGAAAGATGGTGTAGCCACTGAGGGTAACAGAGGCATCAGCGATATTTTTCGAGAGCCAGGTCTCTGATAATGCTAGGATGTCAGGGGTGTGTTGAGTGATCCAGCCCTGGAGAGGGGTGAATTTACTTAGGAGGCTGCAGATATTGAGGGAGACTAGTTGTAGGCTGCCTAGTTTGCCCTCTGTTGTAGCACCAGGAGTGTATGGTCCCGGGTTTGGATGCACATTGCCTGACAGTAGGAGGAGGAGGAGGAGGGCAAGACGGAGAATAGCTTTCCTTAGTAGCTTGGGCGCAAGGTGATGGTAGCAAGGAGAGGTGTGGTTTTTGGCAGGTCTTACAGGTATAGGGAGGGTCCTTAAGAGATGGGCTAGAAGTGCTGGGGGTAGAGAGGAATGGGGGCTGAGAGTGGAGTGGTCAGCGGGTGTGAGAGGGTGAGATCCCCTGAGGGTCATGGAGGCATTGCCGAGTAAGTAGGAGGTATAGTAGGTGCAGAGTAATCTGTGGTAATTGGAGCTTAGGGGGGGCATAATAAGTGGACAAGCAGGGAGCCAGACATTGGGGTCCCATGTATGTGGCTCTTCAGCTGGGAGCATGGTAGGGAGTAGTGTAGTGAAAGGGTGCAGTTTGGCAATAGTGACAAGCATCTGCAGGTAGATATGCATGTTGTCCCAGTGAGAGATATAAGATTGGATGGGAATGGTGGCCACTAGTGGTGAAAGAGTATAGGCTGCAGGTGGGAAAGTGGGCTGATTGTTTTTAACCGATCACGTGACTTTCACTATAAGATACTGAGTTTGCCAAGGGTGGCAGTGGGGTCAGTGGGGCTAATAGTACTGCGTATCAGCACTCGGTCGAGAGGCAATGCTTTCGGTCTGTACCTTCAGTGTGTCGGTGTGGGGGAGGGTAGCTTCTGGACCTTCATAACCTCCCTAACTGCGGCCCAGCTGTGGATAAGGAGAGGGAGACAGCAAACATTTGTATCCATGTAAGAGGCTAGGGGGAGGGACAGCTTAAACTCCTAAACCACAGGGGAGGCACCTGCAAGAGATCGGGGTGATGGCTGCACACTGCATATATTCCCTTACTTCACAATTGGAAACACACAGCGTTTTACTCTCAGATTTAATTATGAATACAATCAGCCTTGTACTGAGAGTGATCCAAATGGTTTTACACATACAGTGAAAGACTTAGTCAGGAGTTAAACTCAATTAATCTTGCAGTTAGACTTAGTCTGCGTGCAGCGTTTTACTCTAGGATTGCTTTTAAGCACACTCAGGCTACAGGCTACAGTGAAAGACTTAGCAGTTTTAAACATACAGTGAAAGACTTAGTCAGGAGTTAAATTCAATTAATCTTACAGTTAGACTTAATCTGCGTGCAGCGTTTTACTTTAGAATTGCCTTTTAAGCACACTTAGGCTGCAGGCTACAGTAAAAGACTTAGTCGATTTAAATGCTTCATTGGCAAGCTTTTAAACTAGTCAAGGGGAGAGGCACTGATAAGCAGCAGGAAAATCCCAGTCTCCCCCTACAAAACAGGGTACTAAATGAGAAAAAGACCAAGGTAGAAAGGTCAGTGGAGGATGCTGCTACAGAAGGTAAAGCCATCAAAAAATGAAGAGCAATGAGTACCAATGCCCGTGGTCTGGGTAACAAGCTTCCTGAATTAGTGGCCTTGATAGCTTGGCAGAAGACACCAGGAGAAAGGACTGCTGTGTGACTGGACTTCTCTGCTGGGACTATATTGCCCTCCTTCCCTCCCAAAGCTAGTTCTACTTTTATAGGCACAGGATTTGACTGACAACAGGAACTTCCTGTTTGGGAGCAGGAACTGAGTGATCACAGAGCCACCAAAGACCCACCATCCTAGAAGGGCAAGAGTAGCTCTCCGGCCCCCTCTAGCTGCTGGAGGTCTGCCTCTGAGCAAGTAAGGGGTCTACTGAGAAATATAGGATATTCTTGTCTCAGAACAGGACAATCAGGAGCTTAAAGGGCACACAGGCAGAAAGTAAGGAGAGAGAGAAAAAAAAACAGAGGAAAGAGTAAGGATTGGAAACAGTTAAGGGACCAGTTAAGGGACCAGAAATAAGACATGATTGGAGTGGTGCAGTGCAGTGGCTGTGAGCAGCAGTCTTCCAGGAGACGTTCTGGAGGATACGGTGTTGTCCCATCTGCAGGCACTCTCTCTGGCTGAGGGAGGAGGTTGCTCATCTCCAGGCTGAGTTGGCCAGTTTGTGGGACCTCCTCTTCCATTCAGGGACCACCAGTGCCACTGCTGTTGCCTCAGAGGTTGCCAAGAAAGAGGCGGTTGGACCACAGTGGGCTCAGGGAGGGTGAGGGTGGTAGAACAGAGGCACATCCCTCCAGTTGTACCTCTCCACAATTCCTATGCCATTCTGGCAAAGTGTGGTTCCTCTATGGAGGCACCCACAGTGGAGACCAACAAGGATGCTGGGAACCTCCACAAAGGAGACCCACAGGAGGGGGGACCCCCAGGGAAGGAAACAACTCCTGGTGGGGGACTCCATTGTTAGGAAGGTAGAACTGGGGGAGGAAGGGGAGAGGGAGGTAAGGTGCCTGCCTGGCGCCATGGCTTGGAGGGACAGGGAGCGAATCCTCAGGATTGCCAGAGCAGCTGCACAGGGGAGGGAGCTGGATGTCATTGTCCACCTAGGGACAAATGACCTGGCTAAGAAAGAGAATAGAGAAGTGCAGGAAGAGTTTGTGGAAATGGGGAGGGGCCTTAGACAAGCAGCCACGACGGTAACCTTCTCGAGGTGCTGCCCATCTATGGCATAGGAGGCTAGGTGTTCCGCACCATGGGATTCAATCAGTGGTTGAAAAACTGGTGTGGAGCTCAGGGATTTCTCATTGGGGACTGGGGGTCCACCTGGAGTGATGCAAGCCTATACTGTCATGATGGGCTGCATCTGTCCAGGAGGGGAACCAGGATCCTAGGTGATAGATTTAAATGCTTCATTGGCAAGCATTTAAACTAGCTAAGCGGGGGAGGCACTGGAAAGGAGCAGGGAAAACCTAGCCCCCCCAAAAAAATCACGGTAGTAAGTGTGGCAAACACCAACATAGAGGTGTCGATAGGAAGAAGGGCAGGGGTAAATGGAGAAAGTGACAAAGGCAAGAAGGACAGGGATGGGGCAAAAAGGAGTAAGGCCATCAGGAAATGGAGGGTAATGAGTACCAATGCCCGTAGCCTGAGCTGGTGGCCTTGATGGAAGAGGGATGCCTGGATATCGTAGCAGTCACAGAAACATGGTACACAGAGAACCATGACTGGGATGTTAACATACCAGGGTACATGACCTACAGGAGAGACATGCAGGGGAGAAGAGGGGGAGGAGTAGCTCTCTATGTAAAGGAAGGGATAAAAGCAACTGAACAAAAGAGTAAACAGGGAGGAGAGGAGGCACTGTGGGTCACCTTGGAGACTGGAAGGGCACCACAATCCGCACTGGGGTTGTGCACAGACCCCATGTCAGGGAGGAATGGACAAAGATATGATAGAAGGCATTCTTAGAATGGCAGAGAAAGGAGATACTGTTGATGGGAGACCTGAATATGCCAGATGTTAACTGGAGCACATTTGCTGCAGCCACATCCAAAAGCAGGGCCATTCTTGATGCCATACAGGTGGCAGGCCTTAGACAGCTAGTTTAGGAACCCACTCGTCGGGGAGCAATCCTTAGACCTCATACTCTCAAAGGGGCAGTGAGAGGATCTCAGATCTAGAAGTGGCTGCCATCTGGGAACAAGTGACCATCAAACAGTGTGGTTAACGCAAACTCAGCTACAGAGTCAAGCCATACAAAAGTGAGTGGTACTGGACTTTAGGAGGGCTGACTTTGGCAAGATGGGAGAGTGCCTCAGAAAAGCACTAGCAAACAGGCTAGAAGGAGGTGTGGAGCAACAATGGGAATCATCAAACTGCCATCACAGAGGCAACAAGCCTTTGTGTGAAGCAAATAAACAAATCAAAATGAAAGAAAAAGCCACTATGGTTCTCAAAAGAGGTGGCTGTGAAAGTCAGGAAGAAAAAGATAGCATTCCGAAGTATAAGGAAACACAGAAGGAGCAGGACAGAGAGCTGTACCAGTTAAGGCAGAAGGAAGCAGGAGGGAAGTCAGAATAGCAAAGGCCCAAACTGAGGAAAGATAGCTAACTCAGCTAAGAAGGGGATAAAACCTTTATAGGTACATCAGCGAGCGTAGAAAGACAAAGGGAGGATAGTGAGGCTGAATAGAATGAAATGTGGTGGGCAGAGGGGACAGTGAAAAGCAGGGATACTGAACGAATATTTCTGCTCAGTATTCACAAAGAGGAGAGTGCCTAATCCAATTAACAGAAGCACTCTTGATAGGGGGTCGATCCCAGTCCTTTCACAGAAGAAAGGGTTCTGCAAGAACTCCTAAAACTGAAGGTGGACAAAGCAATGGGTCCTGATGGAATTCACCCCAGAATTCTAAAAGAATTAAGGGAGGAACTAGTGAAACCACTGGCTACTCTTTTAATAAATCATGGGAGGATGGTGTGGTACCCGAGGACTGGAGGAGCGGATGTGATTCCCTTCACAAAAGTGGGACCAAGACAGAGGCAGGAAACTACAGACCTGTCAGTCTGACCTCTGTGTAGGGAAAGTGATGGAGTCACTTCTGAAGGAAAGAATAGTTGAGTACCTAGAGGCCAGTGGGGCACATGACCCAAGGCACATGGGTTCACAGCGGGAGGTCATGTCAGGCAGATCTAATAGATTTCTTGACTGGGTGACCAAATTAGTAGACCAGGGAGGGACTGTGACATGGCCTACCCAGACTTTAGCAAGGCATTTGACACAGTCCCACACAAAAGATTAATAGTCAAATTAACCAGCCTGGGAGAGTGGGTCCCAGGTGGTAGCCTGGGTAAAACATTGGCTGCACAACAGGACACAGAAGGTAATTGTAAATGGAGTCCACTCTGAAGAAAGAGGGTTACTAGTGGGTACTGCCGGGTTCAGTATTGGGTCCAGTCCTTTTTAATGTCTTCATCAGTGACATTGCAGAGGGACTGGAAGGAAAAGTATGCCTTTTTGCAGATGACACAAAGATCTGCAACAGGGTTGATACACAAGGAGGCGTGGAAAGGATGAGAAGGGACTTGAAGGTTGGAGGAATGGTCAGAAGTATGGCAGCTAGGATTCAATGCAAAGAAGTGCAAAGTAATGCACCTGGGAAACAAGAACCCAGGGGAAGATTACACAATGGAGGGGGGGAGGTAGTAACAACAACAAAAAAGGAAAGGGACCTGGGGGCAATCATATCAGATGACCTTAAGGTTAGCAAGCAATGTGAGAAGGCAGTAGGGAGGGCTGGGGGTATACTTGGATGCATAAGGAGAGGCATCAGCAGCAGAAAACAGGAAGTTGTTATCCCGCTGTACAGACAGTTAGTGAGACCCCATCTGGAGTACTGTGTCCAGTTCTGGAGACCCCATCTCTGCAAGAACATAGACAGGATAGAGGCAGTCCAGAGGAGGGCAACTAAAATGGTGCAGGGTCTGTAGAGAAGCCATATGAGGAGAGACTAAAGGAGCTTAATATGTATACCCTTGAGGAAAGAAGGGAGAGGGGGACATGATAGAAACTTTAAGTACCTCAGTGGAATCAACAAAGTCCAAGAGGGTAGCATCTTTCAGAAAAGAGGCGATGCAAGAACAAGGGAGACAATTTAAAGATAGAAGGGCAGTTCAGGGGCAATGTGAGGAAGTATTATTTCACAGAGAGGGTAGTGGATGCATGGAACAGCCTTCCTGAGGAGGCTGTGGGGTCTAAAACTGTGGGAGAATTCAAGAATGCATTGGACAGACAGAAGGCAATTCTTGTGGGGGGTAGGAAGATATAGGCTGTTGGTTAACTAGGATCTGCAGCCTATCCTGTA
The DNA here is from genome assembly GCA_016271365.2 of Neoceratodus forsteri. Taxonomy (NCBI): domain Eukaryota; kingdom Metazoa; phylum Chordata; order Ceratodontiformes; family Ceratodontidae; genus Neoceratodus; species Neoceratodus forsteri. The sequence goes on along the minus strand of CM057450.1, from coordinate 1,470,694,120 downwards.
GATAGGGAAATGGGCAGAATAGATGGGCCAAGCTGTCCTTATCTGCCATCAAAGTCTATGTTTCTATGTTTCTAAGATGGAGGAGGAACATCTGGATATCGTGGCAGTCACAGAAACATGGTACACACAGAACCATGACTGGGACATAAACATACCAGGATACACTATCTACAGGAGGGACAGGGAGGGTAAAAGAGGAGGAGGAGGAGTAGCTCTTTACATAAGGGAAGGAATCAAAGCAACAGAACAAAAGGGTAAACAGGGAGGAGAAGAAGCACTGTGGGTCAATTTGGAGGCAGGCAATGGCACCACAATCCACACAGGGGTTGTATACAGATCCCCCTCTCAGGGGGAGGAAATGGACAAGGAAATGATAGAAAGTATACTTAGAATGGCAGATAAAGGGGAGATATTGCTGATGGGTGATCTGAATATGCCAGATGTTAACTGGAGTGCAGTTGCAGCAGCCACTTCTAAGAGTGGGGTTATTCTAGATGCCCTACAGGGGGCATGCCTTAGACAACTAGTATTGGAACCCACACGAGAGGGAGCAATCTTAGACCTGGTCCTCTCAAATGGAGATGGAGAGAGGATCACAGATGTAGAAGTGGGTTGCCATCTGGGAACTAGCGACCATCGAACAGTATGGTTCACAATAAACACAGCGAGTCAAGCCATACAAAGGCAAAAGTACTGGACTTCAGGAGGGCTGACTTTGCCAAAATGGGTGAGTGCCTAAGGAATGCACTAGCAAATGGGCAGGAAGGAGGGGTGGAAGAACAACGGGGAATAATAAAAACTGCCATCACAGAGGTAACAAGCCTTTATGTGAAGCAAATAAAGAAAACAAAACAATGTAAGAAACCACTATGGTTCTCAAAGGAGGTGGCAGTGAATGTTCAAGAGAAAAAGAAAGCATTCAGAAAGTACAAGGAATCACAGAAGGAGCAGAACAGAGAATTGTATCAGTTAAAGCAAAAGGAAGCTGGGAAGGCAGTCAGAACAGCAAAGGCCCGAACTGAGGAAAAGATAGCAAACTCAGTTAAGAAGGGGGATAAAACCTTTTTAGGTACATCAGGGAGCGAAGGAAGACTAAGGGAGGATAGTGAGGCTTAATAAGGGGGTGGGCAGAGGGTGACTGTGAAAAGGCAGAGATACCAAACAAATATTTTTGCTCAGTATTTACAAATGAAGAGGGAGGTACCTAAAACAAACAATAGAAACACTCTGGATACAGAAGTTGATACCAGCCCATTTACAGAAGAAAGGTTCTGAAAGAACTCTTAAAACTGAAGGTGGACAAAGCAATGGGGCCTGATGGGATTCATCCCAGAATTCTAAAAGAACTAAGAGAAGAACTAGTAACACCACTGACTACCCTCTTTAACAAATCATGGGAGGATGGGGTGGTACCTGAGGACTGGAGGAAGGCCGATGTGATTCCCCTTCACAAAAGTGGGAGCAGGGCAGAAGCAGGAAACTACAGACCTGTTAGTTTAACCTCAGTGATAGGGAAAATGATGGAATCACTTCTGAAGGAAAGAATTGTCGAGTACCTAGAGGCCAGAGGGGCACAGGACCCAAGGCAGCATGGGTTCACAGCAGGAAGGTCATGCCAGACGAATCTAATAGATTTCTTTGACTGGGTGACCAAAGTAGTAGATCAGGGAGGGGCTGTGGACATGGCCTACCTAGACTTTAGCAAGGCATTTGACTCAGTCCCACACAAAAGATTAATATACAAGTTAGCCAGCCTGGGAGTTGGTCCCAAGATGATAGCCTGGGTAAAGAATTGGCTGGAGAACAGGACACAGAGGGTAATAGTAAATGGAGTCCACTCTGAAGAAAGGGGGGTTACTAGTGGGCTGCCGCAGGGTTCAGTATTAGGACCGGTCCTCTTCAATGTCTTTATAAGCGACATTGCAGAGGGACTGGAAGGAAAAGTATGTCTCTTTGCAGATGACACAAAGATCTGCAACCGAGTTGATGCACAAGGTGGAGTGGAAAGGATGAGAAGGGACTTGCCAAGGTTAGAGGAATGGTCAGATGTATGGCAGCTTAGATTTAATGCTAAGAAGTGCAAGGTAATGCACATGGGAAACAAAAACCCAGGGGAAGAGTACACAATTGGGGGTAAGATACTAACAACAACAAAAATGGAAAGGGACCTGGGGGTAGTCATATCAGATGACTTAAAGGTGGGTAAGCAGTGTGAGAGGGCAGTAAGGAGGGCTGGGGGGATACTGGGATGCATAGGGAGAGGCATCACCAGTAGAAAACAGGAAGTTGTTATCCCTCTGTACAGACAGCTGGTGAGACCCCATCTGGAGTACTGTGTGCAGTTCTGGAGACCCAATCTCATAAAGACATAGACAGGATGGAAGCTGTCCAGAGGAGGGCAACTAAAATGGTGCAGGGTCTGCACCAGAAGACATATGAAGAGAGACTAAAGAAGCTTAATATGTATAGCCTCGAGGAAAGGAGGAGAGGAGGACATGATAGAAACTTTCAAGTACCTCAAGGGAATCAACAAAGTCCAAGAGGGTAGCATCTTTCAAAAAGAGGTGTGCAAGAACAAGGGGCACAATTTGAAGATGGGGGCGGCTCCAGAGGTAATGTAAGAGTATTTTTCACAGAGAGGGTTGTGGATGCATGGAGGCGACCTTCCGGGAGGTTGTGGAGTCAAAAACAGTGGTTGAATTCAAGCATGCATGGGACAGTCATAAGGCAATTCTAGGGGGTGGGGGTAGAAAGAAGTAGGCTGCTGGTTAACTAGGATCTGCAGCTTATCCATCAGGTAGAGAAATGAGCAGACTGGGTGGGCCAAGCGGTTCTTATCTGCCGTCAAATTCTATGTTTCTATGTTAGTCAGAAATTAAATTAAAATGATCTTACGGTCATAATTTTGCCTTTAAGTGTGCAGCGTTTTACTTTAGAATTGCTGTTTAAACATTCAGTGTTTTCAAGCTTCATGCTACAGTGAGACCCTTAGTAAGGAATTAAATTAAGCAACATCAGCATAAGGACAACGCATTTAAATAGTGTTTTGGCACCAAACAGCCGATTCCTGAACAAAGCAAAAATGGCTTCAGGGATTTCAATTATCAGACCATGCAGCCTTTCTGGGCTCAAAACAGGAAACAAAAAACTATCCTCACATGTGTGGGGACACAAAATTAAACCCCTTTATGTAAGTCCAGCATAATAGAATAGTACTGCGTATCAGCACTCGGTCGAGAGGCAATGCCCTCGGTCCGTACCTTCAGTGTGTCGGCGTGGGGAAGGGCAACTTCTGGACCCTCATGACCTCCCTAACTGCGGCCCAGCTTCAGTGTGTCGGCGTGGGGAGGGCAGCTTCTGACCTCACGACTCCTAACTATGCCCAGCTTCAGTGTGTCGGGCGCGGGGAGGGCAGCTTCTGGACCCTCACGACCTCCCTAACTGCGGCCCAGCTTCAGTGTGTCAGCATGGGGGAGGGCAGCTTCTGGACCCTCACGACCACCCTAACTGCGGCCCAGCTTCAGTATGTCGGCGTGGGGGAGGGCAGCTTCTGGACCCTCATGACCTACCTAACTGCGGCCCAGCTTCAGTGTGTCGGCATGGGGGAGGGCAGCTTCTGGACCCTCACGACCTCCCTAACTGCGGCCCAGCTTCAGTGTGTCGGCGTGGGGGAGGGCAGCTTCTGGACACTCACGACCTCCCTAACTGCGGCCCAGCTTCAGTGTGTCAGAGTGGGGGAGGCAGCTTCTGGACCCTCACGACCTCCCTAACTGCGGCCCAGCTTCAGTGTGTCAGCGTGGGGGAGGGCAGCTTCTGGACCCTTATGACCTCCCTAACTGCGGCCCAGCTTCAGTGTGTCAGCATGGGGGAGGGCAGCTTCTGGACCCTCACGACCTCCCTAACTGCGGCCCAGCTTCAGTGTGTCAGCATGGGGGAGGGCAGTTTCCTACCATGCTAGTTCTGAGTGCAACTTCTCCAGCTGGTGGATATGGAGATGGTTATTGCAGGTCTAGGAGTCACTTGGCTATGAGGACTAGGGTTGGGTGTGCAGTAGTGCAGCCAAACAGATCATGGTTCAGTAGGTCATAGAAGTCCATGCATCCAGACTGAAGAAACAGCAGGATGCTAAATTACATGACCTGCATAGTGGCCTGCAAACTCTGTTGCAGTTTCATAGGCAGGGTGATCAGACTATTGTACTAAAGATCAGTAAGGTCAGGCAGCATATATAGGACATTGTGAACCTGAAAGCAGAAATGGCTATTGGGTTTCTTCAATATAGGTGCTATGATTGGGGGCCTAGGGCCACTATAATACTGGTACATAGATTGAGAGAAAAAAATTGCACAGGGGACGGTCACCAAGATCAGACACCCACTTACATGATAGATGGAGATCAGCCCTGACAGTATCTTACAGGCTTTTAGGGAGTGCTACCAACAGTTATATACTGAGGACATTGACCCCACAAACTCAAACATTGAGTCATATCTTAAGCCTCTCAAGTTACCCTCTCTATGTCACTCACAACAGCAGACTTTAAGTGCCCCCCTCCAGATGGATGAAAATATACTCAGTTACTAGAATGCTGATCTCTAATAAAAGCCCAGGCCTAGATGGTTTCACTGGGGAATTTTATCAAATATTTCAGGAACACCTCTGCACACTGCTGACCCATGCAGGAGATGGGGTCCTCTGGGGAAAGCCTGCTCCACTCTTGTGGATGCAGGCCATGATATCATCCATCCTAAAGCCAGGCAAAGATGTCATATGTTATCCTTCTTGTAGACCAATCTCAGTCCCTAATATTTATTACAAGATTTTTACCTCTGTCTTGGCCAGATGATTAGAGCAGTTCCTTCCACTTCTAATTAATGAGGACCAGACAGGGGTTGTCTCCTCCAGACAATAGTAATAATAAAAGAAGATTACACATCTTGCACCATGCTATCCTGTTACTCAGTTTAGATGCTGAGAAGGCCTTCGATTGCATGGCATGGCCCTTTTTTTGGCTGCAGTGGGTGGAGCCTGCAGCCATCTTGTGGTAGGTCTAAAAACAAGCCCCTGGATGGACACTGAAGAACAGAACTGTTTTGGAGTTGCAGTACAATCATTCTGCAACTCCAAAACAGTCCTCTCACTCCCCCCGCCCCCGGAGGCACACTATTTTGGTTGCTGGTCACCCACCATTCTCAACATGGCCACCACTGTTTACTGTGCACGAGCAAGTAGTTGCGCATGCACAACTGCACCACGGCCATCTTGAGCATGGCTGACTGTTTTACCATGAGCTCTGCGAGTGCAGCTGCAGCCATGTCAGCTCTGGCCAGAGTTTGTTGTTCCAGGTGATGTCTCATTTTCAAATCCCTAAGGAGTTTTACAAGCTGTGCAGACTCTCTATGCAGCCCATATGGCTTGTGTGAAAATTAATGGGAAGATTTCTTCTACATTTCCATTGAGCAGAGCACAAGACAGGGGTGCCCCCTTTCCCTTCTTCTTTTTGCCCTTTACCTGGAACCCCTAGCCCAAACATCATGGGCCCAGTTTTCAAAGGGTGGAAAGGGATGCAAGGGACTCGTGTCCAAAGAGTTTGATGCAAGAGGTGACTTGCATCACAACTTGCATCAAACACAATTTTCTAAGGCAGCCTGTGTCCACATTAGATATAGCTGGGCCAAAGCCCCCTTGCACCACAGGTTGCGCCAACCAACAGGTGAGCCAGCTCACAAGGGGGCTTGCACCATGGTGGGCTGCAATATCTCCTTTTTGGGGAATTTAAAAGCCCCACCATGGACACAGCAAGGGGCACCACTTAGACCAGCCAAGAGGTGGTCTAAGTGGTTGCGTCCATGGGATGGGATAGTGCAGGGAACAGTAGGGGGTACACAAGACCATATGGAAGGAGGCAGTGGGGGTGTAGGGGCACAGACAGGCAGGAGATTTATCTATGTGGCAGAGAGCAGTGTGCAGTCATAATATGCCCTTGTAAACTGTAATGTACATTGGTGCCTGTACTGTATGGAAACTCTCCCAATAGTGTAGCGCCCCCCCAGTCACACTTTGCACAATAGTCCCCAGTCCAATAGTACCCCTCCCACTGCTCCCTGATCTCGTCCATGTCCATTGTAAAACAGTGACCCTGTGCTCTAGCACCCCCCAGTCCCCTGATCACACGGAAAACATTGCAAGACTACACCCTGGTGGTCAAGTGGACCCCCACCCTTCCCACCCCATCAGTCATTGCCAAACCACTCTGCTCCCCGTTCCTCACCGATCCTGTGATCAGCACTGTCCTCCGCACATCACCACAGCCAGCTGCAGAATGCATTGTCTCTATGTGCATACTATATACTGTATGCAATATGCACATAGCATTCTGTGGCTGGCCATGGTTGTGTGTGGAGGGCAGTGCTGATCTGCAGAATCAGTGCAGGGAATGGGGGGCAGGGCAGTTTGGCAATGACTGACAGGGTGGGGAGGGTGAGGGGTCCACTAGATCAGCAGGGTGTAGTCTTGAAATGTTTTCCAGTGTGATTGGGGCCCGGGAATGTGTGTGCTAGAGCACAGAGTCACTTTTTACTATGGACACAGAGGAGATCAGGGACCAGTGGGGGGGAGCACTACCGGATTGGAGACTATTGTGCAAAGTGTGATTGGGGGGGCGCTACACTATCGGGAGAGTTTCCATACAGTACAGGCACCGGTGAACATTATAGTTTATTAGGGCACATTACAATCACACACTGCTCCCTGCCACATATTAAATCTCCTGCCCATCTGTGCCCCTACACCCCCAGTGCCTTCACACTTGCCGCTATGCCCCAAGGCCTCTCCTGGCAATGTATGTCTTTACCCCACCACCACCACCATCGTGACCCCTCTAGTATTGCACCAGGTGTGGGGGGCCGACGCATGCCTTTAGTGAATCCTGCAGATGAGGCCAACTCTTTGGTGCATCTTTCAGTCTGTGGCAAACTCAGGTGTTAGGTGCAAGGACCCTGTAGATTATAAAATCTGGTGCAAGGTCCCTGGTGCAACTGGGGTTTGCCACAACCCTTAGAGAGATACAAGTTGTGTCTCTCTAAGGGGTCTTTGAAAATCAGGTCCAATGACAAGACCTTGCTATATTACAAGTGCTCATATGGGCAACTGTGAGCAGAAACTGGCCTTGTATGCCAATGATTTGCTCATATACCTTACACACCAGGAGCAATCCTTGTCTCCCCTGTGTTTTGACTCACTTCAGTAGTCTTGCATGGTATAACCTTAATACTTCCAAAACTGAAGTCCTTCAGGTTAATTATGTACCATCACCTGATATCAGAACTTGATATTTATTCAAATGGAATATGGCTAATTTTAAATATTTGGGACTACAACTAGCGCTCATGCCACATAAGATGGGTAGTCTGAAGCTGTTACACATGGATTTCAAAAAGACATTTCCACTTGGACTAACCTTCCTCTTCCATTAATACAGAAAATAGATAGTGTTGGGATGAATCTGTTGCCATGCCTCCTTTACCTAGCCCAGATTATGGAATACAAAGGAAACAAGATGAAACAGGAAATAAAAGAAAAAATACCTGTTGAGAATTACAGAATCACCTTTACTGTATCCAGTAAAAAGTGTGGATTCTCAAGGAAATAATAACAAGGGCACAGTTTTGATTAACTTCCAGAATCAGGAACCAGCAGTAAAGACATGATTGAATAAGGCTTATTTGGCCCAATTAGGATTTCAAATTAAAAGAACAGATTTTACAAATTGTAACAGTGAAGCCCCCAAAACAGTAAATGATAACAATACATCAATAATGGGAAAAATTGACAAAGTAATTTCATTTTCAACTGCAGTCTAAGAAAGAATATAACCAGGAAAATACATTACAGTTAAAGCAGTATCTATTCAGCTAGCATAATCCTCCAAGAGACCCTTTAGGGAAAACTAAAAAAGTATTATTTGATTTCTTCTCTCACATATTACAAACTTCGATCACATGGGATAAAATACATAGGATAGAAATAGCTACAGAATACACAAATCTGGGATTACAACTAGCGCTCATGCCACAGGAGATGGGTAGACTGAAGCTGTTACACATGGATTTCAGAAAAACATTTCCACTTGGACTATCCTTCCTCTTCCACTAATACAGAAAATAGTGTTGGGATGACTGTGTTGCCATGCCTCCTTTACCTAGCCCAGATTATGGAATACAAAGGGTACAAGATGAAACAGGAAATGAAAGAAAAAGTACCTGTTGAGAATTACAGAATCACCTTTACTGTATCCAGCAAAAAGAGTGGATTCTCAAGGAAGTAATAACAAGGGCACAGTCTTGATTCATTTCTAAAATCAGGAACCAGCAGTAAAAACATGATTAAATAAGGCTTATTTGGCCCAATTATGATTTCAAATTAAAAGAACAGATTTTACAAATTGTAACAATGAAGCCCCCAAACAGTAAATGACAACAATACATGAGAAAAATTGACAAAGTAACTTCATTTTCAACTGCAGTCTAAGAAAGATATAACCAGGAACATACATTACAGTTATTCGGCTGGCATAATACTCCAAGAGAGCCTGTAGGGAAAACTTAAAAAGCATCGTTTGATTTCTTCTCTCACATATTACAAACTTTGATCACATGGGATAAAATACATTGGTTAGAAATAGCTACAGAATACACAAATTACTCACAAACTGATATAATCTTACAGATTAAAAATTAGTTACCTAGGTATTGGGGAAAGTAGATGCACTGGATCAAATAGGATTATAATTTTATGATCCTAATGAGATTTTTAGGACAGGTGAACAACCTCAGATAACAATAAATGAACAGAACCAACAGGTGGAGGGTGAAGTATTGCACTCTAGTAGTCTTTTGCAAAACAATAGATATTAATATTACTGGAAGTGAGAGGATGACCCGCTCTACCTGATAAGTCAGTTTTACAGCAAGATGTACATAAAAAAACATTGGTAGGTTTTATCATGGGATATAAAGGGATTGTCTTCAAAATTTCAAGACTCCAACTGTATGGGCATTTTAGGTACATTTGATATAATTCTTCTCCAGGAAACACGGTGGGCAGCCGTTCCTCTAAAATTAGCTAACTGTGAAACATTTATTACTAAAGCCATAAAATCATCAAACAATGTGCCTACTAATGATTATAAAACTTCAATAAGATATTAAAACCCAAAAGACTGAAATAGATTTAGGCAATGTTCTAGTGGTTAAGGTCATACAAAAAAATATTAATGCGATCTTCATAAATGTATATATTCCCCTGTAAAATGTGCCAGTAGGTTGTAGTGTTACTTAGAATATGATTGAAAAACACTCCAAAATATAATGGACAGATATTTAGAACTAGATGTATATATTGCAGGAAACTTTAATGCAAGACTTCCAAGTGGCAAAACAGAAACACTGAATCTATATTCTGATGTTAACTGTGAAGGCAAGATTAATAGTCTAAATAGGAACTTCTTAAATTAGGATAAATCACAGGACACAAATATAATAAGTCTGGACTTTGGCTAAACTCCACTGCTTTGGAATTAGAGCTAATATAAATAAGTGGAAAAACATCAAGTGATAAAGAAGGTGCATGTACCAGTTGTACACACAATGGATAATCTTTAATAGATTTATTGTTCACAAATTTATATGCAGTAGAAAAAATGTTGATTTAAGGGTAGAACAATATGTGGAGTTATTACATTTCCCATTAAGTATGCAATTAGATTAGTCAAAGACCGAATCAGTAAAGGGGGAGGGGCAAAATGTTTTGAAATAATTCTAAGAGAATAAAATGATCATAGGATCTTTAGATAAAATAGGCCAAGCATTACAATATTCTGGTCCAAACATTTTAAAAACCCCAGTTACTAGATCAGGAAGACCTAATTAAAGATCAGCTCAAGATATGGGAAGATTTACATAATTTCCTAGAATATTTGCTATACATACATAATACAAATAAATCAAAAAAGTGGGATACATGGTTTAATACAAAATATAAAATGGCAAAGAAATGTCTAAATAAAACTTAAGGACAAATCAGAATTAATGAAACACATATAAATCTCAGGTTACTGAATGCAGAAGGGAAGCAATACCGTAATATACTAAAAGCAGAAAGAGCCAACTACCATAATAATTTGTGGTCAAAATTACATAAAACAATCCTTAAAAAAAAGAACAAAGGAATGTTGGGTAATGGTAGCTAAAGGTTGCACTTCTTTAGAAGCATTTATACAACTAGAGATATGCTAAAAGCATTATGGAAACATTTGCTACAGTAAGGATGAAGATGAACAGAGACGTAATATAGCTAGAAATTTGTCTCAAGAATTAAATAACAGGTATATGCTGAACCTTATTTACGTAACAAAGCAAGAAATACAACAGGCAATTTTACAAACCAAACCATTAAAGCTCTTAGAGCTAAAGATAGAGTTGTAGTGGACTTATATAAATATTTAATTGATTGGTGGACCTCACTTTTGTACTACATGTACAACTACATGATTCAGTTTCAGAAATACCCAAGTTCATGGCTGGAGAATGTTATTTTCCCGAGCCATAAAAAAGACCCCAGAATGACCCCTATATGTACAGGCCTATTGTCCTAATAGATACATTGCAAAATATTTTTGCATATATTATATTAACAAACTTGGAACTTTCAGTAGAAAATAAAAACATATTGGATGAAGTCCAAAATGGATTCAGAAAAAGGCAGTCAACCATTCAAAATGTGCATGGTATTATCACATTTAATCCATAATTATGTGAGGGTTAAAAAGGAAAAGTTATTCTGCTATTTTATTGATTCACATATGGCATTTGACAGTATTAGTAGTAGAACTTTATAGTTAACATCATACAATTTTGGAATAGATAAACATTTACTAGACATCTTAATTAGATTACATGAGGGAACATGTTCTAAAGTACAATATAAAATAACTGTGAATTTGAAAAATTCAATAAAAACAAATCTTGGTGTTAGGCAAGATTGTATTCTGTCACCTTTACTTTTTAACCTTTACATAAATGAAATCATTAAACTGTTATGTGATGATGAATTTCACTCATCAAAAGTTTTTAACAAAAAGATAGCACAATTAGCATATGCAGATGACATTGTTTTAATATCTTCATCCTTGATAGGGTTACAAAGGAAAATGAATAAATATATAGATTTATACAAATCAAAATTTCTCTAAATTAATTAATCCAAAACTCAATTACTAATTTTCAGTGCAATGAATAAAATAAATGTATCCTATATAATGAGCGACAGAAGCTGGAAACAGTGAAAACCGATCAATTTTTTGGTCCGACATACTCTCACAACTTAAAATGGAATGCATATATAGGTAACATTAAAAAAAAATCCAGAATACAATAAATTGAGTAATTAGATTCATGAGAACATATAGGGCCACTCAGTGGAAGGGAGTCTTATGGTCATTGATGCCAAAATAAAAGTAGCAATATTGTATGCAGCAGAAATATGAGGATTTACAAATAGAACACAGCTAGAAATTGAGTTCAATAAATTATAGATACTTATTAGGACTCCCTAAGTAAGAACATAAGAATTTGCTGGCAGAAGGAGACTGTGTGGCCCATCTAGTCTGCTCAAGATGTCTACCCCATATCTACTGCTCTTGTTGAGGAGACTACACTGATTGTCTTGTGCCCGTTTGAATTCTCTGATAATCTTAGCTGCCACCACCTCACATGGCAGGCTGTTCCAAGGGCCCACAACCCTCTCTGTAAAAAAGTACTTCCCAACATTGGTTCTGAATTTACCGCCAACCAGGAGGAAGTTGTACCCTCTTGTACGCGCAGTCCTATTTTCCTGAAAGAGGTTACTGTGTTTATCCCTTTAACAAATTTAAATGTTTCTATCATGTCTCCTCTGTTCCTTCTCTGTTCTAGGGAGAATAGATTTAACTGGCTGAACCTATTTTCGTAAGACTTGTGGTGTAGTCCTTGCACCGTGTTGGTGGCTGTCCTCTGCATGGATTCCAGATGGTCCGTGTCCTTTTGTAGGTGTGGCCTCCAGAACAGCACACAGTACTCCAAGTGAGGCCTCACCAAGAACCTATAGAGTGGGATGATTACCTCATGCTTTCTGCTAGTAATACCCCTACCTTTGCATCCAGGGATACCGCTTACCCTTAGTGCTGCTTTTTCACATTTGCTTTCCTACCTTTAAGTATAAATTTACACCATATTTTATTCTTAGACTTGAGCTAAGACACATACTGCTAGACACCCTAGTTAATGAGAGAATAACTAATTTTATACTGGAATTACAAACAATGGAAGGAAACAGACTACCAAGAATATGTGTGGAAGAGGAAATTGAGTATTCAACCAGAGGTTTCACATTTCCTTATTTTAATTTAATCAGATTAAAACTATATTCATCAGGTTTAGGTACCATTTTTACAGAAATCTATATCCAACCAAGAGAATTCATAGTGAATAAAATTAAAGATAGATATAGAGACCAATCGGTGCAGACTTATTTATCAAGAATTAATTCCTGAAAAATACACATCACTTATTAAATATTGAAATTAGATGCTAGGAGAGAAAACTATTTATCAGTAGTTAGGGACAGGAAAAAAGGGTCTCAATTACCAGGTATAGACTGGAAGTATTCAGGCCCAAGTTATTATTATAAAAATACCTAGAGATACTATTTTATCTCCTTATTCTTACTGTGATTCAGGGGCAGTGAATAACTTAATACATGTCATCCTATATTGTCCAATTTTTCCTCCACTTGTGAAACCTATCTTATCTGCCCTCAAGGGCATTTTTCATTATTAACCCTCCTATCTTTACCTATAACACCCTGTTGGATAGTTTCTTCCTAATTATGTTTCTTTTCTTCCTCTCTTTTTTTCTGTTTTAGCTATAACTGCAATCTGCCTCACTTTTTATTGTCTGTTGCCTTATCTATATTTATTGTTGCACTATGTTATGTTTTCCATTATATCTGTCACCTTGTTAACTGCTGTTTACTCCAGTGTGAGTGCACAATGTCCTATCTGATTGCATGCTACATTTACCATTTTGTATTTACTTTTACTGTTCAGCAATACCTGTAATTACTGTACTGTACATGATGTTCCTGCACTGATGCAATGTACTTGTCTTACCACTCTTTTTGTACTCTCCTGGGTTGTGCCTGAAAATAGTCATTGTTTGGCTAGTGTACTCACCCAGTTAACAAAAACTAACTAAATAAATAAGATATCAAAACCAGCATAGGAAATGGTTAGAGAGAATTCTCGATAACACAAATGTACCTCCTCATGAGGCTATTCTTAATTTGTTTACACCGTCTAATGTAAATAAAAAAATGATTAGCAATCTACTTACACTCAGTTTTTTTTACTTAAAATAAAACAACTCATATTACCCCAGCTTTTGGTTATTTTAAAAACTAGTCTTGGTCTACCCAAGGACTGGTATCAAATTCAAGAAAGGGAACAAAGGAATATCAGTGGTTAATGTCCTTACAAAAGAAAGCAAAATAGAGAACATCGTTGTCATTTGTACTGTAGATAAACTTTCTGACTAATGTATATCAAATTATAACAGAATTATTTGTGAAGGAAACTTAAGAAATTAACTCTTTTTTATAACTAAATTGGATCATCATTCCATAAAGGGAAAGGAATTACAAGAAACAAAATGCCAAATTGGGGTGTGGGTAGACAGACCTAAACCCAGAGATGTCCTGTTTACATTTGGCAGAATTTCCTGAATTATCTCAACTGACTATTTTTCTTCAGCTTCCTATATTAGCCATGTATAAATTCTTCAAATTATGATGTCCTGGTCCTCACAAAGTATATTAAAACTGCTAAAACTATAAATGTTTGGATGTATTATTCAAGAGTTGATTTTAATATCCATATTGAAAAACTGTACTACTTAAATCTTTAACTTAAATGTATTGATGTCTACAGTTTTAACATATCTTGCTTTTTGCAATGACAAAATTTTGTTGCCCAATAAACTTTTGAACTTGAACTAGCTCAGACTATACCTTTTAATCCACCACAGTCGTGCTTCCGACATTGGTCAAAGGTGATTTCTGGATATTTCTGGCAGGGTGAGTGCCCCCGGTGCATCTATCCACTCTGCAACTTCTTAAAGATCAGGGAGATCTTTCCCTGTCCAATTTTGACTCATAAAGCTACACAACTAAAAACAGTCTTTTATTTGATGTTAAATAGGTATGAAGTTCACCGGAAAAAAATAGAACTCACAGAAGGAAACCTTTTACATCTACCACAGGTTTTGTTTAATAAAATTTCTCCAGAACTGCAGCTCCCTAATGACAACACTTATACAATGGTGACACCCCATACCTGGCACACAGTACTGAGCATGTCCCATTTGAAACAATTCTGGTTTTTGCTATTTTAACTTCCTCACACCCCTTCTTTTGCTCTAGCCAGGGTGGACCATAGTTTTAGAAATTGAAAAAGGTTTGACTTCCAATTCCTATTCGGTAGGGAGTTCTGGACATTTGATGATCTAGCCACAGCTCATCTTATTCCATGTACAAACGTTTTTAGATACCTACAGGTGTGGGGTTATGTCAAATACTTACTTAGAGTCATAGAGACAGTGGAAGATACCCACTTACTGATAAATATGAGTGTTCAAACCCTAAAGGGACAAAGAACAATAAGACACCTGATTTCTAGAATTTATCAAGCACTACTGCAGGCTCAGAATTTCTCCATCTCCCATGTCAAGCACACCTGAGGGAGAAATATTGGAGTGGACCTTCCAGACAAAACTTAGGAGTACTGTTTGAAACTGTTTTACAATGCCACTACTTCATATGTCTGGAAGGAACACTCGTGGAAAACACTAATCAGATATTTTATGACACCTGGTAGACAGGCCAAATATAAGCTGGAGCAGGGTGTGGCCTGGTGGAGACAATGTGGAACACTGAAAACTTCCCACTGTCATGTGCTGTGGGACTGCTTACTGTTAGCACTCTTTTATAGGGCCCTGCAAGTGGAGATCCTGGAGTTTCTAGGAAGGTATATGCAGTTGACAGCTAATTTAGCCTTGTTTTTAGATGCACCTGAGGGTTACAGAACTCCAGATGCCAGAATGTTTTTTAATATAGCAA
This sequence comes from Neoceratodus forsteri, assembly GCA_016271365.2. Lineage (NCBI taxonomy): Eukaryota > Metazoa > Chordata > Ceratodontiformes > Ceratodontidae > Neoceratodus > Neoceratodus forsteri. The sequence goes on along the minus strand of CM057450.1, from coordinate 1,470,678,910 downwards.
TGGTGGTAGCAAAGAAAATGATTACTAAACTATGCTTAACCACTACTATACCTAGGGTGTCTACTTCGGGGGAGCTAATGAATCAGATTTATGGGATAGAAAAAAAATGACAGCAAATCTTAGCCACATGTTTCCAGCTTTTGAACTGTGCCAGAGAAGATGGGTTATGCATGTTGGGCCCTATGCACGAAAAGAAAAGTTGCCTACATGCCGTGCAACTGAGGCATATAGGAAACCTGTGGTGATTTTCGTATATGGTCCATGATGCTTTGCATTATAGGGGTATGTGTGATTTTGTATTTCTTACATGTGAATGCCACATGGTGGGGGTCCCGCGGACCAATGGCAGCATTCACCAAGGGCACTTAAGACACTTGCATGAATGCCGTCCTAGCCCTTGGGGAACACCACACTATGGGCATGTTGGGGGCATGCCTGCACTACATGGCATTCATTAAGCCACATAGTGCCAGGCTGAGGGGGTGCCAGGTACATCAGCTGAAACCAGGCATAACCCAGTACGCACCCCTGTGTACAACATCCTCCAGGCATGGTGGCACTGGCCACCAGACATCCATGCTGCCCCATCCCATTAGGCTTCAGAGGAGGGCTTGGGAAGCTGCTTGGGCAAATGCCCAACAGGTGTTCCTCTATCACCATGTAACATGGCTAGCCCCTACTCTGTGTGCCCACCAGAGGGGCACAAGGGATCCACTGAGGGACCCGGTATAGGCATCCTATTGGCTGCCTGCCCGGGTCCTCTGCTCCTCCCCCTACCAACCACGTGGCCCTACACACCAAGTGGACTTGGCCATGGACAGGTGCCTCGCGGGTGCATGTGGTTATGCATGCTGCACACCCTGCGCCTGTCTGGGGCCGTGAACATAAGCGGGTGGGGTATGCGCCTCAGGTGCGTATAACCCGCCCGTTAGTGCATAGGGCCCATCATTAGTAAAATGCCAGAGTCTGTACCTGAGAGAGAACCACAACAGTATGTATTCCAAATATTGTTATGTATATGCTTTTATTATACACTGAATTTTGATTAACAGAAACTGGGACTATTGTTACTCAGATGTCTTAATGGAGTAGCAACATCTATCTTCATGAAGTTGTACTATAGCTGGCAGGAGGTCATTAGACATCAAGAGACTTTTTTATGGACAATGCACACTCCTTTTATTTATCACAATTTGCAGCAACCTACGCTGTGTTGCGATGGTATATGTTGTATTGGAAAATTTCTTAATTAAAAGAAATTTGAAAAAAAAAAGTTCACTGGTTCCATTCCCACTTCTTTTAAGTATTGTACACGGGAACATGCACTCACAATGATAAGCTGATGCTGGTGGAAAAAACAAACTTCAGTGCAACGAACACAAATTGCCATACACATGGTGGATAAAAGGCTTTTCCACAAAGTAATCTGCACTAAAAAGGTTTATTGTAGGCAAAAAAAAAATTGAGAGGCAGCAAACAGTTACTCTCACTCTTCAGTCCTCACACGACTCTTCCTCAAGGGTTGGTAGTGAACTAACAAACATATTTATAGTCAATTTTTAAAGAGGCAACTCTCCACTCCATTAGTACAAAATGCATAATTATTCAAAAAAGTCCATATAAAGTGCACAATCCTAATTAAACTGCCAGTTACACCAATACTCCACTGTGAAGCTCCATTAGTGTTAAGGTGAAACAAGGAACTAAAAAATAGAAATGTTGGGAAGTGGGTGTGGACTAATAAAGAAAATAAAGACAAAACACTAGAGTGATTAAATGAAGGGTGGCAGGTGATGGCAAAAATGGGGAGCTACAAGGACCCCAATACTGAAATATTGGCACAAGCTCTGCCACTTGCGCTGCATTTGGGCTTGTGATTGCCTGGTCTTGGTGATATTCAGATGGATAGCGTTTACTGATGGAGTGGCACTATCCGACTGAATATCGGTCAATGTCAATGTAGTGCTAAGTGGATTTGTGCTGACGCAATATGGTCCAGAGGGCTGCATATGGCTCACAGGACTCATGCTGTCTGAAACGGGATAGTGCCAGGTCCCCTGTGGGCTATATTCAGATCGAGCATGCAAACGAGCCCACTGGGCATGCAAGGTGCAAAGGGGTCATCTACATGCCCATTAAGGGCTCATTTGCTTGTGATGTGGCAGCTCCTTAGTGCCTCTTTTCAAGGAAAGAAACCCTGGTGGTACAGTGGTTACTCCCACCCCCAGTTGTCCAGTACCTCTTTTTTATAAAGTCTCTGGTGATCCAGTGGCTCCTCCCCTCACCTGGATCACCCAGTACATCTTTTCTTTAAAGTCCTTGGTAGCCCAGTGGTTTTCCGATCCCCAATTGCTCAGTACATCTTTATTTAAAAGTCTCTGGTGGTATTGTGCTTCCACCACCCCCCTGATTGTATGGTGACCCCCAGACTCTCACCCACCAAGGATCACCGCCCTGCATCCCCCCACACCCTTAGTGCCATTCTCCAACAGTGGATCCTTGGCTGACCACTGTCTGACAGCCCAGAAGCATACTCAGTTGATGACACCTAAATCTCAAGTGTCAAACTGATCAAGGACTACCTCACTGCACAGCAATTTGTAGAGCCTTACAGCTACCCCATCCAAAATGAACAACTCCAGGACATCAAGAACCTCCTTCATGTCCCTTAATGATCAGAATCTCCTGTGTCTTTCCTGCGTTTAACTCAGACAGCTAAATTCCAGACCTGGAAGCCATCATGGTGAAGGCAGGCCTGGATCACATGGCCAATTATTAAGTTGTGGTGCTCAGGGAGCCACAAATGGGACATGGCCACATCAGGTTACACTCAGTTTAAGAAGGATAGGGAGAGGGAGAGGAGGAATGATGGTTGTGCTGTATGTGAAGGAGGGTATCAGAGATACAGAAATGCAAGGGAACCTAGTGGTAAAGGATTGGTTGGAAGTGCTGTGGTAACCCTGGAGATAGGAGATGGAGCCACTATTTGCATTGGGGTGACATACAAACCTCCAGCACAGGGGAAAAAATTGGACAAGGCACTGGGGGGAATCAATCAGCATGATGGTAAAAAAGGGGGAGATGCTGCTGGTGGGGGACATCAGTCTGCCATAAGTAGACTGCAGCCTCCCAATCATGGCCTCAGCTAGAAGCAGGGTCATCCTAGACTCCCTGCAGGGGGCTTTCCTCAGGCAACTAGTCAGACAGCCCAGTTGAAATGGGGCAATATTAAACTTGTTGCTTACAAACAAGAACAGTATTGCAGACATCAAAGTGGGATGCCACCGGGATCAGCGATCACTGTACAGTGTGGACTGCGGCAGAGACAAACCACACAAAGATGAGGGTCCTGGACTTCAGGAGAGCAGCTTTTAATAAAATAAGTGAATGCTTTGGAGATGACCAGAGGGAAGGGGATGGCCCAGGTGGGGTGGAGGAAGTTTTCCAATTTAAAAGATAGCATAGTGAAGGCAACAAATCTGTGTGTGAAAGAAGTGAACAAAAATAGAAGGAAAAAGAGACCACTGTGGTTCTTAAGGGAAATGACTGCAAAGGTAGTGGCTAAAAGTGTAGCATTCAAGAGATACAGGGAGACACAAGGGGAATGTATCAGGGAGAGCAGAGGGATGCAGGAAAGGTAGTGAGGGGCAAAAAGGTGCAAACAAATGAAAGGATAGACAAAGGGGTAACTAAAGGGGACAATACCTTTTTCAGATACATAAGCAAAAAGAGGAAGACAAGGGGAGGGATTATGAGGTTAAGAAGGACATAGGGAGACTGTGCAGAATAGGATCAGGAAAAAGTAGATATCCTAAACAGATACTTGTTCTGTTCAGTCTTTTCTGTGGAGGGAGAGGGGGATGGACCACATAGAAGCAGCAGGAGCAATGGAGGGAGGGAGGGAGGCCCATTCACAGAGGAAATAGTTCTGAGAGGACTTGTGCATCTGAAAGCGGATAAGGCTATGTGGCAGGATGAAGTACATTGAAGGGTGCTGAGGGAGCTCAGGGAGGTACTGGCTGCACCTCTGACAGCCCTATACAACAACTCACTGGAAACAAGAATGATTTCAGAGGACATGAGGAGGCAGATGTAGTCCTGTTTCATAAAAGCGGCAGCAAGGAGGGGGCTGGCAACTATAGGCTGGTCATTCTAATGTTAATGGTGTGGAAGTTAATGGAGAACTATTAAATGAAAGGCTAGTGGACTATCTTGAATCCAGTGGGTTGCAAGACCTGAGGCAGAACAAATTCACAGGAGGGAGGTCATGTACAATGAACCTAATTGACTGGGTAACTAGATCAGGGTGGGGTGGTGGATGTGGCCTACTTAGACTTCAGAAAGACCTTAGATACCATACCATATAGAAGGCTTATAAGGAAACTGGGCAGTTTGGGGGTGGGACCCAAGGTGGTAAACTGGGTATGGAACTGGTTGATGGATATGTGACAGAGGATAGTGGTAAACCAAACTTACTCTGAAGAGGAGAGGGTGACTAACTGGGTACCTTAGGGCTCGGTATTGGGACCAGTCCTCTTCAATGTTTTCAGAAGTGATATTGCAGAAGAACTGGATGGGAAGGTGTGCCTCTTTGCAGATGATACTAAAATCTGCAATAGGGTAGATACTCCAGAAGGGGTGGAGAGAATGAGTAGAGACCTGAAAAAACAAGGGGTGTGGTCGAGGGTATGGCATCTGGTTACAATACAAAACATTACAGAATCATGCACTTGGGGCATAGAAACCCAGGGGTGATGTATAAAATGGGGAAGAGGTGTTGACAGTCAAAACAGGAAAGGGACCTTTGGGTTATCATATCTGATGACCTCAAGGTGGCAGGGCAGTGTGACAAAGCAGTAGGCAGTGCCAGTGGTATGCTAGGGTGCATAGGGACTAGTCCTCTTTAATGTCTTCATACGTGATATTGCAGAAGAACTGGACAGGCAGCTACTCAACCATGGCCCTGGACATCTAAGACTGTCCCTGTCCTTTCTGCAGATGGAAGGCTAGTTCCCCATGGATTGCATCCTCATGTGGTGGGACCATCCTCCCCCCCACCCCCAGAGCACAAAGTCCAGAACGCTTCTTCAGTCAGAGTGGAAGGGCAGGTCCAGGCATTTGGGCATGGCTTCACCGAGCTCGGTCTGCTCAGTTTTCCTCCACCATTGTTGCCCACTAACCCCTGGAGTCTGCGGTGAAACGGAGGGAGCATGCACATGGAGGCATACATGTTCTCAAGAACCACAGCTCCTTCCACCCTCCCCTGGCCTACGTCTGCCTCCTGTACATTAGGGCTGCCATCAGGCTTCCACCCGGTGGCAGCCAAAAGCTGGGAAAGCCAACCACCCAAGTCTGAGAGAGGAAAGCTACTAGAGGCTTGCTTGATTCTCTCTTGGTCCTCCCCCTTGCCGACTCCTGGCAACCTGAGCTTATTCCCAAACTTGGGTCGCTGGCATGGTGACAGTTAATGCTCTTAACAGTGCTTCTGTCTTCTCCGACACCAGGCTGGCTCAAGCGATCCTTATCTGCCAACAAATTCTATGTTTCTATGTTTTCAAAACCTATTTAAACATTCATGCTTTACATGCCTATTTCAGATATTCATGCTTCACGTATATTTTGCAGAAAAAATACAATTTATGAAGGATTCTTTTGCAAACATTTTCATTTTTAAACAAACATAACTAATCACTGTTAATTAATGTCAAAAAATGTATACCGTGTTATTTGTACTAACCCTTCCTCAGACACACTAAATTGTCATCCTTAAGTTTTACCAAATTAAAGTTCTTACCTTAAAGTTTTTGTTCATATTAAACTTTAATATGAAAACACGTCATTGTGTAGTTTTAGCATTTTTCTTGGTGATTTATTTTTGTAACAGCATGCTCAATCAATTAATCACAATTTACTTAACAACTAATTAATGTTTTAACAAACACTCCCAAAGGACCTATGATACCTACAAAAGTTGCATACCCCAACTCTTAGCTATTTTTTAGCTATCTGAGGGCGAAACGTTTGGTACCAAATCTGGCAATAATACAGAATTATTGATTTATTTAAACGTTTTTAACTGTGTAAGGCACACTGAGTCGAGGCTCACTTCCAGGTGCAAGCTGGGGAGGAGGGAAGTTACAGAAACAACAGAGGGTAGAGACGCAACTCATAGTACAATGCAGAAGGCAAGTGCTAACATTCAGCAGGACCTATAAAATCAGCAGTAAAATTGTAACAGGAGGAAGGTGCTTAGACCAATAAATCAACTTATAGTGACCAATAGATGAAATCTGAGAAGTTAAAAGAGATAGGCATCAGAAGGATATTCACCTGAAATCATCGGGCGGGGGGATTGATACTTAATATAGTATCTCAAAAAGTACAAAATGGAACATCATGAAATATGGGGGATTATGGGACCCTAGAACTGAGAAGCTGCATTCCAAATGTTGCAGTCCAAGGGTCTAAAACATCAACCTCTGAAAATGTTCATTTTCAATGAAACACCAACACAACCCTAATATACATGTACGTATAATCTGTGTCTGTCTGTCTATCATAGAAACATAGACTTTGACGGCAGATAAGGACTGCTTGGCCCACCTAGTCTGTCCATTTTCCCACCTATTGGATAAGCGGCAGATCCTAGTTAAGCAACAACCCACTCTTTCTACCTCCCCCCACCAGAATTGCATTATGTATGTCCTATGCACTCTTGAATTCCCTCACTGTTTTTGACCCCATGACCTCCTCAGAAAGGCCATTTCATGCGTCCACCACCCTCTCTATGAAAAAATTCTTCCTCACATTGCCCCTGAGCAGTCCCCCCTCTATCTTCAAATTGTGTCCTCTTGTTCTTGCACATCTCTTTTTCTGAAAGATGCTACCCTCTTGTACTTTGTTGATTCCCTTGAGGAACTTGAAAGTTTCTATCATGTCCCCCCCCCATCCTTTCATCAAGGGTATACATATCAAGCTCCTTTAGTCTCTCTTCCTACGGCTTCTGTTGCAGACCCTGCACCATTTTAGTTGCTCTCTTCTGGACTGCCTCCATTCTGTCTATGTCCTTGTGGAGATGGGGTTTCCAGAACTGCATGCAGTACTCCAGATGAGGTCTCACCAACTGTCTGTATAGAGGAATAACAACTTCCTGTTTTCTACTGGTGATGCCTCTCCCTATACATCCCAGTATCCCCCCAGCCATCCTTACTGCCTTCTCACATTGCTTGCTTACCTTTAGGTCATCTGCTATGACTACCCCCAGGTCCCTTTCCATTTTTGTTGTTGTTAATATCCCCCCCCCATTGTGTACTCTTCCCCTGGGTTTTTGTTTCCCAGGTGCATTACTTTGTACTTCTTTGCATTGAATCTAAGCTGCCATACCTTTCATCATTCCTCCAACCTTGCCAAGTCCCTTCTCATCCTTTCTACCCCCCCTTGTGTATCAACCCTGTTGCAGATCTTTATGTCGTCTGCAAAGAAGCATGGTTTTCCTTCTAGTCCAACCGCAATATCACTTATAAAGACATTAAAAAGGACTGGACCCAATACTGAACCCTGCAGCACCCCACTAATAACCCCCCTTTCTTTGTAGTGGACTCCGTTTACTATTACCCTCTGTGTCCTGTTGTCCAGCCATTTTTTTACCCAGGCTACCACCCTGGGACCCACTAATTTGCTAATTTGGCTAATTTATTTACTATACTTTTGTGTGGGACAGTGTCAAATGCCTTGCTAAAGTCTAGGTAGGTCATGTCCATAGCCCCTCCCTGGTCTACTACTTTGGTCACCCAGTCAAAGAAATCTATTAGATTCGTCTGACATGACCTTCCCACTGTGAATCCTTGCTGCCTTGGGTTCTGTGCCCCGCCGGCCTCTAGGTACTCAACAATTCTTTCTTTCAGAAGTGATTCCATCATTTTCCCTACCACTGGGGTCAAGCTAATGGGTCTGTAGTTTTCTGCCTCTGCTTCGCTCACATTTTTGTGAAGAGGAATCATATCTGCCCTCCTCCAGTCTTTAGGTGCCACACCATCCTCCCATGATTTGTTAAAAAGGGTAGTCAGTGCTGTCACTAGTTCTCCCTTTAGTTCTTTTAGAATTCTGGGGTGAATCCCATCAGGCCCCATTGCTTTTTAGTTCTTTCAGAACCTTTCTTCTGTGAAAGAACTGGTATCGACCCCCCTATCCAGAGTGCTTCTATTGATTGGATTAGGTACCTCCCCCTCCTCTTCTTTTGTGAATACTGGGCAGAAGTATTCATTCAGTATCACTGCTTTTCACTGTCCTCTCTGCCCACCCAGCCTCCCTTTATTAAGCCTCACTATCGCTCCCTTGGTCTTTCTTTGCTCCCTAATGTACCTCTAAAAGGTTTTATCCCCCTTTTTCACTGAGTTGGCTATCTTTTCCTTGGTTTGGGCCTTTGCTATTCTGACTGTCTTCCCTGCTTCCTTCTGCTTTAACTGGTACAGTTCTCTGTCCTGCTCCTTCTGTGTTTCCTTATACTTTCTGAATGCTATCTTTTTCTCCCTAACTTTTCCCACCACCTCTTTTGAGAACCATAGTGTTTTTTTCTTTCATTTTAATTTATTTGCTTCACACAAAGGCTTGTTGCCTTTGTGATGGCAGTTTTGATGTTCCCCGCTGTTCCTCCACCCCTCCTTCTTGCCTATTTGCTAGTGCTTTTCTGAGGCACTCTCCCATTTTGACAGTCAGCCCTCCCAAAGTCCAGTACCCTCACTTTTGTATGGCTTGACTCTGTGACTGTGTTTATTGTGACCCACACTGTTTGGTGGTCACTTGTTCCCAGATAGCTACCCACCTCTAGATCTGAGATCCTCTCTCTCTGTCCCCATTTGAGAGTACCAGGTCTGAGACTGTTCCCTCCCGAGTGGGCTCCAGCACTAGCTGTCTGATGCCTGCTCCTTGTAGGGCATCGAGAATGACCCTGCTCTTGGATGTGGCTGCAGCAAAAGTGCTCCAGTTAACATCTAGCATATTCAGGTCCCGCATCAACAATAGTTCCCCTTTTTATGAGAGCCTAAGGATGCCTTCTATCACTTCCTTGTCCATTTCCCCCCCTGAGATGGGGGTCTATATACAACACCCATGTGGATTGTGGTGCCATTTCCAGTCTCCAGGGTGACCCACAGTGCCTCCTCTCCTCCCTATCTACCCTTTAGTTATGTTGCTTTGATCCCTTCCCTTATGTAGAGAGCTACTCCTCCTCCTCCTCTTCTACCCTCCCTGTCCCTCCTGTAGATTGTGTACCTTGGTATGTTGACATCCCAGTCATGGTTCTCTGTGTACCATGTTTCTATGACTGCCATGATATCCATGCATCCCTCTTCCATTAAGGCCACCAGTTCAGGGAGTTTGTTACATAGACTATGGGTGCTGGTACTCATTGCCCTCCATTTTTTGATGGTCTTACCCCTTTTAGATCCATTCCTGTCTTTACTGCCTTTTTCTCCATTTACTCCTGCCCTTCTCCCTATCGACTTCTCTATCTTGGTGTTTACCTCACTAACTACCCATTTTTTTGGGGGGGTAGGATTTCCCTGCTCCTTTTCATTGCCTCCCCCCTTGACTAGTTTAAATGCTTGCCAATGAAGCATTTAAACCTATCACCTAGGATCCTGGTTTCCCCTCCTGGACAGATGCAGACCATCGTGCCAGTATAGGCCTGTATCCCTCCAGATGGACCCTCAGTCCCCAGTGAAGTCAAAACCCTGAGCTCTGCACCAGTTTTTCAACCATTGATTGAATCACATGGTTTGGAGCACCCTAGCCTCACCCATGCCATAGACAGGCAGCACTTCCGAGAAGGTTATCATGCATGATACTTGTCTAAGGCTCCTCCCCAACTCCACAACTCCTCGTGCACTGCTCTGATCCCTTTTTCAGCCAGGTCATTTGTCCCTAGGTGGACAATGATGTCCAGCTTCCTCCCCAGTGCAGCTGCTCCTGTGATCCTGAGGATTCGCTTCCTGTCCCACCAAGCCATGGCACCAGGCAGGCACCTTACTTCCCTCCCTCTCCCCCTCTTCCCCCAGTTCTACCCTCCTAACAATTGAGTCCCTCACCAGAAGTTGTTTCCTTCCCCTGTGGGGTCCAATGCCACCCTTCTGTGGGTCTCCTTTGTGGAGATTCCCAGCATCCTCCTTGGTATCCACTACAAGTGCCTCCATAGAGGAACCACATTCTGCCAGAATTGCATACAAATTGTGGAGAGGTACAACTGGAGGAATGCACCTCCATTCCACTGCCCTCACCCTCCCTGAGCCCACTGTGGTTCAACCACTCCTCTTTCTTGGCAACCTCTGAGGCAGTGGCGGTGGCCCTGGTGGTCCCTGGGTGGGAGAGTAGGTCCCCCGAATCCTGGCCAACTCAGCCTGGAGAAGAGTAACCTTCCTCAGCCCAGAGAGGTGCATGCAGATGGGGCAACACCACATCCTCCAGAACATCTCCCAGAAGACTGCTGCATCACTGCTACTGCACCACTCCCATCATGTCTTATTTGTGGCCCCTCAACTGTTGTTTTGTATGCTTACTCTTTCCTCTCTCTGTTTATTTATTTATTTTTTCTCTCCCTCCTTTCCTATTGCCTTCGTACCCTTACAGCTCCTGCTCTTCCTGTTCTGGGACAGGAAGTTCCCGTATTCCTCAGTAGTCTCCTTCTTACTTGCTCAGAGTCAGATGTCCAGCAGCTGGGGGGATGGAGAGCAACTCATTTCCTTCTAGGATGGTGAGTCTTTTGTGCCTCTGTGATCAGTCCCTTCCTGCTCCCAAACAGGAAGTTCCTGTTGTCTGTCAAATTCTGTGCCTATAAAAGTGGAACTAGCTAAGGGTGGGGAGGGAGGGAGGAGGAGGCTATATAGCCCAGTAGAATAGTATAGTTCTAACAGCACCTCCTTCCTCTTGCTGTTCTCTGCCAAAAGCTATCTAGGGCAGTTTTAAATCCAAACACCTGGCTTCCTGCTGCCTAAGCCACTCCTCCTAATTCACAGTTCCCTTCTTCACCTAGCTAACTGCACAGATAACAGTTCCCTTCACCCAACTCAGACAAACACACTAACTCTTGTTTTTTTTGTTCTTTTTTAATTCTATTTATCACCTGCCTTCTAGGACATCTCTCAGGCTATTCTTGCTCAACCTGCAGGCCCTAACCACCCGCTGAACCACTCACCCTGACAGTAGCATCAGTGTCAGGACCTCCATCTCTCTCCCAGACCCCTTGGAGAGGCCAAAGATCCCCAGGGGGTAGAGTTGGGGATTGAGGCCAGTGATGGGTGTGTAGATCCTCAGTTCCTGGAGGTCACCATCGCCTCACCCAGCCGGTAGGGGTTTTTCCTTTGCTTTTCCCCCTAGGTTTGGACATGCAATGCATCCAGTGTGGGCATGCATGCTCCCGTATGTGCCTGCAGAAATGCCACCGCAGTCAGTCCTATGGTTGCTAGAACTCAGGCTTGCTGTGCCCCCAATTGCCGCTAGGAGCCACTGGAGCCTGAGACCTGAACCCCCTCACTCCCAGGGCAGAACAGCAGTCCTCCAGATGTTCAATCCTGTCTTCCCCCTGCTGACCCCCAATGGCCAGAGCTCGCTCCTGAATCTAGGTTGCCGGTGTGGCACGAGGTGTAGCTTCCAGTGCCTCAACCCTTAGCACCACCAGGCTGGCCCTAACTCTTGTTTTTTGTTTGTTTTTACTCTAAATTGAAGGTCCCAGTAGTAGAGTTCTAGTTCTTAAGTCCCAGTAGAGTAGTAAAGTTCTATCAGCACCTCTTTCCTCTTGCTGTTCTATCTGTCTGTCTGTCTGTCTCTGTGTATCTATATATTATACAGATGCAGTCATGCCTGTATATTAGGGTTCAACAGTCACTTCTATGTTAAACCCAATATTATGAACTTTAATAACTTCACAACCACTTGACTGATTTACATGAAATTGTGCATGCCCTTTTGGGGACCAAAGATCTCTTGATGTGGCATGGTTTGTTCTGGTCAGATGTGTGGGTGCATAGATACACAGTGTTAAAAATTTGAAAATGACTAATTTTTGTCAAATTCTTTGATACACCGCTGCCCAAAAATGGCTTGGGGTTTTGGTTGGAAAGTTTCAGGGTATATAGGTCTTGTATCACAGATGTGCCTTTTTAAGATTTGGTGAACAAATAGTAATCCATTCAAAAGTTATTACATTTCGAAGTTTCTCATTATTTCCTTTGGGAAAATTTAGATGTGAGACTCAAAACAGGATTCTTGGTTAACTCTTTTTCTTCTCATGTTCCCTCTGGAACTCTCTTGGGTGATCCCTACTCACTGCCTACCATGCTACCTCCATCCTGAAGTCCACCCCACCAGGAAATTGGGGACAGACACTCCCCCACCCTACCTGGTCAATGTTGGCCCCCATCTCACCAAGCAGATGGGGGGATTGGGAGAGCCAGTGGAGTGAACCCAGCATTTGGGAGTGTGGCGGAGGCACGGAGGCTGCTATGCAGCCCTTACAGGGGTTGTTTTTTTTTTACTGCTTGTGCATTGCCTGGGCATTAATGTGCAATGGCATCCAGCTCACACCAGGCATGCTCCCGTGCCTGGATGAAAGACACCCGCTGCCACCCAATTCCCTGCTATGTCCTCACATAGACTGCAGTGCTCCCCAGTATCCCAGGGGTTGCCAGTGCTGTGCAAGGAGAAACCCACCCACTCCAGGAGAGGAGAGCTGTCCTCTGGATACTCAATCATATTCCTCCCCTGCTGACCCCCGACGACCCGAGTCTGTTCCCGAACTTGAGCCACTGGCGTGGCAAGATGTGAGGTGTGGCATCCAGCGCCTCAACCCTCAGCACCACTGGGCCTCCGAAACAGGATTCTTGATCGTGAAACAGGATTCTTGATCGTGAAACAGGATTCTTGATCACAATTTGCAAAAAAAAAAAGAAATTTTATATAACTGTTTCTTTGTCACCTTATAGCAAAGAAATGGTTTGGCATTTTGGACTGACATTTTCAGGGTACAAGGGGCTTGCTCCACAGATGTGCCTTTTGCTGGTTTGGTGAACATATATTACTTTGGATTGGAGTTCTGCAGATTTGAATTTTGGTTGATTTCCCATAAGATAACAATGTACTGGGGGGTTTACAGGGCCATTTCTTTGTCACTATGGTGTTTAGAAACAGTTAGCAATTTTATTCTGTCATTTTCAGGGTACTGAGAGCTTGCCTCACAGATGTGCCTTTGCTGGTTTGGTGAAAATATATTACTTTGTTCTGGAGTTCTGTGGCTTTACATTTTACTTAATTTCCAATGGGATAATATTGCAGTGTGAGGTGTATGCAAATATTTCTTTGTAACTTCATGCATGGGAGTGCAGGGCCAGGTGGGCCCTGCGCTCCCACACACAAATCAATCAAAATCAGTCTATCAGTCTTTTATTTTATACTGGAAAGTACTGTATGTGAGCAAAAATGCCTATTTTCACAAATGTACAGTTATACAGGATAAAGTTAACAAAAAGGAGATGCAAGGTACAAAAATAAATAGGTTAATACATTGTAAATAATACAGAGTACAGAAATAAATAGGTTAATACATTGTAAATAATACAGAGTACAGAAATAAATAGGTTAATACATGGTAAATAATACAGAGTACAGAAATAAATAGGTTAATACATGGTAAATAATACAGAGTACAGAAATAAATAGGTTAATGGAGATCTTACAGAGCGGGGAGGTAAAGTATAGCATATACACTACCTTAACACACTTTATAAATACTCCCACACACAAATACAGATACTGTACTATTAAGGAGTAATGCATGGAAGGACCCTGTGCTCCCAAAGAGAAGTACAGATACTACTAGGGACTAATGCATGGATAGCAGCGCAGGGCCCTGTGGTCCCACAAAGAAATAAGGATACAATAACAAGTTCTTAAAATAATTATGGAGGGTTGCTCTGTGCTCCCACAAGCAAATAAAACTTTGATTATATTTTCTCAAAAAGTAAGGAAATTATCTGTGAAAAACTTTGTTAATGCACCATTAGGGTTCCTTATGATTATTCTTTCTCAAAAACTAAGGAAATTCTCTGCAAAAAACTTTGTTAATGGACCATTAGGGTTCCACCATCAAAAGTAGGGAAATGAAATCTTAGGGTTCCCAACCCTAAGACCCCACCCCCACCCTCAGTTTCCAACCCTAAAACCCCACCCTCACCCTGCATGCAGGAACAGGTGTGAGGGGTGTGCCTTGCGGTTGCAAACCCTAATGCTCACCCCATTCTCTTATTCTGTACCCCATCTTAGCCTACTTACTCTTGGAATGGGGTGAACATTAGGGTGGTGGTTAATGGCTGTCCCTTCTATGTTGTTTTGTATTATATTACCTGAAAAAAAGAAAACTATCCATCAATGTTTGTTTTTAATCTGTAAAATAAAAAAAAAACATGTCCATCGCCGATCACACCTGCACTTCGCATCTGACCTCCCACTGTGCAGCCACCTCCCCACATTCCTCTTGACATCCCCACATAGCCATTTTTTCATACCACCTCATGAACAGTACAGCTGTTATTTTTTACACTCTGTCCGAAATGTGTTTTTGCACCTGTGGCACAGAATGACATCTTGGCATGGATTTGAAAATTTTCACCTACAGAGTTTATGAGGTGGGGTCTTAAGAAGCTGAGCTTCAATGTGAAGAAATGTAGGGTTTTGCACTCCAGGGCAAAGAACCCAAATAGGGACTATTGGTTGGGTGGGGTGAGGCTAGGGAACACTGAGGAAGAGAAGGACCTTGGAGTGTTGATAATAGGGAGCATGAACAACTCTGCTCAATGTAGGAAAGCTGCAGCTAAGGCTAACAAGATGATGGGGTGTATTGCAAGGGGTTTCTTGTCCAGGCATAGGGAGTGATCCTGCCCCTCTGCAGGTCATTGGTCAGGCTGCAGTTGGAGTACTTTGTGCAATACTGGTGTCCGTATCTGATGAAGGACATTAAACTGCCGGAGGGGGTGCAGTGGAGGGTGACAAAAATGTTATGGGGGATGGAGGGCAGTGCCTACGAGGACAGGCTATGTGAACTGAGTATGTACACCCTGGAAGAGAGGAGGGATGGGGGGATACGATTGAAATATTCAAGTATTTGAAGGGGATAAACAAAGCCAGTGCTGACGGGTTGTTCAAGCTGAGGAAAGGTAGTGACACAAGGGGGCAGGGGCTAAGATTAGAGGATGGAAGATTTAGGAGAGAGATGAGGAGACATTACTTCACAGAGAGGGTGGTGTCGAAGTGGAACACCCTACCAGAGGGGGTGATATCATGTAAGATGGTGGGAAGTTTTAAAAGGGCATGGGACAGGGAATGAGGGAGGGTCTGTGTGAAAAGTGCTGAGAACGTCCTGAAGATGGGGGAGGGGGTTGGGGCAGCTGCAATCTAGACGTGCTAGCTGCACACTCGAGCAGACTTTAATACACCATGAGGTCTGTTTTTGCTGGCAGTTTTGTATGTTCATATGTTCAAAATTTGGGGTCAAAATACGAAAAAATGCCAACGTTATGACCATTCATTGCAATTTCACTATGTCCGCTCGTAACTTGGGAAATTTAAAATATACAGTATTTTGAACCCAGATTTTCAAAATAGCCTTCTTATTACTCCACCTCATGCATGTCACAACTGTCATTTCTCAAATCTTGCCCCAAATGTGTTTTTGCACCTGTGGTGCAGAATGGCATTCCAGTTGTGCAGAATTATGTTTTAGTGGGGATTTGAAAAGTTTCTCTACCGGGTACACAAAGTGGGGTAGTAAAATGGCTATCCTGACAATTTAATCACTGTTGTCCTATAAATGAAAGTGCAGAGCCCTGCGCTTCCACAGCTTCATACTTTTACACATCTAAGGAGGGATGGGAGTGCAGGGCCTGGAGGGCTCTGTGCTCCCACAGACAAATAAGGATATAATTTTACTATCTAAAGAAGTCAGGAAATTCATTGCAAAATTTTTCATTAATGCATCAGTTAGGGTTGTTACTAACATGACAAAAGTAAGCAAATGTGGTGTTAGGGTTTCCAACCCTAACAGTACACTCCCACCCTGCAGACACCGACAGGTGTCGGGGGAGTGCCTTGGGATCATCAGCTCTAATACTTAGCCCATTCTCCAATACTGTACCCATTTCAGCTTATTTACTTATGGAATGGGGTAAGCATTAGGGCTGATGACCCCAAGGAACCCCCCTGATGCCTGTCAGTGTCTGCAGGGTGAGGGTGGGGTGTTAGGCTTGGAAACCCTAATGCCACATTTCCCTACTTTAGTCACTTTAACAACAACCTTAACTGATGAATTAATGAAGTTTTTTGCAGTGAATATATCTATCTATCTATATATATCTCTATCTCTCACTCTCTCTCTCTCTCTCTATATATATATATATATATATATTTATGTAATGGGCTGAACATATATTCAGTGTGATAAATGCATTTATCTGAGTCACTGTATGTATAAATAAATTTATACATACAGTGACCATTCTCTACACAGTTACTATGTCACAAATCTCTTTAGAATTAATTTAGAATGTTAGGCCTCAGAAGCAGTACTAACCATATTCAAATGGGAATAACTTTAAAACGAAAAAGATAGCATGGTACTGTGAGCATGAAAATTGTTCAGCACAAAACTATCTACAAAATGAGTGGTGTTTCATATATATATATATATATATATATATATATATATGTATACCACCACACCCCACACCTACCTTCCACACACCAACAGGCATCGGGGGTGTGCCTTGGGATCATCATCCCAAATGCTCACCCTGTTCCATGTGTAAGGAAGCTGAGATAGTACAGTATATGAGAATGGGGTGAACGTTACAGCTGATGACCCCAAGGCACACACCGATGCCTGTTGGTGTGTGGAGGATGGGAGTGGGGTGGTAGGGTTGGAAACCCTAACACCATTTTTCCATACTTTTGCCACTGTAGTATGAATCCTAACTGATGCATTAATGATGTTTTTTGTCAAGAATTTCCTTACTTTTTGAGAAAGTATAATCATAGTCTTATTTACTTGTGGGTGCGCCCCACCACTCCATGATACTATGCATTTTTGGGTGTGGGAGCACAGTGCCCTCCGGATCCTGTACTCCCATCATTCCTTAATGGTACCCATATTTTCATGTGGGCTCCATACATGCATATATATGTAGGTTTGTAAGTGCAGGGCCCTACATTTGTACGGCAAGAGTGACGGAATTGTCAGCATAGCCATGTCATTACCCCACCTGATGTACCCTGCACATAAAATTTTCTGATCCCCGCCAAAACATAATTCTGCACAACAGCAAAGCCATTCTGCACCACAAGTGCAAAAACACATTTTGGCCAGGATTTGAAAGATGACAGCTGTGACATACAGTTGGTGGCATAATAACAAGTCTATGTTGACAATTTGGGATCAACATTTTTTCAGTTTCCGAAGTTATAAGCGTGCGTACCAGAATTGCAACAAATGGTCATAACTGTCATTTTTAAAAATTTTTACCCAAAATTTTCAACTTAGCCTATTTATGACCCCACCTCATGAACAATATGACTGTCATTACACAACTCATGCTTGAAATCTGATTTCACCAACTGACCATGAAATCACCTTTCTGATGGGATTTCCATAACGACTGTCACGTTGTTCATAAGGTGGGGTCACCAAAAGTTCATGTTGCACATTTGGGGTCAGACTCTCAAAAAATGCCAAGACAGACATATCCTCAAGGGATATACATTGCAATAACAGCATGGTCTCTTCGACTTTAACTTGTTGACTCCAGTTGAGTCTCATTCCATTTTTATGTTTGCTTGCACGCATATACAAGAAACATAGTGCCATCATCTGAGTTTTCGGAGGTGTGGCACCGGTCTTCTAATTCAGTCAGTGTGTTTGCAGGCACAGCCACTGTTCGCCAATGAATGCTGCAGCTGTCTATGACAGCAGTTGAAAATGCAGTGCCATACAATTGAAAGGAGCTACGCTTCAGTGAGCAGCGATAAGATATCGCTTGCTCATGCAGACTCCCACACACACACACGCATGCATTGTAACGGCACCCCTCCCAACACTCACACCGTATAGCCACCCAGGCTGCCCAATCCCTTTCTCGGCTGTGCTGCACGCCCCCAACAGAGTTCCAGGTGCCACACTGGGAACTCACCCCAGCATGGCAGCAGTCTGTATGGCCAACGGGGGTGCCCAATCCCCCATCGGCTTCACGCCCCCCAAACAGCCTTCCAGCTGCCATGCTGGGAACCCACCCTAGCGTGGCACAAGTCCGACGTCGTCTAAGTAAAAAAAAAAAACCTGAAAGAAAAAACCTTCCCTCGCTGACTGTCCTGACCTCCCTCCCCCCACCTGTGCCCACCCTCTGTACATCCACCTCCCCATACCCCCACCTCACCCCATACTTACCTCCAGAGTCTGACTCGACGATCTTCGGTGGACCGGGAACACGTCTGCACTCTTCAAAGCCAACCGCGAACTGAGGAAATGCCGGTAAGCTGTATAATGTAATAAACAGGGTTTTTTCAACTTTAGTGCATATCTCGGGCAATTTGGGGAATTTTTTCACCAAATTTTCAACATGGGGTTTTTGGGTCCCCACCTCATGAATTCTGTCACTGTCATGGTGTTAATTGGCCCCAAAGGGTGATTTCATGGGACTGATTTATGAAACAACAGTGTCACAGTTCATGAGGTAGGCCCCCAAAAACACTATGTTGAAAATTTGGTGAAAAAATTCCCCAAAATGACTGTTTTATGAGCATGCGTTGCGCTGTTCCTACTCACGCTCGTAAGTTTACGAATTTTCAATATTTTCACTCCAGATTTTCAACATTGCCATTTTAACACACCTCCTTATGAGCAGTACAGCTGTCATTTTTCACATCTTGCCCAAAACGTGTTTCCGTCCATGTAGTGCACAATGGTACAGTCGGTGTGCGAAATTAATGTTCGGGACAGATTAAGAAAATCACAGTGACACTGTTCATGAGCAGAGGTGTTAAAATGGCGATATTAAAAATTTGGTGAAAAAAGTCCACAAAATGACTGTGTTACGAGTGACCATTGCGCAGTTTCCATGCACCCTCGTAACTTCATGGATTTCTAATATTTTCAATCCAGATTTTCACCACTGGCATTTTTCCACACTTCCTTATGAACAGTGCAGTAGTCATTTCCACACCATGGCCAAAATGTGTTTTCGCACTTCCAAAACAGAAATGCGTGGTTGCTGTGGGAAATCACTGTTCGGGACAGATTAAGAAAATCACAGTGACACTGTTCATGAGCGGAGGTTCCAAAATGCCTGTGCTGACAATCTGCTGTATAAAATCCCCAAACTAATTGCATTATGGGTGTGCGTTGCGCATTTTCTACGCATGCTCATGACTTCACCAGCTTTTTTAATATTTTCACTGCAGAATTTCAACATTGCCATTTTTTGTACCTCCCCATGAACAGTACAGCTGTCATTTTTCACATCCTGTTCGAAATGTGTTTTCGCACCTGTGATGCCAAATGGCGTAGTCGCTGTGCGAAATCAGCTTTCGGCTAACAAACTGATATTGCCACTATTCATAAGGTGGGGGTCACAAAAACCCATGTTGAAAATTTGGAGTGAAAATGCCAACGAACACCTGAGGCGTTAGGGTTTCCCACCATAACGCCCCAGCCTGTAGAGATTGACAGGCATCAGGGGTGTGACTTGGGATTCTCGCCTGTAATGCTCATACCATTTCACACCCTGCAGCCAGTGAGAGGCATCGAGGCGTACCTTGGACTCTTCGGCCCCAAAGTTCACCCCATTCTTCTATACAGGACCCATCTCACCGTATTCCCTGATGGAATGGGGTGAGCATAAGGGCCAAAGATCCCAAGGCACACCGTGACACTAGTCAGTGTCTGCAGGGTAGGGTGTGGTGAAATGGCGTGGCTGTCATGCCTGATGACCCAAAGGCACACCTTAATGCCTGTCAGTCTCTGCAGGGTGGTGGTGGGGTTGGCTTCAGTTCAATACTTCACTGCCATTCCTATTATGCAGCTCTCTAACTCCTACACTACCAATGCCAATGCCAGCAAGCAAACATTGACAAATGCTTGTTAAGTTTCTTTCAGGTTCCCTTTCTTGGTGAGGGCTTCAACCCTAACACTGAAAGCCACAAGACTAGTGACTCATGAAGCAAAGAAAGTCAGTGTGCTTAACCACATCACAGGAGAAAGCAAACCCTAGTGGAAAACATCTAACATTGTGATTTATTATGATACAGGGTAGATAAAGGATGTGAAACCTCTGTAAAGTGAATATAGTGTATGGTAGAATGTTATTGTGGGCAAAATTCAGTGGAAATACACAGCTGTTGTACCATCGTGGAGATGTCACGATGGTGTTGTACCTGCCTGAGGACGTCACCAGGATGGTACAACAACATGGAACGTCCCTGCGCATGTGCATTAGTCAGCACGGAGCCGTGCGGAGGACAGATCTCTTGCAATCATGGGGAAATGGCCGCCGTGGTGAGATCTTTTTTAAATGAAGACAGCAGCGCTGAGGAAATGACACAGTCCATATGTTCGGCATCGATGGGTAGCATTTTATTTTATTTAAAAACGTTATTGTGTTGCAGTTGGAGAACATTGACCGGCGGGGCTTCTTCTTGTTGGGGGATGAGCAACAGCACACAGTTGATACTGGCAAGATCAAGAAATTTGTTTACTGATGCCCATACACTATACAAGACAATGTATGGGCATCAGGTAACAACATCGCTGAATTCACTTCTCGAGGTTACCAGGCAACAGTAAACCTCTTGAGCTTCGCTCTCGAGGTTTACACAGTTGCCATGGTAACCTCTCGGGTGAATACAGCGTTGTTGTTAACTGGCCCATACATTAGCCTTTACGTAACCTGCACCTGCATTTAATTGTATAATGTTTTCCCCTGTATTGTGACCTTCTATTAACAATAAAATGAGTTACCAAAAAAAAGTTGAAACCCCCTTTGAAATACATTGAAGTGCATTTACCTTAGTTTCTCATATAACAGTAGCTGGTTTCAGCAGCAAGACATGTCTTCGATTGGAAGAGCGGATCTCGAACCTGGGACCTCTTCAGGTGAGTGAGGGTGTGGGGGGTGTCAAGGGGGGTGTTGGGAGCTGGGTGCACAGTGGGAGGTCGGGTGTGGGGTGTGGGTGTGATCAGTGATGGACTCTTTTTTTTTTTACAGATAAAAAAACATATAAGAAGGACATCGATGGATGGTTTCCTTTTTTTATTTTTTAATGCTTTTTATGGCTTCTCTGCAGAGCTGGCAGATTGCTCCAGCCCTCCTTCGGACGGACTTGTACTCTGACCCGAATGCATTGGGTCATCATGGACCCCATTGGCTCCCGGACATTTTCTGCCTGCTTTCTCCCCAGTACCTGAGCCATGCAATGGGTGAGGCAATCTAGATGCCCTGGATGGTGCCCTCCTCTCATCTGGGTGACGTGCCTGTGCCAACACTCAGCCACCACCACATGTCAGTCTACAGTGCGCAGCACAGTTGCCCCTCCCTGAGGAAGGAAAGCTGCCTACATATGCTCAGTCCTTCCTCCACCTGCCAACCCCCAAGCAACCTGAGTCCATTCCTGAACCCAGGTCGCCGGTGTGGCATGAGGTGTGGCATACAGTGTCTCAACCCTCAGCACCGGTGGGCCAAGAGACAGTTTTATTATTTTCAGCACCAAGGAACATGGGAGCTTGGAGGGGATGCCACTAGCCTCCAACCCCCCTTCTCTTCATATTGTGTCACTGCTCTGGCCATCCATTTCCCTCCACCTCCCCCTACTGCTCTCTGGCTTGTCTCCCATTTCTCTCCATTCTTTCATCTTGCTTCTGCTCCCCCTTCCCCATTTTCTTTGTGCTCTCTGTGTTCTCTTTCCGGTTGCTGTTCTTTCTGTGTTCTGTCGTGAGAGGAGGTGGGTCCTGGACTCCATCCCAATCCCTTCACCAGCAGTCCCGTCTCGTTTTCTTTGGCCCCTGGCCCCCCGCTCATGATAGACACCTGTCAGCTGCTCGACTGAGCAGGGAATGTATTTTCCTTTCTAAAATTTGACACTTACGCTCCTCTGCAACCATCAACAGACAGACAGAAAGAGCAGCACCTGGACATTCCTTTGATGCCCAGGACCCCTCAGACATGCAGCAAAACCTCTCCATGCACAGGCAACAATTGGCAGGCATACAGAAAAAGAGAGAGAGAGAGAGAGAGAGGACACGACAGCACAGTGTCAGGAGAACACTCTCTCTCTCTCTCTCTCTCTCTCTCTACACATCGTGCCGTGAGGCATACAAAAAGAGAGAGAGGACAGAACACATTCTGAGTTAAACCTTGCCATTCACTGGCTTCTGCCTCTCTTTCTCTCTCTCTCTCTTTTGTTTGCTCACCCATGCTGGCCTGACAGTATCTAGTCAAAATGCGTACAAACAAGTCCCGGTTGAACAGCAATACCAGCGGTGAATATCTGGCATTGACAAATGCTTGTTTATTTATGCTCTTCTCATGCCTCGGCTCCCTTCCCCTTGGAGGTTTTAAAACCTAAAAAAAGACTTTAATTAGGTAAACACCAATAAGAGTTTATCTAATCGGTGCCCGAGGAATCAGATTCTGGGGTAATTTGGCCCCCAAAATGCCCAGAAATATGTTTATTTTGTCCACAGACATATTTGTGCTGTAAATTGCGACAGCTGTTTCACGAGGCACCCTTCCTTGTTCTATGAAACAATGGGATTTTGCCACAATTTGCGACACAAACTCCACTTGTTTTGTGAAAAAAACGGGCACAATTTGTGGCACAAATATGTCCGCGTATAAAATTAACTTATTTTTTGTGCGTTAATAACTTTGCAGCAGTTCAATGAATTTGCATGAAATTTGGAATGCAGGTCTGGTTTGGTAGATCACTTGATTTACCAAGTTGCATTTTGGTCAGACTTACGGTTTCTGTGCTGCAAAATGCTAAAAACACGTTTTTCGCCACTTTTGACACATTTTTTGCCCATGGCGCTGTGATCACTCTGTGTGGTCTTTTAGTCTGAAATTTGGAACATAGAAAGATGTTGGATCAAGGAACAATCCAGCATTGGTTTGGTAAAACAATATTAATCCATTCCAAAGTTATTATATTTTTAATTTTTGGGTTCTAAACATGCTCAGTTCACATCAAGATTTATATGGTTATTTTTCAGACAAAGATTGGGCATGCGGTCAAGGATTTTGTAGCCTGCAGACTAGGATCCTGGTCCACCAGAAAATTCCTTGTCTGTGAGCCGCCATTTTGTTTTTCAGTTTTTCCCCATAGCAAAATGTTGTAGCTTTCCCCATGGGTGACTTTTGGGCCAAATGAGGCATGGGTTTTGTTCAGGGTGACCCACTCTACAATGCCATGCCTTTGGTTTGTCTTGTTTTGATCAAAAAATAGCTTTTTAAAATTAAAAAAATTCTTTGACCATGACTCGCTAACAATCCTAATTTGTGAGCTATCAAAATCCTAGTCTGCAACCTCACTGTCAAGGATTTTGCTATCTCGTAGACTAGGATTTTAAAAACTTTACCATTGCATTGCTAATGAACAGACTGGTCTTTTTACTTGAAATTTTCAGGGTAGTGAGGAGATGCCCTACAGGTGTGAATTATGCTGTTTAGGTGTTGGGGAATTAAGCGGTTCCATAGATATGCCATCACAAAGTTGAGATTTTCCCCATAGGATAACACTGTGGCACCCATTGTTCTTCTTGGTGCCTGTAGCTCGTAAACGATGTGAGACATGGATTTGTACATTTATGTTGCATGGATGTCTCACTGTCATGATTACAAAAGCACTTGAATTTTTTTCTAGCTGTTACAGTTCCCCGAGATATTGGCAAATTAGTGTTACAAGGGTTCCTTGCCCTATTGGGCTGCTGTGTGGCTCTGTAGCTATGTGTAAGTGGGAGCACAGGGCCCAGAGGGCCTGTGCTCCCACAGATGCATATCATTATGCAGAAACGGGCAGCTTGGTGGGCCCTGTGATCTCACCAGCACATGCTATTTGGTAGTTATATTACACTTTTTCAAAAAGTAAGGAAATTCATTACAAAAAAACTTCATTTAATGCATCAGTTAGGGTTAAGGTAACAAAAGTGAGGAAATGAGACGTTAGGGTTGAGTCCCTAACCCTCCCAACATCCCCTTCTATCCACAGACTGACAGGCGCCGGGGTGTGTGTGCCATGGGGTCATGAGGCCTAACTCTCACCCCTTTCTCCTTTACTGTAGCATGTCAACCTGTTTACACATGGAATGGGATGAGAGTTGGGCCACATGACCCCATGGCACACCCCGGAACCTGTCAGTCTGTGGAGGGGGGTGGAGTGTTCTGGGGTTAGGGGCTCAACCCTAACGTCTCATTTCCTCACTTTTGTTGCTTTAACCCTAACTGATGCATATACACATACATATCTATCTATCTATCTATCTATCTATCTATCTATCTATCTATACTTATACAATAGGGGTTGAGAGATATTTTCATGAATAAAAACATGTATTCTCACTCCCATTAAATAAATGCTGCTGACGTCACCACAGTGAAAATATTTACATTTATTACACCCATGTAAACTCATCCAAAACCCACGCAAATCTGCGCAAACCACGCAAACCCGAGCAAATGGTAACTTTTGCACCAATATGGGCCCTTATTATATAAATCGGATACATGATGTGCACGAGTGTGATATGGAAAATATTTTCACTCCTGCACAGTGACCTCTGGATACTCACGAGTGGCAAATATCCAGAGGTCACTGTGCAGGAGTGAAAATATTTTCCATCACACCTTTGCCCATCATGTATCCCCCATATTCACCACACCATTAAATATATATATATATATATATATATATATATATATATATATATATATATATATAGGGATAAATGATGGGCATGAATGTGATATGGCAAATATTGTCACTCCTGCAGAGTGAGCTCTGGATATCTCATGAGTGCCAAAGGCACAGTGAGATATCCAGAAGCTCACGATGCAGGAGTGACAATATTTGTACAGTTATCACGATCTGCACACGTACCCCATTTATGTCAATAGGGCTAGGAGTTTCAGAAGTATTGTTATGTTGTCTTGTTTTCTGTTCCTGTTTATGTGTTTGCTCATTCTGTGTGTGAGTTTTTCTGAATGGGCTGGCAGTGTTATAAACTCTGGGAAAAGGGATGAGTGTATTTTGCAATGCTAAATGAGTTAGTTTTGGGTAGGAGTGAGAAACACTATTTTGTGAAGCTGTATTCTTTAGTAGTCTGGCTGAAGTCAAGCTGAGAGTATCACAATAATGGTAACGGGATGAGAGTCAGAGTGTCAGGAACAGCTGAGGCTGTTTTTAGTGGTAATTGAGTTAGCTGTAGGCAGCAGTGAGGAACAGTGTTCTGTGAAGCTGTGCTCTTTAGAATTCTGGCTGCAGTCAAGTTGAGAGTATCACAGTAATTGTAATGGGATGAGAGTTAGAGTTTGAGGAACAAGTGAGAGTGTTTTTCAGTGGTAATTGAGTTAGCTGCATGCAGCAGTGAGGAACAGACTGTTCTGTGAAGCTGTGCTCATTAGACTTCTGGCTGCAGTCAAGCTGAGAGTATCACAGTAGTGACACAGAGCTGGAAGTTAGAGTGGGGAATAAATGTGAGTGTTTTGTAATGCTAACTGAGTTTGCTGCGGGCAGCAGTGAGACCTCTCATGTAGTTCTGCATTTGTGTCTATGGTAACAACACAGGTGTTTCTTGTATGCTGAGGGGAAAGCTGCCTAGAGTGATGATATCAGTGACCTTTGTGTGACCTGTGTGTGTAAATGGCTGATATCATCACAGTAGAGCAGAGGGTAAAAATATCACACTGCAGTGGAGGATACACTGTTTTATCTCACTCATTTATCACTCACCCCTTTTATATAAATATATACTGTATATGTGTGTGTGTGTGTGTATATATATATATATATATATATATATATATATATATATATATACATATATATATAAATTACAAAAACTATGTAGCTCTAGTTAGGATAAAGCCTAAAGTAGGAAATGTGATGATAAAGACATTAAAGCTAACACCTCTACCTCCGCTCACACCAGCAGGCATTGGTATGTACCTTGAGGTCATCGACCCTAATGGTCACCCCATTACATAAGTAAATAAGCTGAGATGGGTACATTATAGGAGAACAGGTTGAGTGTTAGAATAGCGACTCCAAGGCACACCCCAACATCTGTTGGTGTGTGCAGTGGATGTGGGGTGTTAACTGAAGCTCTAATGTCACATATCCCTATTTTGTGGCTATCCCTAACTAGAGAATTCACACAGAGCCTACTTCTAATTTATTTCCTTACTTGTTGAGATAGTATAATCATATCCTTATATGCCTATGGGAGCACAAGGCCTCCAGGCCCTGCACTCCCATCCCTCCATAGATGCATATTTGTATGTAACTGTGGAAGCTCAGGGCCCTCTGGGCCCTGCTGTTCCATTATAAGACAACAGTGACCAAATTGTCAGTATAGCCCTCTTATTACCCCACCTCATGTACCCAGTACAGAAAATGTTCAAATCCCCACCAAAATGTAATTCTGTGTAACTGCAATGCCATTCTGTGCCAAAGGTGTGAAAAAACATTTTGGCCAGGATTTGAAAAATGACAGATGTGACATACATGAGATGGGGTAATAAGAAGGCTATGTTGAAAATCTGGGGTTAAGCCAGCCCAATGGTGCAGAGGGCTGAGGCACTGGACACCTTACCTCTTGTCACGCTGGTGACCTGGGTTCGGATATGGACTCAGGTCATCAGGGAGACAGCATGGGGAAGGGTGAGAGCAGGATTGAGCAGCTGTGGGGTAGCTCTCCTCTTTTGGGGTGGTCGTCACTAACTCATAGCGCTGCTGCCACTGGGTGGTGGTTCAGTGGCTAGCGTAGGAGGGAGGGAGCAGCAAATCATGGGAGGGTGTCTCAAGCCGCAGTATACGCATGCCTCCACATGCACATGTGCAGCCGAGAATGGGGATGGGTGAAAAAATGGGGAAAAATATGGGGCATAAAATATATATGGAAAAAAGGAAAAAAAGAAAATCTGAGGCTAAACTATTTAAAATTTCCAAAATTATGTGTGGGCATAGCAAAATTGCAATGAATGGTCATAACTTTGGCATGTTTTCATATTTTGACCCCAAATGTTCAACATAGTCTTCTTATGAACTCACCTCATAAAGCCCATACCTGAAAATGTTCAAATCCATGCCAAAAAGCCATTCCATGCCACAGGTGTGAAAACACATTTTGGACAGGATGTGAAAAATGACAGCTGTACTGTTCATGAAGTGGTGTGAAAAATTGGATATGATGAACATTTGGAGTCAAAATAAAATTACTAAAGTTATGAGAGTGAGTAGGAACAGTTCAACAAGCATGCATAACTCTGCCATTTTAAGGAATTTGTTCACCAAATTTTCAACATGGCCTTTTTGGGACCCCACCTCATAAATACTGGTGGTGAAATTTCATTATTTAGTTCTGAAAGGTGATTTCTCACAGCAACTACTAAATCACCTTCTGGGCCTGTTTATCAAAATGATAGCTGCAGTGTTCATGAGGTGGGGTCCCAAAAAGGTCATGTTGAAAATTTGGTGAAAAAAGTCATAAAAATGGCAAAGTTATGAACATAAGTTCAAAACACCATTAAAATACATAATACAGAACTTAACCTGATTCCTCAGCTCATGGTTTGGCTTTGAAGAGTGCAGACATGTCCCGGTCCACAGAAGATGACAGCTTACAACCTCCAGAGATAAGTATAGGGTAAGGGGGTGGGGTTGTGGGTGCTCAGTGGGAGGGTCAGGATGGGGAAGGGGGACTGCAGGGATGACGAGGGACCGTTTCCTTTTTTTCAGGTTAAAACAAAAAAAGATGTTGGGGAACTGTTTTCTTCTTTACAGGTTAAAAACTAAATAAATATTTTGGGACACTGGGAGTGGGCTCCCCAGTGTCTCACACTGCTGTGGGGGCTTCTAATGCTGACATGGGAATTGGGCCCCCGATGTCAACAAATAAGACCAGGGACCACGGGGGGACATCTGACACTGGGTGTGGGCATCAAAGTGTCAGATTAAATAAATAAATACATAAATAAATATGGGTAATCAGTGGGTGGGGGGGTGCCACTAGACATCAGGGAAAGATATGGTAGGAGTGGGGGTGCCACTAGACACCAGGGATCAGGGACAGTGATCGGTGGGTGGGGGGTACCATTAGATGCCAGGGAAAAGGGCATCTCACAGATGAAACTGCAGCTGGCAGCATGAGTTCCAGCTGCGGCTGCAGAAGTCAATAAAATCCCACTGTTCTCATACAGAGAATGGGGTTGGGGGTGGGGAACGCTCCTTTCGCTAAGCTGGGCACACGGTATTTTGGGTACCCTGTAAATGTATTTCTGGCCAGTATACTTAAAAACAAACATCAGAATCTAGCTAAATGGTTCACAGCATTTTTGTGTTTTTTCCATGTTTGTTGGTTCGTGGAAAAGGGCAACAAGATAATGGTTTGCACGGCACAAAAAAAAATGTTTGGGGCTGTGCCAAACAAGTGGCCCAAAAGCAAAATGAGCATTTGCTGCATCAACATTTTACTTTTGCTGCAAAACGTTATCCGAAAAACCGTAATGCGCATGTGTAGGTCAAAAAACACTAAAAATGTAAAGCTTAATAACTATGGAATCCCTTGAAATTTATTCACCAGACCTGTCAAAGGCATTACCTTGGCACATGACACATGCCCCTGCAAGTTTGGGGCAACAGTTCCTTTCCATGTAGCCTGTAGATGAGAGCAACAACAAAACGAAAAACATTAAGTATAGGAAAACATTTTGTTGTTTTTCCTTAAAATGACACATGCAGACATCAGAAACCACACAAGCTGCCATCACAAAAATTTTCACACAGCACGACTTTGCCTACTAAACAACACATATAAAATTTTAGCTCATTTTGACAACGAGAGCCAAAGACATTAAGGTGCAAGAAATTGAGTTTAACATTAAACAGCATGCTCAACCCTAACTATAGGGCACTATTGCACCTATAATATATACATATATATATATATATATATATATATATATATATTATAGTGTTGTGGTAGCACCACTATAGTTAGGGTTGAGTGTTCACGTCTATGTTAAAGCCAAATATTTGAACCTTAATAACTTTGCATCTGTTCAACAGATGTACATGAAATTTTGCATGCACAATCTCTTGGGGTAGGTCTCTTGATGTGGGAAATTTCATGTGAATTTGTTGTGTGGTTTCTGAGATACAGAGTGTAAAAAATCCATAAATGAACATGTTTTTGTTGTTTCTTTGTCCACCTGTATCTCAGAAACTGTTTTATGTTGTGGTCTGAAACTGGTGAAAAAGTACTAATCCATTCCAAAGTTATTAAATTTTAAAGTTTCCCATTGGAAAAGTTAGATGTTCTGCACAAAAATACTTTTATTTTCGCAGGAGCAGTTGTATTTTCGCAGACTGGGACACACAGTGTCATAGGGAGCCTAGTATATTTTCACAGAGTTCACCTATGTCTGCCATCTTGTTTTACAGTTAGCGAGAGAAAGAAATAAAGAAAATATATAAAAATGAATGGATTTTAAAAATCAGACATCAGAACCTAGCTAGATGGGACCCGTTTAGTTACATTCTGATGTTTGTTTTAATTTTGGCAAGAAACACATTTTCTGGGCACCCGAAATCCAGGGTGCTGAGTTTAGCATGAGGACTGCTTCTCCTGCAGTCTCTGTATGAGAACAGCAGGATTTTCTTGACTTCTGTAGCCACAGCTGGAACCCATGCTGCCAGCTGCGGTTTCAGCTTTGAGCCGCCCTTTTCCCTGGTGTCTAGTGGCACACCCCCCATCCACCGATCACTGTCCCTAGTGTCACCCCCATAACTTTCCCCTGGTGTCTAGTGATACCCCTCACCCTCCGATTCCCATGCTTTTTTTATTTATTTATTTAATTATATAATCTGACACAGGGATGCCCACCCCCAGTGTCAGATGTCCCCCCTCAGTCCCTTGTGTTATCTGCCAACATCGGGGGGCCAAATCCCTGTGATGGCATTACAAGCCCTCCAGCAGTGTGGGACATTGGGAGC
Source organism: Neoceratodus forsteri (assembly GCA_016271365.2). Lineage (NCBI taxonomy): Eukaryota > Metazoa > Chordata > Ceratodontiformes > Ceratodontidae > Neoceratodus > Neoceratodus forsteri. The sequence goes on along the minus strand of CM057450.1, from coordinate 1,470,648,616 downwards.
CCCGTGTCCTAAATATTGTTAGTTGTATTTTTAAAATTTCTTTATATAATTGTACCCACCCCCGTGTCAGGAGGTTCCCCTCCCTGCCCCACAGCCTGGTCTGTACACATTTGCCAACATCAGTGGGCCCACCTCTCATGCTGGCATTACAAGCCCTCTCCACCCAGCAGTGTGGGACACTGGGGAGCCCACTCCCAGTGTCCCCAGATATCAATATATTTATACCTGTAAAGCAAAAGCAGTCCCCCAACGTTTTTTTTAACCTGAAAAAAAGAAAATGGTCCCTTGTGATCCCCACTGTCTTCCACCCCCATCCCAACCCTTCCACTGAGCACCCACCACTTCACACACACCTTTTATCCTATACCTACCTCCGGAGATCATAGGCTGTCATCTTCAGTGGACTGAGACACGTCTGCACTCTTCAAAGCTGAACTGAAGAGAATAGACCAACAGAGGGCTCAAGTCAACTCTAAGACAGGGGACTAGGAGGGTTGGATAAGGATTGTGATCAAATAAGTTAGAGGCATAAGGGAACAGGGCAAGGTAGAGGCACCACATCCTGGCAAGCCATGTATGCAAATACCTGTAGTCTGAGTAAATAAAATAGGAGACCTTAAGACTACCATGGCAGAATCTGGCTTGAACATTGTGACCATAACAGAGACCTGGTGTAATGAAAACCACAGCTGGGAAGTGGCTGTGCCAGTTTACAATCTATTCAGGAGGGTCAGAGTAGGCAGGAAGGGGGGAAGAGTTGCTCTTTATGTGAAGGAAAGCATAAAGGCCACTGAAATTCAAGGGGAACATGGAGGAGAGGAGATACTGTGGGTTACAATTGAAAGGAGTAAGGAGATATCCATCTGTACAGGGGTAATATACAGACCACCAGCTCAGGGGGAGGAGGTAGATAAGGAGATGATGCTAGAAATCTAAAGGATGGCGAATAAGGGAGAGGTGTTGCTGCTCGGTGATTTCATGATTTTAGTCTACCAGATGTGGACTGCAGTCTCCCCATGGCAGCAACAGCTAGGAACAGGAACATTTTGGACTCCCTACAGAGGGCATTCCTTAAGCAGCTGGTCATAGAACCCACATGGGAGATGGCACTACTGGACCTTGTGTTCACATATGGGGATAGTGTGACAAGGGTAAGAGTAGGGGAACACCTGGGAAACAGTGATCATCAAACAGTGTGGTTTGAAATAACTGAGGGGACAGAACCCAGCCACACAATTACAAGAATCCTAGACTTCAAGAGGGTGAATTTCATAAGGATGGGAAAATGCTTCGAAGAAGCTCTGGTCAGTGTAGGGGAACAGATGTGGCAGAGGAACAGTGGGCAACAATCAAAGCAGGGATTGCAATGGTGACACAGCTCTGTGTCAAACAGGTTAGCAAGGAGAGAAAAAAGAAGAGATCACTATTGTTCTCAAAGCAGGTTGTGGAAAAGTTTAAAGCAAAAACAATAGCATTTAAGCAATATAAAAAGACACATGAGGAGGGGGATAGGGAGCGGTACCAGGTAATGCAAAGGGAAGTGGGAAAGCAGTCAGAGAAGCCAAGGCACAAATCAAGGAATGCATAGCAAACTCGGTGGTAAGGGAGATAAAACCATTTACAGGTGCATCAGGGAAAAAAAGGAAGGCACAGGGAGGGATTGTGAGCCTGAAAGGGGCAGATGGGGGCAGGGTAGAAGATGACCACCAGAAAGCAGAAATATTGAACAAACACTTATGTTCAGTTTTTGCAAAGGAGGGGGCAGGAAATGGACCAGCAAGAAGTAATAGTGGCAGGGAAGTCATAGAAATGGTCACAGCTCCCTCTGCAAGGGAAAGGGTCCTCAAGGAACTGGCTGCAATAAGAGTTGATAAGGCTATGGGATCAGAAGGAGTATGCCCCAAGATACTGAGGTAGATAAGAGAGGTGTTAGCAGGGCCTCTGACTACCTTGTTCAACCTGACATTGGAAAGGGGACATACCTGGGTACTGGAGGATAGCTGATGTAGTACCTCTGTATAACAATGGTAAAGGAGAAAGGAGGGAACTACAGACCAGTCAGCCTGACCTCAGTAGTTAGAAAAGTCATGGAAACACTACTAAAGGAAAACATTGTTTAACACCTGGTTGTCAACGGTCTACAGGATGCAAGACAACATGTTTTATGGGGGGGAGGTTGTGCCAGACCAACCTAATTGAGTCCTTTGACTGGGTATCCAGGAAGGTGGATTGGGGGGGGGATGTGACCTACCTGGATTTTAGCAAAGCCTTTGACACCATGTTGCATAGAAGGTTGTTAAGCAAGCTGGTGAACATGGTGTTGGGCTGGAAGGTAGTGAAGTGGGTGTAGAACTGGCTGGATAATAGGTCCCAGAGAGTGGTGGTAAATGGCATACACTCTGCAGAGGGTAAAGTGATGAGTGGGGCACCACAGGGATCAGTGCTGGGTCCAGTCCTCTTCAATGTCTTTATCAGTGACATTGTTTAGTTTAGTTTAGTTTATTGTTCTAGGAATTATTACCTTTGAGCCAATGGCTCTTTTGCAAAGGTTCCATGTCATCAATGTACAAACAAACAAGACATGTTACATAGAATGGTCAGCAAATTATAAAGGTTTCAATAAGCCAGTATAATACAGTACATCACAGGAAAAAAACAAAACATTGGAGGAATGGTCAAGGTGGGAAGGGTAGGAGGAGATATGGGAAGGGTAGCAGACTTAGAGTAGTTTCCTTTTTTCCCCTGATGCATTGCAGAAAATCTAGCAGGGAAAATCTGCCTGTTTGTTGACAACACTAAAATCTGCAACAGGGTGGACACGCCAGAAAGAGTCAATAGAATGAGGAGAGATCTAAAGAGGCTGGAGCATTGGTCAAGGAATTGACAGCTGGGCTTCAATGCAAAGCAGTGCAAGATAATGCACATAGGGCACAAAAACCCAGGATCTTCATAGCAACTTTGGGGGGGGGAAGAAATATCATGCTCTGAGCAAGAAAGAGACCTGGGGGTGATCATCGCTCATGACCTCAAAGTACGTAGGCAGCGTGACAAGGCAGCAGGAAAGGCTAACAGAATGCCGAGATGCATAGGAAGGGGTATCACCAGCAGAAAAAGGGAGGTCACAATTCCGTTTTACAGGTCACTAGTGAGGCCACATCTCAACTACTGTGTTCAGTTCTGGAGGCCTCATCTACGTAAGGACATAGGATGGAGGTGGTCCAGAGGAGGGCAACCAAAATGGTGCAGAGACTGCATCAAAAGCCTTATGAGGAGAGGCTGAAGGAATTAAATATGTACTCCCTGGAGGAGAGAAGGGAGAGAGGGGATATGATTGAGACTTTTAAGTGCCTCACAGGGAATAACAAGGTGCAGGAGAATACTATTTTCCAAAGAAAAAGATACTCAAGGACAAGGGGTCGCAAGATAAAACTGGAGGGAGGGAGGTTCAAAGGACCATGAGGAAATATTTCTTCACAGAGAGGGTGGTGGATAAATGGAACCTCCTGCCCGCAGAGGTGGTAGGGGCAGAAATAATTATAGGTTTAAAAAATGCTTGGGATAGGCATAGAGGTTGACTGACACTCAGCGGAAGGGCAAAACCTAGTGCCTGTAGTGCATGAGGGATCACAGTGAAGGGGTAATGGGCAGACTAGGTGGACCGAAGGCCCTTAACTGTTGACAGTTTCTATGTTTCTATGAACCATGAACTGAGGAATCAAGGTAAGTGCCATATAATGTATTTCGATGGTGTTTTGAACTTATGTTCATAACTTTGCCATTTTTAGGAATTTTTTCATCACATTTTCAACATGGGCTTTTTGGGACCCCACCTCATGAACACTGCAACTGTCATTTTGTTAATTGGGCCAGAAGGTGATTTCATGGTCACTGCATGAAATCACCTTCAGGGTCTGAATAATGAAATTTCACCACCAGTGTTCATGAGGTGGGGCCCCAAAAAGGCCATGTTGAAAATTTGGCAAACACATTCCTAAAAATGGCTGAGTTATGAGCATTCATTGAAATTTTTATATCCACATTTATAACTTTGGTAATTTTTAATATTTTGAGTCCAAATTTTCAACATAACCATTTTTTCACACCGCCTCATGAACAGTACATCTGTCATTTTTCATATCCTGCCCGAAATGTTTTTTTACACCTGTGGTGAGAAATGGTATTTTAGCATGAATTTGAATATTTTCACCTATGGGATCTAAGAGGTGGGGTCATAAAAAGACTGTGTTCAAAATTTTGGGTCAAAATATGGAAAAATGCCAAAGGTATGATCATTTGCTGCAATTTCAGTTCACCTGCTCATAATTTCAGAAATTTTAAATATTTTGACCCCAGATTTTCAACATAGCCTTCTTATTACCCAACCTCATGTATTATCATAGCTGTCATTTTTCAAAACCTGCCCAAAATGTGTTTTCACACCTGTGGCACCGAATGACATTACAGTTGCGTAGTATTACGTTCTGGCATGGATTCAAAAATTTTCTGTACCAGGGTACATGAGGTTGGATAATAAGATGGCTATGCTGGGTGGCAGGACACAGAGGGTGGTGGTAAATGGCTGTCACTCCACAGAGGGAAGAGTGACCAGTGGGGTACCACAGGGATCAGTGCTGGGACCGGTCCTATTCAACATCTTCATCAGTGACATTACGCAGGACCTAGAAGGTAGAATTTCACTGTTCGCTGATGACACAAAGCTCTGTAACAGAGTAGACACACCAGAGGGTGTAGACAGAATGAGAAGCGACCTGCAGAAACTTGAAGAATGGTCAGGGATTTGGCAGTTGAAATTCAATGCAAAGAAGTGCAAGATAATGCATATGGGACACAAAAACCCTGGCACAATATATCAGTTGGGGAGTGAGGATACAGCATGCACCAAGCAGGAAAGGGATCTTGGGGTTGTCATCTCTGATGACCTCAAGGTAGAAACAGTGTGACAAGGCAGCAGGTAAAGCAAATAGGATGCTGGGATGTATGGCAGGGCATCACCATCAGGAAAAGGAGGTCATAATTCCGCTATACAAGACACTAGTGAGACCCCACCTGGGTACAGTGTACAGTTCTGGAGACCATACCTACGTAGGACATAGACAGGGTAGAGAAGGTTCAGAGGAGGGCAACAAAGATGGTGCATGGATTGCATCACAAGTCCTATGAAGACAGGTTGAAGGAACTGAACATGTACTCCCTGGAGGAGAGGAGGAGAGAGGGATATGATGAGACATACAAGTATCTTACAGGGAGGAACAGGGTGCAGGAAAACACTATTTTAAGAGAAAAGATGTTCCAGGACAAGAGGGCATGAGATGAAGTTGGAGGAGGGACGATTCAGAGGAAACATGAGAAAGAATTTCTTCACAGAACGGGTGGTGGACAAGTGGAACACCCTGCCAGAGGAAGTGGTGGGGGCTGAAACAATCACGAGATTTAAGAATGCATGGGATAGACATAAAGGAATTCTGGAGGTTAGGGGTAAGGGGCAACAGACTTCTAGGAAAACAAACTGAACTTACAAGCTCAAATGGGCAGACTGGGTGGGCCATAGGCTCTTATCTGCCGACACTGTCTATGTATCTATGTATCTATGCTGACAATTTGGTCACTGTTGTCATATAAATGGAATCACAGGCCCCAGAGAACCCTGTGCTTCCATGGCTACATACATATATGCATCAATGGTGGGATGGGAGTGCAGGGCCCAGAGGGCCCTGAGCTCCCACAGACAAACAAGGATATGATTATACTATCTGAAAACCTAAGGAAATTTATTGCAAAAAACTTTATTAATGCATCAGTTAGGGTTGTTACTAAAGCAACAAAAGCAGGGAAATGTGGCGTTAGGGTTTCCAAACCTAACACCCTACCCATACCCTGAAGACACTGACAGGCGTCGGGGGTGTGCCTTGGGGTCGTGAGCCCTAATGTTCACCCCATTCTCTTATATTGTACCCATCTCAGCTTATTTACTGATGGAATGGGGTGAGTGTTAGGGCTGATGATTCTAGGCACCTCCCCGATGCATGTCAGTGTCTGCAGGGTGAGGGTGGGGTGTTAGGGTTGAAACCTACACTACATTTCCTGCTTTTGGAGCTTTAGTAACAACCCTAACTGATGCATTAACAAAGAGTTTTGCAATGAAATATATATATATATATATATATATATAGTACTTGTTAGGTGTTAATGTGTTATTAAAGTGTTAACACATTAATACACTGTAATTAGCTATTTGATATCATAATACACTAAATGGCTATCATCATATATGGTATATGGGGAAAGTTATGATGATGTTTTCTATGGAGACAAGTGCACAACTATTTGTCATCAAGGCACGTGTCAGAAAGCATAGGAAAATCAGGAGCAGTTTCAAAATTCACAAATTGCATTTTATTTTTCTCAATAACAGCAAAATAAAAAATAAAAATTTGTTCAGTATAACTATTTACAAAGGCAGTACAGAGAAAACAGTCTTCCTTCTGAGTGTTTCTTCTCAGTTTCAAATCTCAATCTCTCTCTCTTACAAAACATTGCTGCTCTTTTTATAAGAAGTCTTTGCAGGGAGCTTGTTAAGGAGATGGTGTTTTTCACAGACTGTTCTTGTCAGTTTTCAGTGTTCTTGCAGGTGCAGCAAACAGAACATAATGACCCAGAACTGACCTTGTTGACAACTCTGTAACGTTTGCACATCAGCATCTCAGTTTAACCCCTTGAATTCCAAATAGATTTTGCAATCATTTCAACAGCATAACGATATACAGTTTTAAACAAAGGGATCCCAGTTTCACATACAGTTTTACACAAAGATTCGCATATATTCTTTTAACTGCAGATACACAAGGGAGGAGAAAAGACATACAGCAAGTGAAGGCAGACAGAGAGCGAGAGATGGAAAATTGCAAAATCACAGAGTGACCAGTTCCTAGGCCTCACAAGAAAATTTGGTTGCTCAACCAGACAGAGAAGAGACAGAAAAGTAGAGGATAGAATATACCCTTGTGTTTAAACTCTTTCTGCATAACAAATGGGACAGGGTCTTATTCAACCCTGTCACAATATTCACTGCAAAAAACTTTGTTAATGCACTAGTTAGGGTTAAAGTGACAAAAGTAAGGAAATGTGATGTTAGGGTTTCCAACCCTAACACCACACCCCCACCCTGCAGGCAGCAACTGGACAAACCATTAGGTTTGTCCTCGCCTGCATCTTCACAAATCAGGTGTGGGGCGTGCCTCAGGACTATCAGCTCTAACGCTCACTCCGTTCTCATGCACTGTGCACAACTCATCTTCTTTAGTGATGGAATGGGATGAGCGCTAGGGTTGACAACCCTCAGGCACACCCCACTCATGATTTGTGAAGATGCAAGAGAGGGGGCAAACCTAATGGTTTGTCCTGTTGCTGCCTGCAGGGTGGGAGTGTGGTTTTAGGGTTCGAAACCCTAACGTCACATTTCCCTACTTTTGTCACTTTAACCCTAACTAGTGCATTAAAGGATTTTTTTTGCAATGCATTTCCTTACTTTTTGAGATAGTATATTCATATTCTTATTTGCCTGCACTCCCATGAATTCATAATCTTTGAGATAGTGTAATTGTATCCTTATTTGCCTGTGGATGAACTGACAGATGATCATATAGATATGCTCCATGCCTGGAACAAACTTTACATAAGGAGCCCAACTGCAGTTCTAAACTCCATGTGGTTGCTGACTGTGCTGAATGCACTTTGGGGTATGAGGCACATGTCATGGGGTGATGTTGAGTTAAAAAAAGATTAAAATTCCCTAAAATATTTGGAATACTCCACTGGAAGAGTCACCAAAACAAGGAACAGAAATACTGGCAAGGGGAGTCACAAATTAAAACCGAGAGCCTATGAGAACCCACTAAGCCCTGACAGATGCCCAGTCATTCTATTCCAAACATATAGCGCCCAATGTCCCACAGCATGTAAGCAATGAGACAGCCAATTCCTACTGGCAGTAAACTCAATCAAAGAAGTGTATGGCTCAACCATGGTGTAAAAACCAAGCTGTGGACATCAACAAAATATCAACCATTGTTAAAAATATGCTATCGTAACCTTACATAAAACTGACAAAAAATATAACAAACTACAGTGTTAGAAAGCATGTTGTGCAAGAATTAAATAACTGTGGCATTCCTCTGCCTGCACTAATGCAGATAATCAGTCACAAAAACGTAAAAAACATTAGTCATTATTGTAAGCTAAATGAAAGGCAACAGCTGAAAATCATTAGCTTAATCATTAACATGCCTGACAACATTTTAGCCTTCATTAGCTAGCCAAAACAACCAACAGTCTTCTAAAATACAAACTGCATGGGATGGATGTTTTTTTCCAAGCTACTTTTAGTGCCCAGAATATATGTTTTCCCTTCAGTACAGGTTAGAAATCTTTTCAATACATACACATTATTAAACAAGCATTTGTCAATGCCAAATGTTTCCTTGCATGGTGTATGTGGCAGGGGTGTACTGTGTTATTTGAATCTCAACTTAAGGTTACTAAAGGAATTTAGCACCTAACTGCATGCTCTATTAGCAGTAGGGGACTACTATAAGCTGTCTACAGCCCTATTGAGTTAGTATGGTCTAGGGATAAAGTACCATCTTGGTAACTGCACATGACTCTCGTAAGATATTCAACTCTCAGCTTGTATCCTTTTTGGATTCTGCACATGCGTGAGAAAGTACCATAGTCCACTGAAGAGAACAGATTGCACGCAATGTGCCTGGAGTGCTTCAGTATCGCCTGAGACTAGATATTCAGGGGAAGTAAGTGATGCAGGAAGGTGGCAGTTCTGTCATACTGGGCATGGTAGCAGTTTCAACAGCAGGAGCGAGAGCTGTGATTTGTAGGCAGGAGAAATGGGCAGCGCTAACAAGAAAGTAAAAGGTACAAAACAGTGCTGCACTGTAATGGCTTTTCTTAAACTGCCTGCCTGTCGAACATGAAATGGGGAACTGTGCACATAGTAACTTGTGTTGTGGTGCCAGTGCTCTCCCAGTGCAGCTGTTGCACTTCCTTTGATGCTAGCTGTGGGGCTGCAGTGGGAGAGCTGTGGCAGGCATTGATGTCAGGCATTTGGTGGTTGAGGCATAGATCAGACAGGGAATGAAGATGACAAGGATCAAAATTAGTGTAAGGCTCTAATAGAAGTGAGTGCAGTGTTGTACATAAAGCCACTCAGCTGCTTACCGGTCAGCTTTATGCAAATGAAAGTACTGAAGTGCTCTCTCATTGGAGTGCTTAATTTGTTTCAAGTACACAAAGTTTATGCCCTTGAAACTGTGACCACTGTCATACTCAGCGTGGGTGGTCATTGGTCTGTCAGGGACGAGACCACTGTAGATTGCTCTGCATTGGGCTAGTCCATGACACACCTCTGAAATGCCGTTCTCTGAAGTAAAGCAAGATGTTTTTTCGTGCACATGCAAGGAAACATAAAAAAATAATGACTTAATGTATTTATTTATTGAAATGTTTCACCAGGAAGGCACACTGAGCGACAAGTCGCTCATCTCCCGGTGTGACCTGGGGGAAGGGGTACAATAGGACAGTTTGGTTGCTGCTGCTATTAAATCCCACCTCCCTGCCTGTGAAAATTCCAAATAAAGATCTGTAACCTCACCAGTATCCATACTGTCTGTTGTACTATGTATTTTTATTTTATGCCATGAGACAATGACCAAAATATAGGGCTTGTACATTCATTAACAAGCACTGCCTCTTTAGAAAACCATTTCTAAAACAGGGAAAAAACCAAAATGGCTGCCATCATGAACACTATTTCTCTGAGCACGAACAGTAAATAACCAACTGCTAACAGTTCAAACACTTTTTATTTACCTGTCCAGCGGCTGTTCAAAACTTGTAATAATTCAAAACGGGTGTGATATTTTTCACCAAACCATCCAAAGGCACATCCTTGGCACAGACCCCAACATTGCAGAAAATTTCAGGAAAAAATCTCATATCGTCTGGGCTGTAGATAAGGGAAAAAAAACACTTTTTGAGACTCTGAGAGACTGACTGAGCATGCCAAATACTGGGCTCATTTGTCAAAGAATGCCAGTTATTAAGGTGCAAAAATTAGGGTATAGCATAGAAGTGCCAGTACAACCCTAACTAAAGGGATGTGACCGTGCCCCTGTAATATAAAATACTTGGATGGGAACTTTTCCCCACAGAAAAGGCCATCCTTTTTTTACAGTACCTGTATACTTGTGACTAATCTATCAATCAGAACTATATAACTGCACTAATCAATCAAGTAAAGCTATATACCTGCACTTATTAAAGTTATGTCTTGGTAGGCATAATAAATTTAACATTCAATGAGTAAGAGTACACTGAAAAAACTGTTTATTCTCCACTCAGAGCTGTCTAAAACACACTTTGCTCCTTGTTTGCCTCGTCACGTACAGTAGTGAGAGAGAGAGAGAGAGAGACATGTCATTGCATCATACCAGAAATGGACAGAGGAAGTACTTTGAAAAGGATGGCCACACCCTCCCATTGGGTTTCACTGCTAAAATGATAAACAACAAGCATTTGTCAATGCCAAATGTTTGCTTGTTGGCATTGGCATTGGTAGTGTAGGAGTTAGAGAGATGCATAATAGGAATGGCAGTGAAGTACTGAACTGAAGCCAACCCCACCACCACCCTGCAGAGACTGATAGGCATTGGGGTGTGCCTTTGGGACATCAGGCATAACAGCCACATCATTTCACCACACCGTGCATAGAAACTGCATAACACACACCCATAATGTAATTAGTTTGGGGATTGTTTACAGCAGATTGTCAACACAGGCATTTTGGGACCTCCACTCATGAACAGTGTCACTGTGATTTTCTTAATCTGTCCCGAACACTGATTTCCCACAGCGACCATGCATTTGTGCCCCAGAAAATCGAAAACACATTTTGGCCAGGGTGTGAAAAATGACAGCTACTGTTCATAAGGAGGTGTGGAAAAATGTCAGTGTAGAAAATCTGGACTGAAAATATTACAAATGTGTGAACTTACGAGCGTGCGTGGAAACTGCGCAATGCATGCTCATAACACTTTTATGGACTTTTGTCAACAAATTTTCAACATAGCCATTTTAAGACCTCTGCTCATGAACAGTGTCACTGTAATTTTCTTAATCTGTCCCAAACATTTTTTTTTTAAATTTAGTCTATTTATTTAATTTATAAATGCAACAATTTTACAGGCAGCAATATATCACTTATTAATACCAGTTGATAACATCACAATACATTACATGCATACTTGTAGCAGTCATATTAGGGGAAAACAAATTAACATCTTATTACTTCAGTGTCCAGAGAATCCTAATTAACTCATTTTAAGTTCAGTCTGTGATCCATTCAAATCACATCAAGCATAGCACGGTGAGCCCTCCCCTATCCCTTCCAGATTTTATTCCCATTAAAAATTCAAGGAGCATCACAGATCATATCCCGAGTATCTTTTCAGTGCAAGAGAATAGCAAAATTACATGTTCAGTACATAGCTTACGGTACAAAATCATCATAATGATTTAGTTGGTATGATATCCACTTTTGCCATTGTACATCAAATTTTTGAACTTTGTTCATCATCTTGGCTGAGAATTGCTCAAGGGCATATACCTTCCTGGACAAAACAATCCAGGCTTTTTAGTGGTTATTTTATTTGTAAACCACAGTCTAGTGATAATTTTGTGGGCTGCTGTTATAAATTTTAAAATTTGTTTCAGCAAGTTTTTGTAAATTCGCAGACCTTTTGGTTTAATAAAAGTCAGTATAAATGTGGGAGTGAATAAATCAGTGGTGTCATAAATTGTACTCAGCTCCTTGAGGATCTCCTTCCAAAACTTGGATAGCTTAGGACATGATCAAAGGACACGGCTCTTATTTGATCTATCATCCCTACATTCTCTCCAACACTGTCCCTCCCCTAATTCTCCCATACTAGCCAGCAAGGCTGGTGTGCAGAAGAAACAAGAATGGAGTTTCCACATGTATTCATGCCAGTATGGTGAGAAAACGATTTTTATAGTTGGTAAAGCAGAGTCATTCCAGTCCTGCTCACTGATTGATACCAGTAGTTCTTGTTCCCATCTAAACCTGATTGAGTTGGTCGAGTCTCCCTGTCTTTTATTTAAGGCCTTATATATCTTACTAATCAGGTGATCCGAGGTCGGTCCTCTGATATGAACTTGTAACAGTTGTATTATTTGGGTAGGGTTTTCACTTAGGGCCGCAAGTGACCATTCGTATGGCTGATTTAAGATGTAAATAAGAAATAAAAAATTTATGGGGTAAGTGATATTCCTTCTGAAGGAAGACAAAGGGAAGGAGACCTGTTCTGCCCACTAACTGGAAAATGAATAAAATGCCTTATCTCTGCCATTGAACTACATAGGGGCCTGAGGGACTGCTGTCAAATTTGCATTATACTTCAATGTTCCCAAGAACAATTTTTCAGGGAATGTAAAATAATCATTACTGACCTTAAGCCATATTTTTAAGGGTTCCCTGGTGAACTTTGGATAATTCATTATACCTTGGAACTTGGGGGGCGTCCCAAAAAGGAGCTCCTCAGTGTTGTATAGGTCTTCCCAGGTTACTTCTAATTGTTTCCAGTGTGCATCATACTGTTTATTTAGCCAGTATAGGACTACCCTTAACTGTGCTGCCATCGCATACTTTTTGAGGTCAGGGAGGTTAAGGCCACCTCTCTCTCTGGCCAGTTGCAGAACAGAATATCTAATTCTGGGGCACTTTCCACTCCAAATAAAGTGGGATATCATTCTGTCCCACGCCTGGAAATATGTTTTAGCTGGGGTGAAGGGCAGCGTCTGAAGAAAGAACAATATGCTGGGAAATACATTCTGCTTAATTGTATCTATGATACTCAAAAAGCGTAAGGGGAGACGTGACCAACGAGATAGATTTTCTGTCAATTTTAGGGTTAAAGGTTCAAGATTTGAGAGCTCTGCATGAATGGGGTTTCTTGTGAGCTTTATTCCCAAGTATCTCATCTCTTGTCTGTGCCACTTAAATGGGAAATATTTTTTGAAGTGGGAGGGAGGGAAGTAATTGTACATCAATACCTCGGTTTTTGATTTGTTAATTTTATATCCTGCTAGCTTACCAAATGTTTGTAGTTGTTTCCATACCTCTGGGATGGATTGTTCAGGCTCGGTAACAGCCAGCAGAATATCGTCCGCCAATAGTGATATCTTGTGTGGGTGACCTCCCATTGGAAGGCCCTCTATGTCCCGAGAAAATCTGATGGCAATGGCCAGGGGTTCGAGATATAGAGCAAATAACATTGGGGACATTGGGCATCCCTGGCGGGTGGCCGTAGAGAGTTGGAATGTATCTGAAAGTGTCCCATCCACCTTAACATTTGCTTTAGGGGAGGCATAAATATTTTGTAATTGTTTTTTAAGTTATTCCGGGAATCCAAAGTGCTCCAGAGTCTGCCATAAAAAAGACCAGCTGACCCGGTTGCATGCCTTTTCAGCATCTAACCCCAGTAGCACTAAAGGGATTTGTCCTTCTATGGCATAATCTACTAAGAAATGTGCACACCTTTTGGCATCGTGGGCCTGTCTGCCCTTAACAAAGCCCACTTGATCAGGGTCAATAATAGCTGGTAGTAAATGGTCTATTCTAGAGGCCATGGCTGACATGAACATTTTGTAATCATAATTTAGCATTGAAATGGGGCGAGATGAGGTGGGGTGTTCAACATCTTTATGGGGTTTAAGTATGGCTGATAGGGTGGCATATTGCCATGTGGGTGGGGGGTTCTCCCTCCTGGACCGCATACAAGGCTGGGAGTAATATGGGTAGTAGCAGCTTTTTGGATTTGTTATAAAATTCAGAGGGATCCCCATCTGGACCTGGAGCCTTCAGGTCTGAGCTTTTTTTAGAACTTGGAGTAGTTCTCCCTCTTTGATTGGTGCCAGCAAGGCTTCAGCCTGCAGTGGGCTTATTCGTGGTATTGGTAAACTCTGTAAATATGGTTTGATGTTGTCTAGGGAAATTTCCTCTTCTTTAGTGTACAACTCATGGTAAAACAGCTGTAGAATGAGTCTAATTTCCTGGGGTCTTTTTGCTAATCTCCCTGTTTTAGGATCTACCATGCTGATTACATTTGCTCTGGTTCTCTGTTCTCTCAATTTTCTTGCTAAATTTCTGGAGGCCTTAGGTTCCCCCCATGATGTCTTAACTTTAGATAAAATAGTTTTTGTTGTACTGATTGGTCTACTATTTTTTGTAGCTTTTGTTTTACAATTCTTAATCATTGTCGTATTGTGGGGTCTTTTTGATCTGGCCAATGCTGTAAATGTAATAGCTCCTCTTGCAGGTCTTTATGTGTTTTTTCCCTCTGCCATTTTTTAATGACAGAAAATCGTATAATCTCTCCTCTTAATACTACTTTTAAAGTATCCCACAGAATTGTGGGGTCAACTGCATGTTGCATGTTTTCTTGTTTAATCCTAGGTATAGCGTCCTGACCAATTCAAGGAACTCTGGGTCCCTAAGATGGGCAAGGTTCAGGCGCCAGTTGGTTTGCTTATATTGCGCCCCTAAGTCCACCTTGAGATATAAGGGAGCATGATCCAATAAGGAGGTGATCCCATGCCATACATCACAAATGGAATCTAAATGTTCAACCGTGGTTATAAAGTAGTCCAGTCGAGCTCCACTTCCCACGTGCGGGGCCCAGTGGGTGTATTCTTTTGTCTTAGGAAAAAAATGTCTCCAGGTGTCCACCAAGCCCAGAGATGTGATGGTTTGTTTTGTATATTTTTGGAGAGCATTAGATCTATGGTACAGAGGGGTATCAACATCCAAAGAGGGGTTTAAAGTGATATTCAAGTCTCCCCCCAGCAGCAATTGTCCCTCTATGAGGAACATTAAATCCACGAAGAATTTTACTGCTAAGGTCTTCCCTGACCCAGAACGGAAATAGACAGGTGCCAGGGTAATGGGTCTTGAGTACAGCTTGCCCATCACTATGGCATAGCGGCCCTTCGAGTCACTAATCTCATTTTGTTTTTCAAAGGGCATCTCCTGGGAGAGTAGAATCATCACCCCTCTCCTTTTCCCACCCCATAGGACGATTTAGTAACTACAGAATACCCACACCTCTGAAATTTTTTATGTTCAGCCGAGGACATGTGGGTTTCCTGCAGCATAATAAGCCTCGGTCTCTCTTTTCTGAATAATTGAAATAATCGAGAGCTCTTTATCAGATTACCAATCCCATTCACATTTAAAGATAAAATCAAAGTTGACTTAGCCATATCTACTTCTGATCAGTCCTTGTATACATATTTCCTGCGTGTTAAGAGTACAATATATCCACTTCCTACTGTACTTATGCCTTTTCACCCCTATGCTCAATAATATTGTATTATTAATTGCTTTATGTACTGTCACTGATAAGCGAATTATAATGTCTGCATGTTGTTCTATTTATATACCATAACACTGTCCGAGTGTTTAAAACTACACAAGGATCTAAAAAATTCAGCACTAGGCCTATAACAACTAAACATGTGCAGGCCAGTTGCATTTTAACATTATACATGACACTCAGTACTTTTAAGCCTGCCAAAATAACCAAATGCCAACAGGGCATCAACTTTTTTGTACCAGAAAATTGTACCTGCTGTAACAGGTCTCTGAACCTGGCAGAAAATTTAAGCAGCTCCCAAGGTAGGGAGAGGACAGATACCTCTCCTTTGAAGGGGCAGATGTATGCGCCCTGAGGAGGAGTGTCAAGGCAATGCCAAGGGCCCCCAGCACCACTATTTCCCTGGTACCTAGTGGTGCAGCAGGCCACACTGGAAATAAAAATGAGGAACAGAGACCCCAAGGAAATGGTCCCTGTGTGCCTCATCTTCAGTAAGGCCTTATGGATACATCGACCTTTTAGGGATGGATTTCTGACCCTATAATGGTCAGGTGGGCATGTAGCACTGCAAAAAATGCATTAAGTCTTGCCGCCTTTCCTGGGCTATAGTATAATTAAACAATAACTATGGGAGGACTATCAGCAAGTATGGGAGGGGGAGATAATCCAAGGGAAATTCAGAAACATCCTTCTGATTCACTAACCTTTTTCCCATCTATAAGCTTGGGAATATAAACAGGATTTCCATTTCCCAATGTCCCCACCCCAAACAGACTTCCCCGGGTTGCATTGTGTAGTCCCTGTATGCAGTCACCGTTGCATCAAGTTACCAGTTTTTAAGTCTCTGCAGAACCTCTCTTGCCACTCACTCTGGTGCAGGTTGCTGAAATCTTTGTAAACGTTTTTTCACATCCTCTAGGGTTGCTTGACTCCGTCTCTTTCTGGAACCCAGATCCCTAGCAGTGTTCCAAACAGCATCACGAAGGCCCTGCTGAGTTTTCCTGAGTCAGGAGTCTTCCTGGGTGGATTGAACCAGGCCCCTGTGTTGAAGAGCTTTCGTTGCTTCATCTGGTGTCTCAAAGGTTTGGGGGCCATCTGGAAATATGATGACTAGTCGAGCAGGGTATGGAGTAGCAAATTTTAGTTGTTGTTGCTTTAAAAGACGGAGTATTGGAGCATAGGCCCTGCGCTTGGCTGAAATAGATAGGGAGTAATCATTGTCAAAATAAATGCACTTTCCTTTATACTTAGTATCCCTTATTCTCCAGGCTCTGGTAAGGATAGTTTGTTTAGTAGTATGATTTAAAAACTTCATTATGATGGAGTGAGGTTGTCTGTCTGGCTGAGTTAGTTTTGGCGATAGAGCCTGATGGACTCGCTGTATGTCGAATTTAAAAGCTGGGTCTAATTGCAGAGAGTCGCGGAGGAGCTCCACCACAAATTTTAAAATATATCTCTCTTCTTCGTTTTCCAGAATCCCATGTATTCTCAAATTATTCCTGCGCGATCTGTTTTCCAAATCCTCACATTTCTCTTTTAAAACATGCTGTTCATCTAGCAAGTGCACTACCATGCGTTCCAGCCTGTCAGTCCGATAATCTAATTCAGTATGTTGTGCTTCAACCTCAGTAACACGAGATGAAAGTTTACTGATTTCTGTAGTTAATTCTGACCGGAAAGTACGAACCTTAGTCCTGAATTCCTGCAACTCTGCTAGAATGGCAGCATTGCTGGGTTGTTGAGAGGAGGCCCCATTTGGAGCCACCATGTCTGATTGAATCTCTGCAGAGCTCGATGAAGGGTGAGAGAAACCTGCTGAATCCTTGCTTCTGGGGGTGCGTGCAGTCCTTTTTTTGCCTCCCATTCAATGCTGTGGCTCTCCCTGATATCCTTTTTTGATTATTTTTGCATTTTATTTGAGATAGAGTCTGTTTTTAGCCCAAGATCAGCAGAGCTAGGTTTTACCCTTGCATCCCGGTCGGTGATGTCACCGGAAGTCCCTGTCCCAAACATTGATTTTGCACACCGATTGCGCCATTGTGCGCTACATGCGCGAAAACACATTTTGGATGAGATGTGAAACATAGCAGCTGTACTGCTCATAAGGAGGTGTGGTAAAATGACAATGTTGAAAATCTTCAGTGAAAATATTAAAAGTCTCAAAGTTCACAGTGCATAGGAACTGTGCAAGCGACGCTCAGTAAAACAGTATTTTAATTTTACCAAATTTTCAACATAGGGTTTTGGGGCCTCACCATGAATCAGATTGTCATTTTGTTACTCGGTCCAAAAGGTGGTTCGTACAGTGACTGTGAAATCACCTTCAGGACCGAATAACAAAATGACAGTGACTGAGTTCATGGGGTGGGGTCCCAAGAACCCCATGTTGAAAATTTGGTGAAAAAATTCCCCAAAATGGCTGGGATATGCACCAAAGTTGAAAAAATTATTTAAGCCATTATACAGCTTACCAGCATTTCTTCAGTTCGGCCCACTTTGAAGAGTGCAGGCGTATTCCTGGTCCACGAAGATCATCGCGCTGGGCTCCGGAGGTAATTATGGGGGTGCACAGAGGGTGGGCGGGGTTGGGGAGGGGCAAGATAGCCAATGAGGGAAAACATTTTTATAGGTGTTTTTTTTCTTTGTAGAAGACAACGAGGGACTTTTGCCATGCTGGGTGGGCTCCCAGCATGGCAGCTAGAAGAATGTTTTTTTTGGGGGCGGCGGGGACAGTGGAGCCCAGCAGGGGATTGGGCACCCCATCACCCATCACGGACATTTGCCACGCTGGGGTGGGCTCCCAGCGTGGCACCTGAAAGTGTTTTGAGGGTCAGTGGGGCCTCTGAGGAGGTTGGGCACCCCGTTGGCCATCTGATATGCGAGAGGGCGCATGAGTATGCTGGGGTGGGCTCCCAGTATGCTACATAGGTGTTGGGGGTGGATGAACTGTCTATGACAGTTCATATGCAGTGCCTACACATTACCACCGCTAACTGTGGTGGTGTTTTCCTCAGAACTGTATGCCACTGCATCTGAATGGCTGTCATAGACAGCTCGGACATTCATTAGCGTGGTGCAGCCATGCGAGCAGGGCATTGGAAGTGGGGGAGGCACACCTACAAAAGCTCGTATGGTGGCACTATGTTTCTTGCACATGCGTGCAAGCAAACATAAAAATGGATTGAACAGTTATCCAAATTGATGTGTTTGAACTGGATATAAGTTCATTGGACGAGGGGTTCCATGTGTGGATTGCATTTAGATGACCACTTGAAAGAACCTCCCTGGTATTCAGTGCATCCACTTCCATTCATTACAGGAACTGACTTTAATTTTATTATTTTCTCTTGAAAAGTGTACTACTCTTCATTTCCTACCGATTTATACCACAATTGAACAGGTCTGAAATTTTTTTTATTGATGTACCGAGAAAGTAGTACATACTGTTATCAATAAGCACTGGCAGTCACTTAGCAATATAAAATACATATAACTGATAGTACATGAGTATTACAGTAAGGATATATTATGCCCATATTACTTGTTACTGCACTAGAGGGTTATCAAGATATCAAAAAACAGTTAAAAAATTATCACTGAATAGCCAAAATCTACCGTGAACAGAGATTATCTTAATTACTGCACCCTATGAAAAAGGTGAATAACTCCCTGTATCTTCCTAGGTCATAACCTCATTTTATAAACAGGGAAGAGAATGGGGTTCATAACACCGTATTCTATGTCAAACCCCATTTCCCTGCACAGGATTGTATATAGATCCTCTGGGACCCTTAGCCCTAGTTACGGAACGATGCATGGGTAAAGAAATAACTCTAGCGAGCGTTTATTTGCCTCAAGGGGTCGATGCCCCAGTAGTTCAAAACCTTGGTAACATTATTCTACAACACCAAAATGGAATTCTAATATTGGGAGGAGATTATAATTTAGTCTCTGATAGAAAGGACACCACAAATCCTTCTCCTCCTAGGGTTCAAAAGAAGGGGTGGTCCATTCAACAAGAAAATGGATGGGTGGATGTTTGGCAAAGCTTATATCCAGGGCAGCATCAGTATGCACATTCTTTGGTGCCTTACTAGATCTATACTTATATAGATCTCTTTCATATCTTGGTGGAAAATTTAGGGTTGGTGAGGGACTATAACATTTTTTCTGTTTACTTATCAGAACACGCCCCCTTATTGCTAACTGTGGACTGTGGTAAAATTAGTGGAATACTCTATGGAGACTGAACAATTCCATTTTAACTATACAGGAATGCTACACCTTAATTTCAAACAAGGTTTCACAAATTTTAGAACAGAACACGTCCCCTGATATATCAGAAGAGATACTCTGGGAACCGTCAAAATGGTTCTGGAGGAGCTAATTAGCTATGCCTCAAGGTTTAAATAGCTGAGAGAAGGTAGCCAGCCCGGTGGCACGGAGGGCTGAGGTGCTGGATGCCTTACCTTGTGCTATGCCTGCAACCCAGGTTCGGAAATGACCTCGGGTCGTTGGGGTGCTGGCACAGGGGGGAGGGTGGGAGCAGGATGGAGCACTGGCTCTCCTCTCCCAGGAGGGAGGGTCACCTGTCCATAGTCCCACTGCCACCAGATGGAGGTCCTGTGGCAGGTACAGGCAGTAATGGAGCAACTGGTAGGGTGGGGTGTCCCATAGTGCATGACATGCATGTGCCTCCACAAGTGCACACTACACCGGGATGCAGGAGGATTGGGGAGAAAAAAAAGCATACAGACTACATATAAATAAAAAAAAAAGATGAGGGATGGCATGGAGGGCTGAGACATTGCTGCCTTACCTTGTGCCATGCCAGCGACCCATGTTCGTGGTGTGAGCAGGTCACCAGGGGTCTGCCGGGGAGGGAGAGGATCGAGCATCCAGAAGACAGCTCTTCTCTCCCGGGGAGGGTGGGTTGGCAGTCCCGTTGAATGACTGTCCCTGGGTGGACGCCTGAGGGCAGAATGGGTTGGGGACACCAATGGAAGGGAGGGTGCTGTGGGACTCCATAATGTGCATGTGCCTCCATGCATGTGCATTGACATGTTGTGCCCCAGCAATGGGGGAGGGTAGGTTGCAGTCCCGTTGAATGACTGTCCCTTGGGTGGAGGCCTGAGGGCAGAATGGGTTGCGCACACCAATGGAAGGGAGGGTGCTGTGGGACTCCGTAATGTGCATGTGCCTCCATGCATGTGCATTGACATGTTGTGCCCCAGCAATGGGGGGGGGATGGAAAATGGTCGACTGGCAGGATGACACCGGTACTCCGCAGGCTCCACACATGGCAAGCTGTGCACCTCAGTGCCATCCAGGTAAGTCCTGGTGGACACTGGGGTGATGGGGCTGGGGGACCAGTGGAATGGGACCAGTCAACCAGGAAGAGAAACTGTAGATTGAAAAAATAAAAAAGCTGATGGAAGAAACACTTTTACTATTGCAACAGCAGTTAGCTTCAGCACAAACTGCTCATGCACAAGGTGGTCCTACAAAAGCCTCTCAGGCTAATGAGGGCTACCAACAAAAGACAGAGTTGGTAGTCTTTATTAGCATAACCTTTGCGGCAGAAGCTGCCCGGTGTGTGCAACATGTCCGCCCGGGGCTCTGCAGCCATTATAGATGGAGCAGGTCTTTCTAATTAAAATCACCAGGCAGCAGGTAAAGAAATAAATTCATTTATGCTAAACGCCCTAATCAGGCGGTTCTGCAGGAGCTGCTGCACTTTGGGGCAGTATTGGAGTTTCCCTTGAAGACGGGTGTACTAACTGTGTATTTTTTAGTATATACATACTTTATTAGGCTAATACGGATAGTTACTGTTAAGGCCTTAATATGGATTGGATTGAGTCCTGTGTGAGGTATTACTTTCCCTCTAGATTCCGCAGCCTCCATCCCTTCGACTGTCCCCCACTGCAGGCTGAAGTCTATGGACAATGCAGGGCTCCGGGGATAGCTTGTAAGGAAAGAAAATGGAGGCTAGTGGGGTCTATGGAGAGCAATGAGGTGGGGTGGGTGGGAAAATTGGGGTGGTGAGAACCAGGAGGTGTTCTGGGGAAAAATAGGCCCAGGAAAGGGGTCTTCTCTGCCTTGTGCCCATACCCAAGGGCTCCACAGATAGTGGGCAGGTATCTGAACCAGCCTCATCTGCCTACTCTTCTCAGGCAGTGATGTGCAATGCCAGATCCATTAAAAACAAGACATCAATTATTGCCAATCTTGTTTCAACAGCTGATCTGGCTTGCATCACCGAGACCTGGCTGGATTAAAATGCTGGCCCAATTTTGGAATCAGCTATTCAGGCTGGGTACTCAGTGATTCACTGCCCAAGAAAGGATCATGGGACTGGGGGCATTTATTTTAAATTACATGCAGCAACACAAACAGAGCTGCACTCACAGTATGAACGAGTGCTTACCCAAGGCATAAATCAAGAACAGATACACAAAAAGAGTAGAACTCAGTAAAGTAGAAAAATAAATACAGCAGACAATGCTGTAGTGGAATGGAAAACCTGTAGCACTCTATCCCAGTGCTTCCTGTCTTCTCATGGACACTTCGTCATGGGGGCCCAGAGAGGACATGAAGCACTGGGTTAGAGTGCTGCAGGTTCTCTGCCCCCCTACAGCATTGTCTGTTGTATTTATTTTTCTACTTGGCTGAGTGCTACCCGTTTTGTGAATCTGTTCTTGTTTCAAATCACAGCAGAACCTCCCAGCCCTCCCAGTAGGAACAATGAGATCCTTCAAATATGTGGCTGCTCAATGGACTGCAGGTGTAGGTGGCAAGATCATTCTCATCTACCGTCCTCCAGGGAATGGGAGAGAATTCTTACAGGAAGTCATGGACTTCATCATCAAGCGGGTATTGGAGTCACCCAGATGGATTAATCTGGGTAACTTTAATGCCTGGGTCGATGATGAACTCTTGCAGTTTGGTCAGGACTTCCTCCAGCTGATGTACCATTGGGCCTTACACAGGTTCTTACCTCTCCAACCCATATACAGGGCCATTTGTTGGACCTCATCTTCCTGCTGTGAATGGAGGTCACTAACCTTATGGTGGAACCAGTCTCTTGGTTAGACCACCATACCATGAGGTTCTTGTTTGAAACACCCCCTAACAGACCTTCCCCTACGGAGATGGTCCATTAATGCCCTTTAAGGGGTTTGACCCCACAGGGTCTGATGGCGGTGCTGGACCTATCAGGCATGATGAGTGCATGCAAGGATCTGGGGAATTGGTTCTAGCCTATAACAGGGCTGTTACTGAAGCCCTTGACTCTATCTCACCTGTCCGTGTTCGATCCTTCACTTCACGCCAGAGATCTCCCTGGTTTGATGGGACACTGAGGGAGATAAAGATGAAAGGTCAAAGGTTGGAGTGACACTGGCAAAGATCTGGATTGGTGGATGACAAACTTATATTAATGTCCCATTATAGGGACTATCAATCAGCAATCTCATGTAAGAAGGCAGAATTCCTGTCCAAAGAGATCGCAACAACAATTAACAGACCGTCTCAGCTCTTCCGCACTGTCAACAGGCTATGTAATCCTGCCTGTCTTCTGTCCGGGGGAACTTTTTCACAATCAAAGTGTGATGAGTTTGCTCTGTTTTTTGTGGATAAGGTTGCCACCATTAGATCTGAGATCCAGTTGGGATTCCAAGATAGCTGCCTGAGGGTGTAGATGACTATGAGCGAGCTCCATACCTCCCTGGAAGAAACTGACGTGCTTTAAAACTTAGCGACAAAAACATTTATTTTGCTATGCCTTACTGAATGCAGAGGATAAGTCACAATGTCGAAGTCTGTAAGAAGGATTAAAGAACTATCTGAAATTCAGGATATTAAGGGCTTAAACATTGATACATCTGCTGCAGCATCTGGCTCTACTCCTTTACCTGTGGGACGAATACGGCTTCACCAGAAAATCATAGTTTCTTCCGGTTATGGACAAAAACTTTTTTAAAGTTCCAGATCTGATTTCCCCACTCACTGCAACCCCATTACAACAGCAACAATATACGATGACTTCCAAACCAGTAGAAGCTCATATGGAAACAACTCTGTTCTTTGACTCAGAGGAATCAATCATACAAGGGGAAACATCTGTGACACAGGTTGCAACAACTGAAAAGGTTGAGAAGCAACCGGCATCGGAATTGAAAGGGACCAGCTCCGAAGAGGTTAGCCCACATATTTCAAATGATTTTCCGAGTGTAAAAGCAACCAGTGTTACAGTGATGTCCAGTGGTTTAAAAACTACTGAATTAGTACCAATGTCTGCAGGGTTACCAAATGTTGCGCATGGGGAAAATCAAAACACACAGATAGTTACAAATCAAATGAGTACAAACTCAGAAAAAAAATCCAGCTACAAAACAAATGAGAAAACCAGAAGCAGAATATGATACCAATGTACTTACAAAATTTAAAGAGGAAATTAAAGCTGATATTAAACAGGGCTTTGACCAAATAACCAAAACACTATCGGGCCTTACAATCTCCATAAATGATTTGAGTTCAAAAACGGATTCTCTAACAATAAGAACTACAGAAGCAGAACAACGCATTAGCTCACTTGAGGACACTGTAAACCCACTACAACGCCAGATTAACAAATGTTAATCTCAACTACAAACCCTGCAACAGAAAATTACAAATCAAGATCGATCGAGACGCAACAGCCTTAGACTGACTAATATTCCAGAGGGGGTCAAAGGCAAATGGAACCCCCCCCAATATTGTGAGAAACTAATAACACTGGCAATGGGCCAAAAAATTCCTAGAAGAAAAAATAACTTTGGATTGGGCTCACAGAGCTGGCTCTAACATACTTCGGATCAACAATTCGGACAGTCAAAGACAGTTTTCCAGGCCTGTATATATCAGACCTCATTACTATCAGGATAGAGAAAAAATACTGTATCAAGAAAAGCTAGGATCGAGAAAGGCCTTTTGGCAGAGGAAATAACATTTTCGGCATTTCCGGGCTCCAGCTCTGAAACTGTACAGTCCCACAGAGCATTCAATAAAGCTAAAGTTATGGTAACAGAAATGGGAATTTACTTCACCATATAACCCCCACAACAAAACTCAGGTTCTTCTGGTATGGCAAAATGCATTTCTTTGCAGATCACAAAAAGGCCGCAAACTACCTCAGAACTCAATTTGATACTAATCCATTGATGCAAACACAATTACAAACTGAACAACCAACTAGTAATGGATTTTCAAATTCAGAATCTTGATGAAAAATGTTGTTTACAAACTGTAGAAAGCTGGATTAAAGGTGGACTAAAGTGACATTAAAAGTAAAAAGCGAAAATAATATGAGCTAGAGGAAAAATGAAAGCTGAGATGATTGGGATAGAAAAGGGGGGTAATTGTATTGTATTACATATGTCATCTTATAACCATGTCAGATACCCCCCCTGGCCATATATAAGTTTAGAAGGGAGGGAGGAGCATCAATCGCTTCCTAGCTTCTGTTCGACATTACCTTTATCAGGCCATTGAGATAGGCGCGGGGGGCAGGAGTACCATGGCCATTGAAATTAAAAAAACTATTAGAAGACATGACTTTAAGATACAGTATACTGGACCATTGGTAAAACAGGGGTAAGAAGGGGAAGGGGGATGGGCAAAATAGGTTAGGTGACAGGATGAAAAATAAAAATAGGAATCTTTTGAAAATTAAACATAGGTATAGAAACAAGGTACAGAAACTTCAAGAAAAAGAAAGGAAAAAAATAAATACCTATTTCTTAGATAAAACAACAAAGGCACATTTGTTAGAATTCACAAATTACTTTTGGGTGTAAATGTATGAGGAGATAAGTGGTCTTTGATGTGGGTACAATGGCTGACCAACTAAAAATATTAATTTGGAATGTGAAAGGGATGAAAGAAAGAGTAAAAGGCAAAAAAATATTTAATTATGCAAATAAACAAGCAGCTAATATAATGGTCCAAGAATCACATTTATTACAGGATGATTTTCAATTCTATGCTAAGAAATGGGGACAAGGTCTTAATGCTCCCTATCATGCAAATGCCAGAGGGGTGGCTATATTGTTTAAAAAGAATTCCGACATTACTGTTCACAAACAAAATATAGATACCAATGGCCGTTACATATTTTGTGAAATTCTAATTAAAGGCTTAACCTTACCTTTATTAAATGTCTACGGACCTAACGGAAATTTGCCAAAATTCTTTATGGATCTATTTCTGACAGCTGCTTCATACCAATCCCCCCTAATAACAGGAGGAGATTTTAATCTAGTCTTGAATCATAAACTGGATAAATCTAATGTACTGATCTCTCATATGCAATCAGCAGTGGGTAAAATCATCGATTTCATGTCAGATTTCAACCTGATAGATCCTTGGCGATATAGCCACCCCTCAGATAAACAATTTTCATTTTTCTCACCTGTACATCAGTCTTACTCAAAAATTGACTGAATCCCTGAGGCACTACTTTACAGTGTAACAGCAATAGAGTATAGGGCGACACACATTTCAGATCCTGCCCCAGTCATTATGTCATTACAAATTAGGAAACCAAATCCCAATTACAACTTTAGATTTAATAATCTACTACTTAAAGATCAACATTTTAATACATAAATAACTCAAGAAACAGAATTTTTTTTCAATATTAATAAATATAATTAAATGTCTGCCACAATAATATGGGATACATATAAAGCATATATAAGGGGCATAACAATCTCTTTCAATGCATATATAAGGGGCATAACAATCTCTTTCAATGCAAATAAAATTGGGGGAAAAAACGAAAAAAGCCCAAAATATCTTGAAAATGTAATACTGCAAAAAGAAAATGTGTATAATATAAAAAAGATTAAAAAAATTCCCAAGAATTAGTAGAACTAAAAAATCAATATAATAAAATTACGACATCGGAAGCTGAACAACAACTTCTGAGAACAAGATCTAAATATTATGCAGTTGAGGACAAACCTGATAAGATTTTACGTTGGCAACTCAAAAAAGAAAAAGAAGCTAATACAATAACTAAAATAAAAAATTAACAAGGAATAATAAAATCTGAACCCTTTGAAATTAATAAAATTTTGAAACTTACTATAAAATCTTTATAAATATTAACATACTAAGATGCCAGCAGAGTAGACCTAAAGGGCTATCAAGTCTGCTTGAAGATCAGCACCCTGTCTGGGCACCATTGCTGCCCTCTCTGCCTCCCCCATAATTTCTCCCTGCCCCACCCACCATTGGAGTCTCACCTCCAGATCTGGCCATGCCCAGTTTAACCCTCCCCTATACCTGTCCCAGCCCTTCTTGAAACCCTCCACTGTATTAACAGCCACCAGATCCACAGGCAGTGCTTTCCAAGGGTCCACCATTCTCTTGGTGAAGTAGTGCCTCCTAGTCTCCCCCTGAGCCTCCCACCAACCAGCCTCATGTGGTGACCCCTGGTGGCCCCCTCCCCCCTCAGTTGGAGTACCGTATTTGGGCCAACTCTATTTATTCCCTTCAGATATTTAAATACCTTGATCATCTCCTCTCCTCTCCTCTCCTCTCCTCTCTCCTCTCCTCTCCTCTCCTCTCCTCTCCTCCAGGGAGTATAAGTCCAGTTTCTAAAGTATGTCCTTATATGACATTTCTCCCAGATTCTGAATCATCCTGGTCACCCCCCTCTGGACCCTCTCCAGAAGTGCAATGTCCTTTTTCAAGTACAGGCACCAAAACTGCATGCAGTACTCAAGGTGTGGTCTAACCAGGCAATTATACAGAGGGAGAAGAACATCCCATCTATCTCTTTTAAATATGAAAGTAATTGAGATGTAAAAGAAATAAAAAAATATTTACAAAACATTAACTTACCATCAACAAAAGAAACTCAAAAAGAAAATTTAGCTCAAGATATTACTATAACAGAACTTCAGATGGCCATAAAAATCATTAACAACCGGAAAATCACCGGGTCCAGGTGATATAACAATAGAGTTCTATAAAAAATGCATAAATATATTAAGCCCACATTTAAAAATATAATTTGATTATATATTATAGCATAAAACTATGAGTTCATCAGCACTAGAAGCAACAATATTGTTATTTAAAAAGAAAGATAAAGATTACACTTTAACCACCTCACATAGACCAATATCCCTAATTAATACAGACAGCAACATCTTAACCAAAATACTAGCTACTAGACTTAATAATATTCTCTCTGAAATAATTCACACAGATCAAAATGGATTTATATAAAACAGACAATTAAAAACTAACATAAGGAGAACAATAAATCTTATGAATTTAAAAATAACGATATTTCAAGCCTATCACTAGACACTGAGAAAGCGTTTGACCAAGTAGAATGGGGTTACATTAAAACTCTATTTAAATTAATGAACTTTGGACCAAAATTTAGATCTTGGATTGATATATTATATAATAACATTACTTCCAGAATCAAAACTAATGGAGAAATATCAGAAATAATTAAACTTGAGCAAGGAGTTAGACAAGGTTGCCCTTTGTCCCAATTAATATTTGCCTTAGCTATAGAGCCAATAGCATTATTAATCAGAAATAATAAGAACATTCATGGGCTAAAAGTAGATCAAGTGGAACAGAAGATCAGCTTACATACTGATGATGCGATAATTTATGCAAACAACTTTAATATCATATACACAGAACTAAATAATATTTAAAAGAAATGTTTACAAATTCAAAAGCATTTCAGGGTATAAAATTAACTGGGACAAAACTGAATTACTAGAATCCAAAAATCACGTCAACCCCTTTAATTCAATAATAAATCCTAACATTAAAAAGTAACACAATAAAAATACCTAGGGGAAATTTTAGACAACAACATAGATAAAATATATCAAAATAACTTTGAGCCTCTTATCAATAAAACTCAGAGTTTAATAAATGGGAATCACTACCATTGACATTAATAGGTAGAGTCAAGGGGCCAGATATTCAAAACTTTGCCCTGGGGCTAAATTAGCACTGCCCAGCATACTAAATTAGCCCAGAACCAATAGCCCACTATATTCAAAAGGGATAGCCCCGGTGCTAAACCTGCTGAATATAGCATGCTAAGGAAGCTGAGCAAACTGGGCTGGCAGTGCAGTGCAAAAATAGCCCGGGAATAAGACAGCTCTGAATATAGCAACCAGGAAGTGCAAACCACAACAGCATCCCAGTTCACAGTGACGTGAAGGAAGGTAAAGGTGAACTATGTGGCCAATGTGTGTGCTAGCAAAGGAGTGGAGCCAGTAAAGCTGCAAGCATCAGTGTATGTGAAATTACATTGTGCAGAAATGTACAATGTTTCTGAAACAATTGCGCAGCGCAAACACATTTGCACAGGTTTAGCACGGAGCTAATCCATTTGCCCGGCACTATCACATTTGCCTGGGGCAAAATTGTGCTATATTCAAAAGTGACATGCAAATAAACCTACTTAGGTAGTCTGTGGGCAAATATCTGCATTAGCATCTCATTGTGACCTGATTTGCATGCAGTTTGCCCAGTGCTATTGCAGGGCCCCACAGCTCCACCTGTAGGTCAGTCTGGAAGTACAGGGGCTGGCTGCATCTGCCCACAGCTCCACCTGTAGGTCAGTCTGGAAGTACAGGGGCTGGTTGGATTTGCCCACAGCTCCACCTCTAGGTCAGTCTGGCAGTACATTGTGGTAGCTGCAGGCTACATTTGCACAGTACAGCATAGAATATTGTGCCCCAGGGGACTACACAGCACAGGCACAGGTGGTGGTGCTGCATGCAATTGTTAAACTGTAGTTTCTGCTACAGTGCACAGCAGACACTACAGTAGCAAGGGGGACAGTAGTGTGAGGGACACAGCAATACTTCTGGTATGTAGAGCAGTGATGACTACTGCATTGTACACAGTGACAGGCCTAACTTGCAGGTGTTTACTGACAGTGGACATTACTGTTATGCTGTTATGTGACTCACAGATGCTGCACCACTGGCATGGGATACTCACAGTGACATATACATGGCTGGCTGTGTGTGCTGTGGTGTCTGTGCAGATGTGCAGTATGTGCCTGGGGGAGCACATACCATCAGACAGGCTCACTGGTGTTTGGGTATTCCCAACACTGGCCCATTTGCACTGCATGGCTTGTCCCAGCCTTGTGGTCACACCCAGTCTGTGGTGCAGCCTGGCCACTTGTACACCCTCCCCTCAACACCCTCCATGCCCACAGTGCTGCATGTGTGTGCTGGCGTCTGTTGGTGTCCACTGAAGGGTGGTCCACAGGCGTGTGCTGTATGGCCGCACTGCCATCCTGTCCACTGGGAGCTGGGTCACCACTTATTGCCTGGCATGGCTGGGACTGGTGGCAGGTGATGGCATCACAGGGATGCCATCCGTGAGCAGCATTTTTCTTCTATGTCTGGCTTAATTCTATGTTTCATATTTACTAGTTAGGGTTGTGCAAAGCTGCACAAAAGTCACACAAAGTCACAATGTCACGCAAAGCTGGTTTGCCCAGAGTTAAGACTACCTTTTCCTGGGTGGTAATTTGCACCGCGCAAAGTGTTGCGCTAAGTCGCGCAAAAACACTTTACGTGGTGCTATTCACTGAATACAGCATTGCTCCTGTATTCATGTACACGCCACCTCAGTTTGCCCCTTGCATACATTATAATTTTGCCCGGTGCTAATGCAATTTGCCCACGCTATCTGATCTTTTGATTATAGTGGACCTGCGCAAACCCGGCTCTAACCCTGCGCAAATGGTTTTGCCCTCAGAGCAAAGTTTTGAATATCTGGCCCAATGTCATTAAAATGAATACCCTACCCAAATTTTCTATCTGTTTCAAACACTCCAAATATATATGAGGCCATACCTCAAAAAGGATGTGGGGAGGCTGAAGCGAGTTCAGAGGAGGGCAACAAAGATGGTAAAGGGGCTTAGCCACCTATCCTATGAGGAAAAGTTGGGAGAATTGAACATGTACTCCCTGGAACAGAGGAGGGAGAGGGGAGACATCATTGAGACCTTTATGTACTGTAGAACTGATTTTAATCACGCTCCGTTTATTTTCGCTATATTTGCTGTGTTGCCTTTATAGTGAAAATAAATGGAAAGTGATTAAATTTAGAAACTGTTAACATCAGTAATGAGGAGGAAGCGGAGCAACTGCAAGATTTAAAATTGTTTAATTCAGTAATTAACTTAAAGTCCATTTATTTAATACATTCAAAGAACTCGTAAAAAATAAAGGTTCTTCATCCCAGAGGCACCAGCGTCTTTGTTGCATATGGCAGAGTTTGTCCATGCTAGAGGCTCTCGAACTTTATCCTGATCCTGCTCCCTTTGCTGTGCCTGCAATACATAAGAAAGCAGACCAGCCTTAGAGTGCAACTTAAATTGAAAATTAAAGATGCTAATAACAATTTATTAGTAATAAGAAACAAATTTACCATTGTCAGGCAGTTGGTATGTGCGTCCAGTATCCCTGCTTGTCTGAATCCACAAATAATGACATTGGGTTTTACTTCGAACGATTCAATGCTTGCCTGCAACCACCTTGTGTGATGTTCTTTTAGTACCAACAGTCTAAGATCAATGTTTAGTTCTGGATTGCCAACCCCTAAAACCAGTTTGTCAGAAATTAGTGCTGCATACCAAGAAGTGAAGTGACCTTTCATCAGGTCCTTGAAAACTTTGTTTACCGAGACGTCCAGTGGTTGTAGGGAATCAGTGCAAGATGTTGGGATGTACACAGGTATGACACCGACCTCTTCCAGCTTCTGTAGAATGGGCGCGGTGTAGTGAGCTCTATACAAGTCAAAAATTAGAATGGCTTTTTGTTCCTTTGGCAGGTTGAGTTGTGCTTTCAGTCTCACAGTAAGTGGCAATAACCCCTTCAATGTACCGGACAGTTGTTTCCTCGTTTGCCCAGTGATTCACTGATTGCGTGATGTCCCATTCGGCTGGAAATTTGTGCTGTGGATGGCATGCTGTTGTCTTCCCCGGTAAATGACCTGTGGGGGAAGCATTTGGCCGGCAAGTGAGCAGGCAAGAACCAGGGAGACCTGCCTTTTATCCCCAAAACCGGTCAGTGAGACTTGACGTGATTCCGTGGCCTCCACTGTCCACTCAGATACCGGCACAATTTTAACTCTGGTCTCATCTAGGTTGATTACTAGCTGTGGAGGTATGAGTTCCTGTGCACAACAATTTGATATTCATTGTAAAAAAGCTGCCTTTAGAATTATGAAATCAGAAGGCACCTTGCGTGCCACTTTTGTACCTTTGCGTTTACTGTAGCCCATTCTATGTAGGAAACCTCATGCCCATTTACTGATTTGTTGCAGGTGCCCCCCATTCTCCACCAAAACATGAGGGCTGGTTGCCTTAACAATTCCCATTGCTATTGCCTGAATCACACGGCCATTCACTACCATGCCCTCTACCCTGAGTGACTGCATTATTTTCTTTAACTGGTCTTCCAGGTCTGCTACCAAATGTGTGGGATGACCTCTTGACTTTCTGGGCAAAATGGGAGAGAGAGTTGCGGGGTCAGGATTAGTCCGCAATGCCGATTTGTAGTTCAGCTTAAATTTCTGAATTGTGCTCTCATTCACAATATCACCGGTTAAGGAGTGATGAACTCGTACTGCGGACATGACACCGTGTTCAGCCGCATACTTGCCTAGCTGAAACCGAACCTCTGGTGTGTAATTAGCATAGTTTGCTGGTCTGCTACGTTTGAAGGGAGGAGAAGTGGCTGTGATCTCTCGTACAACAGAGGCTGCTACATGGTGTTCTATGCCGGAGATTACAGCTAGTTCTTCAGAATCCATTTCTGAAGTTTCAAGTGGGTATTTGTGTTTCTGCTGGGAGGGCTTTAACCACTTGATGAGAGACATCTATAAACAAGTGAAGTCTGTGAATGCTGTCCTTACAATGACTTACTGATTCACTGACTGACTAAATACTAGATCAGTTAATTGCCTGCACGCTTTGTTTTTAGGAATGTGCTAATTCAATTAGCAGCAATTAAGTCAGTGCACAGCTGATCGCGAATACTGGCACCCGCTAATATAATCAGTTCTATAGTACCTTTAGGGTATAAACCAGGTGCCAGTGGAAAGCAACTTCCAGCTGAAAGGGAATCAGAGGATGAGGAAGCATGGGTTACAGATTGAGGAGGGACAGTTCAAGGGTAACATTAGGAAGTAGTATTTCACAGAGAGGGTGGTGGATAAGTGGAATAGGCTCCTGGAGGAGTTGGTTGGAGAAGCAACAGTGGAATGCATTCAAAAAGGCATGGGACAGACATAGAGGAGTGTTGGTGGGGGGCATGTCCTAACAGATAGCTAGACAAATGGGCAGACTAGGTGAGCCTGTTGGTCCTTTTCTACCATCACACTTCTATTTTTCTATATTAATAATAATTTCTTTAAAAAATGGAAAAAATCATAAAGTAGTTTTTATGGAAAGGCAAAAGACCTAGGCTAAAATTAGAAAAACGACCCTACCTAAAAAGAGGGGACTCTCTTTACCAAATTTCCAATGGTACTATCAAGCAACCAATATCTCTATAACATATGAATGGTTTCATCAAGAACACTTCCAAGCAGCCTGTTAAATACAGATTGCAGCTTTAAAATATGGCACACATAAGGTCTAATGGAGATTCACCAATTGTATGATAATAATGATCTTCTGGACTTTGATTCTATTAAGCATACATTTACTATTCCAAATATTCATTTCTTCAGATATCTACAAATTAAAACCTTTTTTAGAAAAAAAAGGGTTTTTATATATAAAACCATCATATAAACCATAGCTAAATGAAACAGAAACTCAACCATCTCTCAGCAGTAATACAAAACCTATTTCAAAAGTGTATACATAACTACAAAACCAGTTAGCTCATCCATTGGCAGCACTAAAACTAAAATGGGAAAACAAGCAAAACTCTCCAATTACAGAAACAAAATGGGCTCAAATTATTACCCTTAAAAACAAAGGTTTATTATCACCAAGATTATTACACAACTACTTCAAACATAATCCATAGAACATATTATACACCCCACAGATTAAATTTAATTGATCCGAATTACCCAAACCTCTTCCCTAGATGTAAATCATAAAACGGAACACTTGAACATATGTTAATTTACTGTAAAAATATTAATACATTCTGGAGAATGGTTTTAGACATGATTTATAAAATCTCATCTATTAAGCTGAAAAAACTGTGAAAACTTATTTCTGGCAATGGGATATATTTTAGACGAATCCTTTCACAGACAACACAAATTGATTTTGTTAGCTATAATTAATGAACATAAATGTTTATGGATGAAATGGAAAGATGACTCTCCTCCAGATTATAAAATGTGGTTGAATCTTATGACTGATGTATACAAATTGGAAAAAATACATTATATTTTACAAGATCATTCTGTAAAATTTGATATTTGGCAAAGCTTTGAAAAATATCTGACCTTCATTGACATGTTAAATAGTTTAAGAACATGTTGATGTAAGCACTCTTTATTCTGACTGTACTCTCTGAAAAGAGCAAAATGTATTTCTTGTACGTTGCTGATTATGTTTCCTGTACCTATATCTTTTCATTTGATTTCAATAAAAAAATGAGATCCAGTCAACGCACTCCAGCGCACTCCAAAGGAGCATGCAGTGATCAGCCTGAAGTCCTGGACAATCAGTTTGTCTGGTTTGACTTTGGCCAGTTGGCTGTCGTCGATGTTGTGAGGGTCATCCAGGAGATGAGGCCAACCTACTGTGTGGGGTGTGTTGAAGTCACTGGCCCAGTCCTAGCCAGGATATTCTGGTGTTCTCTAGTGACGGGGTCTTTCTGGAGCCTTTAAAAGAGGTGGTGGTGTGACCCCTTTTGAAGAAATCTTCACTAGACTTGGATGCCTGGTCAATTACAGGCCTGTCTCTAACTGTGCCTTCATGGAGAAGGCTATTGAGAAGGTGGTGACCATTGAACTGGAGACCTATTTGTCAACCCACGACATCTATGACCCGCCCCAGTCAGGTTTCAGGAAGGGGCATAGCATTGAGACTGCCCTTGTCTGGGTGCTGACTGATCACCTGGTGGTGAGGGATCGAGGCAATTATTCTATTCTTGTTCTTCTTGATCTTTCAGCTGCATTTGATACCATGGACCATGAGGTACTTTTGGAGCACCTGCAGATCTGTTGTGGACTGACTGGTACAGTTCTCAACTGGTTTTGATCTTTCCTCACTGGCAGGATGCAAAGGATAGTGTT
The DNA here is from genome assembly GCA_016271365.2 of Neoceratodus forsteri. Classification (NCBI taxonomy): domain Eukaryota; kingdom Metazoa; phylum Chordata; order Ceratodontiformes; family Ceratodontidae; genus Neoceratodus; species Neoceratodus forsteri. The sequence goes on along the minus strand of CM057450.1, from coordinate 1,470,613,808 downwards.
GGGGATTTTTTTCTCAGCTCCCATGCTTCTGCCATGTGGGGTGTCACAGGGCTCCATTCTGTCTCCCATGCTGTTTGTGGTGTATATGCTGCCACTGGGAGGCATTATAAGATGGTATGGGCTGAGTTTTCACTGCTATGTAGATGATACTCAGCTATATCTGTCTTTTACGCCCGAGCAGCAGGAGGCAGTGTCGGTGTTTAATCAGTGCCTTTCTGAGATCCAAGACTGGTTGAATGCCAACTGGCTGAGGTTGAACCCAGACAAGACTGAGGTGCTGGTGGTGGGACCTAATCACTCGGGGGTGAGGGAACAATCTGGACAAGTCTCTGGGCTGGTGCCTGGGGACTCCCAGTTGTTTACCTCAGCCAGAGTGAGAAATCTTGGCATTGTTCTGGACTGCAGTCTGACACTCAAGTCTCAGGTGTCGGCAGTGGTCCACAGCATGTATCATCATCTAAGAAATATCGCCTAGATAAAACATCTTTTCCCCCTAGTGATGTCCCATCACTAGTCCATGCTTTCGTGACTTTGAGGCTAGAGTACTATAACATTCTCTACCTAGGGCTGTCAGGGGTTGATCATCGCCACCTGCAGCTAGTGCAGAATGCGGCAGTCAGGTTATTGACAGGTCTTTCAAGATCTTCGTATGTTCATTATATTCGTATACACTTGTGCTGTGCTCTCTGCACTGGCTGCCAATTAGGTGGCGGATCACCTTAAAGGTAAGTCTGTTGACCTATAAAGCCCTACATGGGCAGGGGCTTAGTTACCTGCAAGACCTTCTGTGTTCCCACCGCTATGCTCACCCACTCCACTCGACTCCACTAATAAGGGATTTTTGGAGATTCCAAGGGTTCACCTCAAGACCCTGGGCACTCTGGTTTTTTTGTTAAGCACCCCTACCCTCTGGGAACTCCCTCCCTTGCTTTATCAGGGAATCTCAATGCCTAGAAATCTTTAAGCAAGAATTAAAAACATTCTTGTTCAGTCAGATCTTTTTATCCGATAGTTAGTTAACCTATTTTAAGTAATCATAATATATGTATTATATGTTTATATTATTTTATATTATATCTGTATTTTATTCTGTTTTTGTAAGACACCTTGAGTTTCAATATGAAAGTATGCTTGATAAATAAAATGAAAATAATAATAATAATTCAGGAAGTGCTATGGAGAATTGTACGCTCAAGACGTAAATAGTTGAGGGGGATACAATAGCAGCCTGTTTAAAAGACAAAGAACCTCTGTTCGCAAACACCGAGGCAAGGGTTACCCCAAAGGGCATTTGGCTGGGAAGCCAAGTTTCAAGAAAATACAAAATCACACATGCCCCCACAATGCAAAGCATCATGGACTGCATATGCAAATCACCGCAGAATGTTATGCTGGTCCAACTTTAAGCAGAATTGCATGGTGCCGAAAGGCCTCTCACACAGTTTGCAAAGGGTGCTAACAGAAGACATAGACACGTGTTTGCCTGTTTGACCCCTCTGTGGTTACAAAAACTCTCACCTGATAAAGGCCAACAACTGTGGGCTCTGATCACACAAGACAAACTAGATGTGATCATTAAAAAACACAAAAAGTCCAGGACCAGATGGGTACACTCCTGAATTTTTTAACTTATTCAAGGATTGCTTGGCTCCCCAGCCCTTAAAGGTCTGTTGAGAAGTTTATTCAGGTGCTCCTGTTTCCCTATGTGACAGCAGGCCATTGTATCAGCAATTTTGAAACCCGATAAAGGCAAGACCCAATGTGCCTCTAACCGATCTATATTGGTTCTTAAAATAGACTACAGGATTTTTGCTACAGTTATAGCATGCAGGTTCGATAGGCTGTTATCTGAATTAGTAGAGATCAAACAGGTTTTGTGCACAGCCGTCTGAGCCAGGATAATATCAAAATAACTTTACATGTTCTTCACCATGCCACCTGGTCAAAGATTCCTTTCCTTCCACTTAGTTTGGATGCCGAGAAGGCACTTGACCAGGTGGCACAGTGATTCCTTTTCACCACTATGGAATTTATGAAATTCTCACCCTCTTTTATCGACATGTTGCAGGCTATATATCATAACCCTCAGGAATTCATTAAGGTTAATGGTCAAGTTTGGAACCATTAGCACAAACTTTAACAACAATTTACTCAGGACGTGGATGCCTGGTTTTCCATTACAGAGAAGAAGATGACAGGGAAGCCCCCTCTCGCCCCTGCTATTAGTGTTATATTTGGAACCATTAGCACAAATTTTAAGACAGCATCTGGATATACAGGGCATCTGACTATGTAATCATCAACAGAAACTGACACTTTATGGTGATGAATATATTAATTTTACCTTATGGACCCTACCTGCTCTCACCTCCCTTGTGAAAAAACTTAACAGACTTTGGTTCCTATGATGGCTGTTAAATAAATTCTACAAAAACTGAGGTTCTTCAAATTCATTATCTATCCCTGGAGGAGATAACTGAGACATATAAATTTAAATGGGTTCTCCCAGCATTAAAATACCTGAGGGTTATGATTCCTTTGGCTCCCCAAAAGTTATAAGCATTTAATCATGAGCCGTTAGCACAACAATTTACTCAGGACCTGGATGCCTGGAGTACAATACCCTTGTTTCTCTCTCTCAAACAATAGATAGTGTCTGAATGGTTTTATTTCCAAGATTACCAAATGTGGTGCAAACTCTATCATGTATCCCCCACTAGCCCTTTTTCGAAAATGGGATAAAATAATTTTTTGTTACATATGGAACGGGGCTAGACCCCGTATTACATTTTCAATTCTACATCTTCCCAAAACTCAGGATGGGCTTGTTTTACCTCATTTAGCCCATTATCATAGTGCTGTACAGCTTCATACAGTGTTTTACTGGTTAGATAATGGGTACAATTTGCACTGGAAAACAACTGAGTTAAGGGAAGAGGATGTTCTTAACACGGTGCAAATCCTGTGTGAATTCCCAAGTATCCCAGTTAGAGACACTTCCATAAACCCTTATATTACAGAAACCCTTACTCATTGGTTCCACACTGTTTCCCATAGGCAATTGCAGAATTACCATTTTTTTAATAACCTCTTCTGCTTTTATCCCAGTTCGCATGGATAGTGCTTATACTAGATGGATAAGGCTGGACTTGCTTATGTCATAACATTGCCTGTGGGGCTACAAGATCCTTACATTTGAGGAACTCAAGACCAGATGTCATTTACTGGCAGGGGATCATTTTAGGTACCTCCAGGTACAGCATTATCTCAAGGTCATGCTCCAGAAATGGCTTCAGAACTCAGTCAGCCCAATATTTTCCAATTGCTCATTAATGTGGTTGATGGAGACTTAGTACCCCCCTTATATTGCAATTGTATAAGGCATTGGTACAGTTGTAGTGCTGGTCTACAGATCAAGTAAGATGGAGATGGGAAAATGATCTTGGTATCCAAATAGACACCTCTCAGTGGAATAGATATTTAATGAATCTGTATAGGGTGACATCCTTGCATATATGGTGGGAATTTTTGTGGACGTCCACTCTTTGTTTTTTTTTCTACTCAACAACTTGTATCCAAATTCCATCCCACAGTGCCAGCTACATGCTGGAGAGGTTGTAGTATTACACCAGCCACTCATGGGCACATTTTTTGGACCTGTCCCCAGTTGGCAACTTTTGGGCACAATTACAAACAACATTGCAAAACAATTTTGGGGAGGGGTTTCGTATTTCAGAGAAGACTCTTTTTTTCTGGATCACCCCCCAAAGGTTTCAGGGTTCTCATACTAGGAAGCTGTTTCTCTAGTAGTGGCTAAAAAGCTGCTCATGAAGCGGTGGCTTCCTCCCAATATTCCTTGTGTATCTCAGTGGTGGGAGATGATGCTTGTCGTGTATGACATGGAGATGTTAGCTGCAAAACTAAATCAAACTTATCTAAATCTGACACTATTTGGGGGAGGTGATACAGTATATGTTGGAGCAAAGACCTGGGGCTAGATTCACAAAATGTCTCAAAGCACAGTGCAAACGTCTGTGCTGTGCTTTGCCATTGCGCAGGTGTCAAAAGTTGCTGTTCACAGTCGGATAGCGCGCTGCACTATCTGACTGTGAATAGGGCTTGGTTGAGGCAGTGGTAACCCCAGTAGCGGCGTCCCAATATGCAGCCAGGAGCATGGCACCACAATGAATAGTGCAAGTATGCTAGTTCCAGTTCAATAAAGAAGTTATGTAAATGAGCCCATTGGGCATGCAAGGCACTATGTGTCCATTTGCATGCCCATTATGGACCATTTACATAAGCTGTGGTGAGTTTAGCTTGCCCCTCCCCCATCCCCTGCTCCAGAGGCAGGCCTTTATTACTAAGTATAGCAATCTCCCTGGTGGTAGTGCCCCCCCGATCACCGATTGCCACCCGATGGTACAAATATAAGTTTTCCCTAGTGTCCAGTGGGCCCCCCAACTTGATTCCTGCCCATGAGAAATGACAGGATTCCATGGTGTCCAGAAGTCTTACCCCCCCTTCCCAATGCCTGCCCGTTAGAAATGAAAGGTTTCCCTGGTGGCCGGTGGTCCAACCCCCACCTGCACACATGCCTGATCTGTATTCCATATTCCCTGGTGGTCCCACCCCCACCTGTACACATGCCCGATCTATATTCCATATTCCCTGGTGGCCAGTGGTCCCACCCCCACCCACACACATGCCTGATCTGTATTCCATATTTCCCTGTGGCCGGTGGTCCCACCCATGCCTGCACACATGCCTGATCTGTATTCCATATTCCCTGGTGGCCGTGGTCCCACCCCCACCCACACATGCCTGATCTGTATTCCATATTTTCTGGTGGCCAGTGGTCCCACCCCCACCTGCACACATGCCTAATCTGTATTCCATATTTCCTGGTGGCCAGTGGTCCCACCCCCAACCCGCACACATGCCCGATCTGTATTCCATATTCCCTGATGGTCAGTGGTCCCACCCTCACCTGCACACATGCCCGATCTGTATTCTGTATTCCCTGGTGGCCAGTTGTCCCACCCCCCATCCAATCTCATCCCCATCAGAGTGCAAGCTATCAGGGTAGACCAACCCCCCCATGATTGCCTACTGTATACAGTATGTGCTCATTGACAGTTGGCTGTGGTGGAGAGAGGAGGGCTGTGCCACTCGCCGGTCACTGGTTTGGGTTGGGGATGAGGGCAGGGTGGTGGGGCACTACCTGCCAAGGTGGGGGGTCTGCCGGACACCAGAGAAAGTTACCTCCTTCATGTCAGGTTGGCAATTGTTGGGGGGGGGGCTGGTCTACCCTAATAGCTTGCACATTGATGGGGATGGGGATCAGATGGGGAACTGGGACCACTGTCCACCAGGAATTATGGAATACAGATCGGGCATGTGTGCAGGTGGGGGTGGGACCACTGACCATCAGGGAACATGAAATAAAGATCAGGATCAGGTGGGGGAGGGATTACTGTACACCAGGGAAACCTTTCATTTCTAGCTTCCTTGGCAAGCTTTTAAACTAGCCATGGGGGGAGGTGCTAATAAGAGGCAGGAAATGTCAAGCCTCCCCCCACAAAACATGATGGATAGTAAGGTAAACACTGAGGTACAGTGCTCAACAGAGGGTAGGACAGGGGTAAATGGAAAAATAGACAAGGGCAAAAAGAGCAGGCATACGGGAAAAAAGGATAAAGCCAACATTAAATGGAGGGCAATGCATACCAATGCCCGTAGTCTGGGAAACAAGCTTCCTGAGCTTGTAGCCTTGATGGAAGATGAACACTTAGATATCGTGGCAGTCACAGAAACATGGTACACGGGGAACCATGACTGGGATGTCAACATACCGGGGTACACAATCTACAGAAGGGACAGGGAGGGGAAAAGAGGAGGTGGAGTAGCTCTATACATAAGGGAAGGGATCAAAGCTACAGAACTAAAAAGTAAAGGGGGAGGACAAGAGGCACTCTGGGTCACCTTGGAGACAGGGAATGGCATCACAATCCGCACAGGGGTTGTATACAGACCCCATCTCAAGGGGAGGAAATGGACAAGAAAATGATAGAGGACATTCTCAAAATGGCTGAAAAAGGGGAGATACTGTTGATGGGGGACCTGAATATGCCAGATGTTAACTGGATGACATGTACTGCAGCCACATCCAAGAGCAGGGTCATTCTCGATGCCCTGCAGGGGGCAGGCCTTAGACAGCTAGTATTGGAACCCACTCGGGAGGAAGCAATACTAGACCTGGTACTCTCAAATGGAGAGAGGATCACAAATTTAGAAGTCGGTAGACATCTGGGAACAAGCGACCACTGCACAGTGTGCTTCACAATAAGCACAACCATGGAGACAAGCCATACAAAAACAAGCATACTGGACTTTAGAAGGGCTGACTTTAGCAAAATGGGTGAATACCTGAGGAATACACTGGCAAATGGGCAAAAAGGAGGGGTGGAAGAACAATGGAGAAAATCAAAACTGCCATCATAGAGGCAACAAGCCTTTGTGTGAAACAGATAAAGAAAACAAAGCGGAGTGAAAACCACTATGGTTCTCAAAAGAGGTGCGCAAGGTTAAGGAGAAAAAGGCTGCATTCAAAAAGTATAAGGCATCACAGAAGGAGCACGACAGGGAACTGTATCAACTAAAGCAGAAAGAAGTGGGGAAGGCAGTGAGAATAGCAAAAGCCCAAACTGAGGAAAAAATAGCCAAGTCAGTTAAGAAGGGGGCTAAAACCTTTTATAGGTACATTAGGGAACACAGAAAAGTTAAGGGAGGAATAGTGAAGATTAATAAGGGAGAGGGGAGGTCGGTAGAGTGAGACAGGGAAAAGGCAGAGATACTGAATGAATATTTTTGCTCAGTATTCACAAAAGAAGATGAGAAGGAGTTACCTAAACCAGACAATAGAAGCACTCTGGGTAGGGGGGTTGACACCAGTCCATTTACAGAAGAAAAAGTCCTGAAAGAACTCCTAAAACTCAAGGTGGACAATGCAATGGGGCCTGATGGGATTCACCCCAGAATCCTAAAAGAACTAAGGGAGGACCTAGTGACACCACTGACCACACTTTTTAACAAGTCATGGGAGGATGGGGTGGTACCTGAGGACTGGAGGAGGGCAGATGTAATTCCCCTTCACAAAAGTGGGAGCAAGGCAGAAGCAGGAAACTACAGACCTGTAAGTTTGACCTCAGTGGTAGGGAAAATTATGGAATCATTTCTGAAAGAAAGAATTGTTGAGTACCTAGAGGCCAGCGAGGCACAGGACCCAAAGCAGCATGGATTTACAGCAGGAAGGTCATGTCAGACGAATCTAATAGATTTCTTTGACTGGGTGACCAAAGTAATAGACCAGGGAGGGGCTGTGGATATGGCCTACCTAGACTTTAGCAAGGCATTTGACACAGTCCCGCACAAAAGATTAATAATCAAGTTAGCCAGCTTGGGAGTGGGTCCCAGGTGGTAGCCTAGGTTGCAAACTGGCTGCACAACAGGACACAGAAGGTAATAGTGAGGCACACATTCTGAAGAAAGGGGGTCACTAGTGGAGTACCTCAGGGCTCAGTACTGGGTCCAGTCTTCTTTAACATCTTTATAGGTGACATTGCAGAGGGTCTGAGGAAAGGTATGCCTCTTTACAGATGATACAAAGATCTGTAACAGAGTTGATACAGGGGGGTAGAAAGGATGAGAAGGGACTTGGCAAGGTTGGAGGAATGGTCAGACATATGGCAACTTAGATTCAATGCAAAGAAGTGCAAAGTAATGCACCTGGGAAACAAAAACCCAGGAGAAGAGTACACAATAGCAGGGGAGGTACTAAAACAACAAAAATGGAATGGGACTGGGGTAGTCATATCGGATGATCTAAAGGTGGGTAAGCAATGTGAGAAGTCAGTGAGGAGAGCCAGGGGGATACTGGGATGAATAGGAAGGGGCATCACAAGTAGAAAAAGGGAAGTGGTTATCCTCTGTACAGACAGTTGGTGAGATCCCATCTGAGTACTGTGTGCAGTTTGGAGACCTCATCTACGCAAGGACATAGACAGGATGGAAGCAGTCCAGAGGAGGGCAACTAAAATGGTGCAGGGTCTGCATCAGAAATCATATGAAGAGAGACTGAGAGCTTAATATGTAAACCCTTGATGAAAGGAGGGACGGGGACATGATAGAAACGCTCAAGTACCTCACGCCGAATCAACAAAGTCCAGGAGGGTAGCATCTTTCAGAAAAGAGATGTAAGAACAAGGGACACAATTTAAAGATAGTGGGGGGGATGGCTCAGGGGTAATGTGAGGAAACCTTTTTTCACGGAGAGAGTGGTGGATGCGTGGAACTGCTTTCCTGGGGAATTTGCATGGGACAGACACAAGGCAATTGTAGTGGGGGGTGGCAGGAAGTAGGCTGTTGGTTAACTAGAATCTGCAGCTTATCCAGGGTAGGGAAATGGGCAGACTGGGTGGGCCAAGTGGTCCTTATCTGCCATCAAAGTCTATGTTTCTATGTAACTGGTGTCACATTGGGTGGGGTGGGACCACTGGACAACAGGAAAACCTGCAATTTCTCATGGGCGCATTGGGTGGGGGGACCACAGGGCACTAGGGGAAACCTGTAATTTGTCATGGGTGGGCATCAGAAGGGACTTGGCAAGGTTAGAGGAATGGTCAAATGTATGGCAGGTTAGATTCAATGCTAAGAAGTGCAAGGTAATGTACCTGGGAAACAAAAACCCAGGGGAAGAGTACACAATGGGGGGTAAGATACTAACAACAACAAAAATGGAAAGGAACCTGGGGGTAGTCATATCAGATGACCTAAAGGTGGGCAAGCAATGTGAGAGGGCAGCAAGGAGGTTGAGGGTTACTGGGATGCATAGGGAGAGGCATCACTGTAGAAAACAGGAAGTTATTATCCCTCTGTACAGACAGCTGGTGAGACCCCATCGGAGTACTGTGTGCAGTTCTGGAGACCCAATCTCCATAAAGACATAGACAGGATGGAAGCTGTCCAGAGGAGGCAACTAAAATGGTGCAGGGTCTGCACGGAAGACAATGAAGAGAGACTTAAGGAGCTTATATGTATAGCCTCGAGGAAAGGAGGGAGAGGGGGACATGGTAGAAACTTTCAAGTACCTCAAGGGAATCAACAAAGTCCAAGAGGGTAGCATCTTTCAAAAAAAGAGGTGTGCAAGAACAAGAGGGCACAATTTGAAGATAGAGGGGGCGGCTCAGAGGTAATTTAAGGAAGTATTTTTTCACAGAGAGGGTTGTGGATGCATGGAACGGCCTTCTGGAGGAGGTTGTGGAGTCAAAATCAGTGGTGGAATTCAAGCATGCATGGGACAGTCATAAGGCAATTCTAGGGGGTGGGGGTAAGAAGAAGTAGGCTGCTGGTTAACTAGGATCTGCAGCTTATCCAGTAGGTAGGGAAATGGGCAGACTGGGTGGGCCAAGTGGTCCTTATCTGCCATCAAATTCTATGTTTCTATGTTTCTATCAGGTGGGGGGCACTGGACACCAGGGAAAATGTATATTAGCACTATTGGGCGCCAACTGGCAATCGGCGGGGGGGGGGGACCCTCTACCACCAGGAAAATTAGTTTTTTATATCGGTCCGGCAATTGGTGTTGGGGGGGAGGCCACTACCACCAAAGAAGCATTATTTTTCAATCAGGCCAGTGATTGGTGGGGGGGGCCAGTACCTCCGACAACCACTAGAGTTGAGGGGTATTAAAGCAAGGTCTCAGTCGGCGGTATTTGCTCTGCGCAAGGGGACCCACAAAAGGCCCTTGCATGGAGCAAATGATCTGTAAATCAGACTATGTCAATATACACGTCCCCTTCCCCTCATCTGAATTGCAACCCCCTCCACATTTTGCCCCAGCGCAAACCCAGTTTGAATGCGCAAACAGGGTTTTTGTGAATATCAACTCAGCGCAAAACCCGGTTTGCTTGTGCAATATCAAGTTTGCACCAGGGCACTTTTGTGAATCCTGGCCCAGATTTTGTAACCTGATGGAATTAAGATTAATGACACTGTTGTCACCAGTTCGTGTCTAAAGCATTGTACCTATATATGTGGACTATGCTGTTAATGATCTACTACCTGGGTGAGTGTGTTATTTACTGCATGATTGTTGTCTGTTGTGGAGAAGTTTAAAAACTTTTCAATAAACAGATATTTAAAAAAAACTATCTGATAACAGGGTTACTATTCTAATGTAAAAACTGAGACATTCTTAGATTACATTATAAACTTTTAACAAACATCAATTGTGCAGTAATCAGTATATGATAAAATTTCACATCACAAAGCATTAGAAGGCTCTTTAACTTGAAAAACTCTTTATAACTACCAAGCTCTTTTAAACCAGTGTATGCAATGGTATTCTTTTTTTTTCCCCAATTCTCTTTCACTCCGTCACGGTGGTGGGCATCTTTGTGAGGGCCACCTCAGCTGCTCCTCTATCGCCCGCCTGAACCCCTTCCCGACTGAGGAATCAGGTGCGGGTCCACCCCATGGACCCCAGATGGGAGGTGGGGACCATAGAGAGTCATGTCGGGGGTTGGAGCTGGCACTGAAGCATGTGGGAGTGACCCTGTAGCATCTGCCGTCGCCTCCTCACCAACCGGGTTTTTTCTACCTTGTGTATGTGTGTGTGTTGCCCCTGAGACACTGGACATGCAATGACGTCTGCACGAGGGTCATGCCCTCGCTGACGTCCACCAGTGCTTCCCCGAAACAGACCGCTTCTTGCGGTATCTCCCAGTCTCCACTGGGTGTCACCGCAGAGTGAATCATCCACTCAAACCCATCCCAGGACAGAAGAGCAGTCCTCTGGACACTCAATCCTCTCCTTCCCCTGCCGACCCCCAGCAGCCAGAGTCTGTCCACAAACCCTGGTCACCAGTGTGGCATGAGGTGTGGTGCCCAGTGCCTCAACCCTCAGTGCCACTGGGCCGGCTATGCAATGGTATTCTAATAGGGCTGTAACATAAAGCTCTGTTATGACTTGCAAAACTTGACAGTGAGAATTTCTTTTAGGAATCACATACTTAAAATTATTTAAACAGACAATGGAGAAACTTTGAGAATTAACAGAGGTTATAAGCAGTTTGAAGACTGAGACTCCGTACTGTGCACTTCAAGCCATAGTTGCATCCTCACGGCGGTTGGCGAACATGCAACAGGTGTAAGTATCTGTCAGAGTCTGCACACTATTGCGTAGTACTAAAAGGTGAGGGGAAAGAAGGAGCTATCTGTAAATGACAGATTGATGCCACAAGACACTGCCATTTTAGTCTCACTAATTCTATGCCACCCTCAAAAATATTAAACCAGAAATAACATTTCAGATTAAAGTCTGGGAGAGGGTTCATGCATGAGAAAACTGCAAGCCAGCATTCCAACACTCTTCTCCAAAGTTAAGCAAAATAGGTCATTCCCCTCTCCATGCCACAGTTAGTAAAGGGTTCTATACCTGTGTTTAAGTGTCTTCTGTGACAGAATTAGATGCAACATCTCTGGTGTTAACTCCATTTCAGTCTTTTCAATGAGTTTGGTGGCTTCTTTGGCATCAGAAAATAGGTATCATTTGTCCCCATACATTATTTTTAGACTGGCCAACATCAGCAAGATATGATGGACCTCCAGCTGATGCAGTTTTATTTACTTGTTTTGTTTACTAGGTAAGCACACTAGACAACCAAGTGCCTATTTTCATGCGCGACCTGGGAGATTACAAGGTACATTCAAGAACATCAGGCAAAAACAGGGTCCATACAAGAACATCAGATGTTTACATTACAAGCAGAAGGTAGATAACAGCATAGTTCAAGCATGGAAGGCAGTAGTCATCATACCGGGGCAGCAACACCCTAAAGGATAAGGGTAGCAGATAAAATGAAGTAGTCACAATTTGAATTAGAGAGACCTAAGGAAAACATGAAGATAGAACAGTACATGTACACAATTTATGAGCAGTTGGGCCAAAAAGGACCCAACTCAATCAATACTTCTAATAGCTGTGTGCTCGCCAGTGGATATGGTACATACAGTAACAGGAGACCCGTCACCTTAAGCAGTTGAGTTAGGTAACGACTCAGCCAGCCAGAGTGGAATGGGTTGAAGAGGGTTAGTTAAGTGCAGAGGCAGGAAGAGGCCGATTTGAGGAAGCCCCAGAGGGAGGCTTTAAAGCAGGGATGGCAGGTGGAGGAGCGAGTGCTTGCTGGACAGGTGTATTCAGTCAAAGCTCTTTCTCCTCTGATGGCTTTCATGTCTCAGATCTGGGAATAACTGGAGGCGAGATTCTCTCCATTCAGGTAGTTTCTTTAGCTTTGCCTTTTGTAATATTTCATCCCTCTCCAGAGTGGAGCAAAGTGCAGGAAGAATTGTCTAGGGTAACAGTTCATCTGTAGCTTGGCCAGCATGGCCTCCACGAGGGGTTATTCTAAATACTTTATTAGTCATAAAGTTCCCCACCAATTCTAGCCGTTCAGTCAGCCACTGCTTAAGGAAGTCCCATGGGTTTTCTCCATCTGCACCCTCCGGCATACCTAATAATCAGAGATATGAACCTGGACTGCATTTTCTAAATTTTCAAGGCACTTTCACAGGAGGCAGTTCTCCCTTGTTAAGTCTATAGAAACTGTAAGTGTCTGCTGTTCCGTGTTTGATGCTGATTGCATTCCAGAGGTGAGGTTACCAATTTTGCTGTCATATTTTTTCATTATGCCCTGAAGTCCTCCATTCATTTGTCCAATGACTGAATCGCCTTTAATAGAGCAGCATTTGTAGGCTGTGATGGGCCACTATCTCCAGACACTAGCTGTTTTTTCTTGTTGGGACCCAGGTGCTGCTCCTTTAGCTGGGCTCAACACCACCATTCTGTTTGCTTCCCCGCACCATAGCTCAATATTTCGATGTCATAAACTTAAGAAAGGTATCTCCAGGTTGCAAAAAAGTTCCTCTACTAAATGCTGTATGCGTTTTATTAGTTTAAAGCTTGTAAAATTGCATTTCATTGAGTTTAGCGCTCTGATTCTGCTGAGCATATCAAAAGTGCTCCTTCTTGCTACATGGTTGGCCATGCCCCAGGTTTGTACATGTGAAGCTTCATGTTTTTGAATTAGAATCTGGGATGTTTTGAAAATAACTGTAGATAAAGCTATGATGATGGCGCCATCTACTGACAGTAACAATTGTCACGTACTTTCTGATGATGAACACATTGATAACAAGCATTTGTCAATGCCGAATGTTTGCTTGCTTGTATTGGCATTGGTAGTGCAGGAGGTAGAAATAGGCATCATAAGGGTGGAAGAAAAGCATTGATGTTGCCCATGTGAATTAGTATAGTACTGTAACATAGTAGGTATGTACTGTATATCTTCGTAGGGCACAGCTTATTAGCTATCTGGTATTGCACTAATAGTAGCAATCTGTGAGGTCTCAAAAAACATACTCTGTGCGATCCAAACATCGCAATCCATCATTGCCACACATGTGCCCCCCACCTTACATCTCCTTTTTTCAAATGATCAATAAAGATAACATTTACAGTATTACAGGAAGACAGATGTACAAGCCTGTTTAAACTGGGATATATCAAAAGGTTAATAGAGAATTCTTGACCTTGGCTAAAGATGACATTATTCTTTTGCAGAGCTACAAATATTTGTGACTGTGCCCTTATGTTAGAATAAGGGTAGAGAGGGCGGAATATCTGATTTCCATAAAAAACACATAGAGTGATGCAATTATGTCTAAAGATTGGATTAGGCCATAATATTCCTGTAACCCCTAGATGGCGCTATCCCAGGGGCTACTACCCCTGCCTGATTTGCCACTAACAGGTTGAGGGGCCTGGATCCAATGGCGGGTGCCTCCACCCAGAGGTCAGGGTTTGCAATAGTTAAACTTACTAGGTCACAGCCCTCTGGGACACTGCAACCCCCCTTTCTTCCCACTAGTGGCCCACACAATATATCAGAATTACCTTCACAGTATACACTTACCCCAGGGCTGGTTCAGGCACTGGGACCTCCTGTAAAATAAGATACAGTGCAACAATCACAGTACAATACTTTAACATAGACAAATACCTCAGGCAGTACTTTGCTGAAACAAGCAGCTCTGATTTATTTAGGGGGAATATAACAAGGACAGGGGGAAATCAGGTTAATTAGCTTATCACTTTACTCATCTACCTATGGCTCTGTGCACAGGCCTATCCCTACCAGTTACTGTCCCTGGGTACCCAAGCCCTAGTGGCTAGTCCAAACCGTGGCAGCTGGTATGGGCCCTTTCCCACAGAGAAAAGAAAAATTAGTTTAAACAGTCAGCAGTACAGTGATTCCATTTGGATTTAATGTGGCAATTCAACAGGAGCGACCCTGAATTAGTACTCATGACCTCCAAACAAGATAGGGTCCTTCAATGTCAGCAGGGGCTACTCTTGAGCTCCACGAGACTCCTCACATTTATATGGCAAACAGGCAGGCTGCTTCTCTATCCCGATCGCCAATTACTGCACAATACCGGGAGAACACACAGCAGATTCAGTTCCTGACAGACCGAGTGCAATTCAGCAATTTCTCCAGTCTTCTACAGGGTGAGCCTGGTTTCTACTCTTCAGATATCCTTTGATTCTCTTCACAGGACAGATTCAGTCCTAACAAGTAGTTACACAAGCTGCAGACCGGAACTCTGGGCCTTACACACGTTTCCCGACTAAAACTGCACACCGAAAAAGCACAGGGCTCCTTCCCTCTTCACTGCCAGAGCTCAACTGAAACTCCAGCAGACAAAACCGGGCACTTCCTTTGAGTTCCTCCCAGTTCTTGGCTGGATTGGCTGTCACTCACAATAGACTGCCCTTGTTGGTCCAAAAAGGCGCCGAAGTCTAAACTACATCTCCCAGAGTCACTGCCCATACAATCCTCTTGTGGCTGGCTCAGATTACGAGTCCAAGTTCTGATTCGTCCAAGGCACCATTTTAGAGCTACCTTATCCACACTGATTGGTCCAGTTCAGCAGTTCAAAACTAGAATGGGGAACTAGGCAAACACAGTTCTGACTGCAAAGAAAGCAGGTTAGACAAACTGTATTTTCATTATTACTCTAAATGATTTCTGGCAAACAGTTACATCTTTCAGATAGGTTCCCTTTGCACTCCTAGTGACTGCAAAAATGGAGTGAATTGGCAGCAGTTCGAGTGGTACTCAAGTAGAGAAACACACAGTCCCCCCATACAAACTAATTATGTCTGCAAGCACACAGCTCTTAAAGAGACAGTACCAGAGGCTCTAAAAACACTCACTGATAAATGGCTTAAACGCCAAACACCATTCAGGCTTGGAGCATTCAAGCAAGCTCCTGGAAGTCTTTTGGGAACCCCCATTTGCAGGGGGGTTACATTCCATTCTGAAAAGTGGAAGTGCAGAAGATGCTGTTGTAGTCCTCAAGGGATGACAGACCTCAACAAGCATTTGTCAATGCTGAATGTTGATTACGTTGGTCTGTTGAGCTCGCTCTTGAGGCCCTCTGTCAATCGCTCGTTGTGTTTGTCCTGGTGCTGCAGGCTGCTATTTAGTACTGGACTCCTGCCTGCATTGGCACCCTTTTCTTTCCACAAAGAAATCCGCAGCTGTTCCAACAGAGCTCCGTTGAGGT
Source organism: Neoceratodus forsteri (assembly GCA_016271365.2). Classification (NCBI taxonomy): domain Eukaryota; kingdom Metazoa; phylum Chordata; order Ceratodontiformes; family Ceratodontidae; genus Neoceratodus; species Neoceratodus forsteri. The sequence continues at coordinate 1,470,598,121 of CM057450.1, read as the reverse complement.
GGGTCACTGCCCCTCTCTGACTCGCTCATTCTGTTTCTCCTGGCGCTGCAGGATGGCCTTTTGTATTGGGCTCCTGCCTCTGTTGGTGGCTTTTTCTGCCCACAGAGACCTCTGCAGTAGTTCCGACACAGGTCCGTTGAGCTTGCTCACTCCCCCTCTTTCACTTGCTCATTACGTTTCTGCCAGAAACTGCAGGCTGGCCTTTTGTACTGGGCTCCTGCCTGCATTGCCGCTTTTTTCTCCTCATAAAGAAATCCACAGCAGTTACAATACAGCTCCATTGAGGCTGCTCACTCCCCCGTCTCACTCGCTCATTCTGTTTCTCCTGGTGCTGTAGGCTGCCCTTTTGTACTGGGCTCCTGCCTCTGTTGGTGCCTTTTTCTGCCCACAAACAAATCTGCAGCAGTCCTGACAGAGCTCCGTTGAGCTCGCTCATTCCCCGCTCTCACTCGCTCGTCCCGTTTCTGCTGCCGCTCCAGGCTGCTCTTTTGTACTGGGCTCCTGCCTGTGTTGCACCTTCTTCTGCCCACAAAGAAATCTGCAGCTGTCACGATAGAGCTCCGTTGAGCTCGCTCACTCCCCCCCTCAGTAGCTTGCTCTGTTTCTTCCACCACTGCAGGCTGCCCTTTTGTACTGTGCCCCTGCATGCATTGCTGCTTTTTTCTAGCCACAAATAAATCCGCAGCAGTCCCAACAGAGCTCTATTAAGCTCACTCACTCCCCCTCCCTCACTCACTCATTCTGTGTCTCCCGCTGCTGCAGGCTACCCTTTTGTACTGGGTTTCTGCCTGCATTGGCAGCTTTATCTGCCCACAAAGAGATATGCAGCAGTCCTGACACAGTTCTGTTGAGGTCGCTTACTCCCCCTCTGTCACTCGCTCGTTCCGTTTCTGCCTGTGCTGCAGGCTGGCTTTTTGTACTGGGATCCTGCCTGGGTTGCCACCTTTTCCTGCCCACAAAGAAATCCGCAGCAGTCATGATAGACCTCCGTTGAGTTCACTCACTCGCCCTCTCTCACTGGCTCATTCTGTTTCTGCCGGCGCTGCAGGCTGGCCTTTTGTACTGGGCTCCTGTCTGCATTGCTGCTTTTTTATGCCCACAAAGAAATCCGCAGCAGTCCCGATAGAGCTCAGTTGAGCTCAGTCACTCCCCCTCTCTCACTCGCATGATCCTAATCTGTCCCAGACACTGATTTCTGACAGTGACTGCGGTATTCTGCACTGGAATCACGAAAACACATTTTGGCCAGGGTATGAAAGATGTCAGCTGTATTGTTCATAAGGAGGTGTGGAAAAATGCCAGTATTGAAAATGTGGCGTGAAAATATTACTAATTTGTGAAGTTACAGGGGTGTGTGGAAGCTGCACAATGCACACTCGTAACACAGTCATTTTATGGAGTTTCATCACAAACTTTTCAACACAGGCATTTTAGGACCTCTGCTCATGAACAGTGTCAGTGTGATTTTCTTAATGCGTCCCGAACACTGATTTCCCACAGCAACCGCGCTATTGTGCGTTGGAAGAGCGAAAACACATTTTGGTCAGAATGTGAAAAATGACATCTGCACTGTTCATAAGGAGGTGTGGAAAAATGGCAATGTTGAAAATCTGGAGTGAAAATATTGCAAAGTTGCAAAAGTACGAGCGTGCGTGGAAACTGCGCAATGCACGCTCGTAGCACACTCATTTTATGGACTTTCATCACCAAATTTTTAAAATAGGCATTTTAGGACCTCTGCTATTGAACAGTGTCACTGTCATTTTCATAATGTGTCCCGAACACAGGTTTCCCACAGTGACCGTGCTATTCTGCACCATAAGTGTGAAAACACATTTCAGACAGGATCTGAAAAATTACAGCTATACTGTTCATAAGGAGGTACAGAACAATGGCAATGTTGAAAATCTGGAGTGAAAATATTATAAATTTGTGAACTTATGAGCGTGTGTGCAAACTGCACAACGAACGCTCGTAACACATGTTATTATCGGCACCAAATTTTCAACATAGGCATTTTAGAACCTCTGCTCATGAACAGTGTTACCGTCATTTTCATAATCTGTCCCAAACACTTATTTCCCACAGCGACTGTGCTATTCTGTGCTGGAAGTGCGAAAACACATTTTGGCCAGGATATGAAAAATGACAGCTGTATTGTTCACAAGGAGGTATGGAAAAATGCTAATGTTGAAAATCTGGCATGAAAATATTGCAAATTCGTGAAGTTACGAGCGTGCATAGCAACAGTGCAATGCACGCTCATAAAACAATAATTATTTGAATTTTTTCCACCAAATTTGCAACATAGGCTTTTTGAGTGACCACCTCATGAACGCTGACACTGTTGTTTCGTTAATCGGTCCTGAAAGATGATTCCGTGCAGTGACCATGAAATCACCTTTTGGAGCTGATTAATACCATGACAGTGGTAGAATTCATGAGGAGGGGTCCCAAAAACCCAATGTTGAAAATTTGGTGCCAAAATTCCGAAAAATGACTGAGATATGCATCAAAGTTAAAAAAAACCTATTTATTCCATTATACAGCTTACTGGCATTTCCTCAGTTCGCGGTTGGCTTTGAAGAGTGCAGATGTGTTCCCGGTCCACTGAAGAGCTTCACGCCAGGCTCCAGAGGTAAGTATGGGGTGAGGGAGGTGGTTTATGCAGTGGGAGGTGCAGATTACTGGAGGGTGCAGACAGCGAGGACTGTTTCTTCTTTTTGCAATGTACAAAAAAAAAAAGACATCATGGGATTTTTTTTTGCAGGTACACTTCACCTTGAGGGCTCCCAAGCGTGCCACCTGTGTATTTTGTGGTAGGGGACACTGGAGCTGATGGAGATTGAGCACCCCCATCTGTACATATTTGGGGGGTGGCTCTTGAGCCGAGGGGGATTGAGCACCCCCCTCGGCACACAAGAAATGGGGGGGATATGCCGAGGGGGATTGGGCACCCCCATCGGCAAACACAGAAGAAGGAGGACATAAGCCGAGGGGGACTGGGCACCCCTCTTGGCACACAAGACATGGGAGGGACAAGCTAAGGGGGACTGGGCTCCCCATCAGCAGCAGCCCTGCAAGAGGGGTCACTTCCTCATTGCAGCGGATGATGCTGCAATGATGTGGTGGCCCCTGATTGCAGCGGCTAAAACTTTAGAAGGTTGTGGCACGCTGGCTGAACTAGTGTCAGCAGCAGTGTGCCACACCATTGGGGACAGCGGGCCAAGCCTTTAAAGGCTGTGGGGGCATTGGCACCTGCACAACCTGCTTCTTGCAAAAGCTGCCTCAATATGTTTCTTGCGCTTGCGCACAAGTGACATAAAAATGTCATGTTGCTTTTCCCAGTGTTGATGTTGAATAAGATTAGAAAAAAATAAATGGCTCCCTTGATGTCCACTCTATTCCAGATTATATAAATAGTGTACCAATTGTTCACTTTTAAAGTAATTTTCCAGTTTTCAGCAAAACATTGGCAGATGGCATTCAGCAGGACTCAAATCTCATAACATTACCAAAAACTTGAACTGCAGTATATAAGATAATGCAGTCTTTATCACTAAAGACATTTGAAGAAAATAACATTTTGGCCCCTTAGACTGCATATGTTCCTTCTGCTTTTCCTGCATTATAGTCCTCTGCTGTGAGTGACGTCATAACCCACTACCATGGCAATGACTGAAACTGATGTCAGAAGCAGAAGATTGGGACTTAAGACAGGAAAAGCAGCCAGGACAGATAAAGTATAAAGGACAAAGATAATGTTTTCATGTAAAACGTCTTCTGAAATAAAAAAGGGGATGCTCAGAAATACACATTTTTTGGTGTGTGTGTGGGGGGTCTAAGTTCTGCTGCTGTCAGTAATGATTGTTTTACTGTTTTTAATATGTCCCACTGAGCCACTCATTGCAGTATGAGAGGTGCCATGCACTTTTGTTGGGTGAGAAAATGTTGGCTTGAGGCTGAGCTGTTCCCTCACCCAACAGATGCAAATGAACCCACACTCATGCTGCAATAAGTGGCTCTGTGGGATACACTGATACCTTATAAATCCAGGAAATGTTTCCATCTTAAATGCAAAAAGTAAAAATAAATAGACTGTCCAAACATACCAATTTGTAGTGCAGGTGTACAGGAGACACTCTTTGCTGAATAAGAGAGTCTTATGTGCAGGGAGGTGGAGCACTTTGATTGTCGGCCAGTCCTCTCTCAATACTGTGTGATGGTAATCAGAAAATCAATTTATTAAGAGAGAAGAAATCATTAGTTTTACTAAGTACAATTAATTGCCTCTGAAAGTGAGAGAAAGAAAACTGGGGAAGGAGTGTTACTGAATTAGAGAGATAGCTCAGTGGCAATAGGCATATGGGGTTTTATTTTATGGATTTTTTTCTGATGCTAAAAGTACTGTCACTTTCTTTTCCTTTTACCCGAAGTGTGATTTAAAAAAAAAAAAACCCTATTGAACCTAAATGTGAAAACCTGCTATTATTGAGGTGTAGATGGGGCCTACAATATGAACATATAAAACAAGTTATGCCTCTAAGTTCAACACCCCATCGAAATACATTGACCCTGCATACCTGTTCTTTCAGCTCGCAGTCTGCTTTCAAGAGTGAAGATGCGTCTGCGGTACACTGAAGATGATAGCATTGGTAAGTAAGGGCTTGGGGGTGTGGTGTGCTGGGTGCTGAGAGGGAGGGTCAGGTGGGCGAACATTAAAGGCTGCATAAGACATCGATGGACATTTTTTCCCCACATATTTTGGAAAAAAATTGAAGGATTTGTTTTTCTTGTTGATCGTGACACTGGGGGATTGGGCACCCCAGTGTCACTGTTATGTTTTTTTTGTTTGGTTGTTTGTTAAGGGGTTGCTAAGATGGAGGGTAGGGTGGGATAATAAAAAAATAAAAAAAAAGATGTGACCGGGCATTGGGAGCAGTGTGCTTGGAGGGGGGGGCACTTATGGGTTGGGGACACTGGGGGATTGGGCACACCCAGTGTTGGTGGTATGTTTGTGCGTGGGAGGAGCAGAGGACAGTCAAGGGGGATAAATAAAATAAAAAATTCAAGAAGATGTGAGTGTTTATTGGGATTGGCGCTGTAGAGCATCAAAGGAGTTTCACATAGGCACTGGTGATAGTGGGGAATTGGACACCCTCAGTGTATGTGTTATGTTTGGGGGGATGAGAGGGAGGGCCGGTCCGGGGGACAGTTATGGGGCTGAAAACTGCACAACAAACGAAACAGTGCTGTTCAGCAAATGTATAGTGAGAGACTATTTGAATTCCATGTCCTGGTCCCACTGTATCTCTCACTCGCTGTGCCAACAAACAATATGTGGGAAGTACAGCTTTCCTCAGACACTGAAATGGAGTGACCTCTGAAACAGTGTGCTTATTGCCAGGCAGGTGGGAGGGGGGCTAACGTCCACACAACAGGGGTGGCACACAGTACTGGGCACAACCTTCAGCTGGCTGTCAGATACTCTCCAGGCCCGCTCTACCAGGGAAAGTATTTTAAAACACAGAGAGCGAGAGGAGATGCTGGACGAGCTGGATGAATGCAGTGTCTCATCTCACTCGTCACTGATGGCAAGGGGCAAAGCAGAAGTACTTTGGGGCAGACAGCAGACCCGTGGTAAGTTAGAGTCTCTCTCTCTCTCTCTCTCTCTCTCTCTCTCCCCTCTCTCCTCTCACCCCCCCCATGGCAGAGTCACAGAACAGATAAAGTATACTCCACTGGGTGTTGGACATCATAAAGAAATGGTAGTGCTATCAGTGGCCCCTTCTTATCCACCTTTTTTACCACCATATTCCACAGTTATGTGGTAACATATATGTTTTTCAGTTGCCACATACACTATTCTGCCGCACGCCAAATGTCCTGTGTATGTAGCAGATGGAGAGCCTATCCTTAGGGTAGTCCAACCTTTCCACAGCCTCCACGTAGTAAGGCAGGAAGTGGGCAGCATTGCAGGCGATGAGTGCGATTACCACGATAGGCAGCTAACGCCGGGACTCCTCAGGTTGCCTCTCCTCCGAAAAATAGCACTGGCATCCCAGCGGCAGAGAGTTCAGCCGCAGTGCAAAGATGAGTACCAGAACCATAGACATCACCATGAGACACACAGCCTGCAGTGCTCACCATGGACTGAGGTGTCTGCAGCATCCCCATAGATGAGAGAGGGGGAGAGGAGGACTGGAAAAAAGGTTTGAGCTTAAGTAAAGGAAGAAATTCATGTAAGATTACACTTGGAGCCTCCAGGTGTACAGCTACTATGGAGCAGGGTTAGAATGGGGAAAATACAGGACAGGACTGGGGCAGTTACAGTCGACTGGAATATTTAGTTTTGAAACCAGTAGTTAGGGATAAAAAAGTCACGCACACAAGAAATAACCATGCATGTGCAGTAGTGCTGGGAGGGAGGGCTCACAAAAGACACCAGGGGTGTCCTGATCGAGACACAGGGGGATTCAGCATCCCCAGTGTTACTTATGTTTGTGGGGTGCGGGAATGCGGGGTGGTAGGTGTTGAGAGGGATGTGTTTCATAAGTCCTCATCCCATCTGTCTCAGGTTACTTAGTGTTCAGTCTTTTTTTAAAGGGGGTTGTTCAATTAACAAACTGTTCTGCATAAGAAGAGTCAAACCCCAAGCTGCAGAGATTCATTTGTAGATATTTTCAAAGTCAAATGTACAGTGAATCCAGATGTTCAGTAAAAGAAAACTGCTGTGTTAAAACATTACCTAGATGAACGCTCTGTCAGTTTCACGTGCGATTAATTTATTAACTGCAGTTCAGTTCTTTATTGTTGATTTGGGTGGAACTACCTTTGATCGGGGTGGTCTGGTACTGTGAAACTGATGATGGCAAAGAACTAGATAATTAAAAGAAACTGCATATTATTATGCTTCAGCTTATTAACTATTTGCCAGCCTCTATCCCTTACTGAGGAGCACGAGTGAAAACCGAAAGTGAGCAGTCTGAAATTCTGTCAGTTTCACTTGCTCTCCTCAGCACTACGTATCAAAAAAAAAAAAAAAAAACCAGCAGTGAGATTAGTAAGCAAGAAATATGAACCTACATCCTCCCCACCCATTCCGTAGTTATTATGGCCTGATCTGTTGTGCTTCGGAGGTAGAGGAAGGGGGGGGGGGTTCCAGATTCCACTGTCACCACAAAACAGGGATTGAACAGCAAAGGGGGTCCCAGTGTTATAATGTCGTCCCTTCACGTGAACTGCCCACCCCTACAATGCACCTTGACCAGCCCTGACCGCGTGGATTTAGTTGTTTCTTGTGCGGCCTGGCACTGGATTCCTTTCTTTTCCCAGCATTTCCCTCCTCTTATTATCATTTCCAACAACATGCAGCACTCAGAAAATCTTGTCTTTCACAGTTTGGATGGTCCAGTAGAGCTGGATCATTGGTTCTGAAATTTGGGGGGAGTACATATGGGTCACACTGTAGCAAGACATGAGGAGTCAAGCAAGATTCTCAGTAAATGATAGCTACTCGGTGAGTGATGTGAGTGTGGTAGTGTTCCAGTGTAGTGTGGCGGGGCAGGTAACATAACCTGAACAAAAGAGGATGTGAGGGGGGATCCGGTCAAAATCGCAAATCGCGCAAGTTGTAATAGCACTGAAAATAACTGCAAGGGTTCAAAATAGCTGGGGCGCATAATAGCGGAGAACAAAAACCAGGCAACCAAATTAATCCAGGGGACCTGAAAGGGAAGATGTCCACCCCAGTGCGTGATTGCAGGAGCATAGATGCCCCTCAGATTTGTAATGCCTGAGGAAGGAGAAGCAATTCTCATCAAACCAATATACTTTAGGAGGGAACACAGCAATAGAGCAGCTACCACAATTCCTGTTGCACTAGCAGAGAGGGTCCCTCCAAGTCTAACTACATAATTCAGCATGGTTGGCATTCTTGGCCTGCACTCCTCCCAACTTACCTGGTGTCAGTAGTAGTAAGACGCCTCCTTGTGCAGCTACAGGGTTCGGTAGCAGCAGGGAAAGCATCAGCAGAGCTAGAGCTGAAACATACGAACAAATAGGAAAGCACTGCACTCAATTATTTAGGACACAGTGCCTTTACGAAGGCCTATTACTTGGGGACATTTACCCCGACCAAGGAGGCCTTAGGAAGCGAAATGTTCCAGTGCCGATCCACTGTTAGGGACAGTGTACTCATCCTCATTTATTTCTTTATTCTTTTGTCCTTGTCGTTAATAAAGAGAATGTACTGTACCTTGCTATGCTGTGTTTCTTTGATGCTGGCAACAGGGACAGGAACTAAAGTTCAGGTATGGAAATGTCAGGGAGCCTTCCAGTGTGCCGTGATGGGGACATTTAAGGCATTTCGGGTAATTAAACATTCAGTTTTAATATGCGAGGGCCATCTGGGATATGGAGAACTGTCAAGGTTGCATTACTGTACATGAAGTATGCTATACCTTACTAAAAGTCGTACCACTGACGCCAGCAACCCAGGTTCGGAAATGGACTCGGGTGCTGGAGGGCTGGCCGGGGAGAGAGGGCTTGAGCATTGGCTGATGGCTCGCCCTCGGGGAGGGGGATGTGACCCAGTGCTTGCTGACTCAGCGGAGGCTGGGGGCACGGCAATGCTTGGAGTCCCAATCACTAATGAGGCATGGTGAACGTTGGTGTCAGCCTTATGTTGTGGCACACCATGCCCCAGGGGAGCAAACAGAAAAAAAGCCCTGTAGCTGACTGGATGATGGTCGCCAGCTCCCGTAGCCGCGAGTCCGAGGACAGTGCACAAGCACCATCCCCAGCAGCACCCCGGAACAGGTTTGGAGCTGGTCGCCCCCACTGGCGCCGTCCCCCTCGAAGGGGGGGACCCACCTGGTGAAGGGTTACGTCTTGGGGGTCATCTAGGGGGACTGCTATATGGGGGTAAAGAGGTGGCTGATCTGAGGCAGTGCGGCTGGGAGGGCATAGGTGGCCTGAAGGAGAGGCCGGCCCTGAGCTGGGAGGGAGCATAAAAAAAAAGTCGTACCACAAAATAAATAATAAGCCTGTTTTATTTACTGACAGAGCATAATATACCCTTGTAAGTGGCTTTTGAGAAGTTTATCACTTACTTATTATTCAGATAAATGCAATGTACCAGCTATTTATCCTATTTATTGTATGCAACAATGTTTCCACACCACGGTGTTGTAAATGAAATAAACTCTCATATAATTATTAAACATATATTTATTTATATAAAGGATAAATAGCTGGTCCATTGACATATAGACCAATAAGTTGTGATACTACTCAAAAGCCACTTACAGGGTATATTATGCCCTGTCAATAAATAAAATACTTTCATTATTTTTCTTTTTGTGCAACATTTAATAACTCAACCTTGATTGCCACAATCTCTGCCATCCCACCGGAATTGCCGTTTTTCCCCTGCATGATCACCATGTTCTGCTCTCCTCTTGACAATTCTGGTGCTCACGATCATGGGGATTGAGGAAGCTGCTATAGGATACGTGAGGAAACTAGCTGCAGAAAGAACGTTTTAACCCACTAAAACCTCACAGAATCTGCAGTGAGGTTCAACAAAGAGATATACAGCCACAATTTTAAACGCAGAAGCTCTGCTTTTGTTCCGTTTCTTTTTTTTTCCTGCAAACTGCACCCACCAGTCTTATTTGTGCCCAAGTGTTTCAACACAAAACGAGCTGTCTATGACAGCAATTGGGATGCAGTGGCCTACAGTTCAAAGAAAACAACCCCTACATGGTGGTGACGTGTAGGCAGTATGCAAATTGCCTACACGTTACTACCGCTGATTGTAGCAGTCATTTGCTTTCAACTGTACGCCACTGCGCCTGAACTGCTGTCATAGACAGCTGGGACATTCATTGGTGCGGTAGGGCCTTGCCTGCAAAAACCCTCAGGACATTGGAAGCGGGGGTGCCACACCTACGAAAACTCATATGGTGGCACTATGTTTCTTGCACATGCACGCAAGCAAACATAAAAATGAATTAAAATAAATGTCTCTTTCAATAAAATTAGACTCAAGCAAAATTAAAGAGTTAAAAGCGTCTTTTGACAACCTTAAATTGGCAAGCTTGGCAAGCTTTTAAACTAGCCAAGGGGGGAGGTGCTGATAGGAAACAGGAAAGTTCAAGCCTCCCCCCACAAAACATGGCAGGTAGTAGGGTAAACACTGAGGTACAGAACTTGACAGAGGGCAGGACAGGGGCAAATGGAAAAATGGACAAGGACAATAAGAGCAGGGATGGGGTAAAAAAGGATAAAGCCAACATTAAATGGAGGGCAATGAGTACCAATGCCCATAGTCTTGGAAACAAGCTTCCAGAGCTAGTAGCCCTGAGGGAAGAGGAACACTTGGATATTGTGGCAGTCACAGAAACATGGTACACGGAGAACCATGACTGGGATGTCAACATACCAGGGTACACAATCTACAGAAGGGACAGGGAGGGTAAAAGAGGAGGTGGAGTAGCTCTCTATATAAGGGAACGGATCAAAGCTACAGAACTAAAAAGTAAAGGGGGAGGACAAGAGGAACTCTGGGTCACCTTGGAGACAGGGAATGGCATCACAATCCTCACAGGGGTTGTATACAGACCCCTGTCTCAAGGGGAAGAAATGGACAAGAAAATGATAGAGGGCATTCTCAAAATGGCTGAAAAAGGGGAGATACCGTTGATGGGGGACCTGAATATGCCAGATGTTAACTGGGCGACATGGACTGCAGCCACATCCAAGAGCAGGGTCATTCTCAATACCCTACAGGGAGCATGCCTTAGACAGCCAGTGGTGGAACCCACTCGGGAGGGAGCAATATTAGACCTGGTACTCTCAAATGGAGAGAGGATCACAAACTTAGAAGTCAGTAGACATCTGGGAACAAGCGACCACTGCGCAGTGTGCTTCACAATATACACAACCATGGAGACAAGCCACACAAAGACAAGGATACTGGACTTTAGAAGGGCTGACTTTGGCATAATGGGTGAATACCTGAGGAATGCATTAGCAAATGGCCAGAAAGGAGGTGTGGAAGAACAATGGAAAAAATCAGAACTGCCATCATGGAGGCAACAAGCCTTTGTGTGAAACAAATAAAGAAAACAAAGCGGAATAAAAACACTATGGTCTCAAAAGAGGTGTCAGGGAAGGTTAAGGAGAAAAGGCTGCATTCAAAAGTATAAGGAATCACAGACGGAGCACGACAGGGAACCGATCAATTAAAGCAGAAAGAAGTGGGAAGGCAGTCAGAAAAGCAAAGGCCCAAACCGAGGAAAAGATGGCCAACTCAGTTAAGAAGGGGGATAAAACCTTTTATAGGTACATTAGGGAGCATAGAAAGGTTAAGGGAGGGATAGTGAAGATTAATAAAGGAGAGGGGAGGTGGGCAGAGGGAGACAGTGAAAAGGCAGAGATACTGAATGAATACTTTTGCTCAGTATTCACAAAAGAAGAAGAGGAGGAGTTACCTAAACCAAACGGTAGAAGCACTCTGGATAGTAGGGTTGACACCAGTCCATTTACAGAAGAAAGAGTACTGAAAGAAATCCTACAACTCAAGGTGGACAAAGCAATGGGACCTGACAGGATTCACCCTAGAATCCTAAAAGAGCTAAGGGAGGACCTAGTGACACCACTAACCACACTTTTTAACAAATCATGGGAAGATGGGGTGGTACCTGAGGACTGGAGGAGGGCAGATGTGATTCCCCCTTCACAAAAGTGGGAGCAAGGCAGAAGCAGGAAACTACAGACCTGTTAGTTTGACCTCAGTGGTGGGGAAAATGATGGAATCACTTCTGAAAGAAAGAATTGTTGAGTACCTAGAGGCCAGCGGGGCACAGGACCCAAAGCAGCATGGATTCACAGCAGGAAGGTCATGTCAGACAAATCTAATCGATTTCTTTGACTGGGTGACCAAAGTAATAGACATGGGAGGGGCTGTGGATATGGCCTACCTAGACTTTAGCAAGGCATTTGACACAGTCCCGCACAAAAGATTAATAATCAAGTTAGCCAGCTTGGGAGTGGGTTCCAGGGTGGTAGCCTGGGTAGCAAACTGGCTGCACAACAGGACACAGAAGGTAATAGTGAATGGAACACATTCTGAAGAAAGGGGGGTTACTAGTGGAGTACCTCAGGGCTCAGTACTGGGTCCAGTCCTCTTTAACGTCTTTATAGGCGACATTGCAGAGGGTCTGGAAGGAAAGGTATGCCTCTTTGCGGATGACACAAAGATCTGTAACAGAGTTGATACACAAGGGGGGGTAGAAAGGATGAGAAGGGACTTGGCAAGGTTGGAGGAATGGTCAGACATATGGCAACTTAGATTCAATGCAAAGAAGTGCAAAGTAATGCACCTGGGAAATTAAAATCCATGAGAAGAGTACACAATAGCAGGGGGAGGTACTAACGACAACAATAATGGAAAGGGATCTGGGTGTAGCCATATCAAATGACCTAAAGGTGGGTAAGCAATGTGAGAAGTCCGTAAGGAGAGCTGGGGGACAGTGGGATGCATAGGAAGGGGCATCACAAGTAGAAAAAGGGAAGTGGTTATCCCTCTGTACAGACAGTTGGTGAGACCCCATCTGGAGTACTGCGTGCAGTTTTGGAGACCCCATCTATGCAAGGACATAGACAGGATGGAAGCAGTCCAGAGGAGGGCAACTAAAATGGTGCAGGGTCTACATCAGAAACCATATGAAGAGAGACTGAGAGAGCTTAATATGTATACCCTTAATGAAAGGAGGGACAGGGGGACATGATAGAAACTTTTAAGTACCTCAAGGGAATCAACAAAGTCCAAGAGGGTAGCATCTTTCAGAAAAAGAGATGCATAAGAACAAGGGGGCACAATTTAAAGTTGGGGGGACAGCTCAGGGGTAATGTGAGGAAATTATTTTTCACGGAGAGAGTGGTGGATGCATGGAACCGCCTTCCTGGAGAGGTTGTGGGGTCTAAAACAGTGGAGGAATTCAAACATGCATGGGACAGACATAAGGCAATTATAGTGGGGGGTTGCAGGAAGTAGTCTGTTGGTTAACTAGAATCTGCAGCTTATCCAATAGGTAGGGAAATGGGCAGACTGGGTGGGCCAAGTGGTCCTTATCTGCCATCAAAGTCTATGTTTCTATGTCACAGAAACTTGCACAAAGGTGGAAACAGCAGAATCTTCTTTTTAAAACAAAAAACCAAAGGGTTACAAGTTGTGTGCAATAAGTGGTAAGGTTACTATAACAGTATAGTCAAACATAAAGCCCCATATTACATGTACAATACTTCCAAAGGAGGGTTTTGTTAAACAGAGCATTCCCAGTTGTATGAGTTAATTAGAGTTTGAATTACTTTTACTAGTGTACTCAAAATATGGAGACCATATCATGTCATAGTCACCAAATTTATGCATGGCTTGATGTGACATACACTCCAATGTGGCCATCCGGCCTACAGCTTGTAACCATCCATTGAAGATAGAGATGTCAGTAGATCTCCATCTTAGGAGCAGGAGTTTCTTGGCTATCAGGGTAACCGCTATAATCAAACACACTTTAGGATCATTCAGTGGAAGTGAGGGGTCTGTGATGCCCTGCAAAAAGAATAGAGCATCTATCGATAGACAATGGGAAAGGGTTGCCTCTCAGTGTTGTAAGAGCTGGGTCCAAAAGGAAAGAAGCAGTAGACAGCTCCAAAGGATGTGGGAGAGGGTACTGGTAAATAAGCCACATCTCCAACAGTTGTCCATAGGCAATATATTTAGGGCTTTTAAAACTTGTGGGGTTCTAAGCTGTCGACGTAATATTTTGAGCTGAATCAATTGAGCTTTAGAATCTCTGCAAGCTACGTGGGCTCTGTACCAACAATGGTTCCAGGTTTGCTCAGAGATAGTGACGTGAAATTCCTCAGACCAGTGAGTTTTGGAAGGAAGGGTCTGGTTAGGTGTAATGTCCCTCAGAGATTTATACAATAATCCAGCTCGACCTTTGGGGTGGTCATTTCATTTTTTGGAGGGTTAACAGGGGTTTAGTATGAGGAGGAGGAGTGGACTGTCTTTTAAGAAGGGGAGAAAGTAGGGATCTGATGTGTAAGTACCTCCAGAAGTCTTGTCATTGGAGACCATATTTGGCTTTTAGTTCTGCATAAGTATATAAATAATCTTGATGTGGGGGACAAAGATCCTTTACTTGGTGGATCCCAGCTGTTTTCTGGTGAGGCCAGCAAATCATTCCTTTCATTAATGATAAGAGTGGGATTATTCCAGAGGGGGTGTATGCCAAGGGAGCAAAGGGTAGGTTAAAAGTACAAACCAAGGTAGTGGAGTGCACACTAAAGAAGTTAGTCGGAGACCACAGTAGATTTTAAAAACCTCCAGGTTTATTTTTAAAGCTCCAAACAGTTTTCTTCAGCTGTATGCAGTGCCGCAATGTGTGCCCCTAGCGCCTTGATTCAAACAGAGTCTTCAGGTTTTGAAACTCTACTGTGGTCTCCAACTAACTTCTTTAGTGTGCACTCCACTATCTTGGTTTGTGTTGTTGTGAGGGGTAGCTGCCCCTGTGGAGCCGCACCAGATTTTTTACTTATTTGTTTAAAATATTGGAATTACAACCTTTGAGTCAGAGACTCATTTCCAAAGGCTCCAACGTCAATACACAATACAGGCATAGGTAACTACAATAGACGGTATGATACAATATACGATGCCAGGGCAGTTTGATGGCAAGGTTACAGCATGAAACAGTATATTGAGATGTCTAATACAGAGTTGAGTCTGTAGGCTATGGGCAACACAGTAAACAGTACGATACAGGGTACAGTACCAGGGCACTTTGACTTAAGCAATAATGCACGACAGGGTGTGTGATGTGCTGGGATAACATCACACCTGGGGTGATTAGGCACGAGGCCGCAGGCACGAGTGACCAATCATCCCAGAAGTGATCGCTTATCCCAGCACAACACACCCTGGAGTGCATTATTGCTATTATACAATGGCTCGCTTGTAAAGTAACAAAAATGATGAAAAACTACATTTAAAGTAGATTTTTCTGTCATTTTTGGAATGGGTAGGGTTACTTCAAGCAAAAGTAGTGCCGATTTAGCCAGCAGTTGGAGCTAATGTGTTTTTTGAGCAGCTGTGCAGTTCCTATAGCAATGTTTCAACCTTTGTCAGTGGTGCTACTCTTTGTTAATATGACCTATTGCCTCATTATGTATGTTGTCTTTGTTTTTTTTCATCGTTTTCGTCTGTTTTTCTGTGACCTTTTCTTTTTTTTATTTCAGTTCTTGTGCTCTATTATCGGGACTGCCCCCCCCCCGCCCCGTAGCGTGGTGCTGTGTGGATGTCTGAAACCAAAGGAAAGGAGGTAGGGAGAACATTTCTTAAGCTCTTTTACGGTTCATTTGAAAAAATTAACAAACGGAAAGAAAAGTGAGCGAGTGAGGCTAACAGCAACGCGGTCTGTGTAAACACTCGCTTCCGCTCTCATGTCGTTGAAGTGAGCGAGTTGCTCCCACTTTATTTGGTGGCTGCTTGTTCCGGCAGAGGTTTCGGTGGGACAGCTGTGAGAAGTTGGAAATGGAGTGGATATGTGAGGGAGTGAAAAAATTATTTCTTTTGCGCTGCCACACTGTTCTGTTCGTGGAGTGTTTTCTTCTTTCACTAGAATCATGGTGTGTTTGAGAGGAAAAAAGTGAAGAAATGAGGTATCTGTTTTGAGTTTTACCGAAGCGCTGTGTCACACGCTTACTGTATTTGGGTCGGGAAACGAGTGAGGACTGTTGAGGGCGATCGCAGTAATGGCAGGTTAGTTTGTTTAAAATGTGTCTTAAAATGCGAAGCTAGGTAGGAAAGGTATACTGTGATACTGTTAATGTGGACAGTTTTAATTCATGGTGGGTGTGTTGGAATTTTTAGTGGCTGTTGGAATGAGTGATTTATTTAAAAAAAAAACGAGCAAGTACTGGCAAAAGCCACAGCAGCCATGCCAAGTGTGGGCAACTTGGACATGGGCTGTGGCATGATTCTTCTAACATTTGATACGGTCTTGTGTGTGCTGGGACTAGATCCGTAATGTTATACTGGGATAACATCACGGGTCCAGTCCCAGACTGACCAATCAGAGCCCAGCATTCTTCTTTGCCATTGTATAATTCTGGTTACAGCATGACCATTTTGCAAGGATATCCTGACCAATTTACAAGAATGTCTAATACATTGTTGTGGCTGTTGATAGTGCATAGGATAAATCTAATAGTAAGAGGTCAGTTACTGGCCAGAGAGTGAATTGAGGGACAGTACACATGCCTACTATAGTTGGCTGGAGCTGAGTAAACTGGGTAAGTTAGGGGAGGCAGGTAGTGCAAATTTTAGAACAGTCTGTCGGGAGACTTTTTCTGAGTGCCTGAGTAAGAATTGCAGGCCATTGACTGTAAAAGAGGTTGTGTGGCCATTCTGAGCAGCTGGTGAAGGCACTGGTGGTGGGCTTAGAGTTGTGCAGGTGCGGGTGGCAAGGAGGTGGGTCTTGACTGCCTTTTTAAAGGGACCAAGTTTTTGATGGTTAGAGACCGATGGCAGGAGGGCGTTGAAGTAGGAGGGAGCCCTGACCAGAAAAGATCTCTGGGCGAGTGTGGTTCTGAGTCTGGGAATGGCCAGTGCAGCTTTGGTCGAGCTGCGTGTGTACATTGTGGGGGAAGAGGAGATTAGGGAGGCAGATAGGCCTGGGGGGGGGGGTCAAGCCAAGGAGGGATTTTTTGGTCAAGAGGCAGGACTGGTAGTGGACCCTCTCGTCAAAGTTCAGGATCTGGGCAATGGAATAGAGCGTGCATGTGTGTGTGTCATGCAGTCTGCAGCAGCTAAGAGCCTGCAGGCTTTGTTAATGACCACTTTTATTTTACCGATAGCTGTTGCATTTGCGGCAGCATAGACCAGCAACCCATAGTCGATCAGAGACATTACTGAGGAGGTTATGGCTAGTCTCAGGGCTTCTGTTATAAGGCAGTCCTTATGGTGATAAAGGAGACCAATGCGTGCATTGGTAGCAGATGTGAGGGTGTTGATGTGTGTGTGTGGAAGGAGAGGGCAGAGTCAAAGATAACCCCTAGATATTTATAGGATGAGACCTGCTCCAGGGTGTAGAGTGACTGTGCTTGAATATGCAATTGGGCATTTTTTTAGTTGCTTTGGTAATGTGCGAAAAATAGGATTCCATCCTGTGCTCGCAGCTTGCCCCCCTGGTGTGTTGTAGGTTTAAAGTAGCTGTCAGTTTTCTCCAGCATCTAAGTGAGATAAGGAGAATTGGGTGTGCTTTCACTGTTGATGGAAGTTTGTGGTACATAGCTGGCAGTGGGGTTGAAGAAGAGAGGAAACTACCTTCAACAGCTACACATAGGGGAGAGAGTAAGAATGGGGGAGAACCAGTGAATCACTTGGGATGAAATAAAAACTAGGTGATACCGCTGGAAATGAGGAAGTCCCCATCTGCCTCAGACCAGTGTTTCCTAAGTTTTTGTCTGCTGAGCCAAGGGGGATTGCCTTCCGAGATGAACTGTCCCATTAGTTTATTCAGTTTTTGGAACCAAGAGCTGGCGATGGATATGGGTAGTTGGGTCAAAAGATATAGAACTTTCAGTGCCTTTATCATTTTCAGTGCTGTTATCTTTCCAGTAAGGAAGAGATGGAGTGCATTCCACCGGTCAGTTTCTGCATGAAGGCTATCAAGCAGGAGAGTGAAATTGGCGTGGACTATGTGCACAAGGTCTCTAGAGATGGTGATACCTAAATAAGATATTCCCTTGTCTGCCCATTGCTACTGGGTATTTTGAAAAATTTGAGGAGTGCAAAGATGGTTAAAATTGACTTTAGGGCCTGATATTTGGGCATATGTTGCTAGTAGGGATTGTAGGGATTGAATTGCTGTATTGGCACTTTCCATAAGGTTAATAAGTCATCGGCATATAAAAGAGAGTTTACTGTAGAGATAAGGGTCAAAATTCTTTTAATAGTAGGGGTGGATCTAAAGAAATCATGAATGGCTCAATTGCAAGGAAGAATCGGAGAGGGAAGATAGGGCAGCCTTGGTGAGTTCCTCTATAGACTGGGAATGGCTGAGAGAGGAGAGAGTTGGTGAGAACGCGGGCTCTGGGTTCTGAGTTTGAGGTCTGTACAGCCAATCGATATGTAGGGCCTTGGCCAGCTCAGCTCAGAGGGATGGAAAGCGGATCCTGGTGATCGCTAGGGCAGTTGGAAGGAAGGGAGAGCTGGATGTCATTGTCCACCTGGGGACAAATGACCTGGCTAGGGACAAGGCTGGGATAGTGCAGGAGAAGTTCAGGGAACTGGGGAGGAATATTAGGCAGGTAGCACACTCAGTGGCTTTTTCTGAGGTACTGCCTGTTTATGACAGGGAGGAGGATAGGGTACTCCGTACCAGGAGCTTCAACTCATGGTTGAAGGAGTGGTGCAGACAGGATGTGTTTGGCTACATTGGTGAGTGGGGTCTCACCTGTAGGGGTAAGGGCCTATACAGAGGAGATGGCTTGCTTCCATCCAGTAGGGGACCACAGTCCTCAGTGAACAGTTTAAATGTTACTTTGGTGAACATTTAAACTAGCCAAGGGTGGTGGTGGTAGAAAGAAGCAGGGAGGCATTAACTGCACCCCCACAGGCAAACGTAGTTAGCAGGGAGAACCCTAAGGGAGAGAAATACCTAAGGGTTCCTATTAATAAGAAAAACAAAATGGTAGTAATGAAAGGGGATGGGAATGAGAGCAGAGGGAGTAAGGGAAAGAGGGCAAATGGGAAAAAAGGGGGTTGACAAGCAGAGTAGTTGCAAAATCTGGAAGGCCATGTGTGCAAATAGACAAAGTCTGGGAAATAAGGACCTAGAGACCATTATGGCAGATTCTGACCTAGATATGGTTGCCATTGCCGAGTCATGGTATGCTGAGAATCATGACTGGGGTATAGTCATTCCAGGTTATACTCTGTTCAGGAAGGACAGGGTGGGAAAGAAAGGTAGAGGAGTGGTGCTTTATGTGATGAAAAGCAGAAAAGCGACACGGATACAGGGAATACAGGGAGGGGCAGAGGTACTGTGGGTCACCCTAGAGAAGGGGAATGGAGCCAGTATCCACACTGGTGTGATCTACAGACTTGCAAGACCGGGGGGTGTTGGAGAAGGTTCTGGTGGAAGCCATCCAAAAGATGGCAAATAGGGGGAGGTGCCGCTGGTAGGGGACTTCAGTCTGCTGGATGTAGATTGGAGTCTCCCAGCTGCAGCTTCAGCTAGGAGCAGGGACATCCTGGACTCCCTGCAGGGGGCATTCCTCAGGCAACTAGTAAGGGAGCCCACCCACGATGAGGTAATACTGGACCTTGTATGCACTATGCACTAACAGGGACAATGTTGTAGACATCATGGTGGGAGCCCACCTGGGGACCAGTGATCACCATACAGTTTTGTTTAATGTAAGAACTGTGGTAGAATCAAACCACACAAGGGTAAAGGTTCTGGACTTCAGAACAGCTGATTTTAAAAAGATGGGTGAATGCCTCAGGGATGACCTGTCAGGGAGGAGGACTTGGGCAGAGTGGAGGAATAGTGGGTGAAGCTAAAAGGGGGCATACTGAAGGCAACAAATCTGTATGCCAGACAAGTGAGCAAAAGCAAGAGGAAAAAAAGACTGCTATGGTTCTCAAGAGGTGGCTGGAAAGCTAAGAGAAAAAAAAGTTAGCATTCAGGAGGTATAAGAAGACACAGAGGGGGGAGGAGGAGGATAGAGAGGTGTACCAGGAGAAACAGAAGGAGGCAGAGAAAGCCATAAGGAGTGCAAAGGTACAAACAGAGGAGAGAATAGCCCAGGCAGTAATGACAGAAGACAAAATATTTTTCAGGTATGTAAATGAGAGAAGCAAGACCAGGGGAGGGATTGTATGGCTAAGGAAGGAATGGGGGATTGGGTAGAGGGTGTCCAGGAAAAAGCTGACGTTCTGAACAAATACTTTTGTTCAGTGTTCACAGAGGAAGAGGAAGGAGAGGGGCCACAGAAAAGTAACAGGAGCATCGAAGGAAGGGAGGTGGATACTAGTCCATTTTCAGAGGAGAGAGTTCTGAAGGAACTCACAAATCTGAAAGTGGACAAGGCAATGGGGCAAGTCAGGGTGCATCCAAAGATATTGAGGGAGCTCAGGGAGGTACTGGCTGCACCTCTGACAGTCCTATTCAACCACTCACTGGAGAGATGGGAGTGGTTCTGGAGGACTGGAGGAGGGCAGATGTAGTCCCACTTCACAAAAGTGGTAGCAGGGAGGAGGCTGGCAACTACAGGCCAGTCAGCATGACGTTGGTGGTGGGGAAATTAATGGAATCACTACTGAAGGCAAGGATTGTGGATTATCTTGAATCCAGTGGCTTACAAGATCCGAGGCAGCATGAATTCACAGGGGGGAGGTGATATCATACAAATTTGATAGAGTTATTTGACTGGGTGACCAGGGAATTAGATCAGGGTGGAGTGGTGGATGTGGCCTACCTAGATTTCAGTAAGGCCTATGACACCATTCTACATAGGATACTTATAAACAAGCTGAGCAGCCTGGGAGTGGGTCCAAAGGTGGTAAACTGGGTAAGAAATTAGGGGATAGGTGACAGAGGGTAATGGTAAACAGAGTTCACTCCAGGGAAGAAAGGGTGACCAGCGGTGTGACACAGGGATCATTACTGGGACTGGTCTTCTTTAATGTCTTTATTAGCAACATTTCAGAGGGGCTGGATGGGAAGGTAGGCCTCTTTGTGGATGGCACTAAAATCTGCAATAGGGTAGATACTCCAGGAGGGGTGGAACAAATGAGTAGCAATCTGAGAAAGTTAGAGGAGTGGTCAAGGGTATGGCAGCTAAGTTTCAATGCGAACAAGTGCAAAATCATGCCCTTAGGGCACAGAAACCCAGGGGTGGAGTACAAATTGGGGGGAATGGTATTGGCATAGAAACATAGAAATTGATGGCAGATATGGACCGACAGGCCCATCTAGTCTGCCCATTTCGCTACCTACTGCAAAAGCTGCAGACTCTACTTGGTCTCCGGCTTTACCTTCTCATTCCTATCGCTAGGGTTCCCCTATGCCTGTCCCATGCATTTTTGAATACCCCCACTGTGTTGGCCACCACCAGCTCTGCTGGAGTCTGTTCCATGCATCCCCCACCCTTTCCGTGAAGAAATACATCTTCACTTTACCCCTTAGCCTACCCCCTTCCAACCTCATGTCATGCCCCCTTGTTCCTGAGCAATCCTTTTCCGAAAGATGCTACTCTCTGGTACCATATTTAAGCCCTTTAGGTACTGGTATTTGTAGGTTTCTTTCAATATCTCCCCTGTCTCTCCTCTCTTTCAGGGTATACATACTGAGGTCTCCCAGTCTCTCCTCATATGACTTTTGGTGCAGGCCCTGCATCATCTTTGTTGCCCTACTTTGAACTGCCTCTACCCTGTCTATGTCCTTAAGGAGATGCGGCCTCCAGAACTGGACACAGTACTCCAAATGAGGTCACACCAATGATTTGTACAGTGGCATCACCACCTCCTTTCTTCTGCTGGTGATACCTCGCCCTATGAACCCCAGCATCCCACTTGCACTCCCCACAGCCTTGGCACATTGTTTTGCCACCTTTAGGTCATCAGATATGATTACCCCCAAATCCCTTTCCTGTTTGGTGATCATCAGTATCTCCCCCCCATCATGTAATCCTCCCCTGGATTTTGCACTTTTTTGCATTGAATCTCAGCTGCCACACTCTAGACCCTTCCTCCAGCTTACCTAGGTCCCTCCTCATTTTTTCCACCCCTCCCGGAGTGTCCATCCTGTTGCAGATCTTAGTGTCATCTGCAAAGAGGCACACCTTCCCTTCTAGCCCCCTCTGCGATGTCGCTTATGAAGACATTAAACATAACTGGCCCCAGAACCAATCCCTGTGGCATCCTGTTGGTAACCCTCCTTTCCTCAGACTAAGCTCCATTTACCACCACCCTCTGTCTTCTATTACTCACCAGTTCCTAATCCAGTTTATCACCTTGTGACCCACTCCCAGGCTGCCCAGCTTAATGTTCACAAGTCTTCTGTGTGGAATGGTATCAAAGGCCTTACTGAAATCCTGGTAGGCCACATCCACCACTCCTCCCTGATCCACTTCCCTTGTCACCCAGTCAAAGAAATAAACTTGATTTGTCTGACATGACCTTCCTGCTGTGAATCCATGCTGTCTTGGATCCTGTGCTCCGCTGGATTCAAGGTTTTCCTCAATCCTTTCTTTAAGTAGTGATTCCATAATTTTCCACACTATTGAGGTACAGCTGACTGGTCTATAATTTCCAGCCTCCTCCCACTTTTGTGAAGTGGAACTACATCTGCCCTCCTCCAGTCCTCTGGAATCACTCCTGTATCGAGTGATTCATAGAACAGGGCTGCCAGTGATGCTGCAAGCACCTCCCAAATTTCCCTTAACCCTTGCAGGGCCACGGACTGATATATCAGCCCTAAATTCCTGTGTAACCCCTAGATGGCGCTATCCCGGGGGCTACTACCCCTGCCTGATTTGCCACTAACAGGTTGAGGGGCCTGGATCCGATGGCGGGTGCCTCCACCCAGAGGTCAGGGTTTGCAATAGTTAAACTAACTTGGTCACAGCCCTCTGGGACACTGCAACCCCCCTTTCTTCCCACTAGTGGCTCACACAGTATATCAGAATTACCTTCACAGTATACACTTACCCCCAGGACTGGTTCAGGCTTTGGGACCCCCTGTAAAATAAGCAGATACAGTGCAACAATCACAGTACAATACTTTAACATAGACAAATACCTCAGGCAGTATAACTTTGCTGAAACAAGCAGCTCTGATTTATTTAGGGGGATATAACAAGGACAGGGGGAAATCAGGTTAATTAGCTTATCACTTTACTCATCTACCTATGGCTCTGTGCACAGGCCTATCCCTACCAGTTACTGTCCCTGGGTACCAAAGCCCTAGTGGCTAGTCCAAACCGTGGCAGCTGGTAGGGGCCCTTTCACACAGAGAAAAGGAAAATTAGTTAAACAGTCAGCAGTACAGTAATTCCATTTGGATTCAATGTGGCAATTCAACAGGGAGCGACTCTGAATTAGTACTCACGACCTCCAAACAAGATAGGGTCCTTCAACGTCAGCAGGGCTACTCTTGAGCTCCACGAGACTCCTCACACATTTATATGGCAGACTGCAACAGGCAAAAGTCCTTTAATGGCAGCAGGATTCACTTGAGCTACACAAGCCTCCTCACACATTTATATGGTAAACAGTCACAGGCAAAAGTCCTTTAATGGCAGCAGGATTCACTTGAGCTACACAAACCTCCTCACACATTTATATGGTAAAAAGAAAGTACTATACCAGGCAGGCTGCTTCTCTATCCCGATCTCAATTACTGCACAATACCCGGGAGAACACACAGCAGATTCAGTTCCTGACAGACCGAGTGCAATTCAGCAATTTCTCCAGTCTTCTACAGGGTGAGCCTGGTTTCTACTCTTCAGATATCCTTTGGTTCTCTTCACAGGATGGATTCAGTCCTAACAAGCAGTTACACAAGCTGCAGACCGGGAACTCTGGGCCTTACACACGTTTCCCGACTAAAACTGCACACCGAAAAAAGCACAGGGCTCCTTCCTTCTTCACTGCCAGAGCTCAACTGAAACTCCAGCAGACAAAACCGGGCACTTCCTTTAAGTTCCTCCCAGTTCTTGGCTGGATTGGCTGTCACTCACAATAGACTGCCCCTGTTGGTCCAAAAAGGCGCCGAAGTCCAAACTACATCTCCCAGAGTCACTGCCCATATGACCCTCTAGTGGCTGGCTCAGATTACGAGTCCAAGTTCTGATTCGTCCAAGGCACCATTTTAAAGCTACCTTAACCCACACTGATTGGTCCAGTTCAGCAGTTCAAAACTAGAATGGGGAACTAGGCAAACACAGTTCTGACTGCAAAGAAAGCAGGTTAGACAAACTGTATTTTCATTATTACTCTAAATGATTTCTGGCAAACAGTTACATCTTTCAGATAGGTTCCCTTTGTACTCCTAGTGACTGCAAAAATGGAGTGAATTGGCAGCAGCTCAGTGGTACTCAAGCAGAAGAAGCACAGTCCCCATACAAACTAATTATGTCTGCAAGCAGACAGCTCTTAAAGAACAGTACCAGAGGCTCTAAAACACTCACTGATAAATGGCTAGCACCAAACACCATTCAGGCTTGGAGCATTCAAGCAAGCTCCTGGAAGTCTTTTAGGAACCCCCATTTGCAGGGGGTTACACCTTCCTGAGCCTGGGAAAGCTTGACGTCCAGCGTCAAGCAAGTACCCATAAGTTTCAACTGCAACCATATACATTTGCATTAGGCTCACATGTAATCATCAGTCAATGCATCATTTTACCAAGAACACATTTCTGAAACATTGCAGTACGTCACTCTTTACACAGTATTACACACACATTGTACAATAACTCAAGTTATTACCTCTTGTACATGAAACCTGAAGAGAGGGGGCCCTTCCCTATCAGTTACCTTGGGGTTGGACGGGGCAAGGGCACCATACTTAGAGGGCAACACAAGTAACTTGGAGTTAGCACTGATGCTGTTTGGGCAATGAGCTCGGGGACACATACACTCCTTTATGGACAACATTGAGAGGCAAATCCACAGGCCTCCCAAGGGAATCATAACTGACGTGCACCACAGGCTTTATAGCTCGACCAGTCTTTCTAGGGGGAACTGTTACAGTCTCTGCACTCTGAGCCTCATTTTCAGCACTGTCCTCACTTGTCAGGGGAGTCTCCATGGGGGTAGAGAGGCTAGAACTTGGGTCACTTTCAGCTCCAGGAGTTACAGTTTCTGAGTCCACAACATTTGGCTCGCATGGAGAGCTTTTGGACACTGGCAGTGGACTGCCAGGGCACTCAAAATACTCTTCTTGTTCTGGTGTATCACCAGTCTGCCCCAATCCATCATTTTCCTCCCCTGAAAGCTCAAACAGTTCAACCATGCACAATGATTCCATTTCATCTGATCTGATGCTTTGCACTTCACTTTCTGGGAGCATTGGCTCCAGGGACGAAACTGGGGCTTAGACAAGTCCAGAAGGCCCAGCTTCATCTCCAGTATTGACTAGGGGATTGCCCCGAAACAATTGACTCAGTTCATAAGAAGGATAGTATTCAAAGTCACTCTCACTTTCTCCTGATATGGACTGACAGTCATGCTCAACTGGGACTTGTGGAGGGGAACACTTTAACTCTTCTTCTGTAGGTGCAGACTTTCTTGATCTTTTCTTAGCAGCAGCTCTAGTCACTGGTCCAGAGGGGGCATCTTCTGGGGGCTCAGACTCAATCAAGATTTGTCCAATGGGCAGTAAATGATTTCTATGCATTGTTTCTACATCTTTTGAATTATTCTCAGGCCTCACTTTGTACACTGGCAGATCATCTAGTTTGCCCACTACAATGTGAGGAGATGGTGCCATCTGTCAGCAATCTTGTGTTTGCCATGCAGTCCCAGATTTCTTAGCAATACCGGTCTCCCTCCTGGAGTTCCTGTGCTTTCACCTTTTATCATACCTTTCTTTGTTGGCCAGATTTCTTTGGCAGCCATGGTTTGAGCCAGTTGGTACGCATGAGTTAGCTGGGCCTTTAACTTTGCACATACTGTAAATAGTTGTCAGCTTGAACCCCATCAGGAGAGACCCCAAAACACACATCTACCAGCAGTCAAGCTTTCTTCCAAACATCAAGCGGTAGGGGAGAACCCAGTGGCATCACTTTTGGTGCAGTTATAAGCATGTACCAGGGTGCTAATTTGTTGGCTCCATCTAGGCTTGTCCTTTGGGTGCAGGGTGCCTAGCATATCTAGCAAAGTGCGGTTGAAAGCGCTCAGGCTGTGGGTCCCCTGGGGGTAAGGAGTGGTTCTGGACTTTCGACTCCCACAGAGAAAGCACTCTTTGATCAGACGACTCTCAAAGTCTCTTCCTTGATCAGAATGGATTCTTTGTGGAGCCCCATATTGAATAAAAAAGTTTTCTACAAGTACTTTGGCTACAGTGGATGCTTTCTGGTCTTTGGTGGGGAAAGCTTGGGCATATCTCGTGAAATGGTCAGTGACCACCAGCACATTGCTGATATTTCTTTGATCTGACTCCAAACTCAGAAAATCAATACAGACCAGCTCCATGGGTGCAATGGTGGTGATGTTAACAAGGGGGGCAGCCCTCTGGGGCAAAGCTTTCCTCTGTAGCAGCGATACAAGTTCGAATGTGTTGTCTCCACATCAGCCCCCATCTTAGGCCAATAGAATCTGGATCTCACCAAGTTAAGTGTTCTGTCTATACCAAGGTGCCCCATGTGGTTGTGCAAGGACCTCAGTACTGAGTCTCGAAAGGCAGTGGGCAGCACTAGTTGTTGTTTGTCTACTTGTTCCCCTCTGTCTACTGTTTCTCTGTATAACAGTTTATTGATCAGTTTCAACTTAGGACCTTCTTTGTATAACAGGGCAGTTCTCAAATCAGTGGAGCGTATTTTGGACACATCTTTTCCTGCATAGAGGGCTTCTAAAGCTGATTTGATCATGGGATCGTGGGATTGAGCCCACCAAATACTGTCATTGTCCAGCTGAGGCAGTGCACCAATGTCTATTGCAGAAAAGTGGCAATAAGCAGCAGGTATGCAATTCTCAGAGGGTCCCAAGCAATCCACCATGCAGTCCACTGCGTCCGTGGGACATTTGTTCCTCCTGTCAAACTTCCGGCAGAGTGCCGATGTCAGATTCTGCCAATCTGACCCAATCATTCTGGGAACAGGCCTCCGGAGAGAGCATCAGCATCTATGTGGTTCAGACCTGCTCGTATTCGAGAGCATAGTCATATGTAGATGATGCAGAAAGCCACCTATGGCCAGTGGCATCCAACTTAGCTGAGGTCTGCACATAGGTCAAAGGATTATTGTCAGTTTTACTAGTATTTTAGCCTCATACAAGTACTCATGGAATTGGTCAACAATAGCCCACTTCAAAGCTAGAACTCTAACTTATGTACAGGATAGTTCTTTTCGGATGGGGTCAGGCTTCTACTGGCAAAGGCCACTGGTCTTAGGCCATTCTCGTGCTCTTGGTACAACACAGCCCCCAACTCTTGCAAGCTAGCATCAGTGTGCAGGATGTAAGGTTTTCTTGGATCGGCACAGGCCAGCACTGGAGCATGGGTAAGTTGATATATGATCTCATGAAAAGCAGTCTCACAATCAGGAGTCCAGCAGGCCCCAAATACTTCACTCGGATGAAAATACACTCTTTCAGTCTTGAGGGACGCTGACTTTGAGTATTTTTGTGGGTTGGGGATACCCTTGAGTAAGGTTAAGTAAAGCGCGGATCACTCTTGAATAGTCCTTGATGAAACACGATAATAACCACAGAATCCCAGGAATCTTTGCAGTTCTTTTAGATTTTGGGGCTGTGGCCAGGTGGTCAAGGCCTCAACTTTACTTGGGTCGGTCTCTGTTCCCTCGGTGGATACTATGTGTCCCACATACTTTACTGATGTTTGAAAGAACTGACACTTATCAATGGACAGTTTAAGGCCAAAGTCCTCCAGTCGGTCCAATACCTTAAATAATCTGCTATCATGTTCCTCCAGTGAGCTGCCAAACACAATAACATCATCTAGGTATACCAGGCACTCTAGTAAGTTCATGTCCCCCACTGCATGCTCCATCAATCATTGAAAAGTGACTGGGGCACCTGAAATCCCTTGAGGCATCCTCATGAATTCATAGAAGCCAAGCGGACAGATAAAGGCTGTCTTCTCATGGTCCTCTGGGGCCATCGGGATCTGGTAGTACCCACTCGGAGATCCAACACAGAGAACCACTTGCTCCCATTTAGGCAGTCCAAAGCATCTTGAATGCGGGCATTGTGTACTGATCAGGGATAGTCTGTCGGTTTACAGCGATAATCCACCACATCCTTACTGTCCCATTCTTTTTCCTCACTGCCACAATGGGGGAAGCATAAGGGCTTCTGGATTCTTGTATTACACCAGCAGCTAACATCTCTTGCAGATGCCGTCTCACATCATCTATGTCAGCAGGTGCCAGGCGTCGAGACCTCTCATGAAATGGTCTTTTGTCATGCAGCCGGATATTGTGCTCAGCTCCTTGCAAGCATTCTATGTCCCATTCCTTTAAAGAAAACACCTGGTCTCTCTGGGCAAGCTTCTCACTGATCCTCACTTTCCATTCAGCTGGCAACGGGGAGTCACCGAAATCAAACAAGTCAGGCGTTACTCTGTCATTCTTCCTCGAACTCTTGCTGCTGGGTAGCACTGCAGTGTCTGCACAATGCACATTAGCCAGGATGCAACCTCTATTTACTCGAATGTCTCTTTCAGACACATTATGAACTTGGACTATTACCCTTCTGGCATAAGCATGGGCTCTAGCGGCAAAATACTAGGCTTGGACCAGCAGTCCTCTGGCAATTTTCCATCTCCTGGTGCATCCAACATTAATATTTTATTCTTAACATTCTTTCTGATACGGACCTCTCCCTGTAAGGTACACTGGGCATTGGCGCCAGGATCAGAGACTCAGGATCCTTCTTCCATACAATTCCAACCGGTTCCTCTGGTTCTATTTTTTCAGCATCTCTCGTGCCTCATAGGCCTTCTTAATTAAAGCGGAACTCTTAAAGCTCTACTAGTCTTTGACCCTGTTTTTCATAACACAACTGTGCCAGCCTTCCGAACATATGAGCATTTGTTCCAATCAACAAGGGACACCATCTTACAGTCCAGTGGAGGGGACACACTAAGGCTAGGGTCTCTACTTGTTCGGCACTCCAGCCACGGAGGTGGGGAAGACAGCCAAATTCGGATATACCCGGAATAGGGTAGGCCTTCTCACTTAACCCCATACATGCAGTCCTTCTAATGGTTGTAAGGGTACATCTGACAAATGCTTCTGATACCAATCCTGGAACATAATTGTCACTTGGGAGCCACTGTCTAATACAGCTCTTGTAGACACTCCATTAACTTTACAGTGGTCTCCATGGAGGGACCCACTATTCTGGACCAGTCTGGAGAGGCGGTAGTGAGGGCCTGGGCAACTGACCTTGCCACAAAAGGACATGAGTTAGCATTTTGGTGCCCTCACTGGGATCACTGCACCTCTTAACCACTGATTTGTTCAAGCCTCCTTGTAGCCTATATGCAACCTTTGTCAGTGTCTTTTGGGGAGCGGCATTCCTTTTCATGTGCCCATCCTTCCCACGATTATAGCAAAACATACTTTCTGGAGTTTGAGCTGGCCGAGGCACCACACTGGGAGCCAGGGCGGGGGTACTACTAACTGGAAACCTTGGTGCCATCTCTGTCTGTGGCGTGATAAGCATTTGGAGACATCTCGTCAGTTTCTCCACTTCCATGGTCAAGGAATTGAGTTTGGAGCTGTTATCAGATGGAGATACGTGGGTGGGTACCCCCACCCCCATAGCAGATGCAGTCGGATATAGGTCGGGGCCCGTACTTGCAGGCGTGGCCTTCATAAAGGGACTGTTTTTGAATTCCCGGATCTCTCTCAACAGTTCGCCCCATTGTGGCATATCTTTTCCTTGTCAGAGCACTCATTGACTGCCAACCTCTGCCCTCGAACTTCACTTGATGGGTCACCCTCAGTCACTCGGTCTAGCCGCAGCTATTGGTGCAGTTCCCTCCGAGGTCACCTTTTCTCAACTCCTCGAATTTCTCTTATTAACTCATCACTAGGAGGTGGGGATTCAGTCGATTTGCCAGGCGTAACTGAAGCAACAGCAGTTCTGAGAAGGGGCAGACTTAAGATCCTGTCCAGCCTGGTTCGGTCCAGTTCAATTGCTGGCAAACTACCTTTCTGAGGCATTCTTGCAACAATTTTTCCAGCCGGGTACATACACAGACAACAACTCCCTTGGTACTGTTGTGCATTTCTTACTCTCCACCATAGGTCCTCATCAGAATCTGGGCTCCCATACACATTCTCCAAGGCCTCAAGATAGGCCTGTGCAGTCACTTCAGGGTTACTGGCCCATTTAGCATGGATGGTAGCCAGGGCAGGACCTTGGAGGCTCTCACTAACCCTCTTTCACTTTTCGACTTCCGAGCATTGCCATTCTAGCACTTGGGGAGCAACATAGTCTAACCAGGTCTCCCAGTCATCCTCACCTTGGGGGTTGGGGAGGGTGCCAGAGAAGATCCTCAACCTTTGGTAAGAGTCGTGACTAATGGCAGGTGCAGAAATAGGAGTCTGCATTGGTTCAGCCACCATTATGGGTACTGGAGCGGGAGAGGGTGTTGGGGGAGGAACACCCCCAGGTGTCAAGAATAGTTTCTTCAAGTCCTCCACAGTTTTCCCTTCCCCCAGCAACCATTTAGCAAATTTCTCCTCAAAAGTTTCAGACAGTGGTG
This sequence comes from Neoceratodus forsteri, assembly GCA_016271365.2. NCBI lineage: Eukaryota > Metazoa > Chordata > Ceratodontiformes > Ceratodontidae > Neoceratodus > Neoceratodus forsteri. The sequence goes on along the minus strand of CM057450.1, from coordinate 1,470,567,583 downwards.
GGGGCTCATTCCCCTCCGGGTCTTTACTGTCCTTAGTTATCACTCTCCAGGCAGTGAGGGCTCCCTCTGGGGTAATGGTCTGTGGCACTTTGGAGCTATCTATGGGATCCTTAAACTCTACTAGGGCCAGGAAAGTGTGGGTGAGCAGATTAGCATGCCGACCCACCACCACAGGGTTTTGTAAACCTTCCACCTTGGAAAGTACTCCCTGTACAGTGTCCATATTGATACCCAGGGGGATGTCCAGTATAAGCATAGCATTTTGGGGGTCGATCTCCTCCCCAGTACACCACTCCACCAGCCGGTGCACAGCCACTTCTGTCGGGGTACCCATTTTTCTTAACAGTGGTTCATAAATATGGCCACTAGAAGGGCTACAATCCCAGTGGTGAGCCCCAGATGTAACCCCTAGATGGCGCTATCCCAGGGCTACTACCCCGCCTGATTTGCCACTAACAGGTTGAGGGGCCTGGATCCGATGGCGGGTGCCTCCACCCAGAGGTCAGGGTTTGCAATAGTTAAACTAACTTGGTCACAGCCCTCTGGGACACTGCAACCCCTTTCTTCCCACTAGTGGCTCACACAGTATATCAGAATTACCTTCACAGTATACACTTACCCCAGGACTGGTTCAGGCTTTGGGACCCCTGTAAAATAAGCAGATACAGTGCAACAATCACAGTACAATACTTTAACATAGACAAATACCTCAGGCAGTATAACTTTGCTGAAACAAGCAGCTCTGATTTATTTAGGGGATATAACAAGGACAAGGGAAATCAGGTTAATTAGCTTATCACTTTACTCATCTACCTATGGCTCTGTGCACAGGCCTATCCCTACCAGTTACTGTCCCTGGGTACCCAAGCCCTAGTGGCTAGTCCAAACCGTGGCAGCTAGTAGGTGCCCTTTCACACAGAGAAAATAAAAATTAGTTAAACAGTCAGCAGTACAGTAATTCCATTTGGATTCAATGTGGCAATTCAACAGGGAGCGACTCTGAATTAGTACTCACGACCTCCAAACAAGATAGGGTCCTTCAACGTCAGCAGGGCTACTCTTGAGCTCCACGAGACTCCTCACACATTTATATGGCAGACTGCAACAGGCAAAAGTCCTTTAATGGCAGCAGGATTCACTTGAGCTACACAAGCCTCCCTCACACATTTATATGGCAAACAGTCACAGGCAAAAGTCCTTTAATGGCAGCAGGATTCACTTGAGCTACACAAGCCTCCTCACACATTTATATGGTAAAAGAAAGTATCTATACCAGGCAGGCTGCTTCTCTATCCCGATCGCAATTACTGCACAATACCTGGGAGAACACAGCAGATTCAGTTCTGACAGACCGAGTGCAATTCAACAATTTCTCCAGTCTTCTACAGGGTGAGCCTGGTTTCTACTCTTCAGATATCCTTTGATTCTCTTCACAGGACGGATTCAGTCCTAACAAGCAGTTACACAAGCTGCAGACCGGAACTCTGGGCCTTACACACGTTTCCCGACTAAAACTGCACACGGAAAAAAGCACAGGGCTCCTTCCTTCTTCACTGCCAGAGCTCAACTGAAACTCCAGCAGACAAAACCGGGCACTTCCTTTAAGTTCCTCCCAGTTCTTGGCTGGATTGGCTGTCACTCACAATAGACTGCCCCTGTTGGTCCAAAAAGGCGCAGAAGTCCAAACTACATCTCCCAGAGTCACTGCCCATACGACCCTCTAGTGGCTGGCTCAGATTACGAGTCCAAGTTCTGATTTGTCCAAGGCACCATTTTAGAGCTACCTTAACCCACACTGATTGGTCCAGTTCAGCAGTTCAAAACTAGAATGGGGAACTAGGCAAACACAGTTCTGACTGCAAAGAAAGCAGGTTAGACAAACTGTATTTTCATTATTACTCTAAATGATTTCTGGCAAACAGTTACATCTTTCAGATAGGTTCCCTTTGCACTCCTAGTGACTGCAAAAATGGAGTGAATTGGCAGCAGCTTGAGTGGTACTCAAGCAGAGAAGCACACAGTCCCCCATACAAACTAATTATGTCTGCAAGCAGACAGCTCTTAAAGAGACAGTACCAGAGGCTCTAAAAACACTCACTGATAAATGGCTTAAACGCCAAACACCATTCAGGCTTGGAGCATTCAGGCAAGCTCCTGGAAGTCTTTTGGGAACCCCCATTTGCAGGGGGGTTACACCTGTATGTTCTAATTCTGTCAGCAGTCTAAGGGTTAATATTCTAGGATGTATCCCTTCTGGTTCCATTGCCTTGTCCATGTTCAGTTTTGTGAGTTCTTTTAGGACTGTTTCTTCCGTAAATGGTCTGGTGTCCACCACCTCCTTCCCATATTTGTTCATGTTGCCTAACTGTGATTCCTCACCTTCTTATGTGAATATAGAACAAAAATATGTGTTCACTATTGATGTTTCAATCAATGAATCAATCAATCAATCAATGAATCAATCTTTATTTATCCAGTCGAAACACCATTGAGACAGCTCATTTACAAGGTGTACCTGGGTCAGTTAAAAAAAACACAATAACAGACAAGATAAGCAATACAAAAAGGATACTAGCTATGCAAAACAAGAACAATATCACATATATGTTGCAGTCAGTACATCAAAGCCATTAAACACATGATGATATGTACAGTAGGTTTCCAGGTTCCCTTCTACACACTCCCCTTCTTCCCCTTTAAGTCTTAGAATCTCACCCCTGTTTTTTCTCCTTTCAGTAATGTACCTGTAAAAAGTCTTGTCCCCTTTTTATACCTCCTGTGCTATTTCTCCTCCATTTGCATCTTTTCACTCCTGATTGCTTTCCCTGCCTCCCTCTTTATGTTTGCTTGCACGCATGTGCAAGAAACATAGTGCCACCATACGAGAATTTGTAGGTGTGCCTCCCCCACTTCCAATGCCCTGCTGCCTTTTGCAGGCGCAGCTGCACCATGCCAATGAATGCAGGAGCTGTCTTTGACAGCTGTTCAGATGCAGTGGCGTACAGTTGAAAGCAAAAAACCGCTGCAATCAGCAGCGGTAATGTGTAGGCACTTTGCATACTGCCGTCCAGCAGTATGCAAAGTGCCTACACGTCGGCACTGCACTGAAACAGCTGTCATAGACAGCTCCATCCCACCGCAACAAGTAGCACACTGGGAGCCCACCCCAGAGTGTTCATGCGCTCCCCCAACACACACTGTATGGCTGATGGGGGTGCCCAATCCCCCGTCAGCTCCACTGCACTCCCCTCAACAGAGTTCCAGGTGCCACACTGGGAGCCCACCACAGCGTGGCAACAGTCTGTAAGGCCAACGGGGGTGCCCAATCCCTGTTGGCTCCACTGTATCCCCCCAACAGACTTCCAGGTGCTACGCTGGGAGCCCACCTCTGAGTGGCAACAGTCCGTATGGCCGATGGGGGTGCCCAATCCCCCGTCGGCTCCACTACCCCCCCAAACAGCCTTCCAGCTGCCACGCTGGGAGCCCAGCCCAGTGTGGCAAAAGTCCTGCGTCGTCTTTAAAAAAAAAATACCTTGTAAGAAAAAACGGTCCCTTGCTGACTGTCTTGACCCCCCCTTCCCCTACTCGTGCCCACCCTCTGCGCACCCTGGCTCACCACACCCCCACCTCACCCCATACTTACCTCCGGAATCTGGCATGACGATCTTCGGTGGACCAGGAACACGTCTGCACTCTTCAAAGCCGACCATGAACTGAGGAAATGCCGGTAAGCTGTATAATGTAATAAATAGGGTTTTTTCAACTTTGATGCATATCTCAGGCATTTTTGGGAATCTTTTCACCAAATTTTCAACATGGGGTTCTTGGGACCACACCTCATGAATTCTGGCACTGCTATTTTGTTATTCTGTCCCAAAAGGTGATTTCACGGTCACTGCGCGGAACCACCTTTCGGGACCGATTTATGAAATGACAGTATCATAGTTCATGAAGTAGGCCCCTAAAAACCCTATGTTGAATATTTGGTGAAATAATTTCCCAAAATGACTGTTTTACGAGTGTGCGTTGCACAGTTCCTACACACACTCGTAAGTTCGCAAATTTTTAATATTTTCACTCCAGATTTTAAACATTGCCATTTTACCACACCTCCTTATGAGCAGTACAGCTATCATGTTTCACATCTCACCCAAAATGTGTTTCCATGCATTTAGGGCACAATGACGCAGTCAGTGTGCGAAATCAATGTTCGTGACAGATTAAGAAAATCACAGTGATGCTATTCATGAGCAGAGGTCTTAAAATGGCTATGTTAAAAATTTGGTGACAAAAGTTCGTAAAATGACTGTGTTATGAGCGAGCATTGCGCAGTTTCCACGCACCCTCGTAAGTTCATGAATTTGTAATATTTTCAGTCCAGATTTGCACCACTGGCATTTTTCCACACTTTCTTATGAACAGTACAGCTATCATTTTTCACACCATGGCCGAAATGTGTTTTCACACTTACAGCGCAGAAATGCATGGTCGCTGTGGGAAATCACTGTTCGGGACAGATTAAGAAAATCACAGTGACACTGTTCATGAGCATAGGTCCCAAAATGCCTGTGTTGGCAATCTGCTGTAAAAAATCCAAAAACTAATTACATTATGGATGTGCGCTCCGCAGTTTCTATGCACGCTCGTGACGTCACCAGTTTTTTTAATATTTTCACTGCAGATTTTCAACATTGCCATTTTTTACACCTCCCCATGAACAGTATAGCAGTCATTCCTCACATCCTGTTCGAAATGTGTTTTCGCACCTGTGGTGTCAAATGGCGTAGTCGCTGTGCAAAATCAGCTTTCGGCTAACAAACTGATATTGCCACTGTTCACAAGGTGGGGGTCACAAAAAACCTATGTTGAAAATTTGGAGTGAAAATACCAACGAACACCTGAGGCGTTAGGGTTTCCGACCATAACGCCCCACCCTGTAGAGACTGACAGGCATCAGGGGTGTGACTCGGGATTGTCACCTGCAATGCCCATACCATTCCACCCCCCCACACCCTGCAGCCAGTGAGAGGCATCAAGGTGTGCCTTGGACTCTTCAGCCCCAAAGTTCACCCCCTTCTCCTATACTGCACCCATCTCACTGTATCTCCTGATGGAATGGGGTGAGCATAAGGGCCAAAGACCCCAAGGCACACCGTGACACTTGTCGGTGTCTGCAGGGTAGGGTGTGGTGAAATGACATGGCCGTTATGCCTGACGACCCAAAGGCACACCCCAATGCCTGTCAGTCTCTGCAGGGTGGTGGTGGGGTTGGCTTCAGTTCAATACTTCACTGCCATTCCTATTATGCAGCTCTCTAACTCTTACACTACCAATGCCAATGCCAGCAAGCAAACATTCGGCATTGACAAATGCTTTTTTTATCCTGGTACACTACCCTGTCCTCCTCCTTCTGTGTTTCCTTGTATTTCCTGAAAGCCGTCTTTTTCACTCTTATCTTCCCAGCCACTTCCTTTGAGAATCATAGAGGTTTTCTCATTCTCCTGCCCTTGTTTACTTGCCTAATGCAAAGGTTTGTCACCTCCACTTGACGACCACAAAACAGGAAAGAGACCTGGGGTACTCATATCCGATGATCTAAAGGTGGTCAGGCAGTGTAACAAGGCAGTTGGGAGAGCTAGTGGGATGCTGGGGTGCATAGGGAGGAGTATCACCATCAGAAAGAGGGAGGTGGTGTTTCCTCTGTATAGATCACTGGTGAGATCTTACCTAGAGTACTGTGTCCATTTCTGGAGAGGAAACCTCATCTCTGAAAGGACATAGACAGAGTGGAGGTGTTCTAGAAGAGGGCAACTAAAAGGGTGTGGTGTCTGCATAATAAGCCCCATGAGGAGAGACTGAAGGACCTCAATATGTACACCATGGAGAAAAGGAGGGGGGGGGACATGATAGAGACTTTCAGATACCTCACGGGCATAAATAAGGTACAAGAGAGAAGCATTTTTCAGAAAAAAAGATGCTCAAGAACAAGGGGTCATGCTATGAAGCTGGAGGGGGGTAGACTCAAGGCAGATGTGAGGAAGTACTTCTTTATAGAAAGAGTGGTGGATACCTGGAACAGCCTCCCAGTGGAGGTGGCGGGTGCAAAAACTGTATCAGGGTTCAAGAATGCATGGGATAGACATAAGGGGACCTTAGTGGTAAGGCAAGGGGGGGTAGAGCTGGAGATCAAGTAAGGTCTGTGGTAATACAGTAGGTAGGGAAAAATACGCAGACTAGGTGGACCAAGTTGTCCTTATCTGCCGTCAAATTCTACATTTCTAGATTTCTAGTGAGGACTTCGAAAAGGAACGATCATTTAACAGAATTAAATGTCTTCTCAAAGTGAAAGGTTAAGGGGGTAGTCAGGATAGAAAGGGTTTTTGTGGTATGGTGTAAATGTAGAAATGTACAAAGGTGGTCAAAGCTGAGCTGTCCTTTGACAAAACCTACCTGTGAAGGATAGATTCGGATAGGAAGAACCTGTTCTAGTCTGGAAGACCTAAAGTAGAATAAGGGAGGAGGTTTCAGGAAATGCTTGATAAAAGTCAGCTGGTAAGGCCTCCCCTCCAAGGATTTGTTCTTATTCATGGAAAGAATGGTTTGGGAGATTACAGAGAGAGAGATGGGGCATCCAAGCTAGCTGATTTGGTTTCAGAAATGGTGGGCAAGGGCAGCGGACCTAGAAATGCTTTTATCTGTTCAGGCATGAGAGCTAATTGTGTCTGACACAGTTTGGCATAAAATTCCTTCATGACAGTATTGATTTGTACATGGTCTGTTTGGAGGGAGCCTGAGAAATCTAGAAGGCCTGGAGTATATATGCCAGCTTGCATATTTTTAAGTTTACAGGCCAGGACTTGGCCTTCCCAATATTTGTGATGGGTGCAGAATAGGGACAATTCATCTTTCCTTGTGTAATGGGAGTTTAATAAATTTCTGATTTTGATCATGTCAGAGAGGTCCCCTTGTGGGTTAGCTTTATGCTTGTCCTCTAACTCTTTTAACTTTACCTGAAGCATTTGGGCTTCTAATTCCCTCTGCTTACAACTATGGATGGCATAACTAATGATGTGTCTCTGTATGAAAGCTTTTAAAGTGTACCTTAACACACGCTTAGAGACTGTTCCATTATCATTATGGGTGGGGAAGTCTTCTATCTCCTGTTTAATCCAAAGAATAAATTTAGGGTCTAGGCTCCATGAGGAGGATTTGGGAGTGGAAGGGGCCAAGGGGATTGATATGGAGATAGGAGAGTGGTCTGACATGACAACAAGATGTATGTGGGCATCAACAGTCATCTGGATGATGTGGGGGGGAGGTAAGGAAAAAATCAATATGGTTGGAAGTGTAATGGACTGGGGAGAAATATGAATAGTCCTAAACGCTGGGGTACATGAGGCGCCAGATGTCTGAGAGGGAATGTTCATAGAGAAGGAGTTTAAGGGCCATGGCTGTTCGAGGATGAAGTTCAGGGGAGGTGGCGGATATGTCTAATGAGGAGTCAAGGATGAGGTTGAAATTATCTCCTATGATCAGTGGGACTGTGGGGTGATTCAGTTTGGTTAATTTCTCACAAAGCCCGTTAAAAAAAAATTGGGTCATCGGTATTTGGGGTATAAATGTTAAGTAGGATCAGGGTCCATCAGGGATGGCAATGTAGGCTACTAACCTGTATCCTTCTGAGTCACTTGACATTGATAAACATTTCCACTTAAGTGATTTGTGAATAAGAACAGAGACTCCTCTTTTATTGGAGGAATAGATTGATGGCACTCTAGTCCCACCCATTCTCTTTATAATTTACAAGCTTCTGAATGAGACAGCTTGGTCTCTTGTAAGAATGCCACTGCAGTACGGAGCTTTTTTAAATGGGTAAGACCTTTTTGAATTCTACAGAGGAGTTTAGGCCCTGGACATTCCATGATATAAAGTTTAAATCCATTACTGCTGGTAGGAGGATGTATGTGGCCAGCTAGGATAATGCAAGATGGACATCATCTGTGATGAGAGGCTAACCAAAGTGTAGGGGTTCCAGGTTAATAAAAAGGGTGGAGTGGGTGGCCTTATCAAGAAATTAACCTATTTTCTTAGGTAACCCATGATATGGGCTACTCAAATTGAGCGACTCAATTTGTGCAATTAGGATACCAGTGAGTGTGGAAGAATAGCGAGTATGTGAATATAGCGAGAGGAGAAAAGAGGGAGTAGTACGGGAGGAAGGAAATAGCTAGGAGTGTGTGGATGTATTGCAGCTTGTGTGGACTGCAAGAAGTGCTGCTAACGTAGAATGGTGGTTAGAGGCGCCACGTGTGGGAAGCTGGATTGTGCAGTACAGTGGGGTTCGAATCCCGTAAGGTACTTTTTTGTTGTGTTATGTTATGTTTTGGGTGTTTGTTTTTATGGGTCCGGTTTGTCTGTGTTCAGGAGCTGTTTTCTTGCATTGCTCTCCCACTTTTGCCACCCCCCATTGCTATATTAGGTTTTCGCCCCCCCTGACATTTTACCTCTCCCCGAGTCGCCTCCTCCAGTGACTATCTCCCATCCCGTGTTTCCCACAGTCCCCGAGTTGGTCCCCCTCGGAGATGGTTATTTTAGTTAGGAGGGTGTGGGGGGTAAAGCCCCCCGCAAAAAGCAATAAAAATAGATTGTTTTTTAGGGTGTAGCTGTAGTTCTGATTGGCAATATGCTTATCGCTATTTTGTAGTCGTGGTTATGTGTCGGCGCCATTCTTTCTTAGCTGTTATCACATGGAACCATTTTCTGAATAACCAGCAACCTTATATACTTGGCTAGCCAACAGAATACAGTACAGAGTGCCTAAAACAAACAGTAATCCCAACACTCCAATGAGAGGAGTTACACTTTCTATTCCAGGCCACATAATTCCTTCTCAAGGATAGATTATTTTGTTATTAACCAGGAACGTATCCAGGGTATTCTGTCATGTGAGATAATAGCAATGGCCCTGTCTGACCATGCTCCAGTGTATGTGAAACATGGTATCAGGAGCGGGGCCAAGGCAGATAAGACGTGGCATCTGAACACCTTGTTGCTGAAGGGCAGAGTTATTGGAGACAAACTTAAAAGCTGCATCCAAGCCTTCACAGTGGAGAACGCAGACTCAGTAGACATGCTGGCTGTCCTATGGGGAGCAGCAAAATGCAGTTTCAGTGGTGAATGTATTAGGGTAAACTGCAGAGCAAAAACAAAGAGCGTAACAAAGGCAGAGAACCTCTTAGAACAAATCAGAAACATAGAGAAAATGTTCAAACCTGACACTCAGGACCATACTTGGTTGCTACTTAACTCACTCAAATACAAATACGTGGATCTGAGAGAAAAAGCAGAATTGGCTGTCTTTAGAGCCAGAGTAAAGTATGCAGATCAAGGCAAGAAAGCTGGAAAATTGATGGCTGTTAGATTACAGCACCAGGAAGCCCTGAGAGTAATCAGAGAACTGAAAGGGAGAGAGATGGGACCCCAAGCTCATCACTAAACCCAGGGAGATAGCAGTCATGTTTAAAAGGTTTAATCAGGAGTTGTATAAAGATGATGAAAGGGTCCACAGCTAAGGCAGAATGTCTCAGACTATCTGCAGACGGTGCAGCTACCCCAGCTCTCTGAGGGTCAGCAAATGCTCCTGGTAGGGTTACTAAGAGTATAATCCAACAGTTTTGAAAGGACCAGCCACACAACAAAATATCTTTAAATAACTCTTCTCCTTTATTCAGGAAAGTTTTCTTGGTCAGATCCCCAGATGATGCCCAATGTTTCACCTCTACGGGTTTCCTCAGGGGCAAGGATCCAAACGTTAGTTGAGTCATAGACTTGTAAACCAGTGTTCAAGATTGGGTCTTGTCTCTACTGGACATTCTTTACTGTCTCTTGTATTCTGTTTCCTTCATTATTAAGATAAAAAAACTTTTTTTTCACATTGAAGTTTTTGCCTTTATTGGCTCAATTCTTTTGCAGTGTTTGGATTGTATATGCATCTGTATACCAGCCACTCTATCATAAACAGGACTTAAAACTTACTGAAGGGAACCCACCCACATCCCAGATTGTGTAGGGTTAATAAGAGGACAGGATGTGGCAAAAGCCATTAAGCAGCTCAGTCTGGAAAAATCCATTGTAGTGGATGGCTTCCCGGCTAGTTTTTATAGATAGTTCAGCTCAGACCTCACAGCCCTATTAACAAAAAATGTTTACTTTATCTTTACTGTGAGGGTTTCCCAGTCAGGACCCTTATGGAAGCATGTATTTCTCTGATCCCCAAACCTGGGAAGGATGATATAAGGGCAGGAAGCTGTAGACCTATTTTCTTCATTAATCTAGACAACATCAAGATCCTAGCTAAAATCCTAGGCAACAGAATGAGGGAGAGTGAGGGACTGTCTTATTGGCCTGGAACAAGTGGGTTTTATATCAGAGAAAGACTCTGTCGGGGGGAGGTGGGTTCTTTATGTCCCTGGTCTCCTTGGATGCAGAAAAAACTTTTGATCAGGTCTCCTCCCCTTTTGCCGCGCAATGGAAATACAACGTCCCTGAGGAATATGTACAGTGAGCGAAAGTTCTTTACCAATCTCCCTCTGCTCAAATCTTCTATAATGGTATGCTTTTTGAGAAGGTGTGGCTGGAGCAGGTTATGAGGGAGGGGGTGCCCTTTGTGACCCATTTTATTTAATTTATATTTAGAACCTCTGGCCCACCAGCTGAAGAAAACCTCATTAACAAAAGGCATCATTGTTGGTCATCAGGAGTGTAAGTTCGCATCTTATGCAGATGACATCTTGTTGCATGTAGAACAGATCTACAACCAGTCATTGACAAAAATTGTGTCGAATGACCGGAAAGTGAAACCATCATGTCGACCGCTTTTTGTAGTCGGCCTATGGTTTCCAACTAACTACCCGTTTTCTTTGGGGGGCTTTGCTCCCGAACCCCCACATGGGGGCTGTGCCCCACACCCCACTAAATATAATCAACCCTGAATCAGAGCTGATTAGGGGAGGGGTGCAAGACCCCCGGAGTACAGTGCCGGGGTCCAGCACTGACACTACAGCGACCTGGTGCAGTAGTCGCTGTAGTGTCGGTCGATGTTGAAGTTTCGATGTCGGAGGTGTATACCCATGTAGAACCAAACATATTAACACTTGCAGCTCTCCATTATATTGACAAGTTTAGTAACATGTCGGCATATAAGCTCAGTGTGAGCAAAAATGATGTACTGCCTCTGAACTTGAAATTGCTAAAACAAGTTATGCTTGACATGGGACTCCAGTGGGAGACGAGAACCATGGCATATATGGGTAAAAAGGTCTTCAGAAATCTGCTAGATCTCCAGAAAAATAACCTGGACCCCATAGTGTCAACAATTCAAAAAGATTTATGAAGATGGAAGTCCCTCCTGTTAACATTGTGGGGCAGAATTAACATTAAACAAGCATTTGTCAATGCCAAATGTTTGATGCTTGGTAAACATGAAACATCTGTGAAGCCCTTTAACATCTTTATTAGCCTTATAATCAGGTGTTTTTAATGCTGACACATGAAATAATATAATACCTCATTTCAAAGTCAGTACTTGACTTGATTTAATTGAATTTGTCACATCCACGTTGCAATACAATGTTGATTAGCAATACCCTTACACCTGTTTGTGTAAAAAAATACCAAATAAGTATTTTTACAAAGTAGACTGTTGTGAATCCATGTCAATTTCTTCATACATTTGCATAAGCTGTTGTAAGCAATGTTTATAAAATATATCAAAAGAGAAAATGGTGTCACCATACTTCTAGTTGAAAGGTGTCACCCTTCTTGTTGTAGGTTTTTTTGTACTTTATGTTTATTGCATGTTCAATAAAAATACAAAACACAGTACAGTATATGTAAGACATCAGAAAGAATTGATAGGATCTGTCCAATGGTTTAGGAAAAGGAAATCTTACATACAGATTATGGATAAGGGGGATAACCAAATATTTAAATACAGCCAATATATCTAAACAAATAGCTACATCCTACAAAACTATGGCGGTTAATGCAAACATGTAAAGTCCAAACATATGATAATAATCAGCAAAACTTGCCGATGTGATCCCATCCTAAACAATGTGATATCCAAAAATGATTAGTGCTTCTTGTCTACTGCACTCAAAAGAGACAGCATCTAATACCAACTGTAAATATAGAATTACATACATGAAATATATAAGCTTAGGAGCTAGAAACTACAGCACACAGCAAAACAAACATAAGAAAAATAACTACAGAACCTTAGAATTATTTCAAATCAATAGAGGATATTAAATGTGATAGAGATTCAAATGCAGCCCGAAAAGCTCCAGAGTCTTTTAACTAATTTCCCTTTCTTCTAAAATAGTTCAAAGACTGAATTTTAAGTTAAAGGAAAACTACACCCTCATATATTCTAAATTTTATTTGTTTCCACGTCAACAGACAACTATTTTTATGTGGCTGTTAGAGATGCATGCAACTGCCGTAGTTTGTTTTCATACTTCATACTAGACCCTGCAACTGTCCTGGGAGGCTCCATTTTGGTGGTTGTTGAAATCTCATTGTCCCGGATAGCTGCATTAGCATATGAGAAAATGATGTGTAATCAACCTTTAAACTCTTCAGTATGCATGCCTGCTTAATTAGTCTTCAAAAAAACAAGATACAAGAAGGTATGAAATACCAATTTTACCTTCAGTGAGCTTTGCAAACTATCTAAATTGTAATGCAAGGTTTTTTCCCTTTAAACTTCATTCAGTTTATGTGTTTCCAGAGAGTTTTTGCAGAGTATTTGTTCATTCAGCATAGAGATACATGATACAAATGGTTGATCTGACATCATGTTCTCATATGCTAATGTAGTTCTCATGGACAATGGGATTTCAATGACCATGAAATGGAGACCCTCAGGGCAGTTACAGGGGCTACCATGAGCAGTGAAAACAAACTAAAGGTAACACATATAACCCTAACAGCTAGAGGAAATGAATTGTCTGTTGGCATGGAAACAAATAAAATTTAAATTATATGAGAGTGTAGTTTTCCTTTAAGAAAAAAGGAAAGAACAGTCCGGCACCTCTGATCAGTAGGCGTTAAAGTATAGTCCAGATCTTCAGGGTGGCAGATCCTCACCTCTTCAGGAATCCTCTGCTTCTGAATCTGACGCAAGATCCAGAGCACCATTCCCTCTGGCAGCCTTAAATTGCCTTTTCTATTTGTTGGACCCACTTCTCGGCCTCCTTAGGGTCCATGAATTGGAAAGTATGTTCACCATAGAATATGTGGAGATGGACCAGCATTAGCAATGAGTGCACCACACCCAGACTATGGAGTTTGGCCCGAACACCATCAAATTTCTTGTGGCATGCCCTCGTGGCAAAGGACAGGTCTGAAAACAAATGGATGGTATGCTCATTAAAGCTCAGCTGGTCCGTAGTATGAGCCACCTGCAGGATTGTGTCCTGAGTAGCCACTCCACCTGTGATTAGCAGCACTGTCCGTGGAGCCTGTCACTGGGCATCTGCAGATCTAGGTGAGGTACGGTAGGCTTGGCAAACGCGATCAGCAAATTCTGGAGCCAGATGAAGTGCTTCAGGTAAGTACCGCTTAAAACATATTAAGAGATCCGGATTCTCTTGCCCCTCAGGGAAGCTGACTACCTGGACATAGGAGGCTCGATGGGCATTCTCGAGAGCCTCCAACCTGTATTGAAGCTGTGCATTCTCCTGGATGATCTTTGAGTTTGCAGATTGAGCCTGAAGAGCTTGTGACTCCACAGCCACCACTGTTTTGTTTGCAGCTTCAGTTTTAATATTTTGCTCTCTGAATCACATCAGAATGGTCTCAACTTTAATGTCGATGGCCTGCATCGACAGCTGGAGGGCCTTCCATGGAGGTTCCACACCCGCTGAGTCAAGCGTTGGGTCCGAGGCCTGTGTCTCTGATGGCTGGGGCTTTATTCCACAAGAACCTCCTTTATTTGAGCATCCCATGCTATTATCTGATACCAAACTGCTCTATTCCTGATAAGCTGTTATAAGCTGCAGTAGTTCCAGCAATATAATGCACTGTAACAGTAAATTATTTAAAAAATACGGTCTCGAAGTGCAGAGTTATACAGAAACATGTCTTGTCAGTAGGTGTGCTCAACATTGCCCCCTTGTTGTAGGTTTATAAGCTATGTATAACACAAAGTGCCTTACAGGGCACTGGAGTTCCACGCTGGTAGTACAGGAACTGAAGAAAATGATAGAATTCCTGGTTATCAGCCTGGACTCTTAGGGCCCTGACGGCTCTAGTGCCAAAAGCAACCCACCAGATAAGAAACAAATCTGTCCCCCTGCCTCAGCAACCTTACATATCCACTGCCTAAGCTGACTCATCATGGAATGCATAATAATATGTTCATTACCTCCTACATACACCATACAACTACCTAACTGGTCCAATACCCAACATGACAAATCAGTGATAAAAATATGTTCTTCTCTCCAAAAATGACCAGTATAGATCTAGTATGCAACCTTGCATGTCCATGGAAAAAAAAAAAAAAAAGGATGTCCCACTCCACCACAACTATCTGACAGATTTATAGTGCCACATGTGAACCATCAAGGAATGATAAAAAATAATGTCCTGTACTCTACCTGATGGATCCCATACCCACCAAACACACTGGTGATAAGGAGGTACAGCAGCAAAACAGAACATTTTGCCTTAATAATTCTAAATCAATAAATTCATATTATGTAGGCTACATGAAATATTATAAGCTCTTCCACTAACAGATGTAGTGCCAAAAGACTACAAACAGACTGACTTGAACACAGTAAAGAATAACTGATGCAATTCTACTGATGAAGACAGTGGTGTAAGATGTATATATTTATTTAGTAATAATAAAACTGAGATAATGCACGCTGTCATGAATGGAATTTCAAGTATTTTACATGGAGAAAGACATGCTGCTGAGTAGCAGACTACACCCTGCCCTCTCCCCCCATTGCGAGCTCATCCACTCCCACAAACTAAAGTCTTACACAACATGAATCTGTCTTCATTTGCCCTGTAAATAATTTCAAACCAGTAGCTCTGCATACTGTATTATAAATTCTCAGTAATAGAGGCAGTGATGAAAAGTTACAAACAGGCTGACAAGAAAAGTGAAGGACTGGGGACTTCTAACCAGCTCGCTACAAGCAAGTGAGCATGACTGGGTAGAAAGCAGCACAAATCAAAACAGGTGACTGCTGCTTCAGGTTTTTCCCTTATCTTTGGAGAACAAAAAACAGTGTAGATAAAATATGTAGTACAGAATGTCAGTACTAAATGTTCATAATGAAATAAGCATCACTGAAATGATGACTATGGGTAAATATATCGGTCTGAGTGGTAAGCTGACAGGAATTTATTTTGAAAAAAACAAACGTAAATGAACATACTAAAATAAGAAAGAAACAGGGAAACATTTAATCTATGCAATGTAATAATACACTTCAAATAACTTCCAAAACACATTGATGTACAGGAATAAAAAGGGGTACACAGACAGAACACAACAGTGAGACAGATCAGAGGAGCAGCAGCAGTTTCTGTCAGTGATTCACCTGTGTGCATGTGGGATGCGTGCTAGCAACACTAGGGAATGTCTTTAAGTGGGGTGTGACGTTATGGTGCACAAATCCGGAATAGAAGGTTTAGAAGTAAAAAGAAGAATGATAGAAATGAAGAAAGGGGGGAAAAAGACTGTAAAGGAAAGGACAAGGAAGAGGTACGGGAACTTTACAAGCATCACAAAAACAACAAGCAGCAAAGTTGTTCAGGACAGAAAGATTGTTACAATGAGGTAGTCACTAAACTGAACTCTTTACAGTTTTTAAAATATTTGCCATTCGAAGTGGGAAATTTGGTAAAAAAAATGGACATTTGGTTAATTAGATTGCTATATTTTAAAAACTATACAGAGTTCAGCTTAGTGAATACTCTCATTGTAAAAGTATTTTTGTTGTGAACAACTTTGCTGCTGGTCATTTTTGTGTAGCTTGTATAGTTTTCAAAATATTTAGATCTGTTTGACAAGTGTGCAGATGCGCTTGCAAACAGTAGATGCTTTTTTTTGTCTGAGTGAACACTGTAGTAGACATACCAAACAAATGTAAATATCTTCAAAAAACCATACAATTTTCACATATATAACCAGTGTGACAATTGTTCAGGATAAAAAGACCTTTACAATAATGATAGTCACCAAGCTGAACTCTGTATAGTTTTTAAAATATACCCATCTCTGCTGTTGTGAACTGATTCTAAAGCAGTGCTTGCTACTGAATCGATGGTCCCGGCTACATCACTGTCACATGAGATGAGATGCATTGTAGGTACAAGCAAAGCAATAAATCTTGCTGAGATGGAGATCCCCAGGGTCGTAAAACGACCATAAAGCTAGCAGGGTAATTTAGGAAGAACTCCTTATAGCAGACAGAGGGAAGGACACACGAGGACTTCACACACAAATCAAAACACTCTGCACAACATATGTTTTTACAAATTCTGGGTGCACTATTATTTTAAACAAATATTTTGTTTAGACAGACACGACTTTTACCTATACTGACAGCTTAGGCAGGCACTTGGGCATCTTGCAACAAGTAATTCTGAGAAAATACAGAATACAGAATGGGATTTTCCTCTTAAGATAGGAACAGAAGCCAGCATGGTGGTGCAGAGGGTTGAGGCGCTGGCGCCTTACCTCACACCACACCGGCGACCCAGGTTCGGGAACAGACTCAGGCATCAGAGGGTCATCAGGGGAAGGAGTAGGATTGAGCATCCGGAGGACTGCTCTCCTCTCCTGGGGTGGGTTGGGGATTGGGGTCACTCTGCAGCAGACTCTGGTGGAGACCAGGGGAATCTCAGAGACAGCGTGATTGGGGAACTCGGAGGAAAAAAAATTAAAATGGCATCTTGTCCTGCCGGATGACGGCAACCCGGACCAGTGCCCCCTCAGGATCCGTGGCAGCCGACCTGACCACAATAGCACCCAGGTCCAATGCCTAGGCCGATAGGCTGTTTCTCCTCGGAAGAGGAGGACCAACCCGATGCAAGGGTTATGTTGGGGTACCCTGTGGTGGCTGTAATGTGCGGTCGAGTCAGCGGCAGAACTGAGTGAGAGGTGAGTGTCCTTGGGCAATTGGCCTGAAGGAGTGGTAGGAGAGTCACAGGGGAGATAAATACATAACACACACACAAAAAAAAAAAGATAGGAACAGAAAAAGGGGCCTTGGAAATAATTTATAAATTCATAACCAACAACAATGCCATGGATTTGACCAACAACTCCAGATTAAAATGGGAGGAAGAGCTGCATGACACCACTGTACACAATGGGCACTATGCACTAATGTGCGGATTGCCTATGTGCCGCATATCTGAGGCACGTACACAATCCTACATTTGAATGCCATGCAGTGGGGGTCCAGTGGAGCCCTGGTGGCATTAAAGAAGGTGTACACCTTGTGCACATGATCCCCTGATTGTGCGACTCTTCACCAGGGATGGGCCAAGGGTGTGTCAGGGGCGTGCCTGCACTCTGCGCAATTCACAAAGGCACAGAGTGCTGCTCAATGGGGAGCATGAGTTACGGCAGGGGGGACACTGTTGTGTTACATGTCCCTCCCATGCATGCACATATCACCATGAATGGCACAGCTGTCGGGTACAGTCCTGTACAGGTGCATGCTCACGGGTACCTCAGTGGCATGGGTCATTATCAAGGTGGGAGACTGACCATCCCTAGAGTCGGATGGTATAGGGCAGTGAATGGTGACATGGGTGGCACACCCTTACCAATTGGGCAGGTGGTATGTGAACACCCAGCAGTCACTGTATACACATATGCCCAGTGTCAATGTAGTACCACCAGTATGGCGTGGCATGTGATCTCTCCCCAAAACAGCATACCAGTGCCGTGGGTTGGCGCCATACACCCATATAATACTGCACTACTGTACTCTTTAGTATTAGTCACAACAGACATATGTATACCGGTACAGCTACTGGATACTGACAGTGTCCCTTTACGTCCATGTGGTTCTGCACCTTCCCAGGAACTCCTGCATGGGCTCAGCAGAGATCCACTCTGGGACCCAGGACTGGCATCTAATTGGACGCCTGCCTGTGTCCTGTGCTCTGCAGCCCTCTGCCCCTATACTCCTGCACACCATGGGGTGGGGCCGTGGACAGGTGTCATGTGGGTGCTTGCGGTTGTGAATACTGCACACCCAGCACCTGTCCAGGGCCGTGTAGCTCCACGGGTGTTATATGTGAATTTTGTGCATATAACCCACGCCTTTGTACACAGCGCCCAATGTTTGGAAGCAATGATGGACTAATGCCTTGAAAAGTTCAAGAGAGCTGAAAGGCAGGGCCATACAATATAACATTCTTCACAAGATATGTTATACCCCTTGGTTCTCTCAAAAAATCACACCAGAAGAGAAAGATGTGTTGTAGATGCAGAAAAGAGAAGGTCAATTTTTCCTATATTTTATTGTCATGTTGGGAAATTATTCCCATATAGAAGCAAATTCTGAACCTGTGTTCAAAGATTCTTAAGGTGCAGTTACCCTTAAACTCTGAATTATGTATATTGGGAGACTGCCACTCGATCTATATTACATCAAGATACGCTCAGTATTGGTTATTATTATCAGTTTAGGGGTTGAAATGACTCACTCTTTCATATTGGAAAACTCCATATGTTCCCACCCTAGAAGACTGAATGCAATATATGTTTAAACTGGCCTTCAGTGAGAGACTCAGTTACAATTCACTGGAAAACCTTCACTGGTATGAATCATGTGGAATCCTTCTATGGACTTTATAGAGCAAACTAAAAACAAATAAGTAAATCCATGTCATCAAGGCATCGGTCAAGAAGCACAAGCAAACCAGGAACAGCTATAAAATTCACAAGTAGTGTTTTATTACTATCAATAACAATAAAATAAAAAAATAAATAAAATTGTGCAGGATGCTCTTATATAGGCAGCTCAAACAAAAAACCTTCATCGCAGATCTCAGTGCATCTCCAAATCCAAATCTTCATCTCTCTCTCTCTCTCTCTCTCTCTGTTTTTGTCCTGATTTTCACCTCACCAGCTGCCAGGACCTCCTTCCACCTGCCCAAGCCCTCCACCCACTACGAGATGTCCTAGGTGATCCAGCCCAACACCAGCCTTTGCTCGACAACCTCCTGGGTATTCTGACTGTAACCCACAGCTTATCCCCCATGGGCAGGACTCCCCAGTCCCCCTCAAACTGGAAGGAACATACTTCACTTGACACTTGGAGCCTGTGAGGTGGAGCCGGTGGGGTGTGGGAGGATTTGAGGAGACCCTGCTGTGGCGTGGGGGGCAGGGCGGCTTCATCTGCCCAGAGCGCTGCTGGGGATTTTATTCCCTTTTCCTCCCTTCCCCTCACCCTAGGGCATGATCCTGAGAGGTGGCCTTGGCAAGATGTCTATTGGGGCTGTCAGAAGGGCATGTGAGCTCCGCCCCATCTTCGGCGCTCCCCTGCCAGCCCCACTCAGGGCATATGATGCCTCTGCATCAGCTGCCAGATGAGTGGGCATGTACCAATATAAAGCCACCCCAAAGGGACAACTTGTTCCTTTCCATATGACAGCCTCCTCCCCCTGTGTCACCAGGGGATGGTCGTGCAGCAGAAGGAGGTGCCCTCCCTCCCCGAGGCGTGCAGCGTGCAGTGGATGCCTGAACCCTGCCTCGCCAGCTGGCACCAGATGCAATAAAATAGAACAGTCTGTCTGGGGCTGGTCTCCTGTTGATAATTCTGCAGACAAGCTGAAGAAGGACAACAGGTTTCTCAAGGTCAAACCCTTGTTTTACAGATTTCTACCTTTTCTAATCATTTCCAAATAGCCGTCTGCAATACATTTCAAACAATATAACTATATACATTTACAAAGTAAGGGATCTCATTTTCACCTAAGGATTCACATATATTTTAACCACAGAAAAGCAAGGGAGAAGGAAAGAACAGAACAGCAAATGCAGGAAGGGAGATAGGAGGGTGAAATTATGTGACCATCGGATGGCCAGTCATTAGGTCCACAAGAAAAGTTATAGCACAATCAGATAGGGGGGAGAGAGAGAGAGAGAGAAAGAAAGAAATAAAGAAAGAGAGAGAGAGAGAGAGACAAGTAGCAGAGAAGGAGAGGACAGAATAGATCCTTGCTTTTAACTCTCTCTATTCAACCTTGTCACAATCCTATGCGACTTTTCCCAACTCAGTCATATCCTAATCTCTATTATTTCATTGTATAACTCTGTCTTATATAGAAATTAGATATCTGTATAGTTCCTTTAGTAGAAACTAGTTATGGAAATGCTTATCCCATCCTTGTAGTATGTCTTACTTCACTTATTTTATTTGTATCTTGTTGAAATTCAATACAAATTATTAAGCCAGAATAAAAGAACTTCATTGGACATAACAATACCTAATTTAGTCATAAAATTGGATGGGGTACTTTCCATGATATCTGCAATCACATAGATGCTATCCATACAATCCTACGGTAGCACACTTCCCTTTGAACATCTGCGGTACATACAGTACATTTTTCAAAGCAGCATGCCTTTTCAAATGGCTTACTGAAGTAAAGCAGTGGTGTGGCTCATTATTACCTGGAGATGATTTTTGAAGTCCAAGCTTTCTATTGCTTCACCTTGATACAAAATGGCCACCCAGGCATAATTGAGTTCAGGGTGCGATCAACAAAGATGGCCCAGCTGGCCCGGTGGCGCTGAAGGTTGAGACGTTGGACGCCACACCTCGCGCCATGCTGGTGACCCGGGTTCGGGAATGACCTCAGGCCATCGAGGGTTGGCAGGGGGCAGGAGAGGATTGAGCATCCATAAGACTGCTCTCCTGTCCTGGGGGGAAGGCACCATCTTCCGCAGCTTGAGTGACCTCTGGCGTCAGTCTAGGATCGAGCGCTGCAGAGACCGCAATAAAGGGGTATGGGAGCTTTGGTGGACATCCTCTGGGTGGGTGCAGGAGCGCGCCCATCATGTGCTGGATGTCATTGCACATCTGAGCTCCTGGGGAAACCAAGAAAATAGGAAAAACCCTGGCACCCGGGTAGGCAATGGCTTACTCACCTAGCCCATCCACACTCACTGTTGAGCCCGCCCCATCCATCTCCGATCCTCCACTCCCCCCCTGGCGGCAACTTGACCCTTAGATAGAGTGCCGGAGGAGTTGATGGTCCTTACCCGGGGGGCTCAGAGCTGGGTAGCCAGCCACCAGGAAGGAATTGGGGGATGTGCCTGCCGGAGGTAGGAAATTGGGGGAGTCTCAGACTGAGTGGGACAATGGGTTGGACTCTGGACAGAGCTGGAGAGAGACCTAAGGACCAGTGAAGAGGAATAAAAGAAAATGTGCAAAAAACCCCAACAAATAAAGATGGCCCATATAAGTGCCAAATGTATGTATCTGGATCGCGTATTTGTACACTAACAAAGTGATGCACCAGAGGCATGATCCGCAGCATTTGGACTCCACTGGTCCTATCCAGCATATGGCCATCAGTGCGGATCAGCCAGGGACATGCTGGGAGTGGAGCAGGGTATCCAACTGGATGCCTGGCCTGCTACCAGATTGGAGCTCTTGTTCTGTGTAGAGCAGGGGATTGTGTGATATGGCAGTCATTGCTACAGTATATCTCACATTGTGGATTCAACAGAGCAACCAAAAATTCAAATAATTACAGAAATTGCCCCAACTCTCCATGCTAATTGATAGGGTTGGGAGCATCCATTGCTGGTGTCAATCATGTCCTGGTATGTCCTTGGCATGCATTTTAAGATTACATGCCGGGCTAATCGGCATTGTGTGTTGGCTCTGATAGGCAGTCAGCATGAAGTATGGGCTGTCCACCCCTGCTACCTGTAGCTAGGCTAGGATGAAACATCCAGATGGATCAGCATTATTATTGCCTCTGGGTTGTGTAATGCTTTAGACCCCTGCATACCTCCAAAGTCGTGGAAAATGTGTTTGGGATTATATGTATGTGTGTCCCCTCAACTCAGCTGCCAGTGTAGATGCGTGCATGGCTCGGGACTGGCTGTGAAATGGGTGCACTTCTTGGTTTGTGGATTACCTGTGCTACACTGCAGGTGTGCATCATGCTCAGGTGGGGCACTCAGCAGCTTTTCCTGGTTCTCCACATATGCAAGAGGGTGTAGGGAGTTTTGTGGATTGGGTCTTCAATTTTGGCCCAGCAACATACTGTACTTCTCAACCTCTCTGCAGCATTGTTCTTTAAAAGCCAGTATAATGGACAGAATATGTAGCTTATTCTTAGTTCAGAGAATACTGCAATTGAAAACAGTAGGTAGTACATCTTTAGCATTAAGAAACATTTCTGTAGAGTTAGTTAAATATTTTACTAGGCTGTGTGTCGAAAAATAGCTCCAACATAATGTAGAACATCAGTATAACTTTTGGAGCAAGTGTAAATTTAAGCAATAATGCATGACAGGGTGTGTGTCATGCTGGGATAATATCACGCCTCAGGTAGTTGAAGCATGAGGCTGCAGGCCGAGTGTGTTCAACACCCGAGAAGTGCCATTATCCCAGCATGACACACACCCTGGAGTGCATTATTGCTATTATACAATGTATATTTTATTAACAACAACAACAAAAGAAAAAAAGAAAAATGTTTTAAATAGATTTTTCAATTAATTTTGTGATTAGGAAGGATATGTTTAAAAAGAAAAGTCCACAATTTACAGAGTCCAGGATTCTTTCTTGTCATAGTATAATTAGGCCTATGTGTGGTGCTATACGTAATGTGGCCAGCAGAGTACATTATTCAGATCAAATTTTCCTTTGCCCTACACAGACAAACCCTTCTAATCTTCCTAAAACCAAGGACCTTGATTTATTTTTTTTGTTTAGCTATTTCTGTTTGTCCCCTTTATCACCACCTTAGGTCCCCATTGTGTTGGCTTCCCCAGCCTTCTTCCAGACTTACCACTGACTCCATTCCCCCAGGGCCTTCCTCCTCCAGCAGAATTGGTGAGGCTTCCCAAAGCCCACCACAAACATTATTGTTTTTGCCGGTAGGGGTTGATATGAATGAAACCCTAGACCTCAGGCTAGAAAAATCATAATTTGGAACTCCAATAACTAAAGCTCAATGATCTCCTGATGGCTAGGGATCGGAGGAACTGTTCCATTCTGGTTCTTCTAGATCTCTCATCATCCTTTGATACTGTGGACCATGGGGTTCTACTTGAGCATCTGAGGTTTATCTGTGGACTATCGGATGTAGTCCTCAGGTGGTTTACATCCTACCTTACTGGAAGAATGCAGAGAGTGGTTTCTGGGGTTTATTCCTCAGATCCAGTTT
Organism: Neoceratodus forsteri; assembly: GCA_016271365.2. Lineage (NCBI taxonomy): Eukaryota > Metazoa > Chordata > Ceratodontiformes > Ceratodontidae > Neoceratodus > Neoceratodus forsteri. The sequence goes on along the minus strand of CM057450.1, from coordinate 1,470,544,123 downwards.
CCGTGTCTTGTGGGGTTCCTCAGGGCTCGGTGTTGTCCCCCATGTTGTTTGCAGTGTATATGCTGCCCCTCGGAGACATTGTAAGAAGGTATGGGCTGAGGTTTCACTGCTATACTAATGATACCCAGCTGTACCTTTCTTTTGCACCCGATCAGGATGGAGCTTTCTTGGTCTTTAATAACTGCCTTAGCGAGATCCAGGAGTGGATGGATTTGAGTTGGTTGAAGTTGAACTCGGAAAAGACAGAGGTGTTGGTAGTGGATTCGGCGTGCCGGATAGGGGGCCAGGGGCTGGTTCAGCCTCTGGACTTTATCTTGGGGGTGTTTCACTCCCGACCTCTGAATGGGTGTGTAACCTGGGGGGTAATTTTTGATGAGGGATTGACTCTGCCTTCACAGGTGTCTGCCATTGTCAAGACCTCATTATCTTTATATTCTTCAGACTGAATTGTCAAGACTGATGATGGTGGAGAGTTTACCTATGAATGTGTCTAATTTTGCACCAGTATTGACGGTGCTGAATGTTGACATAAACTACCCAGCACTTGAGTGTTGGATTAAAATAAGTATATTTTGTCAGTTCTGGAGGTGAAAGACTGAGTTGTGTTTTTCACAAAAGATTTTTTTTTCTACATAAACCAGAGGATGAGCCGGCCCTACAGCACAGTGGTAGTGGTACCACTTGCGATCACAACTCAAAAAAGCTGCCCTTCAGCTGAATGTGCTAGTGGAAACAAGTATCAATAAGCATAAAGAATGCCAGTACCACCCACCTCAGAATGGACTGCAGACAGAATATGCTGTATAACAAATCAGTTTATTAAGGCAATTGTAAAGTGCAAACATCAAAGGTGATTGTGCAAGGACCAAGAGACAGCAGGCAGGACCCCACCAGACTTCTACCAGTTTCACTGAAGCGTCATCAGGAACTTGCAATGCCAGTGACCGAGGTTCAGAAATGAGCTTGGGACATCAGAGGGCCAGCTGGGAAGAGGCAGGATGAAGATCTGATGGACTGCTCTCCTCCTCTGGGATGGGTGGGGAGTGGCACCTAGTGTCTGTTTGACTCCTGGTGGGGGCTAGGAGCACAGCAGCCAGGAACTGTTAGATAGAGGACTGGAAGTGATGGAAGATGCTGATGCACTAAGTGTGGGAGAATGATTGGATGTGCCTCAGGTGCCATTGTACTGCTGCACTTCCATGGGGAAACATAAACTGAAAAGCCCTTGGGGAAAGAAGCAGCATGAATTTCCCTGGACATCTTCCTGAATGACATCTTAGGTGTAAGCTTCAGCTGGGGCCTCAGGTATATCTTGATCTCTTCTATTGGGGAGTGTTGCTGCAGGGGTTATGCTGCGGGCTTCCCAGACTGTGTGACTTGGGGGAAATGTTGGGTGGGGGTATAGGGGTTGACACAGGGGTACATCCTCACCTGAGCCTAACTGAATCAAGAATCCCCACCTCAACTTCCGGTGATGTCAGCGAACTGATGGCTGCCTAGCCCTGCAGCTCCTACCCCGTCACGATGAAAATCGGATATCATCACAGCCAAAACTAATGCCTTCCCCAGCTAAAGCTACTAGGATGAAGGCTGGGAGACCTGCGAACACCCCTGTCCAAAAATGAAAAGAGATACTGCAGGCGGAACAGCAGGATGCTGTGGAGGATCGCGAGGCTGCGGATGGCCCTCAGAAGGCGGCTCAATGTGGCGCGGGGATTCTGGCAGAACTCGCAAGAACCATAATGCAAACAGCTCAAACGGTACAGAAAATAGACCAAAATCTGTCGGAGCTCTGCTCTGATATCAACTGGATAGATCATAAAACTGAACAGCTTAAACTTTGTCTAACTCAAACAGCGGAACAAACTGAAAGACATGACTGACTCCTGCTATACCTTCTAGCAAGGGATAGAGAGCAAACCCATCAGATGGACGACTTGGAGGGCAGGAGTAGGCGCCAAAATATCTGCATCTATGGGGTACCCAAAGGTGCAGAGGACAAGCATAAAGATACTGCTGCATTCCTACAAGACCTGCTGTGCAAATTGCTGTCTCTCCCAGAGAAGCTCAACGTTTTGATGGAGCGATCACATCAGTCCCTTGGGCCTAAGCCATGCAATCCAGATGCCAGGCCACAGTCCCTGATAGCCTGCTTCACCTCATACCAATCTAAAGAGGAGGTTTTGCGGCATGCTTGGCAACAGGGACCCCTGAACTACCAGAGCCAAAGGATCTCTATAGACAATGATCATCATCATCATCATTTTTGTTTGTTCATCCAGTACATAACAGTCTGGACATTACAAAAGATAAATAAGTTTACAACAGTTAAAAACCAGCAGATACATAAATTGGCGCCTATCTGCCTCTATCTCTGAAATCAAATAAAGAGGCAGAAGACACTGCAGAGCAGGACACTGCGGCACAGGAGCTGGCACAACAATACTCACCCAAATCAGGAACCAAAACTAAACAAGCACAAAGGAAATCCAAAAAACTTCTGATCATAGGAGACTCCATGATTCGGGGAGTTGATACCCATCTCAACCAGGGGTGATGGTCAGATGTCTCCCAGGTACATCAGCATGGAGAGACACTGACCGCATTACTAAATTGTTCACAAAGCAGGAGAAAACATTGATGTCCTAGTACACATAGGGACTAATGATCTCGCCAGCCGGTCAGTTGTGGAGACCAAGGAACACCTGACTAGGCTGGGTGACAAACTATCATCTATTTCGTCCGGCATCTCCTTCTCTGAGATCCTGCCAGTCTGGGAGAAAGGGCAGATGGACGGAAGGTCAGAGAAGGGGAGATAGGGGAGCTAAACACGTGGCTCAAGGACTGGTGCCAGAAAAAGGACACAGATTTGTGGGAACTGGCAACAGTTCTGGGAGCGAAAGTTCTTTAAATTTGATGGACTGCATCTGACTAAGGAGGAGTCAGTGCATTGGGGCAGAAAGTTTGACGTCTTTGCAGAATATTTAAACTAGCAAATGGGGAGAGGGTGCAGCACCCCATCGTCGAATGGAAGAACACCCTCCCTCAGCTAGTGGTCAAACAGGAATTCAGCGTGTTTGCCGTTCATTTGCATCACCAGGTAAGAAAAAGGTTTGTCTCCCCATCACGATGCACAGGGTAATGCCAAACTTCACCAACAACTAACACACCAAAATCTGGCCAATGGAAAATCATGCACACAATGCTCACAGCCTGGGAAATAAGATCCAGACCTGCAGGCAATAATGTCAGAGGCTAAACTGGACATAGTAGCAATTAGTGAGACGTGGTTTACCAGTAACCACACTTAGGAGACTTCAGTACCTGGCTATGTATTGTTCAGAAGAGACCGAGGTGCAAAAAGGGGAGGAGTGGCCCTGTATGTTAATGAAAATATCAAAGCTACAGAAATTCAGAATACACATAATGAGCCAGAAGAACTGTGGGTCACCCTGGAAACAGGAAATGGGACAGCCATAAGAACTGGGGTTGTCTACAGGCCCCCAGACCAGAGGAGGACATAGACACATTACTGTTAGAAGATATACAAAACATGACAGCTAAAGGGAGGTTCTGATAATGGGAGACTTCAACATGCCAGATACAGATTGGTCAATACCAGCAGGAACATCGGCCAGAACTGACACATAGTGGATTCCCTGCAGGGGAGCCTCAAACAACTGGTACAGCAACCCACAAGAGACAGGGCTATCCTAGATCTAGTACTGACTAACAAAGAAGGGATCACAGATCTCCAGGTAGAAGGTCACCTGAGGCCAGTGACCATCACATAGTATGGTTCAATTTGGCTACTACATCTAAATCATCCCATTCCAAGGCAAAAATATGGGACTTCAGAGGAGCTGACTTTGATAAGATGGCCAACAGAGTTAGCTAGCCCTGGCAAAAGAAACACAGGTGAGGAGGTACAGGCAAAGTGGGCAAGCATTAAGGATACAATACTTGAAGCAACATCCCATTGTGTTAGACAGAAAAGGAAGTGTAAAGAAGAAGGAAACCACTTTGGTTCTCAAATACAGTAGCAGAAAAGGTCAGAGCCAAAGGCTGGCCTTCAGAAAATATAAGGGAACACAGCGGGATGAAGATAGGAGGCATACCAAACTGCCCTAAGGGAAGCAGGTAAGGCAGTAAGGCAGGCAAAGTCCCAAACTGAGGAAACACTAGCACGGACAGTAAAGAAGGTGACAAGACTTTCTATAGATACATTAGTGAAAGGAGAAAGTCCAGAGGGGTATTGCTAAGCTTAATGGAGAAAAGGGAGCATGTGAGGAGGAGGACCCTGTAAAGGCATCTATCCTAAATAGATACTTTGCTCAGTATTTACTGAAGAGAAGGTAGGGCAGGGCCCACAGCTCAGCATCATGGACACAGCGGGAGGGAGGTGAGCACTACTCCTTCACAAAAGAAAGGGTCCTACAAGAGCTTGCTAAGCTCAGGGTGGATAAAGCAATGGGACCTGATGGCATACATCCCAGGGTATAGGAGCTAAGGAGAAAACTAGCAGAGCCTTTAGCAGAATTGTTTAGTGAGTCTCTGAGCACAGGAGAGGTCCCAGAAGACTGGAGAAGGGCTCATGTGATCCCACCCACAAGAGTGGTAGCAGGGAGGAGGCGGGGAACTACAGACCGGTCAGTCTTACCTCAGTAGTGGGCAAGATTATGGAGGCACTCCTTAAGGAAAGGATAGTGCAACACCTGGAATCCATAGGGGCACAGGATCCAAGACAGCATGGGTTTACAAAGGAAGGTCCTGTCAAACTAACTCATAGATTTCTTTGACTGGGTAACCAGAGTGGTGGACCAAGGGGAGCAGTTGATGTCAGCCTACCTTGACTTCAGCAAAGCTTTGACACTGTTCCACATAGAAGATTGATAAATAAGCTAGGTAGGCTCGGGTGGGTCAGAAGTTGGTCAACTGGGTGGCAAACTGGTTGACTGGCAGAAAACAGAGAGTGGTGGTAAATGGTATACAGTCAGAAGAGATGCAAGTCACAAGTGGGGTACCTCAGGGATCAGTCCTGGGGCCAGTCCTATTCAACATCTTCATTAGTGACCATGAGATGGACTAGAGGTAAGGCTTGTCTGTTTGCAGATGACACCAAGATCTGCAACAGAGTAGATGATCCAGATGGGGTGGGCAGAATGAGAAGAGATCTGGATAAACTAGCAGAATGGTCAGAAGAGTGGCAACTGGGATTTAATGCAAAGAGTGCAAAATCATGCACATAGGGAAGAGAAACCCTGAAGCCACTTATAGGCTGGGAGGGAGTTGCTAGCAGTCACAAAGGAAGAAAGAGACTTGGGCATCATCATCACTGATGACCTAAAATCATCCAAGCAGACCTCTAAAGCAGTAGGTAGGGCTGGGGGTGTTAGGATGTATTAGTAGGGAGTATCACAAGTCGTAAGAGGGAGGTAATAATCCTCTGTACAAGACATTAGTTAGGCCCCATCTGGAGTACTCGTGCAGTATTGGAGGCCACACCTTCACAAGGACATTAACCAAATTGAGGCAGTCCAGAGAAGGGCAACAAAATGGTGCAGGGACTGCATCAGAAGACATATGAGGACAGATTAGCAGACTCAATATGTATACCCTTGAGCAAAGGAGGAGAGAGGTGATATGATCGAGACATTTAAACACCTTAAGGGCATAAACAAGGTGAAAGAGTCTAACATGTTTAAATATAAGAAAAATAGCAGGACAAGAGGACACAGCATGAGATTAGAGGGAGGCCGATTAAGGGGAATGTGAGGAAATTCTTTTCACAGAAAGGGTGGTAGATGCATGGAATGGCTTACCACAAGAAGTGGTGGCTATGAATACAGTGCAGGGCTTCAAACAGGCATGGGATAGGCATAAGGGAGCAATACAAATGACTATGAATAGATAGGTCACTGACAGAGCAAAGGCCGATGGCACATTTATAAGGTAGAAAAAGAAATGGGCAGACTGGATGGGCCTTGCGGTCCTTATCTGCCGTCAACTTCTATGTTTCTATGTTTCTATATAGTATAAATGACTTCATTTTACACCACCATAATGTAGCTGTGCAATGAATTGTACCACTACGATCTAATAATTTCCTTATAATTCTTTTTTTTTAGGTGAATAACAGAGGCAATAAATTTAGCAACCTTTAATGCATTCTCTAAAATCATGGGGTGCGTTAGAATAAAAATAGGATCATAATACTGATTCATGTATTTTGTTAAAAATTATTTTAAATTAGGTTCTTTCAGATGATAATACAAAGGGCATTGCATTATAATATGTTCCAACGTTTCATGAAAACCCCCGTTACATCTACAAAATTATTCTATTTTGACTTCATTATTTTTGGCCTGGTTAAAATAGATATATTAAGATGTCACAATTCCAAACCTAGCCCAGTTGATTGCTTTGTGTAAGCTTTGAGGCAGAGGTAGCAATAAATAATTTTCAATCCCTGAATCTATCTTGTTTTGGCTAAACCAGATTGCCTGTTTTTGACCCTTGACTAACTCCATCTGTTATTTTTGAGCTAATCTAAAAACTTTTTCTTTAATTTTATTTTTATATTGCATAGATATCAAAATACCCTTATTGTAATCTTTCCAAAAATGATAACTATTAATGCGTTTAAGAATAATAATTAACCTTTTTAGCCACAGAGGGTAAAAACTCTCTGTGTTCCAATTGATTTTTTCTAATAAACACAGGTAGGTGATACCACCTTTACAATCCTTTTTATTATTGTTTTTTTTTATTTATAAGTCTCAGCCAGTATGAAACTAGTCTTAGGTTCATTATAGCTTTTACTGGAATCCTACCTTCTCAGATTGTACTTCTGAATTAGAAGTAGAGAGTGGAACCTGTAGTATAGCCTTATAATAATAGGATAAAGGGAGTTCCAAATTGGGTTGCTCTTTGGTACCCCAAATCTCAGCCCCATATAAAAGTAATGGAGTAATTTTTGCTTCACCTGCTCTGATAGCAGGTAATACAGTAGATCCTCCAAACTTAGAGTTGAAACAAAGTAATCCCTTCACAATGAGTTTTGTCCTATCTACCTGTTTTTTTAACATGTACATTCCACAAGCCATTTGATGTGAATGTAACTCCTAGATAAACATATGACTGTACAGCCTCTTTTAATTGTTTATCAATATAGATTCTAGGGACCAAAGATTGATTACCAAAAACCATTATTTTAGTTTTTTTTAGGTTAATTCTCAGATGGTATTGGTTACATTTTATTTTAAGTTGGTCCACTTTTCTTTGAAGTTTTATATTTGAGAGAGAAAATAACATCCGCATAGGCCAGTATAGGAATGGGAACATTATTAACTTTAGGAGAGTCCAATGATAATGATTCATCAAAAGTAAGTAAGGAATCTATATAAATATTAAATAGCAACGGTGCTAATAAGCACCCCTGTTTAACCCGTTTGTTGGTTATAAAATAATCTGTAATATTACCAATGTTATCAAATGTTACTGTGGTATACGTATTGGAATATATCTTTACTACGGCATTCGATTCTGTGGTGAGAGAAATTTTGTGGGAAATTTAATATTTCTAGAGGTAAACCTTTTTTGTAGAGTACTTTCCACAAAATTTCTCTCACCACGGAATCGAATGCCGCAGTAAAATCTACGAACAGTACATACAACTTTATTTTCCTATACATCCTATATTTTTCAATTAAATGAATATGTTATCCGAAGTTGAGCAGCCCTGGCAAAACCCTGTTTGAAAATTAGAAAGTGGACTGCAGTTTTCAACCCAGGTCTGAAGTTTATCTAAAAGTATTCTAGAGAATAATTTACCACTTACATATAGGAGACTTATAGGATGATAATTTGAAGGGGACTGATAAGAGCCTTTTTTATGTACAGGGACTATAATATTCTTATTCCATGAGTGCGGGATGTACCTTTCTCTAAGACAAAGATTAAAAAATTTGTAAGAAAGGGTACCCAATAATTCTTGTGATCTTTATATATTTGACCTGGAATAGAGCTGGGAGCTTTATTAATGGCTAATTTAGACAGAGCATTTTCAACTTCATTATAGGTAACTATTAATGGTTGATATTCTGCCGAGGAGGTCCAAGATGAAATTGAGTGTAAACTATGTATTTGAAAATCCACAGTGAACAATTTTTTGAAATAAGTGACCCATACGTCTTGTGGAATATGTACTGATAAAGAAAAATAGTTATTTCTTTCACCTTCAGAAATCATTTGCCAAAAGGCCTTTGTATCATTAGCTCTTATAATATCATACATTTTGGTCCATTGTTGTTGTTTATATTCTAATTTTTTGTTTTCAAGGAATTTATGATACATTTTCCTAGCTCGTTTTAACTAAACACAATTCTCTTATAAAGGATTTTTCCTGGTGTACCTAATGATTTTCCCTGATTTCTGTGTTTCCTTTTTACATTGATTATCAAACCAAGTAATTGGTTTAGTTGGTTTCATCATAGAATTATATATTTTAGATCTAATTTTTGGTATGCAGTCTCCAATAATTTGTATAAATTCTGAGGAGAGCAAGAATTATATGCTAGAGAGAATAACTTGGACATCTGAGGAGAATACATCAAATCTAACACCCTTGATTTATTAATTGCATTTAATGATAATTTTAATCCACCTCTTAGCTCTAAATGGATTTGATTGTCTTTTATTATTTTTTCATTTACCCCGGACTTTTCCTCATTACCCAATGTGTCAATTTCAGCTATCAAAGCTGCATGGTCACTTTCAGGTCTCATTAAGACCATAAGGGAACAAAAGTGTTCATAACTATCAGGAAAAATAAGCAGATAGTCAATAACACTCTTTTCTAATGATGAAAAATACGTACAATTTCCATTTAGCTCTCCCTTTATCCTTCCATTAAGAATTAACAAGTGACTATTATTAATAAATTCAACCAATTTCCTCCCTGCATAGCTAAAAACAGTATCTGTGGAATTTCTTGTGCGTAAGTCACCCAGATAAATTGTAGATTGGAACAATGGTAAATTATCTGTCTGGGCATTAAAATCTCCACCCAATAAAATTATATCAATCTGATGTTTTAACATTGTTTGACCTAGATCAGTACCCAATTTAGACAAAACATCGTTTTGAGTTATGGAATGATAATTAGGAGGGATATAAATATTTACTATAAGAAATACATAATTATCCCATTTTATAACGTATAACATCATTTCATTATTCAAGACAATATAATCCAAAACCAAAAGGCCCTTCCAAATCTTTATAAATGTAGACAATCCCCCTCTGGGTCTACCATTATGCTTTACTTTTTTTGCAGGAACAAAATAAGAATTATAGCCATTTAACAATGTTAATTCCATGGCCCAAGTTTCCTGAAAGAGCATTACTTCAAATTTTTGACTGAACGTCCACCAGCCAGGATCTATAAGTTTTGCAGTAGCACCTGCTATGTTCCAAGATAAAAAAATTCAGATTTTTGGTTAATAGACCAGTACTGGATAATTGTGAGTCATCCAAAGCAATATCTAAATGTATGTGATCTGAACTGGCTAGTCAAGGGCTAATTTCAGAAATGTCCTTCTGATTTAATTGAATTGGTCCATCAATAAAATCAACTATATACAGTTGGGCACAATCCAATTTAGTCAAGTTTTGCATTATAATGAAGTAGAGATTTAGATTTATTACTATGTCAATTTGTGTCTCATTAACTTGTGAGTAAACTCTTAATGCTGATTTAAAATCTGAAGGGGAGACAACAATATTTAAACAGAAACTCAATAATTTACTAATATATGAATACAGCATCTGGGAATTTTCACCCTGTAAATGTTCTATACCAAATATGGAAATAGGTTTGATAACTGCATCATCAAAATTCCAATTCAAAATGGAAATAGTATCATTTATCATGTCAATAGGTAGGGTAAGCATTATTTTAACTTCTCTGTGAACATGTTTCCAAATTGTAGTCCAGTTTACTGGGGATGATATCAGAATTTCCAATCTATCTAGAGCTCTTTGTTTCGCCTATATTTTTTTGCACTAACCATATCAGGTAATAGAACACAGACAGGACTCGTTTCCACAGTTCTATCTCTAAAACATGTATAATCAAATTTGCAGCCTCAGGTGCAACAAGTTCATATCTAAACAGAAGCTTAATAAGTTCAGTAAGTGATTCAGAGGTTTCATTTGACTTCACAAAAATATTTTCAAATTTAAAGACCACCTCTCCTCCCTTAATATCTAAACACTTGTATTGATTTTTGGTGCAATTTTTATCTTTAGCTAAGCAAAGGGAATCTTGATTAATCAAAAGATTTGAGACTCCAACAGAGTTGCTTGTCTTATTCATACTAGCATGTATAGAAGCAATCTCTACAGATGGGCCTAAATGATGGGGTTCTACCTTCGATTTTAAGGTTTTTTCCAAGATAGGCTATTTATAACAGGCTCAACTATGGAGCTCTTCTCTAAATCATTATATAAATTAGAAATAACAGCTGGATGTTTAGGACATTGTTTAAGATGGTTAGGGAAGGGAAGAATGGGAGAAAAAAAGATCAATATTTCTTGATTTGCTGTTATTCTCCGAAAATATACAGGTTTCATATTTAAGTACCCCTGGCTCATCATGTTCTGAAAAATCAGCTTCTAGAGCTAAGTTAAATTGAATATGGGCTAAAGAATTTTCCCCTTTCTACTCCAATAAATTCTGAGGGTACGAAGAATGACAAAGGTGCTGGGAGTGACTTAAAGGAGTCTCATCATGGGACATGACGTTAGACACAACATTGGTAAGGTTATTATGATTAAAGGAGTCAGAATTAGACTGTTGTCTATAGTCGTATTTTACTTCCTCTCTTATTAATGATATAGTATTTTGCACTTCTACTTTAGGTGTAGAAGAGGAAGGTAAAACTGAGAGTGACAAATCCTGTGTATAAATGCAGCCATTTTTAACATTCATTTTAAGTGCTTTGGAGGAAGATTTATATTTCTTAAGCAGAACTCTTCCACTCCTAGTATACATAGCTATACTAACACAATCCAATTCTATAACACTATAGCTCTATAATAGCCAAAATAGCACACTTAATTAGTTAAAAGATTAACTTCAAATGTGCAAACCTTACAAAATTTACCCATATAATCTGTACAATACAATTTGTGCAATTTATATAACCAAAATCTAAAGATAGCCCTCAAAAAAACAGGGATAAATAATATAAGGCTAGAGTCTTTTTCTTAGGAAATTTGCCGGCTTTCCTGAAGTCAATTCCTTCAATAATATGAGCCTTTGTTTTGCTGCTTTAACTGCTTTAAGAACTATAATAAAATATAATAATAGAAGCTACCATCAGGGAAATTTAACCCAATCTGATGGCAATCTGATAGCAATCCAAAAGCAGGCTCGTATATGTTCTAGTATCTTATGCCACAAGAAAAAACACACTTAGGATAAAAGTGCTAACAAGTGCTATTAACTACTGATCAAATGCTAATTAATAAAATGCAGTGAACAGTTTCAGTCAGCTCTTCAAATTCCCTTCAGGTTCCCTTCTAATTCTCACATGTAAAACAGAGACATTAAAGGGGAAAAAAACGCTGGCAAGCGCTAACAGATGCCGAAATGTTGTAAACAGTTTAAATCGGCCTTTCGAGTTCCCATCAAGTTCCCACCAGTGTGTTAAAAGCTCTCCTTGATCTTTGGTATTTTTTGAAGATTAGATATCCATGACACCTGGTTGTAATGAGTCTATTAATTATCACTACTTCCGTCCCCACGAGGATGGTATGCTCGGAAATGTAGGGTCCGGGCACTGTAAAAAAGTCAAAAATAAAAGGAATCAAAAGCTAAAATATAAATGGTTCACCAGCCATATGTAACTGCTGCTACCTTCATAAAATTTCCTATTACTCTCTGCTTTACCCTTTACCCTTTTTAATCCCTTTACACTGCTTCTTGGGACTTACTCCCCCTTAAAAAGCTCTCAATAAAAGAAAAAAAAAAACTTCACATTCACAGAGCTCAATTTATAAGAGGAAATAATATCTTACTTTTCACAGCAGTCGTTCATAAACTAAATTTCCTCTCAGGTGCTTAACCCACGGTATGTCCCTCGATATTTCAGCCAGTCGAAAGATTTAACACAGCAAATTTTATCAAATGTTATCAGAAGCTTGCTTTTACTGTGGCTGAGGATAACTGAAAAGAGGAAAAAAAAAAAACTACTGCATTATGTTGCGAGATAACCAAGCTTCCTTCTCTCTCTACAAGTCACAGGTGCATCTAAAAAAAAGACGCCATACATATGCCTAAATACCCCCTGGGGATGAGTGCTAAAAAACTATTGGGTACACCTGACCCAGATACCACGGGAAATTCAAATAAAAATTTTTAAAGTAAAAAACAATATATTAAAATCTAAACCAAACCAAACCAAGATGCAATGAACAAAAATAAAACAAAAAAAGCCTTTGTCAAGACTTAACAAAACTAGCAGGGCAAACAAAAACAAAAACCAGGGCAGACGCAACAAACACGGAAGGACAAAGAGAAGATAAAACAAAACAAAAAGCAAACAAAATAAAACCCTTTACGCCCCTCTGAGTGTAATATCTGAGGCTAGAGGTGTTATCGTGTCTTCTCACACTCTTGCTCTCCTCTCAATCTAGAGGGGAACAATCTCTCCCTTACGACTCAGTGCGCATTTCTCTCAGCTGGCCCAAACGGCATCCTCCAGGTGCTCTTCACTCTGCTGCCATTGTTCAGAGGGAACAAATCGTCTCACTCTCCTAGAGTAGCTGGAAGAAAAAGAGAAAGAGCAGGGCCCAGCAGGAGCTCACAGAAAAGATGTACTGGTAAGACAGCAAACTTCTTAACATAGATGGCATACCTAAAATAACACTAAAACTCACACAATGCAGTCCTGCAATCTGTGGCTACTCTTCAGGCACAGACACGCGTAGTGAACTCCTGCTCTCCACTCTGACAGTGACCATACGACCTCGGTCCAGGAGGCCCGAAGTACTTTATGGCCGATAGTGAAGCAGTTGAAAGCAAAATCCATTAAGGCCCAGGTTATTTTCCCTGCCCGATTAAAGGTGAACACTGAGAATGGGGTGAAAATATTTCCTGATCTGTTGGCTGTTTCACAGTTTCTTGAGTCCCTCTGTATTCATACCCCACCATTGAATAAAGAAAAGTTGGAGCGAGACCTACTTACTTCCAAGTAGTTCATAGCTCAGAAAGGAGTTACCCACCCTGGATCTTCCCAGAAGCTACCCCTGCTGAATCTGCGATCGGACATCTTGGTGCTGCTGTGCAGGTATGGTGAGCCCTCCATAGTTAATAAGAAGGCATTGCATCTGAGAGAAGAGTCCGAGGACCAGGATACCGCCAAGTCCAGCCAACCTGATGCATCAACCACCTGAAAAGGGGTCGTAAACAGGTCAGTTGATTTTCTGTCCTGGTTGTTTTCCCTGTTTTTCGATGTGGTCTGGCTTCCCGCCTGTTGGCGTGGTGTATCTGATGGCCACCCCCCCTCCATTTGAGACTGCATTCATAGGCCTTGTCCTAGACTGTGGATCCTTTGTGTGGGGTCTGATCCATTGCCCCAGAGAATTATCCAACCTAATTGCTGGACTATTCCCCATCCAGAAATTAAGCATTTCTCAGACTTCCTCCTCCCTTCTGGACACAGGAGCCTTGGTTTTTGGGGTAGAGGGGTAGAATGATGGTGAACATGTTTGAAATGTGCTGCAATTTAAAAAGGGAAAAATGCTCTAAATGTTTGGTGGGTGGGGATGGAGGTTGGTGATGCTGGGGTGGGGTTGGAGGTTGACTAGACATTGAATCCATAAGGTTGAGGCTGGGACCATAAACTCTTGTTGCCTGGTGCCCTGGGGGGAGAGTGGTGAATTCATGTCCCTCATGCTTCCCTGAGGAAAGTGGGGGGTCCTCCAGGTTGCTCCCCCCACACGGCAAATCTCAACAAAGCAAAAACAATTAAGCCAGTCAGTGGCTTGAGTGATGGAGGGGGATTTTAACGCCTCTCCAGTGTTGTGTCTCACCGCTAGTGCTCAAGAGATGATCCCCCTTGGACAGAAGGCATCACTGGGGCCAGGCTGGTAGCTCTGGGGAACTTTTTACATCTCAGGCTGCAGATTGAGGGTCACATGCCCTAAGTGATTGCCCTGTTTTAGGGTAAATGTTCTAGAGTGAGAGGGCGAAGGAGGGTTGACTTCTCCGGTGGGCTACGGATGCACCTGTTGGACCACTCAGGCCCATGGGCCCAGTCTGAGCAACTGCCATGTCCCTAAAAATTGGGAGGGAATGACAAACTGTTTATATATATATATGTATATATATATATATATATATATATATATATATATATATATTATGGTAGCACGATAGTGCTACCATAGTTAGGGTTGAGGAGCCATTTACATGTTAAACCTAAAATTTTGCACCTTAATAACTTTGCAACCATTCAACAGATTTGCCTGAAATTTGGAATACATGGTCAAGAACCATACATCTTGGGATCTGCCAACTTTTGTACTGTTCAGGTATACGGCTGTGGAGTTATTAAGCGTGATCTGCACGCGCGTTTATGCTGTTTTGCAATTCTTTGGTCATCTCTACAGGTCGCACGATTTAGGTGACCGATCTGAAATTTTCAGGGAACGTGCGGCCAGGGTCCCTGATGTGCCTTTTGAAGATTTCATGAAAAAATATTAAACGGTTCAAAAGTTATTGAAAAAACAGTTTCCCATTATAAGTCAATGGGAAAAGTTAACAAAAAGTTCAACACCTTCGCGAATGCAAGTTTTTACTTTCTCAAATGGCCCTTTTACTTTCACAGATCCACCATTTTGTTTTCAGTTGGTGATCAGAAAAATGCTTGGCATTTAAATTTGGGACCCTCTAGCAACACAATTATTTTTGTGTTTACCTAGTCAGACCCTGAGGATGCTAGGCATGTGTTTATTTTGAGGTTAAACACCCTAGAAATATGTTTTTCAAGTTTTTGGAAAAAGTACTTTCGCAAGTAGTGTCAAGTCATCGAAAGTAGCGGTAAAATTTTTAAAAGTCACAAAATTGCGTATATCATTTCTTCCAGGCTATGGCAAATGACAGCAATTCTTTGCCACCCTGCTGCAAAAGAACAGTTTAGTCTTTTGGGCTGACATTTGGAGGGAACACAGCCAACATCTCACAGATGTGCCTTTCAGTGTTTCAGTGAAAAAATATTACAGGGCGGCAAAGTTACAGCACTCCAAAGCTGATGCTTTTTCCCATAGGATAACATTACGGCGTCCGCCACATTACAGGAATCCTTTGCCACCTTGCTGCAAAATAACGGTTTGGTCTTTTGGGCTGAAATTTGGATGGAAGAAAGCCAACATTCCACAGATGTGCCTTATAGTAGTTTGGTGAAAAAAAATATTACAGGGAGCCAAAGTTATCGCACTCCGAACTTCTCTTTTTTTCCTATAGGATAACATTCGTGACGTTCGCGCCTTTCCAAGCCCGTATCTTGGAAATGGTGCGAGATACGGACTTTTTGTCAGAAAAATGCTTAGCCCCCTAATGTGGGCTAGGTACAAAACTAGCCATAAAAGTCATACATCATATGACTTTAAAAAATTTTTTCTACGTCGTACAGTTCCTGAGATATAAGCAATTTAGTATTACAACTCCTCATTTTCTGCTCCGGGACCCATTATTATGCATACATTCTTTGTACTCACTGTCTTTCTCTATGCAGCTTTTGGGGAAAACCAGCCTGTGTGCTTACATTACTGTTACCCTTACCGCTTCCGCTTGCAGTTCCGTACCTGCTTCACTTACCGTTCCCGTCCACGGCACCATGTGCGTTACCCTTTGGGTTTTCATTTGCACTTGCGTTTGAGTTATTTTAACCATTTGCATCTACAGTACTGTTTATCTTTCTGTTTCGCTTTGCATCACCATGCGCATTACCATTTGTGTTTGCAGGCACCGTGTTACTATGTGACAAGACATCACGTAGCGCTCCCGCCGCCGAATTACATTCATTATTTCTCATTATCATTCTCAAAAAGAAGGGAAATTAGAGGCAAAAAACTCCATTTAATGCATTAGTTAGGGTTGTTCCACAGCAACAAAAGTGAGGAAATTCAGTGTTAGGGTTGAAAGCCCCCCTTTGACCCCCGTCCACACCCCCAACCGGCATCGGGGTGCGCATTGGGGTTGTCGGTCCTAATTCTCATCCCATTCTCCTATACCTCTGCTTCTTCACACATCTGATGGGGTAAGAGTTAAGGCCGACAACCCCAATGCGTACCCCGATGCCGGTTGGGGGTGTGGACTGGGGGATCAAAGGGGGGCTTTCAATCCTAACACCGAATTTCCTCACTTTTGTCGCTGTGGAACAACCCTAACTAATACATTAAACTGAGTTTTTTGCCTCTAAAATATATATATATGTGATTTAATAAGTTGTCTTTCAGACAGTTTAATACCACAAGGTCGCTTCGGGGGGGGCTATGAGCGATATGGTGATCCATAAGTCTTCATGACTGCTGACATCAAAGGGCCAGGCCCTACAGGGGAATTCTCCCTTGGGTTAATGGGGTGTCTCATCCTTTTCCTGAGCTCCCTATTCCCTGTCGCTTCTGTGATAACCCATTAGCTGGGCATGCCCCAGCTTATCCATGGAAGTCAATACACTCTTATTGCACTGGGTGGGAACTCGGGCTTATACACTCGAGGGCCCCAGATGCACCACAAACTTGTCACTCCCACACGATGTGGGATGGCAAGAGAAGTTCACACCTCACTTGAGGTAGTTTATGTTCAATTCTACTGGTTGCAGTTTATAGTTAATTGTTCACTTGGGTACGTCACTTTAAACATACAGCTAAATACTAGGGCCTGAATATTCAAAAGGGTTGTACATGGCGCAACAGGGTTGCACCATACGCAACCCACCAATGCGCCCCAGTGTGATATTCAAAGGGGCAAGTTGCGCTGCGCAACTCCTGATGCACTGGGGAACATTGGTAATGTATGTGGTGCAAATGCGGGGGGTGCGCCTATGCATATGCGGCACATCCCAATATTCAACCTGGGATGTGTGGCGCAGATGCTGGCACAACCCAGCCTTGCTCAGGGAGGTGCAAAGTTGTGCCTGGTAAAACCAGGAACAAGTCCAGGCCACCCACAGTTGAGCTGCCATATTGCAGGGTGCAACACAGCAACCACCAGCTGTGGGTGGCCACCCACCCACCCAGAACACAGTCCACATGCTCCCTGCTCAGGGAGCATTATGCCCCCTCAACGCCTGTCCGCGTGCATATATATAGCACATCCCTGGTGGTCCAGTGGACTGCTTTCCATCAACCAATCGCGGGCATATGTATATTACATTCCTGGTGGTCCAGTGGACCACTTTCCAACACCTGATCGCGGGCTTAGACGAATAATATCCCTGGTGGTCCAGTGGAAACCCCCCCAGCGCCCGATCATGAGAGGCATTACTGAATGACACCCTGGTGGTCCAGTGATACACCCCTCCTCACCCGCCCACTGAGGTACCCCGCCACCCAGCACCCCTCAGTCAGTGGCAGCGCTCCGCCCGCATGCTGCCCAGCCACCCGCTGACTGACAGCGTACAGTAGGGTCTGTAGGCCTATTGTTCCACTGCATGGGCCAATGGGCATGCAGACAATACTGTACTACATAGGCCTGATATGTGATTGAAAGCATTCATTCACATATACCAATATGCGTACAGACCTAATATGCGCTGTCAGTCGGCGGGCAGCCAGGTGGCATGGGAGGGTGCTGCCACCCGCCGCTGACTGGGGGGTGCTGGGTGGCGGAGGACCTCAGTGGGCGGGTGGGGAGGGTGTACCACTGGCCCACCAGGGTGTTGTTCAGTAATGCCACCCACGATCGGGTACTGGGGGTTTCACTGACCAACCAGGGATATTATTCACCTAAGCCCATGATCGGGCATTGGAAAGTGGTCCACTGGACACCAGGAATATTATTCACCTAAGCCTGCGATTGGGCATTGGACAGCAGTCCACTGGACCACTAGGGATGTAATATACATATACCCATGATCAGGCGAATGGGAGCAGAGACAGCCAAGGGTCAGCTGGCCGTCGGACCCTGATGGCTGCAGCCTGGCAGGGCACCAGGTGCAAGTTTCTGGAGATCAGTCCACCGTATGCAAGTGGGCCATAATGACATGCAAATGGCCCCATTTGCACCTTGCATGCATAATGGACTCGTTTGCATGCCCAGTGCTGAACACCATGGTTGACACACCTAGCGCAACTGCACTTGTGGTGGCACATCCCCCTGCTCCCCTTTAGCCACTTGTGCTGGTGCAGTGCCACTGCGCTGTGCACAGTGCATGCACCCTCAGTGCCATATTCATTGGTGCTGAGCCATGGCGGAGCACCGTTGAATATCGCCTGGTCCATGCCCTGGCGCAGCCCAGTTGCGCTGCTCCTTGGCTTGCGCCCCTGCCTGGTGCCGTCTGAATATCCAGGTCTAGGCCTTTATAGAAACAGAATTATGAGCACCGAAAGTTAAAGTGTCACTGTGTGTATTGTAGTGATGTCTAGTCAATACTCTAAGATTCTTTCATTTAACATAAATGGGAGTACCAACCCTGTGAAAAGAAAGCAGATCCTAAGATACTTGTTACTTCAAAAAAGTGATATCAACTTTCTTCAGGAGACACATTTGTCTCCCTCTGAAACATTAAAATTGAGGTCCAGAAATTTCCCCCAGGAGTTTCATTCCTCACTACCGGCAGGCAGGAAGAGAGGGGTTGCCATCTTAACTGTGGCCTCCTTTCCTTTTGAGGTGGAGGAGGTGGTGGAGGACCCAGGTGTGGGGTATATCCTGGCAATAGGAAAAGTCCAAGACACCCAGGTTACCCTGGCTAATGTTTATGCCCCACTCTGGGCTCTCCGACTTCCTTCTACTCCTCCTTTGTCCAACTGAAAAGCAAGGGGACCCTGATTATGGGGGGGGGGTGGGGGGTGGAATTTAATTTTCAATAGAGCCTTAGATACTACCTCCCAGATACCAAACCCTGACTACAGAAAAGCATGTTCGCTCAAGAAGATTTTTGAGCAAGTGGGGCTGGCAGATGTCTGGCGTGAGAAATACCCTAGGGCTAGAGACTATACTTACTACTGTCCCAGGTTTAAAATATTTTCTAGATTAGATACTTTTTTCCTTTCTCTAAGGACCTGACTAGGTTTCCCTGTATGTGGGTGGGGACCGCCTCATTGTCAGACCACAACCCAATTTTCGTGGAAATGGACCTCAACCTTCCCACACGAAAAACACATTGGAGGCTTAACTGTTCTCTCCTCCATGACCAGGCTGTAGTTAAAGAAATTAAACAGCACATTACTAGAACTTTAGAGGAGAACTCTAAAGAGGGACCCACTCCGCAGATCTTGTGGGATACTCTCAAGGCCTCGGTAAGGTTGAAACTTATCGCCATTGCCACTGCTAAGAAGAGAGCAGCTAGACAGAGGCAACAGGAGCCACTACACAAATCAAAGCCCTAGAAGAAGCTCAAAAAGTTAAACTGGAGAGAGCTAGGGATTTGGAGCTCAAAGGATGTAAGAGTAACTTAGGAGAACTGCAAAAAGCGGAAGTAGAGAAAGCTCTTTTTTTCTAAAGCAAAAATATTATGAAGGAGGCCCTAGAGGAACCAGACTATTAGCTTTCTGCCTTAGACAATATGAGGTTAGGGGCCACCATCACTAAAATAATTTCCACAACTACTAGTTCCCAGCCACCAAGTTAAACCAGATTGCTGAGGCTTTTGTCTCCTGTTATTCTAACCTATATAAATCCCCCACAGAAACAACATTAGAGGAAAAAGCAAAATTCCTGGACTCTCTCTCTCTCTCTCTCCCCCCCACCCTCTCTTTAGAGGTGGGGCAATCTTAATCAAGCCAATTACACAATCTGAAATCCTGAATACGATTAAAGAATTAAAAACAGGTAAATGTCCCGGACCAGACGGTTTAATGCCGCGTTTTATAAGACCTTTAAGAAGGAGAAGGTTACCCTCCTTTTGGTGGTTTATACAGTCATCTGGAGAGACAGAAACTCTGTTCCTCCTTCATGGCAATATGCCACCATCTCCCTAATCCACAATCCACAAAGAACACAAAGATCCGGCCCAATGCAAATCCTATAGACCTATCTCATTACTCAGTTCAGATAATAAAATCTTCATTTCTATCATAGCATCCCGCCTAAACTTTTTACTACCAGAACTGGTCAATTTAGATCAAACAGGCTTTGTCTCAGGCCATCAGGCCCTGGACTACTCTCAACATCATTGACTCTGTCCACCGCTCCCATACACCTGCATGTCTAATGAGCCTGGACGCAGGAAAAGGCCTTTGATAAGGTTTCATGGAGTTACCTCTTTCTAGTCCTAGAGACCATGGCCTTTCCTCGTCCATTCATGGACAGTATAAAAGCATTATACGCTGGTCCACTGGCCTATGTAAGGGTGAATGGGAGTCTTTCAGATAGATTCAGATTGAATAGAGGCACTCGGCAGGGTTGCCCCCTCTCCCCCATCCTGTTTGCTCTATACATTGAGCCTTTGGCAGAGGCAATCAGCCAGTCAGAGGCAGTCCGGGGAACTGAGGTGGAGGGGGGGCTGGAATGGAGGATCTCTCTGTACGCGGATGATGTCCTCCTGTCTCTCTCCCACCCAGAGGTGTCCATTCCATGGGTGTGGTCTGTGCTAGAGGAGTTTAGGAGACATGCGGGATATTCACTCAATAAAACTAAGACAGAAGTACTTAGCTTCTACTACACCCCTTCCCAGACAATCTTAGATATCCTTCCTCAGAGCTGGATGTCCAGGAAAATGAAATACCTTGGTACTTACATTACCAAGCATCCATCCCAACTGTTTAAGGCTAATTATAACCCAATAATAAACCAAATTAAAAAGGACTTTGAGAGATGATCTCTTATTAATCTCACTATGTATTCCAGGATTCAAACAATCACCATGAATATTCTCCCTAGATTCTTATATCTATTTCAGTGTCTCCCCCTCCTTATATGCAGATCACAATTCCAAATCTGGCATAAAATGATCTCAAAATTTGTTTGGAATAACAAGAGGCCCAGGGTTAATTTCTGTATCCTACAGGCGCATAAGAGCAGGGGCGGAAGGTCCCTGCCTGACCTAGAAGACTACTATTTGGGGGCACAGTTAAAGGCAGCCTTGTGCTGGTCCATCCCATCATACCGCTTGAAATGGAAGGTAGCAGAGCTTGGGAAGGGGGAGAGGGAGCCCCCCCTTGATTACAGAGCTATGTCGCCCAGTGGGGCTTACGGTGTTCTCCCCCACCCACTCATGGCAGTTAGGAACGCTGTAGCCACAGCACACAGAATTTGGTAGAAGTATAAATTAAGGCACTCCCTCTGGCCCTTTTATAGAATAGTATGGGCTGCCGACTTTCTCCCGGCACGTTTAGACCACACTTTCTGAATCTGGGATAGACTGGGTCTGACCCACCTTGGCCGATTCACTCAGGGGAACCAGATATTAGATTTTACAACTCTTACAGCCACATATGCCCTCAGGAACTCTGACCACTTCAGATTTTTACCGGTCCGAACCTATATTATTAAATGCCAAGGGCTGGATCATGGCTTTGCATGGGTCACCCCTTTTTTCGTCTGTCTACAAATATTCCTTTCTAGACAAACACAGAAGGGCCTCATCTCATCAGTTTATAAGTCACTAACTGGGCTAAAAAAGGACCCTCTAGATAAAATTAAGGCTAAGTGGCAGGGGGAGGGTAAACCTGACCTAGAGGAGTTCGACCGGGATAAAGCCTTCTATGTCACCTCGAAAACCATCAGATCTCCTTGCTTGCAGGAATTCGAGTGGAGAGTGAAGGTGCAGTTTTTCCTTACTCCCACAGTCCTTAATAAAAGAGACCTCACTGGAATCTTGGTGTGGTGGAGGTCATGTGGCGAGAACTCTCCTACAGGTCTTTTGGAAATGCCCTGGGATGAGGCCCTTCTGGGATGGGGTTCACACTGTTCTGATAGATATCTTCTTGCTAGATCAACCACTGGACTGGCCAAACATTGTCTTAGGTATACCACCTAGGGATCTCGGGGGACAGACTCCCTCTACCTCTGGGCAGTTCTACTGATGGCAGCACACAAAGCCACATCCTGCTCCTGGATGAAACCCAACCCACTTGCCCTTATGACTTGGCACCGGATAATCCAAGAGATTTCTGAGCTTGAGGAGTTAACTTTTAAACTTAACCAAAAAACACACATCTATACTGGACTAGATGGTTCCTGTGGCAGGAAGCACACCCTGTGCCGGATACCTAGGTACCTTACAAATGTGGTACCAGGTCCACTTACATTCGGGTGGGGGGGGTGAGGGAATCTCTGGATCGGTTGGGGCCTATCCTGGGTTGGTGCTCCTTACTGATACGGGATTGCTATAATATAAATAGATATGGACAATTGATTGGTGCTATATTTGAGCATTTTATGATAAGATGTGAAACCTATTACGTATGAATTACAGAATGAAATATGGCTGAATGTATTTGTGCCTTGCTATATATGAATGTACCCACTTGTTAATAAACTTGAGTTTTAAAAAAAAAAAAATCCCTGCCTCAGCCCAACTGAATAAGAAAGTAAAAAGAAAAAGTATATATATACTGTGTATATATATATATATATATATATATATATATATATATAGTGAAGTCCGCTAATGCTCACCCTCAGGGTATTGGATTTCTGTGCACTTAGCCGGGCTGTGCATTTAACCGAGCAATTGAAAAAAAAAGCAATCTAAACGAGAGAATGGTAGCCACGCTTTATTGTGCATTGGCACTATAACGTAAAAGCGTGATACGAGTAAAAACACATACAATACAATACTTTCCAAAACTCTACTTTTTAAAAAAATCAGTTATTTTTCTTGGCTTTTTAGACTTCCCAATCACAAGTGGCTTTAATTTTTCTGTCCCGCACATATTTGCACATAGAAGAACAGATATGCGTTCCCTGGCTTTTTTCCTCCCACATGCAACATCCTGTTTGAATTCCAAAGTGCCCTCGGGAGTCTCCCTAAAATATAGACCTGCTTCATCACAGTTGAATATGTCTAGTGGGCTGTAGTCAGTTAGAATCTGGGGTAGAATATTCTTTAGCCAGTTTTCTGCAGACTCAGCATCCGCGTCTTTTTTTCACCATGGCATCTCTTGTAAATTATGCCATTCCACAGCCACTTATTGGAGCATCAACTGCATGGCTTGCTGTGAACCAGCGTAAAAGAGCAGTTTCTACAGTGTCACTTTTTCCAGTGCGCTTTCTCTTTCGCTCAAATTTTTCCCCACTCTCCCACTCAGAAAGCAAACGATTCCTTTGTGAGAAGATCCTGGAAATGGTGGAAACATCAATGCCATACTCTTTAGCTAGGTCAGAACGCTTTGAACTTGGCTCAGTCTCTGTATTAAAGCTACCTTCTGCTCCAGCGTAAGTGTATTTTTCTTAACCTTATCCATGTCTGTCTTCAGAAGTGCTGCTGTGCTACTGAGGGGATTGGTGCTCTACCTGTACCTGTACATAAAACACTCTCATAAAGGTCACTTCAATTATTTAAATAATGTTGACATTCCATGACGTTAAGGTGGCTACATGAGGATGCAACTGACAGCAGCAGTTAAGGTGGAACTAAACTGTGCACTTAGACATAATTGAAATCACAATTTTCAATAGGATGTTGGTTGATAATATGTGCACTTAACTGATATGTGCACTTATCAATGGTGCACGTACCCGGGCTATTTAACATTGAGTCAATAGGGAAAAAAATCGGGATATTGCAAAAATGTGCGCTAAAGTGGGATGTGCACTTATCTGATGTGCACTTATGGGTTTACTGTGTGTATATATATATATATATATATATAAATAACCCTAGGTGGTGCTATCTCAAGGGCTACTACCCCTGCTGGCTTGGCTAGTGGTAGGTTAAGGGGCCTAGGTTCTGAAACGAGTGCCTCCACCCGGAGGTCAGGGTTGGTAGTGATCAAGCTAACCTGGGCACGGCCCTCCGCGATACTGTAACCCCCCCTCTTTCCTTACTAGTGGCCAGAACAATACACAATAATCACTTTCACAATACCCCAATACACCACACAAGTACCCACACTGTTTGCACTTACCACCAGGGCTTTTCTCCGGCTCAGCCCTGGGGACCTCCTGTAAAACAAGGTTATACACCGCAAATAACAGCAGTACAGTACTCTTGCACAAACTGGAACCACAGTCAGGGTAAATGCAAAAAAAGAGTTTGATCTGATTTATTTAAAGGACTTGAACAAGGGAGGGGCGTAATCAGGTTAATTTGCTTAAAGGCTGTATCAATCAAACAGTTTTGTATGCACTTCAGGGTCCATAAAAAATGCATGTACTTCAGGGTCCCTAAATGGTCACACACCCTGGGTACCCAGATGGAGAATGGTGGGCTAGCCAGGAACGTTGCAGCTGGTGGGGCCCTGTGATGGAAGAAATACAACATGGACAACACACACTATTTGTAATCCGGAGCTGGAGGGCTCAGTTTGTAAAAAGAAAACAATAAGACTATCAGATGACACACTTTTAGATTAGGCTGTTGTTACAGAGAGCTACCCTAATGATTACTCATGATACCCAAGGCTGGATGAAAATTGAGACAGCAGGTGGTTAATCTGGAGTGCCAGGAGAAGCAGGGCCCACATGAATCACCGAGGTGTCATTCCTGTTCAAGCATGGAGCTGGGGGCTGATCCCCAGGCAGGTCTCTTGTCGGTGGCTTTCTCTGTGCAGTGGGGTAGTCTGGCAGGGCCAGTGTGGCATGGCCCAGGCTGAATGGAGATGAACGCGGATTAGGCTGGATAAAGCTTCCAGCAAGCAGAACACAGTTCACACAGTGGGGAACCAAATCACGACCCACTTTCAATACACAGCACATTTACGTGTAAGGAAATTCTGCTGTACGAGGCAAACCATTCTCTGGTCACGATCGCAAAGTCTGCACAAACTAGGGATTCAAAAGCAGCTGGAAATCCTGACAGGCCAATTGCATTCAGCAAAATCTTTGGTCTTCTTCAGGTATGAGCCTGGTAAAAATCAGTGGCTTACTTCGTTCTCACAAACTTGGATTTAGTCCAAAATATTTCTCTTCTCTCCCTCTCAGGGGCAGCAGGTAGACATACAGGCCACAAATCAGGCCTTTCCACAGTTCTCCCATGCGAAACTACTCAGATGGCTGCTTGACTGTCTCAAGCTGTTGCCTCTTCAACTCCCAACTTAGATCTGACTCAGCTGCCAGCAAGCCTGGGAATTTCCCCAAAATCCAAAAGGTTTGGTTGGCTGATCTGTCTGTCAGTCTCAACAAAGCCTTCCCCTTCAGGTGCAAAAAGGCACCAAAAGCCCAAAACTACAATTCCTACAGATTTTGACTCCAGACAGCTCCTGTAGTCCGGCTCCATTTTAGGTCCCACAAATACTGATTGGTCCAATTCACAGTCCAGGACCAAGATAGTGGAGACAAACAAAACAGTCCTTGCTGCAAGAAGGCAGGTTAGACAAACTACATTATCATTATCACTCTAAATGATTTTCAGCAAATAGTTACATCTTTCAACAGAGCTCCCTATCAGATTACTTATGACTGCAATTCAGGCAGCTCTTAAAGAGACAGTGCACAGAGGCTACACAGGAACTCTCTGGCAATCACATTTAAACTGCTAAAATGCAGGACACCAGCCTGGCAGTGAGCATTTAGGCAAGCTCAAGGAAGACATTTCAGGAACCCCCATTTGTAGGGGGGTTACATATATACTGTATATATGTATATATATATATATTTATTTTATTTATTTTTTATTTATTGTAGAGATCAGATTTACAACCTTTGAGTCAAAGACTCATTTACAAAGGTACCTCATCATAAAAGGGGAGACAACAAAAGTGTGAGGTTAGGACAGGGAAATGACGAAACAGGTTAGATACATAAAAAATATACACTTGGAGAGAGCAGACAGCGAGGCTGCGCTGGATTAAACTTGTGGAAGGTACTAACATTGGTAAGAACAACAAGAGACTCAATTTGACAGCAAGTCACAAGTTAATAGGTACTAACATTGGTAAAACAATAATAGATACATTATTCATAATTGAGCATATCCAAGCTAATATGTAGATATATAAGACCGGTGGGCGAGGGGCTTGAAAAAGGTTAGTAGGGACCGCATAGGAGGCAGTAGGGACCGCGTGGGCAGCTACAAGCATTTACAACATCGGCTGTTCATAATATGTCAGGGGCTTAAGGGCAATTTTGAAGTGGCCAATACCAGGGATCTTGGAGATAGTTTCAGGAAGGGAGTTAAACCAGGACGGGCTTGGTGATGGAAAGATCTTTGCAGCGAGAGGTCCTCGCCTGGGAACGTTGAAGGTGGCTGCGGCGGCGCATCTGGTTGGCAGGGACCTAGCAGCCCGCTGCAAAGGTCCAGAGACCCCAGGAGGGCAGAGACCTGACAAGGATTTTTGGCCAGTAGGCAGGTTTGATAAATCAGTCTTTCCTCAAGAGTGAGTATTTTTGTGGTGGAATATAGCAAACAGGTGTGGGGTTCTGCTGTGGGCACCGTAAGGAGCTCACATGCTTTATTGATAGAGGTCTGACTTGGATAAGGCAGAGGCATCAGCAGCAGCGTAGACAGGAGACCGGAGTCGGCCAGTGATAATACCGATGAGGTGATGGCTAGTTTTAAGGCGGGTTCAGGGAGACAGTCTTTGTGGCTGTAGAGAAGACCGATCCTGGAGTTCATTGCAGATGACAGAGCTTTTGGGCGTGGAAAGTGGTCGAGTCAAAGGTGATGCCCAGGTACTTATAGGATGTAACCTGCTCCAGAGGGAGGGGCGTTGGTGGTGATGTGGAGGGGAAGTCTCTGGCATTGTTTTGCCGATGAGAAAATAGCATGGACTTAGTTTTCTTTAGGTTCAGGACTAGGCGGTGATAATTGAACCACTTTTCGGTTTGGAGGAAGGCGCTTTGCAGCATGCTTTGGAGTGGGAGTGGGTCAGGGTGTGATGCAAGGATAACAGCGTCATCAGCATAGAGTAATATTTTACTGGAACAGGAGCTGGGGAGGGTGTTCAGGAATAGGCTGAAAAGGGTCGGGCCAAGGATGGAGCCTTGGGGTACACCCGAGTATACCGGAAGGTAGGAGGAGAGGGTCCCATTTAGTTTGACTCTTTGGGACCTGTTGTGTAGGTAGCTTGTGAACCACTTCAGGGGGCCGGCTGTGAGACCTAGTGTACTGAGGGAGTTTAGTAGCAGGGGTGGCACACTGTCAAAGGCCTTGGACAGGTCTATAAAGACCGCCCTGCAAGATGACCTTTGTCTAGTGCTGAGTGAATGTGGTGGGAGAATTCCAGAAGGGCAGTGGATGTGCTATGGCCAGGGCGAAACCCGTGTTGCTCCGGACAAAGGAGGTTGTAGTTAGTAAGATATTCCGAGAGCTGAGTGTTTACTATTTTTTCTAAGGCTTTGGATAGGGGGGGAAGGATGGAGATGGGCCTGTAGTTATTAGGCAGAGTGCGGTCCCCCGACTTATGGATGGGGGTTACTTCTGCATGCTTCCAGGCCTTAGGGAATTGGCCGAGGCATAGGGATTTGTTAATGATAAGCGTCAGCGGGGTGAGCATGACATCCAGCACGAGGCGAAGTATCCTGGAGTCGAGAGGGTCATTGGAAGGGTTCTGAGATGCGAGGGCCTTTATTAAGAAAGGTTTGGCATCATGGGGAGAGATCATTCGGAAGTGGAATTGCGGCCTGGGAATGGGAGCGTGGGAGGGTTTGGCAACCGGGTCAGAAAAATGGGCCGGAAGGACGGCGCTAAGTCAGTGAAAGTTTTATTAAGGCAGTTAGCAATACAGGTGGGGTCAGTCGAGACAGTCCCATTTATGACAATCTGGGATGGAGGGGGAGCGGTATTACCATTTAAATCTTTAATGTTGTCCCAGAAAGCTCTGGACGAGCCCCAGGTGGATGTCAACGTAGCCTGGTAGAATTTGGCTTTTAGCTTGCTTGATTGTCCAGAGCATTGATTGCGGGTTGCCCTGTAGGCTTGCTCTGTCAGCAACCCTGCCAGAGTCATTAGCTAAGTGCCAGAGGTTATCTCTTTTAGTTGTTGGATCAGCTAGGAGTGATCCATGCTGCAGTCCGCTTTTTTATCCCACGAGTGTTGAGGGGGCATACAGATCACAGGCGTGGGTTGAAGGCCGTGGAGAGGTAGGTATGGCAAAATTAACGCCAGGAGCACTGGCCAATGGGGTCCAGTCGATTTGGGCGAGGTGACGTTTGAGGTTGGCGAGACCTCCGGGGAGAAACCGGCGGCGAGGGGTCCTGCTGTAACCAGGGCTGAGGGTGGGGGAGGACCAGAAGCAGATGACTGGGGAGTGGTCACTGAGTGAGTCCGCAAGGACATCAACGGAGGCGACTTTATGAGGTCGGTTAGAGAGGATGATGTCCAGGAGGGAGCTAGTTCCTGTTACTTTGTTAAGTCTAGTGGGCTGAGTGACCAGTTGGGACAGGTCAAGGGCTGCAAGCTCATTCTTCAGATTATCTGCTGAGGGGCTGAGCCAATTTGAATTTAAGTCACCCATAATTAACTGTTCAGCTTTCGGGGGTAAGGTAGCCAGGTAGTCAAGGAGAGAAGAGGCTGCAGAGTCTTTGTTAGTCCCCGGGGGTAGATAAGCCGCAGTTAGATAGAGTGGACCGCGTCCAGGGCAGGGGGTGATTTTTAAGGTAATGGCTTGTGCCCCATGGTTAAGCTCGGGGTGGGAGGCAAGCCCCAGGATTGAGTTGCGCAGTAGATAGCACACCCCCCTCCACGCCGGCCCATCCTATCGGCCCTGAAAATGGTAAAACCAGGAAGGGAGATGGCAGAGTCAGGCGTGAGGGAGGAGAGCCAGGTTTCGGCAAGCATGAGAATATCCGGAGTGTTGGGTGACCCAACATTGGAGGGCTGCAGTTTTCTTAGGAGACTGCATATGTTAATAAAGGCGATTCGAAAGCTTTGCCATCAGTGGGCAGAGGCGGGCAGGGATGACAGGCCCGGGTTTGGGTTCACATTGCCGGAGAGCAGGAGCAGCAGGAGAATTAGGCGCCTGCGTGGGGTTTGTAGCTGTGGAGGGTGCAAATGTGGCCGACGGACCCCACCAGGGAGGAGCAGGGATAGGAAGGAGAGAACAACTGAGGGCGTGAAGCGAGGAGAGTGTCCACTTGTGAATGGAAACACAATACTGTGAGTAGCACAACGGTGGTTGGTGGGTGGGGGTGGAGTGGTAATCCAGGGTACGGGAGGGATTCAGGGGAATGGGTTGAGGGATAGGTTTGGGGTAGTCCGATAGGGGAGCCTGGAGTTCAGAGTGGGGGCAGTGTGCTTTGGTTGGGGGCAGGTTGATGGGGTGTATAGATGGGCAGAGAGAGAGCGTAGGGTGCTGTAGCAGGAAGAGGGCCAGCGTAGCAAAGACCATGCTTGAGTGAGACATTTCCCAGTAAAGAGCAAGAAATGAGGGCAGGCTCCCTCTAGTGCTGGAACGATATAACCAGCAAATGGGAAAGTAGGTGATTGGTTTTTGAGCCTCATGTGACGAGAGGAAAATATACCCCATAGCAAGGGAGAGCCGAGCAAGGGTGGTGGTGGGGGCGGGCGGGTTTCTCCAGAGCAAGCACCACTGCTTAAAACAAGCAGAAACAGAGCCTAGCGAAAAAGGCGCCAAAACCGCATTTGAAATGGCAGAGCCGAGATGGCAGAGTATCCAACAGGTAGGCTGGCTCACTGACTGTGTCGCGATTCATGATATCTTTCTTTTTAATTTTGTATTCTTTCAGGCAGAGGTTTACCTGGCGACCGACGGCCTCGGGGGGGTATCCCATGTAGGGAAAGTCAAACAGGAGGGGCAAGTCCAGATTCAGCCCTCGCGACCAGCCGCCTCTTCGGGGGTGGGGGGTGTCCTGGTGGTGGATTACAGGCTTCAGGAGGGCATTCCAGATGCAGCCTCGCGACCTCCAGCTCCTCGGGAGGGGGATCGATCAGGAGAAAGAGGCAAAGGTTAAATAGGCAGACAGGGGAGTACCAATTGGGGGGCGGCAGTGCAGGCAGGGGATTTGATTGGAAAGAGGCGTGGCAGGGGCTAATGATGCAGAGGGTGAATGGATTAAAATGAACAAAAATACAGGGGTTTCAATGGAGGAGAGAGGGAGCGGCTGGAAAATTACAGGCAGAGACAACACAGTATACATAAGCAGCAATTGAAACTACCAGACAAACTGTGAACATTAGCAAGCAAAGCACAGTAGAATAAGAACATCCTCAAACAAATTAATCCAGTCCCAAAATAAATGCATACAGGGTACTAATTAACACATACAGGGTACTAATTACATGGGGATTTCTCCAGAGTAGCACCCACTGCTTAAACAAGCAGAAACAGAGCTCTAGCGAAAAGGCGCTAAACCGTGATTTGAAACGGCAGAGCCGAGCCGAGGCAGAGTATCCAACAGGTAGGTTGGCTCACTGACTGTGTCGCTGATTCGTGATATCTTTCTTTTTAATTTTGTATTCTTTTCAGGCAGAGGTTTACCTTGGCACCGACGGCCTCGGGTGGGGTATCTATGTAGGGAAAGCCAAACAGAGGGCAAGTCCAGATCTGCCTCATACCAGCATCTCCTCGGGTGGGGGGTGTCCTGGTGGTGGATTACAGGCTCAGGAGGGCACTTCCAGATGCAGCCCCTCGCGACTCTCCAGCTCCTCGGGAGGGGATCGATATATATATATATATATATATATATATACACAGCATAGAACACCAGTTGGGCAGCAGTCTGCGATGCCTTTAAATGTGCTCTCAGGAGTTTATTAGTAAAGGAGCTTTAAGGAAAGAGGAGACTGAAAAATCCAGTGTATGTAGTTACAGTCTGTTAAAGAGATTGTGGAGTGTCGCTGCAGGGGGTAAACTCAGTGGGTTCCCACCATGGCACACTGGAATTTATAGGCTAAACTTTAGTATCAATATAATGAACTGCTGAGGGAGGAAATGGAACATTTACCCTGACAGGTGAGGATGACTTATGGGGAAGGGGGGTTGAGCTGCATTTTAGCTATGGAGCTGAAACAACAGGAAGCCAAGGTGAATGTATTACAGAGTGTGGTATCCCATATGTATTACAGAGTGTGGTATCCGGTATGGGTCATGTTACAAGGGATCACTATAAGGTTAATCTGGAATTTTAGAGATACTATGACAAATTCTGTACAAGAGAATGTCAAAGAGACTCTGGGGATCTGGATGACTTACAAGAGCTCAAGCTGCCTCAGCTCTATCAGTATCAGTATCAGCAGGACATGCTAGTGTGCCCACTATCTGTTGCCAGAGTCACTGGTGTGAGTGGCCTGCTAGCTAACTTTTATAGAGCTTTTTATTATGTTATTAACCTCTTTTATTAAAGTGATTTGTGATGATTCCACCTCTTACCACCCTCCCTTTAGAGGGTTCTAATATCTTTAATCCCTAATCCTGGTCATGACCAAAATTGGTGCAAGAAGTACAGGTACATTACCTTACTCAATTTAGATACAAAATTCCTAGTGAGGGGGGTGCTCAAGTGGTGGTAGAAGTAAGACACTGTTTTCAGAGCTCCGCTACGATATTGCTTAAACTCTGTCAAAATTGTCTATAATCACTAAAAAGTCAGGGTGCAGTTAAGGTCTAAAGCTAAGGACTTGACAGAAACCAAGTTGGACAATATTGAAAAGTATTTTTCTCCTAAATTAGGGAAGACAGCCCCTCCATGAGTGAAAGCGGATTCACCTGTGGTTGAGGGGGTAATGGCTTCCCCTATAATAGTGCGCTTTGACATGGGTGCAAAGCCAAAGCAATCTGCCAAACCAACCCTGCAATCAATACAAACGCTTCTAATGGGATTTCAGGAAGAATCTCGTACATCTTTTGAAAAAATCCATGGTACCTTATCTGAAATATCAAACAGATGCTTCCAGATTGAAGATAAGCTTCAGAAGTGTGAAGAGCGAGTGAAGGTGTTGGAGCACAGTGTGGAGCTACTCTCAGGGAGAGTTATAACATTGGACGGTGCAGTGAATGCGTCTTTGCATGAGCAAATTTTGAATATAGCCAAGTTTGAAAAAATCGAAAACGCTTTGCTGATGAAGAACTTAATGGCTAATTGGGTTTTCAGCTGAAATTCCTTCTCTTGATCTAAAGTTGGAAGTGGAGCAGATTATAACCTCTGTTTTTTTTGTGGATTCCCAGCTGTGTTTGGAGTCTGTCTTTTGGCCCTATTCAAAGTCTGCTATGGGAAATGCCGGTGCTAGGTATGTAATATGTATCTTTTTGTCTGTTTCGCAGCAGAACCATATTCTACAGCTTGCCCGGCAGAGAAAGGGCTTCCAATATGAAGGACAGCAGTTGCACATATATCCTGATTTTTGTTTGACAACACAACGAAGGAGGAAATGCTTTCTTACTCGTGCAGGTGTTACAGCAATACTGCAAGCCCCAGCAAAACTAAAAGTAGTCTTTCAAGGGCAGGATTATTCATTTTTTTGATGTAGATGTTGCCCATAGTTTCTGTGAAAAGAATGTTGCTTTGCTGACAGATCTTGGTTCGGATTTAGAAGATGAAGAAGATGAGGTGGCAGACAACCCAGTATGTCCCGATTAAATAAGGAACTATATTAGGTTGCTTTTTGCCTTTATCCCTTTATTTTTTTTTGAGTTCTTTCTGATTGAATTTTTTTCTTTTTTGGACTCTAAATGGATTATAATTTGAAAAACGTATATCAAACATATGGCTGCCACCAGCCCTTGATTACAGAGTGACTTACATATGAATAACTCTGGACTGCAAAGACTCACAGATAAACACAATGGCTCAATCAAATTAGCTTTTTATAGGCTTTCAGACATTAATAAATCTCACTGATAACAGTTCCCCTTTAAACTGCAAAGTCCACGTTCATGGACAGTGTAGATGGAGGTGTTTACACCATATTAAGCACTGCAAAACATTCCAAATGCAACGTTAGCAAAAAAAAAAAATATATATATATATATATATATATATATATATATATATATATATAATAATCTACCTGGGCATTAAGACCCAGGTCCTAGTCAGTTTACTGTCCTGGAGCTATTAGACACATATGGTCAAAGCTGACCCATCAGTTATTTATTTATTTTATTTGGAAAATATTTCACCAGGAAAGATAACATGAACTGTAAACAGCTCATTTCCAGAAACATCTGGGGGGGGGGGGTTACAAGAGTTGGGAGAACAAGCAGACATATAGAATTCAATAGCAATACAAGTGCCATTGCTAAAACATAGCAGTGTAGTACAAGTGCAAAGCTGAATAACCCCGGCCAATTGGCCAGAGTGAATAAGGCATATTTGGTTAACAAACATAACAACAGCCCAAGAACAATGATCAGGCAGGGTATAGGTTAGAGGATGGCTGACACAGTAGAAGTGCTAGGGAAGCAGCCTGAGCATAAGATGGGAAATGCTAATGTTGGCCCAAGGGAGGGCAGTTATAAGGCAAATGGGAAAAGGGAGGGCAGATGGGTAGAGGGAGGGGGAGGAAGAGGAAGAGAGGGGGGACAGTCAAGATCTATTCTGCCTTCAGGATGCTGATAACCCTGCAAGGGGGATGGAATCAGGCAGAAAGGGAGGGGAGAGAAGGGAGGAGGTAGAGAAGAAGGGGGAGAACAGTAGAGGGGGAAATGGATAAGGAAGTAGGGCTGTGGGCCGGCAAAGGATTAGAAAGGCGGGTAAAAGAAGTGGGATAATAGAGATGGGGCCAATCTAGATCCCTTCAGATGTGAGGAACCCTGCAAGGTGTGCAGGCTTAGAAAGTGGGGGAGATTAAGAGGGGTAGTAGAGACAGCAAGTCTAAATCCCTTCAGGATGCAAAGAACCCTGCAAGGGGGTATGGATTAGGGAGTGTGGGGAGGAAGAAGGATAGAAGAGAGAGGGCTGAGACTTGAACCCCTTCAGGATGCTGTGAACCCTGCAAGGGGGACAGGAATCTGACAGAAGAGGAAGATGAGGGGAAGAGAGGTAAGGAGGTGGGGTGCTGGTGAAGTGGGTGCAACAGTGGGGTGTGGGGAGGGAAATAGGGGTGAAACAAGGAAGGGAAAGGGGCATCAGGGAGGAGGAGAGTAATGGGGGAGGGCTGGAGTGGAGAATGCGAAATATACCGTAGGTTGTGGACAGTAGTAGGGTGTCGAAATGACACAATAGGTTGTGGTAGGGGGTGAGAGGAGGGGGTATACAAGGTGGAAATGTGGTAGCAAACAGGGGAAGGGCTCACTTTAGTTATCTTCTCCAAAGGGCCCTACCTCATTGTACAAACTATAATAAATATATACAGTAGTTTTCTTTTTTGCCATTTTCTATGAGCATCTTACATAGTGGTCTCCACTGGAGAATACTGGACCTTTACTATTATTAGGTGACAGGACACCTAACAGTATAAGGGCTTTTACTGGTGCATCACTGTGATGCCTGTGCTGGGTGGCCATGCCCATTGTTTGCCCCAAAATGCCAAATTTTCCATTTGATTGGCAGCATGGCATGAGATTTTAGCCAGTTAGTATGATATAAGGATGAGAAGACAAGAGACTCCCTATTGTGATCCATTGTCTTTCTGTAGCGTCCACAACAGTGGCATGCCTGCTAGTGTGACGTAATAACTTCTGAATCCCATTTCGTTCTAGAGAAAACTGACTGCAGCAAAAGAATCATGGTAAAAATTAATATTAATAGAATGCAAATGAGGTTGCACATGAACTTACAGTATTCCTTTGAGGAAGAAAAAAACATTTTAATAATCATGCTGCTGCTTGATTCAAATGAGGCGAGTCTCCCGAGCAAATTTTGGCATATGGTAGGATAGCCATCTAGACTTCAAATTGCATATTGATCATCTTGTTAAGACATTACAAGAAAAAATTGAATTTTTCCTTCTGAAATAAAGCCTGTTTCCCTGCAGCTGTCCAGAATCAGCTGGTGCTGAGCACCTTCTTATCCATTTCAGGCTACATTGGTGCAATCTGTAAAGCTACCTCTAGTGTTACATTGCAAAAACTAAGTACACCCTATTGTACGGCAGCTGCAAGATTAGTTCTAAATGTGAAAAAAAATTCACCATTGTGACCTATATAAACTCACTGACTGTGCCTCCTAAGACAGGAAAAAAACACAATGGTTTCTTTTTATTTATACAGCTGTGCTGCATAAACTCCCAACATACTTACAGTACTTAAACTGCTGTCTGACTTGGTATAAAAACCATTAAAATCTTAGATCCCACTTATGTCTAAATTTTGTATTCCACTTGGTCAAAAGTTATTTTGAAAGAGTAATCTTTAATTATATTGGTCCCTGGTCTAAGAATGAGCTGTAAAACAAAGGTTTGGGCTGCAGTCATACTGCTTGTGTGTTGGCAATAAGCTCATAAGCTATGGTGGGGCTTGAATAAATGCAAGCAATAAGACATGATGCTGTGGGTGGTGTTGGTATATATCTACATACCCTAGGTCATAGTGAGGCTAGACACTGCAAGCAGAAGGCTTTACAGCCCCTGCAAGTGTGGCTATATCCCAACACTGCCCACCATGGAGTGTTTTATTTCACTTCGAAATTGGGTAAAAAAGACAGAGACATTAAAAAAAGACATGTATTTCATACTTTTACTGTTTAAAATAGTACTTCTACTGATTGGAGTTAGTGAATATTTTACAGGCTTTCAATAGGTGGTGCTGCAGAACTGTACTGTTGGGGCTTTGTTCAGTTATACTCCATGGTAGGCAGATGTGCGAGCAGCAGTAGGCAGGCAAAAAAAATGGTCAACTGGTAGCCAGAAAGCAGACCAGTACTAGAGCTTACAGAATTGTTTTACTAACAAAAACAAATGAACGAACAACCAACCAAACAAACAAACAAACAAGGAAACAAAAAACAAACTACTGCATCCTATGAGGCATACTTTTTATTTTAAGAATGGAAGTTGCAATTATGCAGAAGGATGTGAGTAGGCAGGGGGCTAAAACACTCAAAAATGAAACAGGGGTTGAGGGAGCGCCATGGGAGCAGTTTCAGCTCCCTCTCCTGCAAAGGCAAAGATCTTCGGGGGGGGGGGTAGAGAGTGCGAGCCTGCGATTTGCGCTCTTCCTCTGCAATGGCAGCAACCAGGATTTTCTCCAACCTGCACAAGAAAGGACTACTAGAAGTGGGTGAGGGCTTGAATTTCTGCCCTCCTTGCTCTCTCCCCACAACGGACACTGCAGCGTCCAAACAGCAAATCAATCGGCTCCTAAAAAAAAGACACGAGAAAAGAAATCCTTTGTCTGAGCTCACTACTTAACAAGGGATTTGGGCCCCCGCCCCCACCCTCCTGTGAATCTTATTAAATACTCATTCTGCAACCCAATCGACAACTTGCAACTTTGTTAAAGAGTGACACTGGTTCTTAAAGGCACCAGATCACTTTTTGTTAGGTTCTATTGCAAGACAGCAGGAGGCTCTGTTTTTTTTTCTTTATCTTTAGCTGTATCTCCGAGTGTCTTAATTTGATTTTTATTGTCAGTTGTGGCTCCTATAACATATTGCAGCTGTTCTCTACTACTCACAATCTATTTTTGCTCAAGGGTTGTCTTATTGCACAGTCTAGAGATCAGAAAGTAGTCTTTTTTTTTATTGCAATGTCTAATTGTATTACATCAGATTGTTAGGGGTATCCCATGTGGAGGTTATGCTGGAATAATTGAAATCATAAATATTGCTATTTAGCATTATTGAGCACACGACCCTATGGGCAAACCAAGGTAAGGCCCCCTCTCTTAGCCCTGAGTGGGCACAAGTCTGTCCTTTTTTTCTGCACCTAAGAACTACTTAATTTAATCTGTATGTGTTGCAAAGACTAGTAGTAAGGTGTTTCACTCAGCACACCGACCCCCTGTTATAACTTGTGTGAAGTCTATACAGTTAGTGATGGCATGGGGCATTTTGTTGGGTTGCATTTATGTTATGGCAGTCCTATGTATGGACCATATGTTACAGAACAAAAGTTATACAGACCAGGGTTGGAGAAGTCAGGACACTACCCACTTTAACTCAGCCTATCATAGCCCCTGCCCTAATGCAAGCATAGTTGTGTCGCATGTTTTAAAAAAAGATGGGCACTACTTTAAAATCATGGTGTTCCTTAAGTCTAAGAAATACAGTCTTTCAGCCCCTATCCCGTACAAGCTCCTATCATTAGTCCTAGGACTAATAATCATGCACAGGTGATGTGGAGCTGAACCTGGTCCCCCATGTACCAGTATCCGGGCCATTAAACCCATTGTGCCCACCTAGAGCAATGACAAGGGGTTAAGATTGGTACATATGAACATGAACAGTCTCAGGCCCAAGATGCATGAACTGGAGGCCTGGGCTAACCTTTTATTACCTGATGTAGTTGCCATATCAGAAACGTGGCTAAAACCAAGTGTTCTACCACATGAGGTAGAACTAAATGGGTTCAACTCCTTCAGAAAAGACCGGCAGGGGAAAAAAGGTGGTGGAGTTCTGATACATGTTAAGTCCCACCTAGAAACTTCCTTGATAACCTCCCAGGACATAGAACAGTCAGGGTGTGAAGCAGTTTTCATTAAGATCTTACTGGGAGGGGTGAAGCCTCTGCTAGTTGGGTGTGTCTACAACACCCCAAAAATAGCCATGGGTGCCTTAAAGGCTCTTATGGATGCAATCCCTGGATTACCAGAGTGTGAGAAAATAATACTGGGGGACTTTAATCTAAACTGGGGTGCCCTCCCAAGCAGGGAGGTTAAAACCTACTTGCAAGATGTGAACATGTCACAGCTAATTCAAGAGCCCACTCGCCACAACCACAAAATGGGCAACCACACCACTCTTGACTGGATATTGGTATCAAAACCAGGCAGAGCTAAGCTGGTAGGTACTTGTGCTGATGCACTCATAGAAACATAGAAGTTGATGGCAGATAAGGACCGCAAGGCCCATCTAGTCTGCCCATTCCTTTTTCTACCTTATAAATGTGCCAACGGCCTTTGCTCTGTCAATGGCCTATCTATTCATACTCATCTGTATTGCTCCCTTATGCCTATCCCATGCCTGTTTGAAGCTCTGCACTGTATTCCTATCCACCACTTCCTGAGGTAGGCCATTCCATGCATCCACCACCCTTTCTATGAAAAAGAACTTCCTAATGTTACCCCTTAATCGGCCTCCCTCTAATCTCATGCTGTGTCCTCTTGTCCTGCTATTTTTCTTATATTGAAACATGTTAGACTCTTTCACCTTGTTAATGCCCTTAAGGTGTTTGAATGTTTCGATCATATCACCTCTCTCCCTCCTTTGCTCTAGGGTATACATATTGAACTCCATTAATCTGTCCTCATATGTTTTCTGATACA
Source organism: Neoceratodus forsteri (assembly GCA_016271365.2). Taxonomy (NCBI): domain Eukaryota; kingdom Metazoa; phylum Chordata; order Ceratodontiformes; family Ceratodontidae; genus Neoceratodus; species Neoceratodus forsteri. Next base: position 1,470,505,465 of record CM057450.1, on the reverse strand, counting down.
GTCCCTGCAACATTTTGGTTGCCCTTCTCTGGACTGCCTCAATTTGATTAATGTCCTTGTGAAGGTGTGGCCTCCAGTGCTGCACACAGTACTCCAGATGGGGCCTAACCAGTGTCTTGTAAAGAGGGATTATTACCTCCCTCTCCTAACTTGTGATACCCCTTCTAATACACCCCAACATCCCCCTAGCCTTATGTACTGCTTTAGTGATCTGCTTGGATGATTTCAGGTCATCGGTGATGATGATGCCCAAGTGTCTTTCTTCCCTTGTGACTGACAGTGACCACTCACTGGTGTTTTTAATTTGGAAAAATAACTACCCCAAGCAGCCCCCTAGAACCTTCTGGTCTAGAAACTACGTAGCTCTAGATAAGGGCTCTTCCTTTCAGTCCCTAGCAGGAGTGGATTGGTCGCAGGTTCAAGATGCGCCTAGCTTGGATGAAGCCCTGGATTTGTTCATTAAGTACTTCCTCTCTATTGCCAATAAACATGCCCCCTGCCATGAGGAAGATTAGGGTCAAGGGCCAGCACTCCAGGTGGCTGACTGCAAACCTAAAAAGCCAAATAAGGGAAAGAGATAGGGCCTGGTGCAAATTCAAAGAAACTAATAAAACTAGTGATTGGGTTAAGTACAGAGAAATAAGAAATAGCCATAAAAAAGTGCTAAAAAGGGCCAAGAAACACTATCTTCATACCCTGCAAACTTTCAGATCCAAAAAGGTTCTGGACACAGATAAACTCTCTGCTTAAGGGTAATGCCACCAAAAGGGCTAGTGAAATCATAGCAAATGGGGCATGCCACTCCATTACACTGGACACAGCAAACGCCTTTAATAGGTTTTTTACAGATCTGGAGAAATTTAAATCAGATGCCCCAAGCCTAATATCTACCGCTCAAGATGGACAGGGGGGAACTCATCTCCAGGGCCCTGAATTCCACCTCAAACTAGTGACCAAGGGTGAAGTCTTAAAACTACTCAGGGTCATAAAGGCAGAAGAATCAGTGGGTAATGACAGCCTGGAGCCTAAGTTGCTTAAGATTGCTGCACTGGTCATTGTGGCACCAGTGGCTTAACTATTTAATAAATCACTACTAGAAGGAAAAGTGCCCTCAAAATGGAAGGTTGCCCTAGTAACCCCAATTCCCAGAGATGGGTCAAACACCCAGGTGGAAAACTACAGGCCTAACTCCATACTCTGTCCCCTTAGCAAATTGCTTGAAAAGGTGGTCTACCAGCAGGTTCTATCATACCTGGAGGGGAACAGCTTGTTGGCAGAACAGCAACATGGCTCCAGGAGGAAGAATGGCACAGAGACAGCTCTAGTTAGTTTCACCTCTGATATCTATTCAGCCCTAGATCAAGGCCAGCTATTTGGCGCAGTCTTCATTGATCTCACCAAGGCATTTGACCTAGTGGATCACCAGCTGCTTGCAGGGCACCTGAAATCCCCGGGACTTGATGAACTCACCTTACGATGGTTCGCTAACTACCTCCATGGTAGGACACAAGTTGTCCACTGGCAGGGTGCCAGATCTGATGAGCATCAGGTAACTGACAGGGTTCCTCAGGGCTCCATTTTGGGCCCCTACTATTTTCACTATATGTGAAGAGCTTACCCCCAATTGTGGTGGGGGGCAAAGGTTACTCAGAGTGTATATGGCGTCAGTATTGTACAGAATCTCTAACAACACGGCATCCCTAAACGTGTCACTAAGTCAGGATCTGTTAATACTTGAGCAGTGGTTCCATGGCAACAAACTAATATTAAACAGTAAAAAAAACATGGCCATGCTCTTTGGCCCTAAGAACCTGGGGCAAATAGGTCTAATCTGTTATCTCTATCACTCTCAAGTGGTTCAAAAATTGAAGTTGTCAACTATATAAGGTATCTGGGAATGTTTATAGACCATGAAATGACTTTTAGAAGCCACATTCACCATGTAGCCAAAGTAGTCAATCAAAAGCTTTGTCTCCTATATAGGCTAACCCCTTTCCTAACCAAGGAATCAAAACTTATTGTCAGTAATGGGACTATCCAACCCATTCTTCTATATGGGCCATGCTGCTACAATCATTGAAGACCACTGAAATGGGACACCTGAGAACACTATACCACAGAGTCAGTCGTTTTGTGGCTGGAACACATCATATGGAGCATCATTGCAAAGTACTAAGCACCATTAACTGGCCACCCCTAGAAAACAAGTTAGCATACCCAGCATTACGCTTGGCATACAAACTACAGCAAACAGATGCTCCCCGAAGTCTTGCAAACCTAGTGAGCCTCGAACTGGGTAGCAGAAACCTCAGATCCTCTAACAGCAAACTTCTTCAGATTCCCAGGGCCAGGTCCTCCCATGGTCTGAGATCTGCTAGGTCAGTTCTCCCCAGACTCTGGAATAATCTCCCTAAAGAACTGCAGAACTGCAAATCCCTTGCTGGTTTCAAATTGGAACTCAAGTCTCACCTGATTAATCTGACTACCTGTTCTTGTTACCAATGACCCAATGCTTGAATCCATGGAGGTGTTCCCCACACAACCTCATACTTGGATAGTTCCCCTATATTGAACTCGGTTTGGGAACCTATAAACTAAAACATGACTTAGAACCGTGTGCCTATGGCTATATGTTGTATCTGCTAACACACCTTGTCCTTTACATATCAACTTTGTGTTCTGCTCAGTCATGTATATATTGAACCATTGTCATGGATTTGTTGAGTTGTAAGCCTCTCAGTCGTATCTGCTAAACCCACCTTTTTTCCTTTAGGTACTTGTAACTAATCCCGGGTCGCCCCTGAAAAAGGGACTGTCATGGTCTCAGTGAGCCTACCCGGTCACCAAAATTTAAATAAATAAAACTGGAATGGGGGTGGAGTAAAAAAAATGGCAGCTTCTTTACAAATGAAAATTCTGCTTGCAACACATGGATATAGAAACATAGACTATGTCAGCAGAAAAGGACTGCTTAGCCCACCCAGTCTGCCCAGATGGTCTCTACCTATTATGTCTCCACAGACCCTAACTGGTCTCCAGTGACCCTGTCTCCTCCCTGCCTATTTACTAATATTCCCCATGGTCTATACCGTGCAAGCTTAAAACCCCTGTTTTTGCCTCCACCACTTCTGCTGGCAGTCTGTTCCAGGTGTCCACTATTCTTTCAGCGAAGTAGTACTTCTGCACATCACTCTTAAACTTCCTGTCGTCTACTCCAAAAGGGTCCAAGAATGCATTTTTGCAACACCAAAATGGAAGAGAGCACGCATGCAAAAAACAGGTTAGCTTAACAAAGTAGCTTCCACATCCACTTTAACCATGGATATATAAGCTTGAGATGTTTGTTTTTAAAAACACACATAAAACTACTATACTTGTAAGCAAGGAAACTGAAACTGTGTGAAGCTGCCAGCTTATGGCTTTAAGTAATGCTCAAAATAGAGATGACTTCCCCAACCCCACCTTCCTCGCCTCTCTCAGCACTGAAGCACTAAAGTTGAAGCTGAAAAAAATCCTTTTTAAAACAGTCAGTATTCTGCACAGACATGCACATGCACACCATTCAGCACCCTGAAGCTAGCAGCCTGACTCTCCAATCAATGCTTTGTAAGCTAACACCCTCAATCTCTCAACCTTCTGTCTTAAAAATCGGAAACAAGGCAAAAATAAAATTGAGGATAAATGATTAAAATCAGGGACACATTAGTGCTGTATTGTGACTATATTACATTTTTGCATACTGCTTGGTGAACTGTTTTTTAAAATATAAGTACTATGATGTAAGGGTATTTTATTATGTCACAAATGTAGAACTATTTAAATTGATGCTGCTGTCCCTCTGACCACACCCCCTGACAAATCTGTATTATTCTGCTCAACTTAAACAAACTCATAATCTTCTAAATGGATACCTCACCTATTGACCTAAGTTGTTGGAAAAAAAGAGAGGAAAAAACTACAGGAGTGAGGAAGAAAGAAAAATGCAAGGAGTTCAGCTAGTCACCTTCTGATCTGAAAAAGCCTGACAAAAAAGAGTGTTCTGGACCCATGGATAAATTCCTGGGTGCTATGACCTCAGGCATCCCTGGAACATGCGGCCCATTAGCTGTGGCTGAGACTAAAAGACCCAATTCTACACCAAAAGACACTACAGCTTTAACATCCCCTGCAGAAACCTTAAAACAAAGAGATTCCCCTGTTAAAAAGCTTGATTCCTTTGAAGCCATTCTTAAGCCATATTCAGCTCTTCTGAAGACAGTTCACGAGTTAGACACCAAATGGGAGACTGTTACCACCCGGTGTGAAGCTGTTGAATGTCTGTTAACTGAAAACGAATAATCAGTTACAGTAATTTCAAAAGAGCAATCTGCATTAACTGCCAAAACTGACTCAAACACTACTGCTCTATCTTCAATATTATGAGACAATATATCCAAAGAAAATAGAGAATGTAGAGAATGAGGCCAGAAAAAAAACAATTTGAGAATTATGGGTTTACCCTTGCTCAAAACCACAGAGAAATTCCCCTGACACATTGTTCATTGACTCTTTTCCTCAATGTTTGAGTACACAGATGAATCCGTGCCTCCAGTGATCAAAGGTTTCTGCCTCCCCCGCTGCTTCAAACAGTCCCAGTCTGTATCTACTCCAGTTCTCTCACTTACTCCCGATACATCACAATCCACAGTTAAAATGCCTACTGTCTTGATACAATTTGCCCCTGAAAGTGTCTGGGAATATACTATAAAGCATGCGCAGCTGAAGTGGGCTCTGAATTTTTACAACACAAAGTATAATATTTACCTGATGTCAGTCTTCAAATGCAGGCCCATCATAGACATTTTCTCTAGTACAGATCTGAAGTGCAGGAAATTGGTGGTCGATTTTCCTTGTTGCATCTGTGCAAGGCTCGAGCGATCATGGATTCAAATAGATACGTATTTCATGAGCTGGACCAGTTAGCCAAGTTTTCAAGAAAATGAGCTTCACGGGGACATCATCTGTGGAATCTGATACTAATGCTCTTGTCACCACCGCCAGTCAATGCAACTCACCCAGTATGGCTAGAACAGCTGATCATATGTGAGTGAATAACCAGACATTGCAACGAACATTTAAGAAATGGCTTGTTATCTTTTTGATGACTCACTTTTGTCGGACTTTATAAATGTTATATCTTAAAACACTGGATATTTACTTTCATAATATATTAAACTCAATGAAATGGCTGTTAACAACTCTTTGCATAAATTCTGTACCACAGCTCGGTTGAGAGCAAAGCACAGTATGCCAAGGTTCTGGGTCTGAATCCCAGTAGTAGCATACTTTTCCTTTAATTTCTACAATTGGATTTTCTATATTGCCTGGCAGTGACTAATAATAATATAATAATAATAATAATCTTTATTTAATTGAGTGCCTTTCAAATATCAAGGCACTTCACAACAGTCTCAAAATAATTCATAAAATGATTAAAATCACAGAATATCAGTAAATGCTTTATAAAAACATTTTCAGTGCCTGCTTAAAGCTCTCCACAGTCCTGCACTCCTGAAGCTGATGGGGTAGAGAATCCCAGAGGGTTGGGGCGACAAACATAAAAGCACAGGCCCCAGAAGAATTCAAGATAACCCTTGGGAATCTCCAGCAACCCCTTGTCAGCAAGCAGAGCTAACGCACGGGGGCGTAAGGAATCAGAAGCTCTTTCAAGTAGTGCATGAGCTTCATGGAGACATCATCTGTGGAATCTGTTACTAATGCTCTTGTCACCGCCACCAGTCAATGCAACTCACCCAGTATGGCTAGAACAGCCGATCTTAAGTGAGTGAATAACCGTACATTGCAACGAACATGAACATTTGAAATTGCATGGAGTGTGAGTAAGAGGAAAGTTATTTGAGTCTTTAAGAGACTGCCTATAGTTGCTGATGTTGCAACACCCCTGAAAGGAATGTGTGTGTTTCATGGGAAAACTCAGGAGGCTTATTTGTCTATAGCTCCTGTAGCTCAGATGGTTGAGAACAAGGCATGGTATGCCAAGGTCCTGGTTCGAATCCCAGTAGGAGCACACTTTCTACAATTGGATTTTGTACCATAGCTTTAAGAATCATTGATCAAATGATATCCATTCTAAGAGCTATCTGGTTATGCATAAACTTAGGAAACATTCTAGTAGTTGAGCTATGGCTGCTATGTTAACTCTATAAAAATTGCATGCATATGTCCTGTCCTTGGGGGAAGATAGAGCTTTGTGAAATGGCACATCACAGCCTCTTTAATTTTATTTAAGAAGCTACGTATATCAAGATATAAGTATAACTGCAGATAGGTGGTTATATTTCAGTTTAACTGCAGATAAGTTGTTGTATTTAATGAATTCTGACTAGCAAAAGTACTCTTTTTGTCTGTCGCTTCCTTTATTATTATTAGGTGAAGGGGAAATTGCTTGACCAGGAGAGGCACACTGGGCTGGGGCTTGTTTTTGGGTGCAACCTCATGGAGCACGGGAGGCTGGGTGTCTTGCTCGGGGTCACACAGTGTGGAGGTGAGGGCTGTGGGATTCAAGCCCAGGTCTCCATGTTTACATCTCAGTGCCCTAGATCACAGCGCTCTACTGCCTCCTCTACTAATAAAATATGCCTACTAATAAAAGATTATTAGTACATTTCTTATTTATTTTTACGTTGCTTCCCCTGTAATCCACTGTGGAGCAGCAGTATTTGTTAGATGGCAAAATATTTCATCATTTAGTATTTTAGCAGGGATGTGTTTCTGGCTTCTGGGGTTTCATATTCAGTGTGTTCTAGGTTTTCTCAGATGTTGTAGAATAGCTTTCACAGCTAGTTTTGTAGTTGGTGGCTTGCATCATTGGAGATGACTGCCAGTCATGGTTTTTGAGGGTTTCTTCCGTTGAGTTTTATCTGTTGCATGTACATGCTGCATTCATGATGTGGACATGTTGGGATGGTGTTGCTACTTATTTCTGGTGGTGAACAGCACTACACTACACCAGTATATTTAATTTTTGTGGCGGGCATGGCATGGGAACTTTGGAACACTTTAGGGGTCATGTGCTTTGGGTCGGGAATGGAGGAAGATAAGGGGAAGGGTGGATGTCTCGGTATTGTTGCTGATGGACATTATTGCTGAGAAAAAAAATATGTGGTTACTGGAAAACACTGCTGCTTTAAAGGGACACTGACAACTCCCTTAGGCCTCAACATACCCCTTGTTTAAGAAACTCATTTTATGATTGCTAACATTATGTAAAGACTGCTGATGTAGCTTGTAGTTTGATTCTGATTCTTTTTTTCTTTTGAAAAATGAAAAACAGATTTTCCACCATATTGGTGTTACCGCACCAAAACACGTTTGTTTATATTCCTTGATCAACTCCCATTAAATCTTTCCTGAACTTGGGAACACCTCCAACACAGTCTAGCCACTCATGATGTAGTGGCAGTTTAGGCAGCTACTGCCTCATGAGTGACTGCACTGTTTGGGGGTGCTTCAAATGTTTAGGAAGTATTCAAGAAGAATAGATTCAGGATTTGAAACAAAACAAAGTTGTTTATAAATATACGTCAGCATGCATTTCAGTTTTACTGAACAAGGAGACAGACAAAACAAACAGCAGCATCAATGAATTTTAGAGATGGAAAGCAATCACAAAATGTGGGTTTTTAACTAGAAATAATATGATACAGAACAGGTTGACAGTGTCCTTTTAAGGACTTTCTCTTTATATTTCAAATCTTATTTGTATGTTATATTTCTGTATATGAACAGTTCTAACATTATGGAACTACTACTATCAATATACAGTAAATTATATTGAAATACCTATAAAATATTAAGCTGCCTAAATGATCATCTTTATCCCAAATGGTTGGCAAAATTATGCTTTCCGATGTGAGCAGTGTTTGGTAAGCATACACCTAGCACTGACCACATGACATTTTTACATGGTGTAAGTGTTGCATGTTTGTTTTGCTACAACAATAACAATAATAATAATACTATTAAGATTTCAGATACAGACTATGTGAAACAGGTATCTGTAGATCTGGGGATATTACATTTCCATGCATACTGTACCAGAATGTAAAGATTTGAAATATCGACCAAAGACAAGCATTCCATCTACAATTGCATATTCAGCTTTCCTCATTCTGTTTTAAAATATGCATTTATTTTATTGCGAACTTGCTTACAAAACCAGTGCGGACATGATTTAGGTCATGAAGATACTGAAAAACAGATACAGGGAACAAAGCTAACTGTTGTGTGCTTGCAATCAGGTCACACTCAACACAAGGACTGTACTAGGATCCAGCACTTTGTTTGGCAAATCTATAAAAATATATATATCTTTGTTTGGCCAAATGCACTGAACAGCTGCCATAAATAAAGCCTGCTGAAATAGTTTTGTACATATACTTAGGCAATCCTAACTGCTTAATATAACTAAAAATGCTAGGAAGAAATTCAGGGAAATTATGTTTCTGGAAATAAAGAGAACACAGCTCTTTTTATCGAGACTCGATTACATGTTATCTGAGGACTACTGTACCACCAGAAAGAATTTTAAACAAAAATTCCCTTCAAGCAATTTCACAAGATTTCACTTTCAACCACTGTTCTTAAATCACGCCACCTGACACCCCACAAAAAAGAAACTTAAAAAGCAACTAAAGTTATTCTGTGATCAAGGGGAATTAAATTAAATAAATAACGGATGAATGTTAAAAAAAAAGGACTTCAAGAACTATAGGACTAAAGTTTATAACACAAAATAGGAGAGGGTTATTAGGTTAGGGATGTGAGACAGTCTACATGAGATGGCGAAAAACAAGTGTATGTTTTAAGTAGATAGCTGTTTTTTTACGGATGCATGGGTGGAGTCATGCAGACATATTGCTGTCATCAGAAAAAGGGCTGCTAACCCATAACACCTGTGTTGTTATGCAGGAGTGGAATGAAATCAATCCCCTGTTTTCTGCATATACTAAACTGTGTTTCCTCCCCTTCCCCTCCGCCCTCTAGCTGTGTATTGTTAGGAGGGAGTGGAATCCTCCACATTCAACAGATCTGCTGTCTGAGCTGGGTGTGGAGTGGAAGATGTCAACAAGAGACACAAGAGTCCCTTTTAAAAGAGCATCAAACATAAACAGTGATCTTTCAAGCAGATACACACACACATACACACACACACATTGACTTTCATCAGAGACTCAGCAAGCCATAAAAAAGGACATAGCATTGCTAATTACTCTACTGAGCCAAAAGAGTTATAAAACAAATTAACAACCTCCTAGTAAGCCTCCACAAATCATCCAAGTAGCTCCAGAAATAGCCTTTTACTTTAGAAGAATCATGAAACTCTTTCCCTGCTCACTTTAGGCAACTTCATGAAACAAGACATATTATTTTTAGAACTGTATTATGCACTTTAATAAGTCTTTTGTAGTATATTGTGCTTTGTATTCTATTGTGAGTTTGGGGAGTTATTATATGTATGTAAGTAATGTCTTTATATTATAATTATGTATCTTAATGTCTCATTGTAGTGTATATGTCAAGTGTCAAAACTACATACTTATAAGACCATCTTATAAATAGGACGTTGTCCTAATAATGTGTTATACCAGCTATACCTATGTGTGATGCTCTGGCTCGTTTTTCCTTTCAGTGATCAAAATGTTACCAAATCTGTAACCTGTTAAATAATATGTTATTGCTATGAGGTGAATGAACCTGTGATGACCTATTTATTGTACTACTGCTGTATATCCTATTCTCCTTGTAATTCCGGGGTCGCCCCTGAAAAAGGGATCTCGGGGGCTCAGTGGGCCTACCCGGTCACCAAAATTTAATAAATAAATAAATAAATTCTCCTGTCTAAAAATAAAGGTTTTTACTACTTACTACTACTACTTGTGGCACATAGACAGCTGGTTCTGATTACAATATGGTATTTTTTTCTGCAATATAAAATATGTAGTGGAGTGTCTGTCAGGAGGAACTGCTGTCTTGCTGAAACTGACACATCAAAACCCCCCAGGGATAAGTTCAAAGGACAGGACATAGGCTAAACTACAGATATCTGAGGTGCAATTATCTTGTTAGTTTGCTTTGATGCCAGGAACCAAGATATCCATTTTATAATGCCCTCAGGGAAATCCTTTGGTTTGCACTAGGTGTTACGAGGAAAAGGGCATATGCATGAGTTGGGATGTCTTCTAGGGAAGCCAGCTAAGTACATCAAAGAGACTTTGATGTCTGTATGAAGCAGGTCCCAGACTAAACGGGGAAGTCCAATATGCATTTGTTTGGACCGTCATCCCAGGAAGCCAGGAATTACATCAAAGAGCCTTTGATGTCTGTGTGAAGCAGATCACACACTGAGTTGGGGGGGAAGTCACATGAAGAGGAGATACTTTATGTCACACCTATTTTTGTAAAATATCTTATTTGGACATCCTGTGTTATAAAATACAAATTTTAATACACCAAGGCGGAGTTAGGTGACCTCAGAGAGAAGGCCGTCTCAAGATTGCTTTTAAATATACTGAGCAGACCTTACAGAGAGACATTCATTTTACTGACTGAGAAAGAGAGGAACATCAAAGCACTGAAAGATTAAGAAAGTAAGAATACAATTAGCTAAGACCAGTCTGAGTGTATGGATTGTAGGAATTTGCACTTTTAAACCAGTTTTGTTTTTAAGACTGTATGTGTGGGGATATCTTGTTCTGTATTTTACTGTTTTCCTATTTTGCCTATTTTAAAGTAAAGATATATATTTTAAAAACAGAAACCGCCTGGTGTGCCTTGAAACTTCTTTTTATATAAGTGAAGCTTAGATGGTTATAGTTGACACGGTGCATGAGCTTATTGTGGTACCAAACTGGGAAACAGATAAGAGTTCTCTAGGTCTTGCATAGAGTTCTAAGGGTTCATTTTGAAATACCTGGTTAGGTGCCCATAGGCAAAGATATCTGGCCCCCCAAAGACAGAATTATCTGAGCCTGACAATTGGGTACGCTAACAAGAGGTTATCAGTTTGAATCCCTCCAGAACTTGGGACAAAGGTGACTTGAACCCACAAAACAGACAAGAGGGTTACCTTGTTCTGTTAACTGTTCACAATTCTACATTCAGAGGTTGGCACTTTGGGAGTAGAGGGCTGACCTGCTGAGTGGGTTTGTGACACTACTTACTACTATCAGAGAGTCACAAAATCAGATATGAAAACAAGCATTCATCAATGCTGAATGTTCATGGCTTGCCATTGCACAAGGTTCTGTTTGTACACATTTTATTATATATTAACCAAAGATAGACCAGATGTGATATAATATGTGTGACAAGGCGCAACCTCGCCACGGTATTCAGGATCAGCTTTGTGGCGGTTAAGGAGTCTCAGGAAGACCAGTTTATTAACATCAAACCAACCAGGTATATTTTTATTTTCTTAATATGATTGGTGATACAGAACTTTGGGCTTCTGCCCTTTTCCTTTTTAAGCCCCACCGGGGAAAATGAAACAAAAACAGAAATAAAGAGGCCTAGCTCTGGGTGGGAGTGCTGACTAAATAATCCCCGAACCTAACTAGAAACCCCCCTTTTCCAGAAGGCTAGACCTTCTGGAAGAACACAAACAGTAAAACGGAAAACTCACAATGGAAATAACTTTCTTCTTTTTGGTCTAATTCAGGAGACCAATCTCCTGAGAGTTGCTTAAGGGACTCCTGTTCTGGAACACATCCAAGCAGCTTGTCAGCCCTCTACCTCTGCAGCAACTGCCTGCTGGCTTTTCCTTCCTGTTTTTAAAGCTCTCCTGTCTGTGCAGCTGCAGCTAATCAGCCAAATCAGCTGCAGCTGTACCCTGACTATCTTACTCAGGGAAACCCCCCTCTCCTCCAGTACCTGAGTTTACCACATATGTCATTTGCAATGGCCTCCTGATTTTACACAGTTTTATACTGTATTTAACTGGTATAGTAGAGGTGAGATGCAACATCTCAGTTTTAGTATGGTCTTGCTTTTATAATGTATTTTTCTAGGACAGATCATTTTAAATGAAACAGCTCCTTTCTGTGGGGTTCTGCTGTAGGGTAATGTGTTCTACACAGTTTTGCTCTCCATTTGCCCCAGCTGAGATGCAATATCTCTTTTTCAATGGGGTCCTGTTGTGACACATTTATATTGCATTTAATTAGGATAACACAGCTCAGAAGCTGTCTTGTTTTCAGTGTGATCCTGCATTCCTAAGTTTTTACTCTGTATATACTAACTAGAATATGGAGCCTAGTTTGGGTCTCAGTTGATTACAAAAAAAAAAACTGTACTAGTTGCTCATCCTAAAGAAGCACTGCACTAAATCTGTGTCATATTTTAAATATTGTTTCCAATTTTTTGCTGAGGTATGTGGACTACAGAGAAGTTGTCAGCAAGGTGTGCCTTGAGAAAGAAGCATTAGATTTTCCTGGGGAATAAAACAATTTTTTTTGTTGTTGTTATTACTTGAACTTAGAAATGGCCATTTTTATTCACATGACAAAGAATACATTCTTTAAAATAAAACGGTTACCAGCCATTCCTTTAAGTCTGTTAAATGTAGTACGGGTTACTGTTGATTTTTATATAACTTGTCTTATTGTGATCGCATATTTATGACAAGCCTATTTTTGATTTGATTATTAAGTGAAAAATACACTAGATAAATCCTGTAGTATGCTGTTGCTGAATACATGATGAAAGTGAGAGATTCAAATAATTTTGTCTGATGCAGTTAGGAATAGATTTCTTTGACTGGGTGACCTGGGAGGTAGATCAGGGAGGGAGCGTTGGATGTGGCCTACCTAGATTTCTGCAAGACCTTCGACACCATCACACATAGGGGGCTGGTAAATAAGTTGGGCAGCCTGGGAGTGGCCCCAAGATGGTAAACTGGGTCAGAAACCGGTTGAGTGACAGGACACAGAGGGTGGTGATAAATGGCATTCAATCTGAGGAGAAGGGGTGACCAGCAGGGTGCCACAGGGATCCACACTGGGGCCAGTCCTCTTTAATGTCTTCATAAGCAACATTGCAGATGGGCTGGAGGGGAAGGTATGCCTCTTTGCAGATGACACTAAGATCTGCAACAGAGACGACGATCCGGGGGGGGGGGATGAGAAAGAACCTAAACATGCTTGAGGAGTGGTCAAGAGTATGGCAGCTAAGATTCAATGCAAAGAGGTGCAAAATCATGCATTTGAGGCACATAAATGCAAGGGAGGAGTACAAGAAGGTGGATAGGTACTGACAGCCACCAATCAAGAAAGTACCGGGGGTAATCATATCTGATGGCCTAAAGGTAATCAAACAACATGAGAAGGCTTGGGGGAGAGCCAGTGGGATGATAGGGTGCATAGGGAGAGGTATCACCAGCAGAAAAAAGGAGGTGGTTATGCCACTGTACAGATCACTAGCGAGACCTTATCTGGAGTACTGTGTCCAGTTCAGGAGGCCGCTTCTCTGGAAGGACATTGACAAAATAGAGGCAGTCCAGAGAAGAGCAACAGAAATGGAGCAAGGACTGCACCAAAAGTCATATGAGGAAAGACTAGAGGACCTCAATATGTATTCCCAGGAGGAGAGAGAGGGGGATAAGATAGAGACATTCAGGTACCTCAGGGGTATAAACAAAGTACAGGATGGTAGCATCTTTCAGAAAAGAAAGTGCACAAGAACAAGGGGGCATGATATGAGGATAGAGGGAGGCAGCCTCAGGGCCAATGTAAGAAAGTACTTTTTCAGCAAAAGAATAGTGGATGCTTGGAACAGCCTCCCTGTGGAGGTGGTGGGGCCAAAAATGGTGGGGAAAATCAAGAATGCAAGGAATAGATATAAGGAGGGCTGACTTTGCCAAAATGGGTGAGTGCCTAAGGAATGCACTAGCAAATGGGCAGGAAGGAGGGGTGGAAGAACAATGGGGAATAATAAAAACTGCCATCACAGAGGTAACAAGCCTTTGTGTGAAGCAAATAAACAAAACAAAACGATGTAAGAAACCACTATGGTTCTCAAAGGAGGTGGCAGTGAAGGTTCAAGAGAAAAAGAAAGCATTCAGAAAGTACAAGGAATCACAGAAGGAGCAGGACAGAGAATTGTATCAGTTAAAGCAAAAGGAAGCTGGGAAGGCAGTCAGAACAGCAAAGGCCCGAACTGAGGAAAAGATAGCCAACTCAGTTAAGAAGGGGGATAAAACCTTTTTTAGGTACATCAGGGAGCGAAGGAAGACTAAGGGAGGGATAGTGAGGCTTAATAAAGGAGGGGTGGGCAGAGGGTGACTGTGAAAACACAGAGATACTAAACAAATATTTTTGCTCAGTATTTACAAATGAAGAGGGGAAGGTACCTAAAACAAACAATAGAAACACTCCGGATACAGAAGTTGATACCAGCCCATTTACAGAAGAAAGGGTTCTGAAAGAACCCTTAAAACTGAAGGTGGACAAAGCAATGAGGCCTGATGGGATTCAACCCAGAATTCTAAAAGAACTAAGGGTAGAACTAGTGACACCACTGACTACCCTATTTAATAAATCATGGGAGGATGGGGTGGTACCTGAGGACTGGAGGAGGGCATATGTGATTCCCCTTCACAAAAGTGGGAGCAGGGCAGAAGCGGGAAACTACAGACCAGTTAGTTTAACTTCAGTGATAGGGAAAATGATGCAATCACTTCTGAAGGAAAGAATTGTCGAGTACCTAGAGGCCAGAGGGGCACAGGACCCAAGGCAGCATGGATTCACAGCAGGAAGGTCATGCCAGATGAATCTAATAGATTTCTTTGACTGGGTGACCAAAGTAGTAGATCAGGGAGGGGCTGTGGACATGGTCTACCTAGACTTTAGCAAGGCATTTGACTCAGTCCCACACAAAAGATTAATATACAAGTTAGCCAGCCTGGGAGTGGGTCCCAAGATGATAGCCTGGGTAAAGAATTGGCTGGAGAATAGGACACAGAGGGTAATAGTAAATGGAGTCCACTCTGAAGAAAGAGGGGTTACTAGTGGGGTGTCACAGGGTTCAGTATTAGGATCGGTCCTCTTCAATGTCTTTGTAAGCGACATTGCAGAGGGACTGGAAGGAAAAGTATGTCTCTTTGCAGATGAAACAAAGATCTGCAACAGAGTTGATGCACAAGGTGGGGTGGAAAGGATGAGAAGGGATTTGGCAATGTTAGAGGAATGGTCAAATGTATGGCAGCTTAGATTTAATGCTAAGAAGTGCAAGGTAATGCACCTGGGAAACAAAAACCCAGGGGAAGAGTACACAATGGAGGGTGAGATGCTAACAACAACAAAAATGGAAAGGGACCTGGGGGTAGTCATATCAGATGACTTAAAGGTGGGCAAGCAATGTGAGAGGGCAGTAAGGAGGGCTGGGATACTGGGATGCATAGGGAGAGGCATCACCAGTAGAAAACAGGAAGTTGTTATCCCTCTGTACAGACAGCTGGTGAGACCCCATCTGGAGTACTGTGTGCAGTTCTGGAGACCCAATCTCCATGAGGACATAGACAAGATGGAAGCTGTTCAGAGAGGGCAATCAAAATAGTGCAGGGTCTGCACTGGAAGACATATGAAGAGAGACTAAAGAAGCTTAATAAGTATAGCCTCGAGGAAAGGGGGGCATGATAGAAATGTTCAAGTACCTCAAAGGAATCAACAAAGTCCAAGAGTAGCATCTTTCAAAAAAAAGTGTGCAAGAACAAGGGGGCACATTTGAAGATGGGGGGCTGCTCAGAGGTAATGTAAGGAAGTATTTTTCACAGAGAGGGTTGTGGATGCATGGAACGGCTTTCCGGAGGAGGTTGTGGAGTCAAAAACAGTGGCTGAATTCAAGCATGCATGGGACAGCCATAAGGCAATTCTAGGGGGTGGGGGTAGAAAGAAGTAGGCTGCTGGTTAACTAGGATCTGCAGCTTATCCATTAGGTAGGGAAACGAGCAGACTGGGTAGGCCAAGTGGTCCTTATCTGCCGTCAAATTCTATGTTTCTGTGTTTCTAAGAGTACTCTTGCAATAGGGAAGAGAGGGTAAGTCACAGATCATCTAGGGTCTGCAATATTGCATTAGGTAGGGAAAAGGGGCAGACTAGGTGGGCCACACAGTCCTTATCTGCCATCACCTTATATGTTTCTATGTTTCTTAACATAAACATTGCTTCTCTCTATGAACTTCTGATGGCTTGCAAAGTTCATGATTTCCTAGTGTGAAAATGTCAGGCTGCAAGTTCAAACCAATGAATATCCTTTATTTTAACCAGCAGTACAATCTATCTGTCTACTATGCAACCAACAGAAATGTGTGAAAGTTGCCATTTCCACCCTAGTGGAACTTTCATGAAATTTGGCAACTTTCACAGAAGTTTCCTAACTTCTGCCTGTGGCAGATCAGAAAACGTCTGAATGGGGTGAAATTTCACCATGTTCCACCCTGCCTGACGTGTTACACCCTCCTCCCCAGTGGCTAGTGGTCCCTTCCCCCACCCGATCACTCGCCCGTCTGATGTCTGTGTATTATTAAAAAAAGAAAACTGGTGGCTAGCGGTCCCTCCGCTGATCACCCGTCTGCCCGATCTGTATTTAAAAAAAAACCAACCCTGGTGGCTAGTGATTCTCCCCCCCCAATCACCCACCCGTGTTCAGTACTAGTAGTCAGAGTCAGAGTATATATAACCCCCCATTCCTATCCCTCCATAGAAAAAAAAAAGACAAATTCTTTGAATCCTGGTGGTCTAGTGAACCCCCCTACCTATATATGATCCCCCCAGTATGTAGTTTTTTTTTTTAGTTTTTTTTTTTAACTTATTATTCCTTGGTAGTGCAGTGGCCTCCACCCCCACCCCAGCAGGTAGTGTCCCACCCTACTCTCCCCATCTCAAAACGGAACAGACCACCAGCATAGCCCTCCACTCTCCTACATGGCTGGCAACCCACTGAGATGTCAATGAATAACATGCGTGCTGTACAGTACGGAATAGATCCCTGAATCTTGGTGATATGCACAAATATCCATATTGCCGAAAAGTGGGAAATCCTTGTGTATTGCAGTTCATACTGCTCAATTTCTTTGCTTAATGTTGATCTCAAGTTTTTTACTAGTATTTTGGCAGATTATATCTGATTAATTGTTCCCTCTGCAGTACATCTTAACCAAACTGGGTTCATTTTTGGACACTTCCTGCAAGAATATCCTTGCGGAATTAGTGGAGCTTCTGCCCCTGGTCCAATTAGTTTTTGCCCCAATACTATTTATAAACATCTGGCTGGTCTTGATGTAAATAAATCCCCCGGGCCAGATGGAATCCATCCTAGGATTCTGAAGGAGTTGGCTGAAGAATTGGCTACACCAATAACATTTATTTTCCAAGTATCTATTGATACGGGATCTGTTCCTAGCGATTGGAAATTAGCTAATATTGTCCCTATCTTAAAAAAAGGCCCTAGAACATCACCTGAAAATTTTAGACCTATCAGTTTGACCTCTATACTGGGAAAAATAATGGAGGGATTAATTAAAGCTATCCTATCAGAACATCTGGAGAGACGGGATATAATAGATCCCAAACAACATGGATTCACAAAAATAGATCATGTCAGACAAATTTATTGTCTTTTATGATAATGTTAATAGGAGTTGGATGGGGAAATTGCGGGACGTGGTTTTCCTTGATTTTGCCAAGGCTTTTGATAAATTGCCCCATAAAGAATTGTTGACAGTTATGGAAGACATTAATTTGCCTAATAATATCTGCAAATGGGTTTCAAACTGGCTTTGGATAGAAAGCAGAGAGTTGTCATCAACGGGAATACTCTGCTTGGCTCCTATAACTAGTGGGGTTCCCAGGTTCAGTGTTGGGCCCCAGTTTATTTAATATATACATCACTTCATTAACAACTAGAAATAGCAATATTTGGATGTATAAGTTTGCAGATGACTGTAGATCGGGCTTAGTTGTTAATGATGTTCAACAAAAAGCCATCTTACAACGTGCCTTGGACTTAATATATGAGTGGACTATCTTAAATAAGTTAGTATTAAATAAAACTAAATGTAAGGTAATGCACTTTGGTAAGAACAATAATCAAGAAACATATCTATTGGATAACAACATCTTGGAGGTTGTGACTGAGGAAAGGGATTTGGGGTATTACAGTTACAAATGATATGAAATTTAGATTACATTGTAGAAATCAACTTAGGAAGGCTATTCAAAATCTTAACTGTATCCTCAAACACATAGCAAACCGGGATAGAAGGGTTTTGATTCCCCTTTATGTTGCACTGGTGAGGCCCCACCTGAAATATTGTGCCCAGGTTTGGTCACCTCATAATAGGGAAGACATTCTTTCAATTGAAGGTGTCCAGAGAAAATTAACAAAGCAAATAAAAGAACTAACAAATAAAAGTTATTATGAGAGACTAGTTAGTCTTAATCTTTATTCATTATATTATCGCAGACTAAGGGGAGATCTGTGCTTTTTATATAAAAATATCAATGATGCAGTTCTAATGCGGGAAATGGGGTTTACAAATAACACTGGTAGAATTAGTACTGGGAAGCATACAAAACAACGTTCTCAACCAGCATGGGCTCATAATCTTCAGAAACAATGGTATAGCTGTAGAGTGGTTGAGGTTTGGAATATTTTGCTGACTGAACTTGTTAATAGTACTACTATAACTGAATTTAAGAATGGGATTGATAATCATTTTGGCAATAGGAAATTTTTATTTTAAAATATAATGGCAAGCCTTATAAGGTAGAATATTATCTTCCGGCTTGTATTTACCTATGATACCTATGATATCCTTACAGCAGGCATGGAGGGTATTTCAACTGGCAATCTCCATGAATACTGAAAACACTTTTGATAGGGTTAATTGCCTATTAAAAAAATGGAGAAAAGTGAAATTCATCCCTAAAATAATAGCAGTCATTTCAAATTTATGCACAAATCCCCAGGTGATGGTAAGAGTGAATGTCTCCAGTACAGTTGTTTTCCCACTTTCATAAGCAACCAGGCTGCCCTCTGTCCCCATGGTTGTTTGCTCTCTGCTTGGACCCATTGGCAGCCACAGTAAGACGGGATGTTAATATTAAATTGGTGATGGCAGGGGGAGTTGAGCAGAAAAATATAATCATTAGAAGAATACTCCATTTTCCTTTTAAGTCACCTGGAAAAATCAGTCCCACATTTAATCCAGATGCTTGATCATTTTGGTCAGGTATCAGGATATTAAATAAACTTTGACAAATAACAGACTCTGAAACTGAATGAGACCTTTCCCGCAGGATTCAAGATCACCTGTCCTTTTTCTTGGGTCAAAAATAACCAGATCTAGAACTTGGTATACAAGTAGATGTTGACACCTTACGACTCTTCAACATTAATTATCAGAAATTGGGGGAAGGGGAGTGGGGAAGTGCTGCAGGATCGGATGAGGTGGTTGCTGCTTCCCCTGACTGTAGTGGGCCACATAGATGCTGTTAAAATGAACCTGTTTCATAAGTATCTTTTTTTGTTCGGCACACTGCCATTACCTATACCAATAGCCTGCTGGACACCTCTCCTTAAAGGGATTTATGGAAGTTCCTCAAATGCCTTTTTCACATAGTATGCCATTGTCACCCATGCTTCAGATGTTGAAGTGGCAATTTCTTTTGTAAACAAATTTGTTATAGTCATTTTTTTAATTGTTTTATCAGCACTTTGTTTCTACCTGCCCTCCAGTTTTCTGTGTGTGGCCACACCACCCAAATGATGTCATGCAAGGGATCTGTCAATGTTTTACATACAACACCAAGGAATTCTGGGTAAATTATACAGTTGACTTAAATGCTCATTACTCAGAGGTGCAGTCCCTTATTTTGATAGTGGTGACTGCAGTATAGCACCTAATATGTAGATGTACATAGCAAGGTATTGTGGGTACAATAAGAAGCTATTTTTCAATGTCCTTACTGTGAGGTGCAATCTTATATTTCTGTAGTGGCTTCAACAATAAAAACTCTCATTTGTTTATTTTCAAAACAAGGCATTGTGCATATAGTATGTAGCTGACAAGATTTATTTACTGAGAGATGTAGTCTCCTATTTCTGTAGTGACCTCAGAAATATAATAGCCTGTATACTAATTTATGTAATGAGGCACTGTGGGTACAGTAAATAGCTGATTTTTCTGTCTCCCTAGTCAAAGTGTAGTCTCCTATTTTGGTAGTGTTTACAGTCGTACAGTCTGTAGAAAAGTTTCTAGAAAAATGTTTTTGTGTTGCAGGTAGGCCAAAATAATAATTTGCCATCCTGTGTAGATGTTGTTTCACTTTTACTGCCTGCTGGTGAAGTGGCAGGTCTGAAGTGACAACTCCTGTCAGAATGTGGGAGCATGATGATATTTTTTTATATTTATGTTATAGGGTCTGAATGACTATAAGTAGTTCAGGAGTATAATTATGGGCCAATGATTACATGGCTCTGAGCTGCTTTCAGCCAATCAAATCACTAGAATTTTTCTACACATGTATCTATTGACATATCAGGACTGTGTAGTATGGTATGGGCTGCACTGTGGACCAATAGGCGTACAGCCGTACTGTATGCTGTCAGTCAGTGGGAGGCCGGATGGCTTGCGTGTGGGGTGCTGCCGCCCACCACTGACCGGGGGGAGCGGGGTGGCGGGACTGAGTGGGGGGTTGGGAGGGGGGTACGGGTACCGCTGGACCACCAGGGATAATTACGTCACCAAATGCCCGTGATTGGGCTGGGGGGCAAGTCCACTGGACCACCAGGGAGTTTCTTACATTATACAGCCCGTGAACGGGCAGGAAGATAGGGTCCACTGGACCACCAGGGAGTTTCATACATTATTCAGCCTGTGAACGGGCAGGGAGATAGGGTTCACTGGACCACCAGGGAGTTTCATACATTTATACAGCCCATGAATGGGCAGGGAGATAGGGTCCACTGGACCACCAGGGATTCTATTATGTCAAACAGCCCGTGAACAGGCATGGGGGCACTATGCCACCGGACAGTGCCACCAGAGCTCGGGTAGCCACCCACAGCTGGCAGCTGCTGTGTTGCACCCTGCATTATGGCAGCTCACCTGTGGGTGGCCAGCTGTTGCTCCATTTAATTCTGGCTCAGCTGTGTGTGGCGCATGTAGGGGTTGCACCTGCATATTCTCAGCACATCCTGGGCTGAATATTGGGATGTGCAGGATATGCATGGCCATGCCCCCCTTATCTGTGCCACATATATTACCGGTGTGCCCTGGCACAATGGGATTTGTGCTGATCTTATTCCCCCACTGAATATTGCACCAGGGTGCATCAGTGGGTTCCGCATGGCGCAATGTGCAATCCAGTTGAATATCCCACCCATGGTCTCTAAGATCATCACACAGCTTGGTCAAGGACAGTAACATTCTGACAGACTTTTATGTCTGGCATTCGCCTTAACATTCAGCTGCCATGGCAACTAAGCTATAACACATCTCTCTTTCTAGAAGCTGTGCACGTATCAGCTAGGTAGGTATTAATCCTGCTTTGAACCTGCAGAGAGATTCCAGGATATAAAAAAGGGGCCAAAAAGGAATGGTGCAGAATAAATATATACAGCCCTGGACGGGATAAAAGATGAAATTCAGAGTAGGAAATTTTCCATCTCCTTATTTTTTCATGGCAGTAGCAATAAAGGGTGGCTTCAATGAGACTTTTTGAGATAGGAAAGTGAAATGTGCTGCACAGTGAGCAGAGGGACCAACCAAGGATGCCAAACTCTAGGAACTCCAGATGTATACCTATTCAAATTCAGGTACAGAAGCATACAAAAATAGCTAACCAAGGGATTAATCATATGTAAACCCCCTGTGAAACTGACAAATACAAAATGTTCTGTTTGATAGAGTTTAAACGATTACCCCAAATCAGCTGGAAAAATAGGCTGAGCAAACAAGCCTCTAAGTCTTTTGGAATAGGGTAAACAAAGCACAAATAAGTAAACATTTTGAAGATCACAACTCGTTTTTTCTTAGTCTGTAGCCAATGCTTCGAGGATTTCAACTTGCTCTTCCAGTTGAGCCTGGCCATGTCACCAGAACAACAAAAATAATACCCAGGATTCTAATGAGAGAAGAAATAACAGTGATACCACCAGTATCAAAACAAGGAGCATGTACTGTACCAATTACCAGGCCTTGACACTTAGATACATTGAGGGATGCCCCAGATATTGGGGAAAAAGAACAAAAAATACTGAATGCCAGGAGACCTACCTGATTGCTGATCACTAACCAACAGGGTAATATCATCAGCATAGACCAAAATCTTAATGCAATGAGCACCATCTGGTGTGGGGATACCAGGTATATGCGTGTGTTTGGCAACTTTCCAGATAACAGGGTCTATACAAAGTGTGTACAAGACAGGGCTCATCAGACAGCCTTGCCTGCCACCCCTATGTAGTTGAATACAATGACCAAGATGGCCATTGATAAGTGGTAAAACACTAGTTGAGTGATAGAGAGTCAAGATCCATGTACAAAATTGATCAGGAAGGCCATAATGGTGTAGTACCTGAAGCATATAGGATAGAGAAACCTTGTCAAATGCTTTCTCCGGGTCCAGGGAAAGCAAATATCCAGCAGCCTTACCCTGCTCACCCAACTCTACTAGTTCACGTAGAAGGAGTAAGTTATCCACAGTATTCCTGCCGGGAACTGAACAGGTCTAGAATTTGGAGATAACATGGGCTGCAACTTTTGCAAGCCTAGCATTTAAAATCTTAATGAGGATTTTCAAATCTGGATTAAGGAGGCAAAAGGGTTGCCCATTTCATAAATCTGAAAAGTTGCCTTTTTTGGAGATAAGGATCTGAAAAGTCTCACAAAATGCAAGACAAAACTTACTAAATGTTGACATCTAATTAAAAACAGTCGCCAAAATAGCAGCAAGTTCCTCTGAAAAATGTTTATAAAACTCTGTCATAAGACCATCCGGGCCTGGGGCAGTCTTTATGTGGATAATGGCCAGATGAACCTCAGCCATAGCGGCTGGTCTGACCAAATCAGTCACGACATCCTGAGGAATGGAAAGCACAGTCACAGTGGTCAGAAAGGTGAAAGCGGACGGCAGGGAATCAGGAACTTCGAATTGTAAATATAAATGATCTTGTACCACCAAGTGCACACTGGCAGCTTCTGAAACTATCTCCTCAGTCTGTGTTGAGATAGTAGAGAGATGTCAATGTACAACCCTAGCTTTGCAGCTTTCAAACACAGTCCCCATACCTTGTTTACCATGGGTGCTGCTGTGATGTTCCAGCTGAAGGGATTTACCCCAATCATACTGTAAGTCTCTCATACAGCACTTCAGATTCACAATCTGTGAAATATAGTCTCCTGTCTCAGTAGACATGAGAGTGAAGGTTTTCATTAAATGAGTTCTAAGGTGCAAATATTTAATATAAGCAGAACAACATTTATTATAAGAGACTGACTGAAAACATTTCCTCAGTGTAACTTTTGTGTCCAACCACCAGGTTGCTAAATCGTCTTCTATACAAGAGTGAGTCTATCTGAAAGTACAGTTCAAGTCCTATTCTGCAAAAGGGGCTCATCAGGCACAGAACTCTTCAATTTCCAATACCCTGGACCAGGAGAGAGAAATTCCTTGCCACCAAAGGTACCACCCAATAGTAAATTATCTGAAATTTAAAATGGATGTAGTGAGATGCTATGGGGGTATAAGTGTGCAGAAAGAAACAAAATGTTCATTCTGGTAGCCAGATAATTTCTATAATAAGGGTATCCACCACAGGGTGCAAGGAACAATACACATCTGAAAGGGAAGCATCACGAAGCAATTGGCTTAAAAAAGTAGAATCACAGAACAGCTTTGTAGTTTTGGCACCACGATCCTGAACAACGAGAGGACGATTAAAATCCCCCCCAAAAATGACATGACTAGCAGTAAATAAAAATGGTTTAAACTTTTTCAAAAGGACCACCTGATCTTTCTTTGATTGAGGGGCAAATAAATTAATAAGGTGAAAAAGGAACCCCGATAAGTAACGTCAAGCAACAGTGCCCGGCCTGGCTCAATATGAACTAATTTTTGCACCATGAGGAGAAAACCCTTGAAAAGAATCCCCACCCCATCACATAGATCAGGCCCAAAGGACCCCAGAAGGATGGCCCCCAACACCATTGACTCAGGATCCTGGCAACATCTGTCAAGTGACGTCAGTCTGGTTTCAGGCAAAAAAAGAATGCCAAAATGTAAATCATGAAGTAAAGAAAACAAAATCATGCATTTGGAAACAGATTTGATGCTGTTCACATTGACAGTGGCCAGGCGTAAAGAAGGAGCCATGAGACCTATATATAGAAGTTAAAGGAACATCTGAATGAAGTGACAGAGGCAGGATCCAGAGACTTAGCACTTCTTGTAACCATCTTCAGTTTCTTCTGAATCTTTGATTTAGGCTGTGGAGAGCAAAGGGATTTGGAAGGGGTGATCTTAGTGTCTGTTGTAACACACTGTTCAGTGTTGGCAGTGGTGAATGAATCAAAAACTAGATTGCTCCCTACATTTGCAGTGGAGGAATCAAGCACTGCAAATCTGTTTGAAGTGGATAGTGGAAATAGAGGTGCTGGACGGGCCCAAATGATTGTGATCTGAAAGAATGCTTTCTGGTCACCACCGTCATGGTAGATGGTGGCATTGGTGACTTCTGTGCTGAAGACGACAGAGAGGCATCCATAGAGAGTGCAATGGAGGGGTCAGACAATTCCACAGGAGCAGGAGGAGCTGGAGGTAAACTGGCAACCACCTGCAGTACAGGAGGGGTGTCAACAGAAACTGGGGGAGGCACTGCAGGAGAAGGAGGGTCCAAAGGAACATCTGAGTGAGCCAACTGATGAGCCAGGTCCTTATGCAAGTGCTACTGATGTACCTGGTGTGCTTTATGAAGCAGAGCATCCTGTGAAGAACAGTCCAAATGGTTGTGAGAAGCCCAAGGACAAGATCTGCAAGAATGGGCACTGTCTTCACAGAGGTTATATTGAAAGTCATTTGTACAATTAGAGGCAACATGATAAAAGGAAAGGCAATGGTGACAGTGAATCCTGTCACAGGCAGAGCTCAGATGGGTGTCTGAGCCACACCTGAAGCAGCTTTTGGGATGACCCTGATAAAAACAATGTGCCCTGTCACGTACAATAAAATATACCCCTGGAAGATGCTGCAATTCTGAGGGAAAATGGCGGAGATGGTGCTCTCAGATCTCCAGCCTGAGGACTCCTATATCTTCTCGCCTCTTTCTCTCGCTTTATTTGCAATTCTGTTTGATTTTCAGGAGTCAAGTAGTGTGTGGCTAAGCAGCCACAGGATCACCTATCCTAGCTGGGGTAGCTGAAGGCATACACCTGTATAAAGTTAATGCCGCAGCATTTTAAAAGTCAGTGCTAATCTATCACAGAGAAAATAGTCTGAAAAATAGGACCCTGCTCTTTGTGTTCTTGTTTTTTGTTTCCTTCTCTCTCAGGAAGAAGAGGGTCCCTATGACCAGGGACTGAATCATCAAACTCACGAAGACCCACCCTTCGGGGGGGGGCAACAACACTCAGTGACCTACAACCAATCTCTGGTAATGTATGAAGTCAGTTTATTTCAAATGTAATGCTGTTAAAGTTTGAAAAACATTGGGATGCTCTATTGCCCTTATTTCTAATGGCAAATTAGAGTCAGCCTATTCAGCATACACCTTTTAAGGTGGTGACTGATTGGCAAATCACATTGCCAAAACATTTGTGGTTAAACATCCACACCCATACTGTCAATAGAATGTCATCTGATATCTATGCAAAACTGTTACAGGTACATTTCGTGGCAATTTACTAATTTATTGCTTGGCCTCTGCTCAAGCATTGGTCAACACTAAGCACAACCCTTCCATTACTACAATGACTGAGATGACTCACAAAAAAAAAGAGCTCGGGGAGGGAGAAATGGACCATGATCCTTCCACACAACACCTAAGGTGGTTGCAAACCACAAAAATGAAAAGTCCCTCTGGACCTAACTAAGCCACAGCCAGCTGATACAGAAATCAAGGAGGTATCCCTATATCCCTCCAAAGTTGCAGAAGAAGACACGTCTGAAAATAATCCATTTGTTACTTAAAGTTTTGAAAAAGGCCCAATGTACTCTAACACTGTAAACCAGCTCAGCCCCTCTGTTTGTAAAGTGCGGTGACCAAACCACACAAAACCTATTTACAGGTGGTGTATTGCCATCTAGCATCAGTCTGGTGCAAGGGCCCTAAGCCCTTAATAATTAATCAGCTGAGCTGGGAGCGGGGGAATTGTACATTCAGCTGTTCCTTCTTCTCTTTACAGGAAAACGAAAAATATGCTCCACATAATTTTTTCCGTGGTTCCAAATGGCGCATCCTGAACAGGCCCTGCCAATCCTAACCATATGTCTGGCAAAACATACATGCAGTCCAGGCCCCCCTTTTTCTATTTCAACCCCACTTAGATTCTCAACTGCTGAAACGGCCAGAAAAACTTCTGATAAAATGGGGGCTAGCAGGTCACTAAAACATTTATAGAAATCATTAGGGATTCTATCCACCCCTGGTGCTGTTTTTGGGGACATTTTCAGAATGGCTTTCCATATTTAATCTACTGAAAAGGCCTCAGTTAACATCCCTGCCTCTGCTGTAGATAATTGTGGAAACTCCACCTCTGTGACCAGAAATTCTAAAATCTCTTCCTCCTCTGCCTGAAATTTCTTTTTCACATACTTCTGTAGTATATTCAATAAAGACCTTGTATCTGATTTAAAATTCCCTATGTCATCCTGTGTCATCCCTTAAGGATGACATGACCCTTTGTTTCACTCGATCCCCAGGAGTGTCACAGGGATTTGTCTGTGTTTTGTCCGCTTGCATACATAATTTCTGTCCCATCTCAAGAGCATGTTCTGCCTCATATTGATGGCTAAACATGTCTGATTTTATATTCCCCAGCTCTGCACTGAGGTCTTGTCCTGTTTCCCTTATTTGGGTAATAACTTGCAAATACTTCGACCACAGGCTGAGATACTTGATGTAATTTTGCGTTACAATTTTCCCAGACATTTGCTGTAATAACATTTTTATGTCTCTTTTAGTATCGTTCCACCATATAATAGGGTTATCGTACAGAAATCTAACTTTGTGCCAGGCTTCTAATAAAAGCAAAATTTCTTTACAATGAGAAGCCTCCTATAATAACGAGGTATTCATTCTCCAGTACATTCACCCCATATATGTTTGTTTACCTTCCCCAATCAGGACTTTTACTGCCAGATGGTCAGAGACTACAGATACCTCTGTGGCTCTTGTTCTATCCGAGAGAAACCAAAAGTCAATCATAGTAGACAGGGACCCTTTATAAAAGGTGTGTGTAGGCGAAGTTTGTAACACTTCATATACATCCTGAAGTCCAAATGTTTGCAGAATGATTACGAAACAATTGGTATCACAATAAATTTTGTTTTTTTCCTCCCCCAATTCCTCAGGGGCAACCCACAATTAAAATCTCCCCCCAAAGTACCATTTTGGATGTGCCCATGTAGGGTTCTATTTTTTTAAGAAGGGCAGTCCTTTCAGATTTTAATTGGGGTACATAAATGTTTATCAAATGATATACACTCTAGCATTCTGAACTATGTCCAAGATAAGGACTTGCCCTGGACAAATATCCATCACTTTCAATACTTCCATTTGGTCGTCTGAAAATAAAATCCCAACCCCTGTACAGGGATCCTCCCCTATTGACCAAAAAGATGGCCCCCACCTCCGCTCCCTCTGGGCTTGTGTGATCTCAGGGAGTGTATGCAATCGTGTATCCTAGAAAAATATAATTTGCCCCCCCCCTTCTCTCTGCAAACCGACAAAGCACACCTGGCGTTTCTGAACATTCTTTATGCTGTTAACATTTGCTGTAATAATAGAGAATACCGCCATGATCCAAAAAAAGGGGGGGGGGGGAGAAAAACTAAATGCTATTTAAACACCAAATCATCATCAATCACTTCCTTTTATTCTTTTCTTTGGTTAAGGCTTTTCAACTTTGGGTAAATCACTAATCATTTCAGCTTGTGAGGATGTCACAGAAGAGACATCTGACTCCCTGCCAGCCTCTTCCACCTCCATTAATACTGCATAAGAATTTTGGGTATTTACAGGTTCCACATCCTCTATTTACGTGGCATCACTGGTATTTTAGACAACCCCTTAGAGCGGGTATCTCTTTGAAAGGGAGGCCTTCCATTGAAACAGGGGGAGGCATGTCTGCTACAGCAGATACTATTGCCTCTGTTTCTGGTTGGGGTTCCTCTTGGATGGGGGGGGTCCTCCCCTCTTTGCTCCTGATGAATCCCTTTAGGGTCTGGACTGACATCAGCCTGAGCAAGGAGATGTTTATGATTTGTATCCTCCATGTCAGGATGTACAGCTGGGGCCGGGGTAGGCCATGGGGGTGGAACAACAGGTTGGGGTGGTTCTACTACATTGGCTACCATGCTTCTTGATGCACCAACAGCATTAGAACCAGCTGCTGCAATCTGCTCATCAAAATGCATCCATTCTTTTTGAGCAACTGCCTAACACACATCTTGCTCTGCCCTTACTGTTTGGTCAAGGCTATTGTGGGAGGCCCATGAGCAAGAATGAAAATTATGCCCCAGCTCATCACACAAATTACAACGCATAGGTTGGGTACAGTTCACACTAGTAAGTCCCACCACGCCACACAAACCACATTTCAATCTGTCACAGACATTGCTTAAGTGTCCCACGTCCCCACACCTATAACAGGCATGAGGATGTCCCAGATAGAAACTCACCCATCACGTCCCAGGAAGAAACAGTTCAGGAGGTGTTTTATTACCCGCTCTTCTTGCTTCAAGGTCACCTTATACCTCCATCCTCCTGTCCAAAGGTGTTCATCGTCCAGAATAGGTTCAGGATAACCCTGCACATTGCAATGCTGTTTTAACCAGTATGTAACATCAGCTATGTTCACCCCCTCATTTCTAAACAGCACAGCAATTTTCTTGAAGGAGGGCCTAGTAAGTAGAATGGCCAGGAAAGACTTCCACAGGGCAGTATGTTTCAATAAAATATATTGTTTCCAAAACCTCTCCAAACCGGCAGGATGTTTAAAACTGATGTCAAACACAGTGTCACCTGGCATATGTATCAGTGCATAAATTTCCTACACATAGTACTTCATGCAAGTTTTAAGAAGGGCTCTGCCCACAAAAAGTCTGTCTGGTATATCATCCACAGACCCTCTATACTTTAGCTGTACCGCATTTCTTCTTGCGACTGGCTCTGAGGGCAAGCGCACATTCTCAGGGAAAAGGTGCTCTCTCACCTTCATATTTCACACATTGGGGGCCTTTTCAGGCCTAACAGTGCCATTCATCACGTTAGCTGCAGAGGATGTTGACTCTGCCTGCTCTACAGGATCTTCTGGAACTACTTCCTGAGCCTGGTTCTCATGTTCTAAATTATGGGACTCCCCAACCTCTATTCCATCATTATCCTCTTCATCACCTTCCAGTTCTTTTATTACTTGTATCAGGCTTGGCCCTTCTCTAGCTTGAGTAGAGGCCTCTGCATTTGGGGATTGTGGTTGTCCCAGGGGAAGCTGTGAAGCAGTGTCTCCACCTTTCAGTGACCCAGTTAGTATGGTATTCAGTGGTTTTGCAACCCCCCCCAAAAGGAATACGAGAGGTTAGCAACCCATCCTTTTCCATCCAACGTTTTAACCCATCCAGCTTTTTCCAAGGCATTCATAACCCACCCAGGAGTATCTGCCGTGAGACCTGCAGAGGGCCCTGATGCACTAGGCAGATTCTGAACTTCTCCTGCACTCTGTGGCTCTTTGGGCAACTGTTTCCCTTTTTTTTTCTCGTTCCCTGTAGATTTTTTACTTGCCTGCTTTTTACCAGGGCTTCCTGCAGCTGTTCCAATTGTAAATATGATAGCTGGTAAATGTACCATGGGGGGGTAGCCATAGGAACAGTCCTGACTGAAGGCCCAAGCCCCTCAGCACTACTAGAGTCTGTGTCCTGTTCTGTAACAGGCCGCCCATTGTTCCCAACCACTCTTAAACCCACAACATCACTCACTATATCCTGCTGGCTTGGTGTTTCGGGTACAGTACCTGTAGCGACGCTGAAATCTTGATATGCCTGTTCCTCTGTTGCTTTCTGGGTAACTTTTCCTGATCTTGTGGTCTCCATGTCAACCACCTGCACCATTGATACTCCAGTTGGTACATTTTCCTGTGGTATTCCATCTGGCTCAGAAATGCTCCCCCTCAACAACTCCCATTGGAGCCGTTCCTTTCGCTGTTGATGCTGCATTTCTTCCTCCTGTAGCAACCACTGTATTTCCATCGTGGTCAGATCTGCAGCTCTCCATTCCTCAAGCACATTTCCTGGTGGCTCTGTTGCTCCGGTAAGGATATTTGAGTCATGCTGTGCTCCATGAAACTCCTCCGGTGCCAGCTCAAAACTTTCCTCGATAGCATCAAAATGTATGGTCTCTAAGGGTTCCAAGACCAGGGAGGAGACCCTCTCCCCAGTCACTCGTGCATCCATCTTCTCTGACGAACGGGCTGAACTGGCCATCACAGCACCAGTCTCAGCACCCCCTACCGCAGAGTAGGGGAATTTTATTGAAGAAATGGACTTCATTACAAACAAATTACAAATCATAATACAAAATAAAGAATATAACCACATTTTATCACATCCTATACATAAATACTAATTAACAGACATAATAATTAACTTAAGAAATTCCCTTTGTTTACATGGAGAAACAACATTCTTGCCCAGAGATTATTACCCCACCATCATTTTTTCCCCTTTTTACATTGTCCAAAAATCACAATTTACCCATAAATGCTTCATTTTTTTGGGTGAAAATCTTACTGCATCCAGTTCCCTAGTTTTACTGACAGCTTTCTGTATATTATTCAGTAGGTCTCTATGTGTTATACTTTTTTGTTGCAGGACCCAAACACATCTAGATCGCCAAATATAATACTTAATTATCCCTAACACTATATACACTGCATCTGTATGATACCTACTACCTGTAGGCCCAAACAACAATGCTTGAAAATCCATTTTTGAAAATTGGGGCTAATTCCAAACCTCTGACAATAACTCCCAAAAGGGAGTAATATATGCACACTCAATAAGTGTTGCTGCTTTTCTAATGTATTCCCACAATTATACCTGGGGCAGTATCTCTCATCATGCTGCTTTTTGCTTATTATTATCCTTTACACTTAAGCAACCAAAATTACTCAACCAAATGCAATCCCAGGCAAAGGGTGGAATCCTAGGATTAGATAACCGAACCAAAATTACTGGAATCTGAAAAATAGGGCAACCAGGAAATTGCAGTACTGATTTACATTCGTCCGATAACATTGCCCTATATATGGATTTTTTATCCATTGTCTGAAGATGTCCCACTGTAATACCCCACTTCAAAGCAGCTTTTATGCTCTCTAGCCCATATATTGTCATATTTACGATACTATTCAAATCTCTGGGCTTTTAAGTCCCCAAGGCCCAAGACTAGGTTTTAGTACTCGACTAAAATTGTAAGCAAAAAAGATACTTAAATAAAAAGCCACCGGATGGATCATATCTATCCCTCCCTGAGAAATAGGCCGATAGGTGAATTCCCTTTTTATTGGGTTCATGCTAGACCCCCAAAAAGCCTGGAAGAACACATTATATAGAGCAGTCATTACCTCTTGGGGAGGGAGAAAAATATAACTAAAGTATAAGAAAATTGGAACTAAAAGAGTTTTTATTAAGACAACCCTTTATTTCTTGGACAGCTGTAGCCCCTTCCAACCACCCACTAACCTATTTGCCCTTTTTAAACATTTTTCCCAATTTGGAATAGCAGTTTCACCTGGACCACAATCAATACCTAAATAGTAATAAGTTCTGCTTCCACCTGAACCCCTGCTATTTGTCTGTCCGGAGGGAGGAGGTGTTCCCAACAATAACATCCTTACTCTTGATTTTAGAGCCAGAAACAACAGAGTATTCCTCTAATAATACAGTTAGCATTTGTGTTGCTACACAGCATGTGTGGCGCCACAGTCAAGACCAAGTCATCTGCATAGGCCAAAACTTTTATTGCCGGTGCACTTGGTGTCACTACTATCCCTTCCAATTCCTCCAAGGGTATTAATTTACGAATTAAAATGTCTATTCCGAACGTATACAGAAGGGGGCTCAACGGGCATCCCTGCCTAACCCCTCTGAAGACCTTACTATATCTGCCATACCACCCATTCACATTGGGCACAGTAGTGGCCCCTTGGTACATGTCCTGTATCCACTTAACAAACATATTTGGAACCCCATACTCTTTCAAAACTGGAAAAAGGAAAGCCTGGGGAAATCTATCAAAGACCTTCTCCTGGTCAAGGCCCAACACATACCCTTACAAATCATCTAATTCCCCTCTACTAAAAATCTCCCTTAGTAAAATCAAGTTAT
This sequence comes from Neoceratodus forsteri, assembly GCA_016271365.2. Lineage (NCBI taxonomy): Eukaryota > Metazoa > Chordata > Ceratodontiformes > Ceratodontidae > Neoceratodus > Neoceratodus forsteri. Next base: position 1,470,472,805 of record CM057450.1, on the reverse strand, counting down.
CTTGCTGTCTGCACCCTGGAATAGCACAGGATTGAGTAGGACTTATTAAGTAACCCGAAATTCTAGAAAGTCTAGCTAACAAAACTTTACTTAGGATTTTTAAATCTGTGTTTAGCAGACTCAATGGACGCCAGTTGTTAATGTCTGACCCATCTCTTTTTTTCTGAATTAAAACTAAAATTGCTTCCTGCATGGACGCTCCTTATTCCCCAGTAGCCAAAATTTGATTAAACAGAATAACTAGGGCCGGAGCCAAATCCTCAATATCCTTTTTGTAAAACCCTGAACTCAACCCATCTGTGCCAGGGGCATACTGTGAGGGTAATTGGGATATAGCCAACTTAACCTCTTCCAGAGATACTGCAGAGGTCAATGTTGCCACATCCCATTCTGCCACCTGGGGGAGCTCTAATGCTTCTAAGTGATCAGAAGAATCGTGAAAGGGAGGTGGATAACCGAAAAGACCTTCAGTATACTTCTCTAACCCTTTCAATAATTCCTGTGGGGAGTGTACCTGCTGCCCTGTACTCGATGTGAGGCCCTTGATAACCCTGCTGTCCACCCTGTTCTTGCATTCCTTATAGGGATCCGAGGAATGTTTATGAACCTTAGTACTAAATCTGAGTTCTTGATTTAGGGATTTTGCTCTGTTGTACTGAAGGTCCATCATTATGTTTGCTTGCACACATGTGCAAGAAACATAGTGCCATCATCCGAGTTTTCGGAGGTGTGGCAGTCGTCTTCCAATTCAGTCAGTGTGTTTGCAGGTGCGGCCGCAGTTCTCCAACGAATGCTGCAGCTGTCTATGACAGCAGTTGAAAATGCAGTGCTGTACAGTTGAAAGGGAGAGCTCCACTTCAGTGAGCAGTGCTCCCCCTCTACACACATGCACACACGCACGCACGCATATTGCTTGCTCATGCGCCCCCCCACACACATATTGTACGGCCGACAGGGGTGCCCAATCCCCAGTTGGCTCTACACCCCCAAAAAAGCTTTCCAGGTGCCACGCTGGGAGCCCACCCCAGTGTGGCAAAAATGTTATAGCCGACGAGGGTGCTCAATCCACCGTCAGCTCCAGGCCCCCAAACAACCTTTCTAGCTGCCACACTGAGAGCTCACCTCATGCGTGGCAAACGCCTCTGTCGTCTTCCTAAAAACCCCAAAAACATGTAAACAAAAAGTTCCTTTGGCGGTCTCCTGCCCACCTACCTGCGCGCCCTGCCTCCCACCCTCACCCCTATACTTACCTCCGAAGCTTGGCGTGGCGATCTTGGTGGACCGAGTGCACGTCTGCACTCTTCAAAGCCGACCGCGAACTGAAGAAATGCCGGTAAGCTGTATAATACAATAAATAGGGGGTTTTCAACTTTAATGCTTATCTCAGGCATTGTTTGGATTTTGGCACCAAATTTTCAACATGGGGTTTTTGGGACCCCTCCTCATGAATTCTTGAACTGTCATGGCATTAATCGGGCCCGAAGGGTGATTTTGCAGTCACTGCACAAAATTACCTTTTGGGACTGATTAATGAGACAACAGTGCCAGTGTTCATAAGGTGGGCTTTCAAAAAGCCTATGTTGCAAATTTGGTGAAAAATTTCCTAAAATAAACTGTTTTAACATGCGTTGCGCAGTTCTCACGATGCTCATAAGTTCAAAATTTTTAATATTTGCACTCTGGATTTTCAACATTGCCATTTTACCACACCTCCTTATGAGCAGTACAGCTGTCATTTTCACATCTCGCCCAAAATGTGTTTCCACGCTGGTAGCGCACAATGGCGCAGTGGGTGTGCGAAATCAATATATGGGACACATTAAGAATATCACAGTGACCCTGTTCATGAGCAGAGGTCTTAAAATGGCTATGTTGAAAATTTGGTGACAAAAGTCCATTAAATGGTTGTGTTATGAGTGAGCATTGCGTAGTTTCCACGCACCCTCGTAAGTTCATGAATTTGTAATATTTTCAGTCCAGATTTTCACCAATGGCATTTTTCCACACTTCCTTATGAACAGTACAGCTGTCATTTTTCACAACATGACCAAAATGTGTTTCCCTGCATGTAGCGCACAATGGCGCAGTCGGTGTGTGCAATCAATGTTTGGGACAGATTAAGAAAATCACAGTGACACTGTTCATGAGCAGAGGTCTTAAAATGGCTGTGTTGAAAATTTGGTGAAAAATTCCCAAAAATGACTGTTTTAGGAGTGCACGCTCGCAAGTTTGCGAATTTTTAATATTTGCACGCCAGATTTTCAACATTGCCATTTTATTACACTTCCTTATGAGCAGTACAGCTATCATTTTTCACATCTCGCCCAAAATGAGTTTCCACACATGTAACACACAATAGTGCAGTCGGTGTGTGAAAGCAATGTTTGCGACATATTAAGAAAATCACAGTGACACTGTTCATGAGCAGAGGTCTTAAAATGGCTATATTGAAAATCTGGTGACAAAAGTCCATACAATGACTGTGTTACGAGTGAGCATTGTGCAGTTTCCACGCACCCTTGTAAGTTCAAGAATTTGTAATATTTTCAGTCCAGATTTTCACCAGTGGCATTTTTCCACACTTCCTTATGAACAGTACAGCTGTCGTTTTTCACAACATGGCCGGAATGTGTTTTCACACTTCAGCGCAGAAATGCGTGGTCGCTTTGGGAAATCATTGTTCGGGACAGATAAAGAAAACCACAGTGACATGTTCATGATCAGAGGTCCCAAAATGCCTGTGTTGACAATCTGCTGTAAATCCCCAAACTAATTACATTATGGGTGTGCGTTGCACGGTTTCTACATACGCTCGTGACTTCACCAGTTTTTTTAATATTTTCACTGCAGATTTTCAACATTGCCATTTTTTACACCTCCCCATGAACAGTACAGCTGTCATTTTTCACATCCTGTTCGGAATGTGTTTTTGCACCTGTGGTGCTAAATGCCGTAGTCGCTGTGCAAAAGCAGCTTTCATAGAAACATAGAAACATAGACTTTGACGGCAGATAAGGACCACTTGGCCCACCCAGTCTGCCCATTTCCCTACCTACTGGATAAGCTGCAGATTCTAGTTAACCAACAGCCTATTTCCTGCAACCCCCCACTATAATTGCCTTATGTCTGTCCCATGCATGTTTGAATTCCTCCACTGTTTTAGACCCCACAACCTCTCCAGGAAGGGTTCCATGGCCCACCACTCTCTCCGTGAAAAAGAATTTCTCACATTACCCCTGAGCCGTCCCCTCTAACTTTAAATTGTGCCCCTTGTTCTTACACATCTCTTTTCTGAAAGATGCTACCCTCTTGGACTTTGTTGATTCCTTGTGGTACTTAAAAGTTTCTATCATGACCCCCGTCCCTCCTTTCATCAAGGGTATACATATTAAGCTCTCTCTCTCTCTCTTCATATGGTTTCTGATGTAGACCCTGCATCATTTTAGTTGCCCTCCTCTGGACTGCTTCCATCCTGTCTATGTCCTTGCTAGATGAGTCTCCCAAAACTGCACGCAGTACTCAGATGGGGTCTCACCAACTGTCTGTATAGAGGGATAACCACTTCCCTTTTCTACTTGTGATGCCCTCCCTATGCATCCCAGTATCCCCTGGCTTTCCTTACTGACTTCTCACATTGCATACCCACCTTTAGGTCATCTGATATGACTACACCCAGATCCTTTCCATTATTCTTGTTGTTAGTACCTCCCCTGCTATTGTGTACTCTTCTCCTGGATTTTTATTTCCCAGGTGCATTACTTTGCACTTCTTTGCATTGAATCTAAGTTGCCATATGTCTGACCATTCCTCCAACCTTGCCAAGTCCCTTCTCATCCTTTCTACCCCCCCTTGTGTATCAACTCTGTTACAGATCTTTGTGTCATCCTCAAAGAGGCATACCTTTCCTTCCAGACCCTCTGCAATGTCACCTATAAAGACGTTAAAGAGGACTGGACCCAGTACTGAGCCCTGAGGTACTCCACTAGTAACCCCCCTTTCTTCAGAATGTGTTCCATTCACTATTACCTTCTGTGTCCTGTTGTGCAGCCAGTTTTCTACCCAGGCTACCACCCTGGGACCCACTCCCAGGCTGGCTAACTTGATTATTAATCTTTTGTGCGAGACTGTGTCAAATGCCTTGCTAAAGTCTAGGTAGACCATATCCACAGCCCTCCCTGGTCTATTACTTTGGTCACCCAGTCAAAGAAATCGATTAGATTTGTCTGACATGACCTTCCTGCTTTGAATCCATGCTGCTTTGGGTCCAGTGCCCCGCTGGCCTCTAGGTACTCAACAATTCTTTCTTTCAGAAGTGATTCCATCATTTTCTCCACCACTGAGGTCAAACTAACAGGTCTGTAGTTTCCTGCTTCTGTCTTGCTCCCACTTTTGTGAAGGGGAATCACATCTGCCCTCCTCCAGTCTTCAGGTACCACCCCATCTTCCCATGATTTGTTAAAAAGTGTGGTTAGTGGTGTCAATAGGTCCTCCCTTAGCTCTTTTAGGATTCTAGAGTGAATCCCGTCAGGCCCCATTGCTTTGTCCACCTTGAGTTTTAGAAGTTCTTTCAGTACTCTTTCTTCTTTAAATGGACTGGTATCAACCTCACTATCCAGAGTGCTTCTACTGTTTGGTTTAGGTAACTCCTCCTCTTCTTCTTTTGTGAATACTGAGCAAAGTATTCATTCATTATCTCTGCCTTTTCACTGTCACCCTCCCACCTCCCTCTCCTTTATTAATCTTCCCTATCCTCCCTTAACCTTTTATGTTCCCTAATGTACCTATAAAGGTTTTATCCCCCTTCTTAACTGAGTTGGCTATCCTTTCCTCAGTTTGGGCCTTTGCTTTTCTGACTGCCTTCCCCACTTCTTTCTGCTTTAATTGATACAGTTCCCTGTCGTGCTCTGTCTGTGATTCCTTATACTTTTTGAATGCAGCCTTTTTCTCCTTAACCTTCCCTGACACTTCTTTTGAGAGCCATAGTGGTTTTTTATTCCGCTTTGTTTTCTTTATTTGTTTCACACAAAGGCTTGTTGCCTCCATGATGGCAGTTTTGATTTTTCTCCATTGTTCTTCCACCCCTCCTTTCTGGCCATTTGCTAATGCATTCCTCATGTATTCACCCATTTTGCCAAAGTCAGCCCTTCTAAAGTCCAGTATCCTTGTATTTGTATGGCTTGTCTCCATGGTTGTGTTTATTGTGAAGCACACTGTGCAGTGGTCATTTGTTCCCAGGTGTCTACTGACTTCTAAGTTTGTGATCCTCTCCATTTGAGAGTACCAGGTCTAATATTGCTCCCTCCGAGTGGGTTCCACCACTAGCTGTCTAAGGCATGCTCCCTGTAGGAGCATCGAGAATGACCCTGCTCTTGGATGTGGCTGCAGTCCATGTCGCCCAGTTAACATCTGGCATATTCAGGTCCCCCATCAACAGTATCTCCCCTTTTAAGCCATTTTGAGAATGCCCTCTATCATTTTCTTGTCCATTTCCTCTCCTTGACACGGGGGTCTTTCGGCCTTTCGGCTAACAAACTGATATTGCCACTGTTTATGAGGTGGGGGTCACATAAAACTCATGTTGAAAATTTGGAGTGAAAATACCAATGAATGCCTGAAGTGTTAAGGTTTCTGACCATAATGCCCCACCCTGTAGAGAATGACAGGCATCAGGGGTGTGACTTGGGATTCTCGCCTGTAATGTTCATACCATTCCACCCCCACCCACACCCTGCAGCCACTGAGAGGCATTGAGGTGTGCCTTGGACTCTTCAGCCCCAAAGTTCACACCATTCTCCTGTACCGCACCCATCTCACCATATTTCCTGATTGAATGGGGTGCGCATAAGGGCCAAAGACCCCAAGGCACACCGTGACACTTGTCAGTGTCTGCAGAGTAGGGTGTGGTGAAATGGCATGGCCGTTATGCCTGACGACCCAAAGGCACATCCCAATGCCTGTCAGTCTCTGCAGGATGGTGGTGGGGTTGGCTTCAGTTCAATACTTCACTGCCATTTCTATTATGCAGCTCTGTAACTCCTGCACTACCAATGCCAATGCCAGCAAGCAAACATTCGGCATTGATAAATGCTTGTTTCTTTCTTGGTGTTACTAATTAAAGAGCCATAATCATGCGTGGTGCTTTCAGACTGAGAGATCAGATGCTGCAAATATTGGCGAAGCCACAAATAATGCAGGTAATCTTTATTTGCTACCTGTTGAGATCTCTGTTGAAACATGCTCCGGACTATTGCTTTTGTGTCCTCCCACCAATCTTGTAACTTCTCATAAAGCTCTACCACACAGAGCCTAGCTCTCCAGTGTTGTCCCCAAATTTTATCCATCCCCAGATCTTCTAAAAGGGACTGATTAAGCAACCATTTATTTTTTTACAGTGGGTGGCAGAGTCCCAAGGTATACTGGCTGTCAATGCCACATGGTCAGAAAATTCAAAAGGGCAAGTAGAAACTTCTAGAATCTCTAGAACTGCGGATGTAAATATAAAATCAATATGCATCTTAAGTTGCCCTCTAAAGAAAGTAAACCTCCCTGTGGGATGTAATTTCCTGTACACATCTATCAAACAGGCCGTATCAATTATCTGTTTTAATGTAGAGGAATCACAATACAGTTTATTAGTTTGTAAACCTCTATCCATTCTACTTAACCCACAGTTAAAGTCCACCAACCATATTAAGAGTCTAGAAGAATGTAAAAAGGGCTGCACCTCTTTAAATAAAGCCACCCTCTGTACTTTAGTTTGGGGAGCGTAATTCACAATAAGGCAAAATCTCTCTGTTAAAAAGGAAAGGTCAAACAACATGGCCCTTCCAGGATGAATATCTACTAACCTTGTAGCTGAGAATTTAGGGTGTCCAAAGGAAACCGAGAGAGGCACTAGGGATGGGGGGCACTGGGGGATGGGCTAAGGCTCAAAAATCGTTTTAACCTCTATGCCCATTGGTAGAAGAGGGCTGTGTGGGGGAGGAAGAGAAGGAAAGGAGGAGGAGGAGGAGGAGGAGGAGGATGATGATGTTGCTGCTGGTGTAGCTGGGGCAGGGACGGATAGAATGGGTGTAGAGGGAAAGTGTCAAGGGCATAATAGAGGGGGTCCCGGTCAGGTTGGGGGAAGAGAGGTAGGAGGGGAGGGGAGAAGAGAAAGGAGGATCAGGGGAACAAGGAGGAGGCTGATGGTACTGAAAGAACTCTTAAAACTGAAGGTGGATAAAGCAGTGGGGCCTGATGGGATTCACCCCAGAATTCTAAAAGAACTAAGGGAAGAACTAGTAACACCACTGACTATACTTTTTAAGAAATCATGGGAGGATGGTGTGGTACCTGAGGACTGGAGAAGGGCGGATGTGATTCCCCTTCACAAAAGTGGGAGCAAGACAGAGGCAGGAAACTGCAGACCTGTCAGTTTGACCTCAGTGGTAGGGAAAATTTATTTCTATTTTAATTTATTTATTTGTAAAATCAGTTTACAACCTTTGAGCCAGAGGCTTGTTTCCAAAGGTACTTCATCACATAAAGACATACATTGTGTTTTTAGTTACATAGCGTAGGTTTGCAAAACAATAGGCGTTCAACAGAGGCGTCACGTCATATTGTGGTCAGACAAATACATTTGGGTTACAGGGTACATGTAAGTTGAGAACAGGTTAACACAAGTTGGTATCAATAGTGAGCAATCTAGTAGGTAAACACTGAAACAGCTGGTACTGGCCGGGTTAAACATAAGCATGATGTACAGGGAAGTGGTGGTGGGGATGGCTAGGTGGAGAGCCCGCCCGGAGGGCGTTGTCAAGAGAAGTAGAGGTGGAGGCAGCTTTCAGAGACAGGAGCAGTTACGAGTGTTGATGATGTGGTTTCGAAGGGTGGTTTTGAACTTAGAGATGGTGGTGGCATTGGAGATGGGGGCAGGAAGAGAGTTAAACCAGGTTGGGGCTCAATAGCAGAAGGACCTCTGGCCACGGCTGGTTCTTGATCTGTAGTGGGAGGGCTCTGGTGGATGGATGCCGTTACCCCGGGGGGGAGGGGAGAGCCTGAGTAGGGTTTTTTTGTGAGGAGACAGGTTTGGTATTGAAGCCGTTCATCCAGGGTAAGCAATTTGGCCTCAACATACAGCTGACAGGTGTGAGTGAGCCTGGGGGCACCAGTAATCAATCTGCAGGCTTTGTTCAGGGTTAAGTGAATTTTTTGAGTGCAGTGGTGTCGCGGCAGCACCATACACTGGTAGGCCATAGTCTACAAGGGACAGAAGCGGATGATGTAACAGCGAGCGGAGAGCATTAGGGAAGGCAGGTTCTATGGGGAGGAAGAGAATGCCCAAACAGATGTTAGTGGTGGATGTTAGGCGTCATGGTTGTGAAATGTGAGGGCTGAGTCGAAGAACTCCTAAGGTATTTGTAAGGAGCAGACTTGTTCCAGTGGCTGATTGGTACTTGGAAGGATATAGAGTGGGTGGTTGTTAGCTTTGTTTTGGGGGTGGGAAAAGAGCATAGCTTTGGTCTTTTAAGATTGATGACAAGTCTGCGCCTTAAACCAGGCTTCGCACTGTTGAAAGACTGCTGTAGGGTGTCCTGGAGGGAGATGGGATTATGTGGTGGCAAAAGGACAGCGTCATCTGCATACAGTAGAATTTTGCCAGGGCAAGCACTGGGCAGGGTGTTCAGATAGGCGAGAAGAGAAGGGGCCCAGGATGGAACCTTGGGGACCCCAGAGTGAATGGGGCGGGTATCGGAGAGTGTGCTATTGATTTTACACACTGCGATCAGAGTCAAGATAGCTTGTACACCATGCTAAGGGGCCAGCCGAGAGACCAGTGTGGCAGAGTGCATTCAGCAGAAGTGGATGGGAGACGGTGTCGAAGGCCTTTGAGAGGACTATGAACACTGCACCAGCTAGGGAGCTGGTATCCAAGGAGGAGTGTAGGAAGTTGGAGAATTCAATTAGGGCAGTGCTGGTACTGTGACCAGCACGGAAGCCATGTTGCTCTGGGCATAGAATGTTATGCTTAGTCAGATAATCAGTGATTTGAAAATGATGGCATCACTGCTGAAAGAAAGAATTGTTGAGTACCTAGAGGCCAGCGGGACACAGGACCCAAGGCAGCATGGCTTCACAGCAGGAAGGTCATGTCAGACAAATCTAATTGATGTCTTTGACTGGGTGACCAAAGCAGTAGACCAGGAAGGGGCTGTGTGTGGACATGGCCTACCTAGACTTTAGCAAGGCATTTGACACAGTCCTGCACAAAAGATTAATAAACAAATTAGCCAGACTGGGAGTGGGTCCCAGGGTGGTAGCCTGAAAACACTGGCTGGACAACAGGACACAATGGGTAATAGTAAATGGAGTCCATAGTGAAGAAAGGAGGGTTACTAGTGGTGTTCCATGAGTTCAGTTACTGGGGCGGTTCTTTTAATGTCTTTATAAGTGACATTACAGAGGACTAGAAGGAAAGTATGTCTCTTTGCAGATGACACAAAGATTTGCAATAGGGTTGATACGCAAAGTGGGGTGAAAAGGATGAAAAGGGACTTGGCAAGGCTGGAGGAATGGTCAAATGTATGGCAGCTTAGATTCAATGCAAAGAAGTGCAAAGTAATGCACCTGGGAAACAAAAACCCAGGGGAAGAGTACACAATGGGAGTGAGATACTGACAATAACAAAAATGGAAAGGGACCTGGGGGTAGTCATATCAGATAACCTAAAGGTGGGTGAACAATGTGAGAAGGCAGTAAGGAGGGCTGGGGGGACACTGGGATGCATAAGGAGAGGCATCACCAGTAGAAAACAGGAAGTTGTTGGCCCTCTGTACAGACAGTTGGTAAGACCACATCTGGAGCACTGTGTACAGTTCTGGAGACCCCATCTCTGCAAAGACATAGACAGGGTGGAGGCTGTCCAGAGGAGGGCAACCAAAATGGTGCAGGGTCTGCACTAGAAGACATATGAAGAAAGACTAAAGGAGCTTAAGATGTATAGCCTCGAGGAAAGGAAGGAGAGGGGGGACATGATAGAAACTTTCAAATACCTCAAGAGAATCAACAAAGTCCAAGAGGAAGCATCTTTCAGAAAAGAGATGTGCAAGAACAAGGGGCACAATTTGAAGATAGAAGGGGACGGCTCAGAGGTAATGTGAGGAAGTATTTCTTCACAGAGAGGGTTGTAGATGCATGGAACAGCCTTCCTGAGGAGGTCGTAGAGTCAAAAACAGTGGGGGAATTCAAGAATGCACAGGACAGACATAAGGCAGTTCTAGTGGGGGGTAGGAGGAAGTAGGCTGTTGGCTAACTAGAATCTGCAGCTTATCAGTTAGGTAGGGGAATGGGCAGCCTAGGTGGGCCATGCGGTCCTTATCTGCCATCAAATTCTATGTTTCTATGTTTCTATGTATGGAACAGGGGAGCATGACAGGCAGGAAGGCGCAGGACGTAAATGGGATGATAGCAAGCAGAAAGCCAAATAGGCAACCAGATAGGATGGATGGATTAGTAAGGAGTGGGGAAAGAGATACAGAGAAAGATACTCGGGTGGGGGGATAAAGAAGGCCAGGACACAGGTAGAGGAGGTGACCAGGGACAATAGTGAAGGGGCTACCATCAACATCCAGATTGTGGGAGGTGCGAGGAGCCGGTTGAGGGGAGAATCCGGACGAAGGGATGAGGAGGGGCATGGAAGGAGGGGGAACCCGAGGGGTGAACAGGAAGGCAAGGAAGAAGTTAGAATACTTCTATTGGGGGACTCCATGATCAGAGGCATACAATGGGAGGGGCAGGAAGAGGGTAAAAGCTGTCTGATCAGAACCAAATGCCACCCAGGCCTGACAGTGCACAAGGCCAAGCACGAGTTGTTTTCACTGGCAAGGAAACGCTGGGGGACCCCGGACATTCATGTACACTTGGGGACAAATTACATAAATGATAATAGTGAACTAGAAATTCAGGCAAGGTTCGGGGAGTTGGCCAGGGTATGTCTTTCCATAGGCTGTAAGATCTCCTTTTCAGAAATCCTGCCAGTGCCAAGGGCTAGTGGGGAAAACAAGATGAAGATTAGGGAGATAAATCAGTGGCTTAGGGAGTGGTGTGGGGAATTGGGATATGGCCTGGTGGGGGACTGGGGGGAGACCTGGGAGGATAACGAGCTGTATGCTAGGGACAGGCTCCACCTTAATTTGGAGAGGAAGGAAATTCTAAAGCTCAAACTAGCTGGGTTAATCAATGAAAGGTGGGGTTTAAACTTGTGAAGGGGGGAGGGATCAAAAAAGGACAGTGCCAGCAGATACGATAAATGAGGGACATGGTCTCCACTCCTCTAGGGGGCTAGGGAGATATGGAACTGGGTCACCAGGTAGGGTGCAGGAGCTAAGAAATGGGAGCTCAAGGGGGAGAAAGGAGAGGAGGGAAAAGGGGTGGGGAGTGGTCCTGATAAATGCCAGGAGCTTAGGAAATAAAATGCCTGAGCTCCAGGCGATGCTAGTTGAGGGGGAGGTAGATGTGGCAGCAGTCGCTAAGACCTGGGCCACTCAAGAGCACAAGTGGGACCTAAATCTGGAGGGCTACACTATGTTCAGAAAAGATAGGGGGGAGGGAAGGGGTGGTGGTGTAGCACTGTTAGTCAGAAATGGCTTGGGTATTGGAGGCGTAGAGGAGGCAGAGGGGAATGTGGAGGCTATTTGGGTCACCTTGCTGATGCAGGGGGGTAAGAGAGTAAAGGTTGGAGTGGTATACAGACCACCAGCACTGGCGGAGGTCCTAGAAGAAAGTTTGGTGGCAAATCTCGAGGGACACTGTAGATTAGGAAAGGGAAGGGTACTAATAATGGGGGACCTCAACATGCCATGAACAGACTGGGGGACTATGACATCACCAGTGGCCAGAGAGCAGAGGCTGCTGGATGTCTTCCAGGATGCGTTTCTGACACAACAGGAGGGTGAGGCAACTAGGGAGGCCCGGACACTGGATGTTGTCCTGGTAGACAGTGATCAGATTAGTGGCCTAGAGGTGAGGGACCCATTGGCTAGGAGTGATCACGCCACATTCTGGTTGTTTCTGGACCTGGGGGGGAGGAAGGCTGATCAAGGACGGTAGTAGCCGACTTTAGGAGTGCAGACTTCAGGGAGATGGGAAGGATCCTTAAAGATCATCTAGACAGGATAAGGCTGGATATGGATGCTGACAGCAGCTGGGGGATCATTAGGAGGGGAATACAGGAGGTTACCAGATCTTGCACAAGGGAAAGGCGTAAGTTTGGTAAGGCCAGAAAACCCTGCTGGTGGACCTGGGAGGTACAGGAGGTGGTGAGGGAAAAGAAGGCGGCCTATAGGTGCTTCAAGTGGTCAAGGAGTGAAAGGGATCAGGAGGAATATGAGCTGAGAGCCAAGAGAGTCACCAGAGTGGTGAGAGCAGCTAAGGCAAAAAAGGAGCAGTCCTTGGCCAGTAGGATCCAGAGGGGGGGACAAGGGGTTCTTTAGATACATAGGGGAAAAAAGGAAAGTAAGGGGGCAGATCAGCAAGATAAGAATAGAGGATGGTTGGGCAGAGGAGGCGGGGGAACAGGCAGAAGTCCTAAATGAGTACTTTGCCTCAGTTTATACCAGGGGGGATGGAGGGGCTATGTCTTGCGAGGGGACCGGGGGCTAACCAGAGCAAGGGGTGAGACTGGTAGAGTCCAAGGGCCCTGATGGGTCTGGAGAAAGGGAGTGGCCACCACAAACAGGTGAGGACCCAGCAGTGCATGGTGAAAAAGGGGGAGGACGAGGCTGAAATCCCAGTAGAGAGAATAAGGGAAGCCCTTAGGTCCCTTCGGATGGAGAAAGCACCTGGGTAAGATGAGATACATCCCAGGGTGCTGAGAGAACTGGTGGATGTCCTGGCAGTCCCTCTAGCAGAGCTTTTCAACATCTCTCTGAGGACTGGGTGGGTGCCCCAAGACTGGTGGGTGGCCCATGTCGTGCCGATTCAAAAGGGGGGATCAAGAGAGGAGGCAGGAAATTACAGGCCCATTAGCCTGACATCAGTGGTCAGCAAGGTGATGGAAGGTATTGTCAAGAAAAGGCTAGGGGGGTTACTGAAGCAAACTGGGTACTTGGACGATAGGCAGCATGGCTTTGTCATGGGAAGATCGCTCCAGAAAAATCTTGTTGAGTTCTATGACTGCGTAACGAGGGCCCTGGACGAAGGTAGGCCAGTGGAAGTCCTCTTTCTGGATTTTAGCAAGGTGTTTGATTCGGTACCCCACAGTGGCCTGCTGGCTAAGCTGAAGGAAATGGGGGTAGGGAGACAGTTGCTAAGATGGATAGGAAATTGGCTCTCTGAGCGTACTCAGAAAGTGGTGGTTGGAGGGTTAGCCTCATCCCCAAGGTGGGTTACTAGTTGGGTTCCCCAGGGGTCAGTACTGGGGCCATTCCTGTTCAATGTCTATATCTCAGACATCAGGAGTGGGATCAAGAATGAGATGAGTCTCTTTGCAGATGACTCAAAGCTGGGTGCAGTGGTGGAAGGGGATGAGGGAAGGGTGGCCTTGCAGGAGGACCTGGAGGCTCTGGAAAGGTGGTCGGGAAAATGGAAACTAAAATTCAATGTGGGGAAGTGCAAGGTTCTGCATCTGGGAGTCAGAAATCCAGGCCAGGGGTATGCCCTGGGAGGAAGCATGATTCAAGTCACGGAGGGTGAGAGGCACTTGGGGGTAGTGGTAGATTTCAAAATGAACAACTTGAAGACCTGTAGAGGGGCAGCGGCAAGGGAAAATAGGATGCTGGGATGCATCATCAGGGGGATTACCTCCAGAAAGGTGGAAGTGATCCTTCCACTGTACAACTGCTTGGTTAGGCCACACCTCAAGTATTGAGTACAATTTTGGAGACCACATTTAAAGAGGGACATTACACTCCTAGAGAGGGTAAAAAGGAGGGCAACCAAAATGATCTGGGGCCTGGGGAGAGGACCTATGAGGAGAGGCTCAAGTAGCTTGACATGTACACCCTGGAGGAGAGGAGGGACAGGGAGACATGATAGAGGTCTTTAAGTACATGAAAGGGATCAATAAAGGAGGCCCAATCAGGGTGCTCCAAAGGAAGGAGGTGGGGCAACAAGAGGTCACGGTGTAAGCTGGAAGGGGGCAGGCTCAGAGGGGAGAGGAGGAGATGTTATTTCACTGAAAGGGTGGTGGAGCCATGGAACGCACTGCCCAGGGAGCTGGTAGTGATGGAGACTGTGGATGGGTTTAAGAGGGGATAGGACAGATACAGGAGGAGGGTAAATCTAACCAGGCTAAAGTTACCAACAGTCCCTATTTTCCCAGGACAGTCCCTATTTTAGGCAGCATGTCCCAGTGTCCCCACAAGTTTTGCAAAATGTCACTTTTGTCCCTTTATTTGCTTACTTGACCCAGTTTTGTCCCTTTTAATTTTTGTTGACTGCTAATCTGCGAGTGACAGTTATTTCAGCACCACTGTTGCACTACTCAGGCTGGACAGCAGTTTGCAACTTAAGCTCCTGTGCCTGTGCCTGTGTTGTACTGCAGGCTTGTCAGTGGGAGCACAGTAAAGCATGTTGCTTCCTGTTAGATTACACTGGGTAGTAGTGCAAACAAGCACATGTGGATGTCTGTCTGCCAGCAGCTTAGAGGGACTTCAGACAGAGAAGAGACCGGCAGCTGGAACTAAGGTACTCAAACCTGATCAGCTGTAGGGAAGTGTGTGAAAACAATCTGGTGTAGTGGGGGGAGGCACTGAAGTGAAGTTTGTTCAGCAAATGAGGTGAGTATGAGCAGGTTGGATGGGACTGTCAGAAGGAACAATACATGCAGCTTAAATGTCTGATCACAATTTAACGCAGGTTTGCTTCTAATGAACTTTCTGTACATCATGATTTGGAACTTGCTGCAGCAGAATGATGTATTGTTTTAATCTGAATGTTTGCTGTCGATGTTACTGTGGGGTGGCCTGGCCAGAGCAAGCAGCAAAATGTAACTGATAGTGCGCAGCGTTGGCGGCATTGCCCATGGGAGTGATACAGTGGTGTGGTGCGTGTGGAGTCATGGTCAGGATGGACTGTCCCAGTTTTAGGCATTGGAAAGTTGGTAGTTTTAGACCAGGCCCAATACAGGTGGAACATCTGGGACTGGGGACAGTATAACCCAATGTGGAGGGGGGGGGACACCAAAATTGGCCCTCAGTGCGGGTGCTGAAAATCGAGCAGACTCGAGAGACTGTTAGGCCTATTCTGCTGGCGTTTTAGTACTGTATGTTAGTATGTTAGAATACCTATACCATCACAAGTTTCTGTATCAGCTGACCAAAAGGAAGGCCCCAGAGTCCATTCCTTGGCTGACTGTTGAAGTTCAAAGTGGGTCTTTACCCTAGTATCCTGTATGCATATTACATCACTCTTAACATTTTTCAAAGAAAATAAAGCACCAGTATACTTTCTTTCACTTTTTATGCTATTTATGTTAAGGGTGGTAATGGTGAGTGAATGCATAAAGATAATGGGGAACAAAAATATGAATCCCATCACTAACAACATAGAAAGTTTAAGGGGTCCTGTTAATGTTCCGTCTCCTAATTCTTTTAGCTATGGAGTCCTCCGTCCCCCCCTTCAATATCAGTAGTAGAAGCAATCGAGGAGATATCCGTACCTTCCTCATCAGTATCTCCATCCTGGCTATCACTAGTAAGGGGCCCAAACTGGTTTCCTAATTTTAAGGGTGGGACCCCTCTACCCCTATCTTTTACAGGAGGAGGTTTCGGCATTCTCTTCCCCTGTCTATTCCTTTTCTTTTGTGCCGCAACTTTGAAGGGAGGTACCTTTCCACCTGGTGGGGGGGGAGGGATTTCATTCCCTGAATACTCCACATCTGGAGATGACTGCTGAATATCCTCTACCTGAGGAACAACCTGAGGAATGTCTGTAATAAGAAGGGTGACTATTCCTACATCCATCACTGTCTGGGTGGGGGGAATCTGGGTGATGTCCTCTGTGCTACACACTGAGCTGCAACCCTTTTAGCCTGCTGATGTTGGGCCTGGTTAATAAGTCCTTCATGTGAGGGTCAATCCTCCCTATTGTGAGATGCCAAAGGGAATTTCCCATATGCATGACCAGTTTGTTCACATAGGTTACACTTAAAAAGGTTTAGACAAGATGCTGCCAAATGGCCTTGTTCCAAGCAGTGGCTACAGAGTGGGGTGTCACATGCTGAGCTTAGATGCAACCTTGACCCACACTTAAAGCAGGACCTAGGCTTCCCGCTATAAAATATTGACCCTCGATCTTTTCCCAGAAAAAAAGAACTTGGCAAATGTACCAGTCCTGTGTTAGTAGAAATCAGCTTCACCTTTATTTTCCAGCTCCCATGCCAGATTTGTTCACTATTCAGGTTGGGAACTGGTCACCCCAATCTTTCACATCTTTGTCTTAACCAGAATAAAATGTCTTCAACATTTACACCCTCATTTCTGAACAATATATTTTTATTTATTTTATTTATTTTTATTTATTTGGTTTTTGTTGACCGGGTAAGTGCACTAGGCAAATTCTGCCTATTTTCAGGCACGACCCGGGGGAGGGGGGATACAGATGAATGCCAACTGACCTTGAACCAGATTAAGCTGTTGGTGGTATTTTTAGTGAATGGGGGAAATTTGGCCAGGACACCGGGGGAAACATCCCCACTCTTTTTGAGAAGTGCCATGGGATATTTAGCATCCACCTGAACTACCACCAGAACAGGCAGATGGGACCTCGGTTTAATGTCTCATCTGAAGGACGGCACCTCAGGAGTACAGCCCCCCCCCCCGTACTGCACTGTAGTATTGCATATTGATGGTTTTAACCGGAGGTTTAGTCAAGGGAACTGCATAGAAGGGGATCCATGCAGGAGTGTTTTTTAGTTTTTGATATACCTCCCAAAAACGATACAAACTGGAGACATTTTTGAAACTGGTGTTGTAGTTACCACTGCCCAAACTAATTAAGGCAAAAATTCTGATGAAAAAAACTTCATGGAAGTTTTTAACAACACTCTAGCAATATGTACCCTATCCGGGGGGTTTCTAATCCCCCTTTATACAGCAGGCATACTGCATTACACCATGGAGCAGGTTCATCCTTACTAGTAAACAAATCTGATCATTTAAATAGGGGTCAAGAGACCTCCCTTGCTGCACATTTTGTAGTGCCTCCGGCCTAGGCCCAAGGTGAACCACCTCATCCCTATCTTGCCCATTACTAATTGGGGCATCCCCCATACCTGTGATCACATTATTAGATACACTCTGCACAGTATCAGGCACAAGATCAGCATTACAGTTATCAGATGCAGTGTTTATATAATTACCCCGGGGTATGATGGAGCTCATCTCCTGTTCTGCGTTGGTGGCAACTGAGGTAGAAGCAGTCGAAACCATACATTGATACAAAGTATTGGTTGGATCTGGGGGTCCATTGTCCATTCTGCTCCTGTATCCAGCCGGCGTCCACAAGAGCTAATTCCAGGGACCAATTACTGAGCCTTATTCTGGCTGTTCCTGAAGAAATAGAGGTCTGGTTCTTTTGCTCAACAACCTGGTCATTCCAATCTTTTGAACTCTTTCTGTCTTTAAAGGAGTAAGACTGTACTCTGACCCCAGGTACTGCCTCTTGCAGTGTTCGATCCTACTGCATAGCACTGACCTGCTTCCCAACTCCAAGACGTTGTTTGTTATTTTTCCCTTTCTCTTTTGTGATTTAACTGCTGGTTGCTCTATTTCCTGTGGCTGTGGGCACACCGAGATTCTCTCCGTTTCATTGCCAGCCACATCCCTGTCCATGCAAGTTACCACCTCTTCGCTCAATTATTGTCTTGCAATGCTCAGCCTAGCACCTTCGGGACGAAGTGGTGAGCTATTAAATGTCTGGCCCTGGAGTCCCTTAATCATGGAGCTGTTAGTTTTAACAGCCACTCGCTCAGACAGCTCTTGCAGCGCTGCTTCTAATTTCAGCGCTTGCTGCAAAAGTTTTCTTTTCTCAGCCAACAATTGACGATGCTGCTCACCCTGTGAAGAGGGCCCTTCAGAGTCTGTTTGCTGCTCCACATCCACACTTTCATTCGTTCACATGTCTGGATTCACTGGACTGTCTACTCCTTGAATTTCTTCACCTTCACTAAAGCCAGCAACTGCCATCGCTAAATCAATGGTCTCCTGAGTAGATAAGACAGGAAAAGAGGCATTCTCCCCTGTCCCAGGCACATCCATCTTCCCTGCCACATCAGCACTACCTCCTCTGTCCTGCTCCAAACTGGTCTCCTCCATTTTGCTTGCAGGAAGTCAAGCCCCCTGCTGGCAGAGTAGGGGAATTTCCCTGGTGTCCTGGCCAAATTTCCCCCATTCACCAAAAATACCACCCACAGCTTAATCTGGTTCAGTTTCAGTTAGGTACCATCTGTATCTCCCCCCTCCCCCAGGACAAGGCTGAAAATAGGCAGAATTGTCTAGCCCTCTTTTCCTAGTCAATAAAATAAAAATAAATAAATGAATAAATAAAAGAGGGGATAGCAAAGGCAACATACCTCTGCAACAGGCAAGTAAGCATAAGCAAAAGGAAAAGGAGACCATTATGGTTCTCAAAGAGGTGGCTGGGAAGGTAAGGGCAAACAATTTAGCATTCAGGAGGTATAAGTAGATACAGAGGGAGGAGGATAGGGAGGTATATCAGAAGAAACGGTGGAAGACAGGGAAAGCAATTAGGAATGCAAAGGCGCAAATGGAGAAGAAAATAGCCCAGGCAGTAAGAGGAAAATACATTTTTCAGGTATGTAATTGGAAAGAGAAAGATCAGTGGAGGAAATAGTAAGGCTTAGAAGGGAAGGGGGGGAGTGTATGTAGGGGGACCAGGAAAAAGCAAACATCCTGATTGCATAAGAGCGTGGCTCTTCAGCATGGCGTTCCACAATTGCAGGGGTCCAGGTATTCTAAGATGTTCACAAATAAACAGGCTGTCCCAGCTGTAAGGCTGGGAGTGGTCGGGCATGCAAATTATAATAAGATTGTTGTTTTTCTTGAGTTCTTCTCAGTGTAGCATGCACATCAACTTCTGGGACTTTTGGTTTAAGTAGCTCAGATCTGATAGGCATCAAAGTTCTGGTTCTACGGCCCATAAGGAGCTGTGCTGGGGATCCTAGCCCCTCCAGTAGGGTATTTCTCAACTCTGAGTGCTAAATAAGGGTCTTAGTGGTCCACTTGTGCTTTCTTTAACAGTCTCTTTATTGTTTCAATGTTTTGGTGAATAGTGTATGAAGTCAGAGTGCTTGTGTAACGTAGTTTACTTTTTGGCTTTACTCTGTTCCCACCCTAGGTAGGGAAATCGAGTAGTGAGTATGGAATGGAAAGCCCAGTACCAAGGGTGAGCAGAGTGCCAGAGAAGGAGGTGGCGGGGTGGATGGGGGGTGTTGCATGACACTCTAATCAGGGGACTGCTGTAGGAGGCTGGTCTTTAAGTGGAATGTGGGAGGAGCTATTCCCTCACATTGAACCTTTTTATTTATTTATTTATTTTTATTTAGTTTCTGTTGACCGGGTAAGTGCACTGGACAAATCCTGCCTATTTTCAGGCACAACCCGGGGGAGGGGGATACAGATGATTGCCAACTGACTTTGAACCAGATTAAGCTGTTAGTGATATTTTCAGTGAATAAGGGAAATTTGGCCAGAACACCGGGGAAATTCCCCTACTCTGCTGGCGCTGGGAGGCCAGTAGGGGCGTGCAAGGGTCAGTAATGGCCTCTGCAAGGCAGATGGAGGACGTGCTGAGAGCGGTCTCTGTAGAGAGACGGTCGTTTTCTGAAACGGAGCAGTTGGAAGTCCAGACGGTCTTAGAAGCGAGTACCACGGAGCCTGCACATTTTACAACGGGCAGTGAGGTGTTTTGTTGAGTTACCGACCTGTATGACTTCCGTTTTGACAGCAGAAGGTGATATAGCAGCTTTTCAATGGAATCTACACAATGCCTACGCTTTCGCATCGGAACACATTGTGGCGGCTCAGGAAGACGGACGTCGGCACCAGGTAGTGACAGAGCACGGCTCTTCCTGGCTGCTCGTAGCGGTGGAAGCAGCAGGAATGGCCCGAGGAGTAAGCAGCTCACATCTTGGCGGCAGTGATTATTGCAATGAGACCAGTTAGAAACCGAGACGGAGGACAGTGCAACTTTGGTGTTCATACCTCACCAAGGGTAAGCCAAACTCCTCCTATAGTTTTGGGAACTCTGAAACAGGTTTCTCCTACCATTTCAAGCAAAGCTTTTTCTACATTTACTTTGGACAAAGAGGCAGGATTTGTATTTAAACAGCAGGCTGCTGCCTCTGTGCATTGTGAACACGGTGATGATATTATTTATCAGACTAAGACTGGCTCTCAAGTGGGGTAACAGATTTTTCTTTACAGACACTGGAAAACCCTGAAATAGAGACAGTAACCCAGGATAATGCGTCTTTAACTTTGCCTTCCTTCCTATAGGCGAACATGATGCCAATTGACACCGCAAGCAGCCTTAACAGCTGCAGGGTGGAAACCTTTGGGAACAGGGATTTGGACACCTGATACTGTGTGGGATAGTTCTTTTGATCTTAACAAACATGTTGCTACATGGCATCCAGATGGTCCTAAGGCAAAACCTCTACCTGTTTCAGAATTAATGGTGAATCAGAAAGGAGGGGTATAGAAGGGACAATCCAGTTCATACTGTGTGTTCAGATACTAAGGGTCAGGAGACAAAGGTGACTCTGTGGCAAATAAACCTCTCTGTCAAGTCTGTTCTCTCAAAGTAAAAGGAAGCAGCACCCAGGAAAATGCAGTGCATCAGGTATAAGGGTGGGTTAACGGACAAACCCGATAGATATTATGTGGGTAAATTGTTATTGAAGGATTCTTTGAAATTCCTACCTAGAGATGTTTTTATGCTTATCCACATATCGGGGAAGACAACTTGATGTTAGTTTTCGCCCTCAGCCCTACTGGATCTTTTCTGGGCTCGATATAATCAGGTTAAGTTTTCCCTCTGGTCCCTTTTCTGGTTATCCCACTGTCTAAACCTCTAACTAAATTTGTTTACAGTGATGTTTAGAAATGAAAGTGTGCATGTTGAAGATATCACTTTTTGGCTAGCACAAAAATGTGAAATCCAAAGCGAGCCAGAACCTATTTTAGATGCTGAACACTTTTGGACAGGGGGGTGGAAATTTAAAGTTAAATTACGTCAGCTGGCTTCAGGTATTGAACACATTCCCAACTCCTTTTTGTTAGGCAGGGACAGGGGGGTAGTGTTTTATAGTGGTCAACCGAGAGCATGCTACAGGTGTGGGGCTAAGACTCACCTATCAAGCACTTGTGACCAGCCCAAATGTGATAACTCAGGGGAAATAGGGCATGTTACTTTGTTTTGTCACAACCCAATCAAATGTGATCTTTGTGAAGAATCCAACCATGCCTTCAGGGAATGTCCTTGGGCAACACAAAACAAAACCAATTTGAGTGGAATCGGATTCTCTTATACAAAAAGCCCAGGAAGACATGAGTCACCAAAGTTTAAAACAACCTCTGATACCCCCACCCCAAATCTCAGGGCCCTGAGGTCTCTTTATCCAAACAGGTTCAACAAGAGTGTATCTCAAGCAAGTAGGACAAAGGGAATAGTCAGAAAACAAGTGTTCTGATTTCCTTACAGCCAGTCTGTTATGTAGACTGAAAGAAGGTCCGGGGACACAGACGAAGTAGTCCCAAAACCTCCACTTCTTCTTAGAAGATCAAGTAGAACTCACAAAACAATAGTGCTTCCTGATTCTGAAGGCATAGATACCAAAACTCCTATGAGGCTTTGAGTTGGGGAGATTCAGAGGTTGAACTAGGTGACACAGACTCACAAGTTTCTGTACAAGATGGCTTGGGCCCATGAGAGATGATTATAAGGAAAAAGAAAAGGAGAAAAACATAATTCATGCTGTTTCATTCTCCTTTTCAATCTTAAAATATGGAGTGTACATTTTCTTGGGCATCCCTAAATATACACAGCTTATTAAAACCAAAAAAGATATGCACTTTTTCATATGCTACATAATCTTAGCTATTCAATTATATTTCTTCAAGAAACATGGATGTGTAATAAGATGCAGTGCTCTGCTTTTGCCAGGGATTGGCCTTGGGGTCCATCTTATTGGTCCTTTGGGGAAGACAAGGCAGATGGTGTGGGTATTCTTTTTAATTCTTTCAACTTTATTTTACACAAATTAATTGACTTATGTCCCGGACGAACACTGATACTGGAAGGGACTTGGTGCTCCTATACCCTTCGTCTAATTAATATCTATAATCCCCAGACAAAATCTGGTAAGGTGACTTGTATGAGGCAAATACAACCTTTCTTGGTAACTACTGTCCCTATTTTTTGGGGTGGAGATTTTAATTGTGGGATAACATTGAAAGGAAAACAGACACCTCAAAGAAAGTGTATTGTGATACGGTATGTCTGTTGGATATTATTAAAAGTGCTGACTTAATTCCTGCATGACTAATCAGGCCTCGGGTCCGATTGGTACCTATTTCAAACGTGGAATCGGTTACACTATTGATCATCTTTTGTATCCAAACATATCTTATTCCACCATTCTCATATCATTCCAGTGGAATTTTCAGACCACGCCTTTACTGACTCCATAGGCCTTACGAGCTCTATTCAGAAGCAGAAACCAAGATGGAAACTTAACACTTCCATGTTACAAGAACCTTGGTTCTAAATTCTATGAGATTCATTTACAAGCCAGACTATCTGTTTGTTTTTTATATCAAGATATGGGATGTGGTGGTTAGAGACGAAAAATGATTGTATTAATTGGTTTAAGAAACATGGTAAATCCTGTTGAAAAAATAATTTTTTTGCTATCTCAACTCGGACTCAGTTGCAGACATTATTAATCCAGAGCCACTTCCACCAAAGAGAATTTTTCTTCACAAATTATGAAATTAAATCACAAATGAAACTCTTTCAGTACAACCGAGCAGGAACGCTGAAGCAGTTATTTCCAATCATTTAAGGAAATCAGTTTTTGTGACCCTTTGAACTTTGTAAAAGGTCAAAGAGCATGGTTCCCTTTTTTTTACTTGATGGTGATAAGACCATTACTTCACTTACAAAACTAGAAGATTTAATTCATAAACATTTCAGGGATCTTGAGCCCTTCAAAATCCATCTCGAACCCAAATTGATACAGTATTAGGATGCCCCATCACAAAAGCTTTACCACGGATCTAGTCACTTCTCTCCACAACCCTTTCTGAAAAGAAGAAATTATGACAGCTCTAAAATCCCTGAAGTCGTATGTTGCTCCTGGTCCAGATGGTCTCTCTAATTCCTTTATAAAACTTTTCTGAAGACCTAAGTTCTATTTTGGTAATTGTGTATAATTTTTCATGGATCAGGGAATTAGTATAGCATCTTTTCAGATAGTATACAAACTTATCTTTATAAATCAGGGAATAAGGTTATTTCGAACTGGAGACCAATCACTCTGTTGAACTCCGACTATAAAATTTTGATGTCAGTAATCAATAATAGACTTAGAGAGTTGGCTAAATATAATTTTTCTCCAATCCAGCATTGTGGCATTCCCAATCGTAGCATTCAGGCTATGTTATACTCAATACGAGACTCAATTGAAAATCTAATGAGCTGGAACCAGTTGTTTCCTTTTGTTTCACTAGATTTAGAAAAGGCATTTGATAGGGTAAATCATACTTTCCTTTTTTCAACATTAGATTTCTTTCAAGTCCCTTTTTGCCTCCGAAATTTAATTAAAAATCTTTATAGTACAGGTAAAGTGTATCCCTTCCTTAACGGAACACTCGGGACTGGATTCCCGGTCAACTGTGGAGTTAGACAGGGTTGCCCTTTAAGCCCCCTGTTATATAATTTTTCCCTAGAACCTCTTTTAAGGTCGCTCAGCATATCCCCCTCCTGGCAAGGGTTTAAATTCTCAGATACCGATACATCTCTCACCATTCAGGCTTATGCGGATGATATCTGTTTGTTTTTTGCGCACATCGACCAGCTTGAATCCTTTTTTACCAGTTTTAAGGAATATGCTGTTGTAGCTAACACTAAAATTAACTTACTCAAAACGAAAAGGTTAATTATAGGAGGATCTCTCAAACACCATTTGTTCTGAATTCAATCACATTTACAACAGAACCTATAACTATTTTAGGGATCCAATTTGGCCCTACAAACTGCCCAGCAGAAAACTGGAAGCTTGTCCTTGGAAAATTGAACAAAAGTTCTTAGATGGAAACGATTTCGGTTTAATAAGGAGAAAAGGATTCAGGTTTTGAAACAATTTATTTTACCTTGTTTACAACATACAGCTGCCATATTTCCTATTCCAGGCAACCTAGAAACTAAGCTATACAGCATCTGTTTTCAGTTACTTTGGGGCAATAGATTGAATCCGGTTAGAGATGTTATACATACCTCGAGAAAAGAAAAGGAGGCTTAGGAATGATTGACCCAGTTCTTTTTTGCTTTACTATTTTTTTCTCCAGTTCCTTAAAAAGTTGTCTAGATGGTCCAGATGGACAGGTCTTCCCTTTTCTTACTAGTCTATTGTGCAGATATCTTACAGCTTGGTTACACTGTGCTCCTAAACCTTCTCCTTACCTAGCCCTACCAAATTTTTTTCACCCTGCAGCACAAAAACTTTTTAAATGGAAGGTTACAAAACAGCAAATATTACGATGTTCCTCGGAAACATTATACCAAGAATTATTGGCTTCTCTTTTTCCAAATCCTCCAGAATTTAGGAATTGTCTACAAACTCGTAATGAAGATATTTTAAGTCAACTGAATAATACAAGATTACCTGTTTTTATGTGGGAAACCCAATGGCTTACCTTACATGGTAAACTAAATGTTAGGGGTACGGCCAAATACAAAGCTAGACCGGAGAGAATATGTCCATATTTAGACTGTACAGACCAAAAGAAACTATGGAACATTTTTTCTCCATTGTTCAATAACACGTAAAATATGGGATCATTTAGCTATTGCATGGAATTTTCCTTGATGGCTTACCTACTTATGATATTTTAGTAATTGGGTCTTTTCCGGTTTCTTTTCAGTCTTTCCATAAAGGTACTTTGCAGATATTTTTGCTTGTTTAAGATATTGTCTCTGGCAAACTAGATGCCAATGGGTACTATATCAAAAGAAACCATCAGTTCAAGTTTTAGGGCTTACGTTACAAATGTTTTAAAGAATATTGTTCAGTCGGATGTTCAACAGTTTAATGTTATGAAAGTCAGAATGTGGTGGAAAGGGTTTTTCATATTATTAAATTTAAATAAGGTTATAGTTAATCCTTATATTTGTTTTCTTTTTTCCCTCTTTCCCCTCTTTTATATTTCTTCGTTTTCCTTCTCCTCTATTAGAATTTGTAAGAGTTTAGAATGTGGTTTAATGATATGTTTTGTTTTTTCTTTCCCAAGTCTTTTATTTTGATATATGTACCACTTCAGTATATATTGTTGAACCAGTTTTGGAATTGTTAATTTTCTTCTCTCCCCTTTTTTGATTGTTGACAATAATTTCTTGTTCTTTATTATTCAGTTTGTATACTATGTGTTTATTTTCAATAAAAATTACCCCTACTCTTTTCGATAAGTGCCATGGGATCTTTAACATCCACCTGAACTATCAGCAATCCAGGCAGAAGGGACCTCGGTTTAACGTCTCATCCAAAAGACGGCACCTCAGAAGTGCAGCACCCCTCACATGCTGCACTACAGTATCAGTACTGGGATATTAAACCAAGTGCCAGATGTGGGAACTGAACCCACAGCCCTCTGATCTCCCAGCCTCAGAGTGAGCTTTAGCCCTCCCATTTAATGTTTTGATGAATGGCGTATGAAGTCAGAGAGCTTCTGTAACGTAGTTTACTTTTTGCCTTTACTCTATTCCCACCCTTGGTAGGGAAATCGGGTAGTGAATAGGGAATAGATAGCCCAAAAAGAATTACCAATGAATGTCCGAAAGAGTATGATTATCTCCTCCAACTCACAGAGAGTATGACCAGTAGCAAGCAGGAGAGGGAAAACCCCCAGGTGGAGGAAACCTCTGAGGACCCATGGCTTCTGACACCCTCGTACTTCAGGCAAACTAAGAGGAGATGAACCTGGGTTCTAGCAACCATATTCTAATATCCGAGGAAGGTGAACTGCTTGGAGAGATGATGGTCCATCTTGAAAGTCCATTGGATGATGCATTCTGGAAGGATGATTCTGAGGTTGAAGAGGTAGGTCTATTCGGAAGGAGTATCCAAATTCTGAAAGTGGAGTAGGTCCAGTTGAGAAAGGATAAATGCAGTCCAGGTTTCCAAGGTGATGATGGATGATATCCAAGGGATTACAGGGACATGTGAGCTTGTAGAGCATGATTTAATATATTTGTTGCCAGACTTTGAACGGTGGGAAGTAGGATGAGTTATGGAGTCGTAAGGTAAACAATCTGACTCTGTAGAAGGCTTGACATTCACTTTAGAGTTTGAAGGTTTGGAGTCAAGCAGTGAGTGATAAGTTAAGATGTAGGCATCCATAAAGAAGATGAAGGAGTCAGACAGAATCTTTAGGTATCTGGTAGGAGGGGTGACGTGGAAGTTTTTAGACTGATGAAGGAAGGTTGGTATATGCAGTAGGGATGATAAGTGAATGTATATGAACTAATTGGAAGTTCAATATGATGAATTCAAGAGTTGATTTGGGTATTGATGACATAATGATATAGTACTTGCATTGTCATCTGCTGGTCTGCTGGTAGGAAAAGGAGATATGGGTATTGCTGTGGCATAATTGCCAGTGACATGAGCTGAGGTGGCCATGACTGCTTTGCCTTACTGGTTGATCCACTATCCGAATGCTGTAGGAAGCCTGGAAACTGGTCTTTGAAGGAGTCTATAAACTGATGTGGCAATGGGAAGTTAAGAGCAGTGTAGAATGCCAGGGGTGCTTAGCACTGAAGTTGGATATAGGCCTGATGGGAGGCATGACTGGGATAGTGAGACAGCCGGGTCAGTTACAGACATGTAGATTGAGGAATCAATGGAGCCTGCTCTCGGTGAAAGTCTTCACTGGAAGGAGTATGGTGATGTAAGAGTCTATAAGGGATGTTGTCCGAGGCATGTTGCTAGAAGAAGGATTCCTCAGGTGAAATGAACAAATGCTCCATAGAGTAGTGGATGGGAGCTGTTAGGATGGCCAAGGTAGGAGTATAAAATAGAAGAACAGGAGGAATATTTGACTGGGTAGGAATGCTGGACAGTGATAGGTATAAAATGTCCCAAAAGAGCCACAGCACATAGGAAAGGAGCCCCGAGCTGCCAGGGTGGTGAGGAAAAGGCAGCTGTCCTAGGATGGAGGGGAAAGTCCAGAGTGGACGACTGTAGACTGGAGGAAGAAGTTAGATAAGATAGCGTAAGCCAAGCCATCATGATACCTCAGGTGCAGGAAGGAAGGAAGAGGGCTGGGGTGATTAGGATTTGGCAAAGCCACTGCAGGCCACGAATGGTGGAGTCATGTAAGACCAGGAAGTGATTCCAAGTATCAAATGCCAAGAAGTTGAGGTATGAGAGTCTCATGTCTGCAGAAGATGGTGAACAATGGCAAGGAAGTCCAGGAGGCAGTCGAACTGAATGGAGGGAGAGACTGAACAAGTTGGCAGAGTCCAAGTCCAGAGCACGATGAGGCCAAGTCAGGGACAAGTACGACGAGGCCACGGAAGTGCTGGATGCAGATTGGTGAGGTAGAATGTGGAAGGCAAATGGGGAACAGTGGTTCCATTCCCAAAGGGAAGCAGCAACCTGATAGTCTGGTAGAGAATGCATAAGGCTGAAACAGTGGATTACAGATACAGGTTTCATCGCTGGTAGTTGGTGCGAGATGACTTTCAATTGATGCCGCCAGGCATAGGTAGGATTTTAAATGCAAATGAATTATAGTGGTTCCGGTTGTGAAGGGAAGTAGCAACCTGGTTTCAGGCAGAGAATGCCTAAGGTTGAAACAGTCGAATGTAGACGCAGGCTCTCGTCCCTGGTAGTTGAGGCGAGATGACCGTGACTTGAGGCCATCAGGAGGAGGAAGTTGAAGGCAAATGGGGATAGTGGTTCCATTCCTGAAGGGAAGCGGCAACTGGGTAGCAGGTAGAGAATGCATGAGGATGTAACAGTAGAATGCAGACACAGGCTTCCATCCCTGGTAGTCGGTGTGAGACGGCCTTCATTCAATGCCACCAAGCAGAGGTAGAATGGTGAAGGCAATGGGGATAGTGGTTCTGAACTGGGTATCAGGTAGTGAATGCATAAGGTTGAAACAGTCGAATATATACTCAGGGTCCCATCCCTGGTAGTCAAGATGACCTTGATTCGAGACAGTTAGGAAGAGGTAGAAGGTTGAAGGCACATAGGGTAAAGGTCCTGTTCCCGAAGGGAAGCGGCAACTGGTATCAGGTAAAGAATGCTTAAGTATGACGTGGTAAATTGCAGACATGGCTCCCATCCCTGGTAGTCGGGGCATGCTAACCTTCACTCGATGCTGCCAGGCAGAGTTAGGGATGGAGGATGTCAGGTTTGTAAGTAGTAGGTAGCAGTGAGTGCAACAGAATCCCATCCCCGGTAGACAGAGCAAGCCTACCTTCGCTCAGTACCTCAGAAGGTATGAGTTAGGGATGGAGTCTGGAAAAACTGCTGGTATGGGCTGAGCAAGGAAAGGGCAGCTGGCTGCGTATTCACTGGTAGGTAAACAGGTATGCAGTAGGAAGGGGAAGAGAGCAAGACAGAGTAGGAGAATGTGAGGAGGAAGGTAGTAGGAATGCCAGTAAGGTGGACATAGATTTTAAAACAGCGCAGGGTATAGGTACTGGGAGCAATACAGTAAGTGGTGCAGTCACCAGACTTGGGGTAGACGTAGCATAGGTCAGGATGGAAAAAGGGGCGGAAATGGAGATGGAATGCTGGTTTGAGGAGTAAAGGCCCAAAAGAAACCAGGGGAGCACGGGGCAAGTGCAGAAATTGGGGAGGGCCCAGGAAGAGACAGCAGGGGAAGACAAGGAGCCAGGGGAGAAGGAAGGGGGGTCCTAGAGCGAGCCTACTGAAGAAAGCATGGGATGCAACATGCAGATTACTACCCCTTGCAGAATTATAGCACAAGTATGTGAGAACAGAGGTAACACAAGCCTCAGACTCCAAAGAAAGACCCTTGAGTACTTCATGCATCACCTAACTAAAGCATGAAGTAGTGCTGGTACACCATTGTACACTGTCTCACCCAAGACCTCCCTGAAAATGAGTGTGCTTGAAGGAGCCACATCCCAATGGAAGAAACAGAATATAAGCAAAACAGAGGTATGACTGTACAGGGTGAATTATAGTAGTGGACATCCTGTAGTGTAGTGCCATGTGGGACCACAATAGGTAACAGCTCAATAGGGCGGCAACAAAACAGAGAGTAGCATGGGGCAACAGTTGTAGTTCCTTGGAACACGCTGAGCAGGGAGAGAATGGCAGAGTGGCAGGGGGCGCACAGCAACATCACTGACCAGCACAGCCCAGTAATGGGAGGTCGAGAAGGAAGCAGAGCAGGGCGAACAGAAACAGTGACTTACTGGTGGGTAGGCATTTCGAGCAGCAGCTCCGTCAAGGTCCAGCACTTGCCAGAATGGTTTGCACAGTGGGGAAGCCAAGCAGGTGCAGGTGGATGATGTAGCACCAAGGAAGGGAGGAAAAGGAGCAGCGGCCACAGATAGAGACGCACCAATGGAGGAACTGCCCAGGAGCCACTGCAAGGAAGGAGGGGATCACAGCAAGGTACAGGGAATGAGAAGGAAGATGGCAGAAAAATGACAGAATACAGGAGGAGGGAGAGAACGGGGGATGCAGACCAACATAAACTGGAAGCAGGACAAAGCTAGAGAGTGCAGAGATGCCGCAGTAGGCAGCAAGGCAGTGCCCTTGGGAGCTCAGGGAAAAAAGGAGTGAGGAACAGAGAGGGGAGGAGGCTCAGCCGACGAGCCACACAGGAGCCCAGGTGTTGACGTGTTGCATGACGCTCTAAGCAGGGAGCTGCTGTAGGAGACTGGCCTTTAAGGGGAATGTGGGAGGAGCTATTCTCCCATGTTGAACCTCCGGCTTGAGCCCTCCCATTGAATGGCTCCCTCTATCATACCATTACTCTCAGGGTATTTCGGTGAAGACTTTACATGTTTAAACTCATATTTTCTTTGAAAGTTTCTGAATTTGATGCAGGCAAATAGCAGGCCATTATCAGTCACAAGTATTTCTGGAATACCATGTCTTGTACATTGTGATTTAATATGGTTAATCACCATTTCACTTGTTGTGTTTTGCAACTTGCATATCTCAATGTATTTGGAGTAGTAATCAATCATTGCTAGATAAGTTTCCCCCTCAAATTCAAACAAATCATCCCCAGCCTTTTGCCAAGGCCTCCCTGGTATCTCATGTGGCTGCAGTGGCTCTCTAGATTGTGCTCTCCTGAATTGGTTGCAAATATCACACTTGGCCACCATGTCACTAATCTGACAGTTCATCCCTGGCCAGAATAAGAGATCTCTGACCCTACGCTTCAATTTTCAATGCTCAAGTGTCTGCTGTGTAATCTGGTTAACATGTCTGGTCTCAATGATGTGGGGACTATCAGTCTCTCCCCCTTCAGCAAAAGTCCATTTTCTGTCGAGATCTCATCTCTAAACAGCCAGTACTGCCTAATCTCGGGGTGCACTAATGTTTTCTCATGGGGCCACCCATTCAAAACAGCGTCTCTCAACTTGACCAATGCTGAATCTTTGTCAGTCTTTTGCTGAAACAATTTCAGTTTTTTACCACTGATAAGCATTTAGTCCACTGTGTGAACCTCATACTTGTCTAGTTCAGTTTCTGGCACAGAATTTTCTCCTGTGGCCCTACTCTGGGCATCTGGCATGTGCAGTTTTTTATCCGCTTTGTACTGTACTTACAAATCATACCTTTACAGTTTTAGCATCATGTATTGAATTCTTAGTGGGGCTGTGGCCACTGTTTTTTTTGAAAAGGCTTTCTAGGGGCTTGTGGTCCGATTCAACATGGACCCTTGGTCTGCCATAAATATAGTGGTGGAATTTTGAACAGCCAGACACAATAGCTAGCATTTCTTTCTCAATTTGTACATAATTTCAGCTTTATTAAGTGATCTGGAAGCAAAAGCAACAGGCTTGCCTTTTTGCAGCAGACATGCACCCAGACCTTCTGAAGATGCATCAACGGATAATTCAATATGTTTAGACCAGCACTGGGGGGGGTTGTGACAACTGTTTTCAGCTCTTGAAAGGCCTGTTGGTGGCGCCCCTCCCAGTGCCATGCTGTTTCTTTCTCTAGTAACTCTCTCCATGGCTTATTTACAGTTGATAGGGTTGGAATGAACTTTGCCGGGTAGTTTACCATGCCCATAAATCCCTGTAAGTCAGTCTTATTTTGGGGAACAGGCATCTGGGTAATTGCTTTTATCTTCTCGGGGTCTGCCAACAGCCCATCTTTGCTTAACTTGTGTCCGATATATTGGACCTCTGAAATTTTGGTTTTTGATTTTTTAGGTTTAAAGACAAATGCATATCTCTGGCTCTTTGTAGAACATGCCGTAACCTCTCATTGTGCTCTTGTACATTAGCTCCCCATATTAGGATGTCATCCATAATGACCTCTGTGCCCTCGAGCCCCTCAAAAATGTGTGAAATCTTCTTTTGGAAGACCTCTGGTGCTGAACAAATCCCAAAGGGGAGATGCTTGAACTTGTACCTCCCAAAGGGTGTATTAAAAGTCACTAGATCAGAGCTGGGCCCATCCAGTATAGTCTACCAGAAGGCATGCCCAGCACCTAACACTGTGAATACTTTAGCCCCTGCTAGCTTGGTTGCAGCCTCTTTGACTGTTTTCATCGGGTGATGTTCCCTTTTAATTGCTGTATTAAGATCTCTGGGATCTATGCAAATTCGTACTTTGTTTGGTTTCTCTACAACCACCATTGAGTTGACCCAGCTCGTGGGGTTCTCCAGCTTTTCAACAACCCCCATTCTTGTCATATTCTCTAGTTCAAGGTTCACTTTGTCTTGTAATGTGAAAGGTATTTTTCTGGGGGTGGATCACAGCGCTAACTGTCTTATCTATTTGAATGTGGCATTCACCCTCTAAGCATCCCAATTCCTCAAATACATCAGCAAATTCAGCCAGTATTCCTTCTGTGGTTTCCCCTGCACTTCCACTTGCAGCATCTACTGAAAATAGCTTCTTTATAAGCTTCATTTCCAAACAAGCAGACAGGCCTAACACGTTTGCATTAACCACTTGAAATGGCAACAGGTAATACTTTTGCTTAAAACATGTTAGCAACATCACTTTGCCTTTCACATCAAGTTTATTTATTAGCTTTTGATGACCGGGTAAGTGCACTAGGCAAGAAACCTGCCTATTTTCAGGCATGACCCAGGAGAGTACAGTAACAGTAAATGCAGAAGAGAACAATAATAACAACAATGAGGTACAAAAGCTGAGATAACAGTCAGAGCTAACTAACCAAACAGTGTAAAAACAGCATAAAGATTATCAGCAAGTAATACTACAGGTTAGAGCAGTTAAAACAAATGTTGTGGAACTTATTCAGTACACAAGTCAGTAGTCCCACAGAGCATTAACAGGAGACAAGCAGGCACACATACACAGTAGAAAACAGAAATGGGCAGGAGAATGGACGGAGGGCAAGCAGAAGGCCCCACAGAACCTTAAGTGCAGTCACAGTAACCAGGGTCATTAAGGTGGGAAAAAAGAGCACGTTTAAAAGCTAGGTGAGATGAGGAGTTCTTCACATGAGGGGGGAGTGAGTTCCAGAACCACGGGGCAAAATATGAAAAGGTCTGCTCACCCATTTCAGTAGAGCAGGGCTGAACAGCAAGCAAGGGGAATGCAGAGGACCTGAGGGCATGAGAGTGAGAGACAGGGATAAGCATGGCACCAAGAGCAGCAGGGTATGGTGCTCTAGTTAAAGAGTCAATGAAACAACCACGTGCATATGATGTAAGGGTATTGGGAGGCAGCCAGTTTAAGGCAGAATAGAGTCAGTGGTGGTGGGTCAGATGAGGGGCAGATAAGGTGAATTGACAGATGTTGTTGTACGTAATGTCCCATTTACAGAGAACCATGGCGTTGGCATGAGAGAGGATTGGGAGAGCATAAAGCAGTTGTGGAAGTAACACACCTCTAGCAATAGCAGTTCTAGTGGCAGGGGTTAGTGAGTGGCGCACTCTGCATGCAGCACCTATCTTAGAGTTAACAGAGAGACAGACCTCATTGACGTGTGCAGCAAAATCCAGAGCCAGGTCAAGCGTTACCCCAAGGTATTTGAAAGATAATGTGCTAGAGACAGGAGACCCATCACAGCCATGCACCAGAAACTGAGGGGCCACAGTCAGTAACCATCTAGAGGACCCAAATAGCATGGCCTGGGTATTCAATAGGTTTACGATTTGGTAGTTGGAGGAGAACCAAGATTGGAGGCACTGAAAGGCAGGTGATAATTGTTGGTTTAGATCGGTTATAGACTTAGAGGCAGAGTAGAGTACTAGGTCATCTGCATACAAGATGGTATTGCAGAGAGGGGAGGGGTAAGGGATATCATTGATAAAAAGAGAAAAGAGTAGGGGCCCGAGAATTGAACCCTGAGGGATGCCAGTGATGACAGGGGCAGGGGCAGAGAGCGCCTTACTGAAGGAAACAGTTTGAGATCGATTTTCAAGATAGCTCGCAAACCACGATAGGGTGGATACAGAGGCCCTGAGAGAATGAAGTTTGTACAGAAGTAGAGGGTGATTTACCATGTCAAAAGCTTTGGAAAGAGTGATGAAGACTGCTCCAGTGAGTAGGCCTTTATCCATATTGCATTTTACATCACTGGTGAAGTGGGTTAGAGCAATAATTGTACTGTGCCCAGCCCTAAAGCCATGTTGTAAAGGGGATTGAAAGTTTGAGTGGAGTAGGTCCTGAGAGACCTGTCGGTGCACAACTTTTTCCAGCAGCTTACTGAGCGTAGGCAGGAGTGAAATAGGACGATAGTTTGTCAGGATTTTAGCATCACCTTCCTTAAACACTGGTATAGTTCTGGTGGCTTTCCAGATAGAAGGGACAGAGGCTGAGCTGATTGAGAGATTGATAAGCCTAGTAACTGGTTCGGCGAGACAAAAGGCGAACTGCCTAAGGATCCTTGGATCAATACCATCAGGACCCACACTACCATGAGCAGGAACAGACTTAAGTAACTTGAGAACTTCCTGGCTCGTAACAGGGGCAAGCTCTAGAGTGAACGGAGCAGACGCAGGAGAAGAGGGGGTGGCCATGGGAAAAGCAGGGGGAGAGGAGGTAGGCATGGGGATGGGAGGAGTTGAGAAGAGGGCATTGAAGGCACTGGCTATAGTGAGAGGATTATTACAGTGGGTAACATTTACTAGCATGTTGTTCAGAGTCGGAGTCTTATTGTTCCCAAGAATTTCCTTTATTTGGGACCAGTAGCTCTTAGGGTTTGAGGCAGAGGCACTGAGCAGGTTCCGGTAGTACATACTCTTTGCATAGTGAATCTCCTTTTTACAAGTACTACGCAATGACCTGTAGGCAACAAAATCAGCATGAAGGGAAGAGGACTTCCAGATGGACAAAGTTTATCCCTATGTTTGAACAGCTGGAGTAGAGGGCGTTTTAGCCATTTAGTAATCTTTCCTTTTACCCTATGTATGGTGACAGGGATGTAAAGGTTCTAAGAGAGAAAAGGGTAGCATTGAAATACTCAGTCGCGCAGTTTATGTAATTGGTAATGTAGAGTGGGGACCAGTCAACCTGGTTAAGATCACTCAGGAAATCAGCAGGGTTAAGGTTGGAGAAGTTGGAAAAAGATAGTGATTTGGGGGGGGGGAAGGAGGGAGGTGAGGAGTCCCAAACACAGAAAACCGGGCAGTGATCACTGATGGAGTCAGGAAGAACACCCACATTAGGGAAGTTCTCCTTCCTGTTAGTCAGTGAGGCGAGAGATTCTTGTGGGATCCTGGATTAATTGAGCCAGGTTGGCCTTACTGGTAATGGATGAAAGGAGAGAGGAACGAGGCCTGACCCAGTCCTGATTAAAATCTCCCAAGCAGATAACCTCATTTTTCCCAGACACAGGTGGCACCATCTCAATAAGTTTATGCCCAGAATAGGAAACCAATCTAGCTGACTGCCTTTGAACAGCTTCTCCAGACAGTGTCATACATCTGAAAAGGCATCACATTACACTGTGCTCCAGTGTCTAATTTGAACGTCACCATTTTCCCATTTATACTCAAATTTATTTTCCAATCAGTCTCTGACTTATAGGTAGTCACAGTCTCAATGCTGAAAGTACTTCATTCTCCTGGGCATCTTCTCTAACAACATGGATCTCACTGCTTTTGCCCACACAACATACCCTAGCAATGTGATTTTTCCTGTGGCACAATCTACAAAACTGCCCATATGCTGGGCATTTATTTATCTCATGCTCACGACCACACTTTTCAGATTTGACTTTATTCGCTCGAGATACATAACTCCCTTTGCTCACAGTGGCACCTGCTTTTACTCTTTCTTCCTGCACAGCTGCTACCTGCACTCATCTTTCATCCTGAGCACTTTCACTTAAGCGTTTAATCTGTGTTTCACTCAGTTCGGCAGCTTTGCATATATCTATGGCCTTATCTAATGTTAAGTCCACTTCTCTCAATGGTCTGCGTCTCACATGCTCACTCTGTATGCCGCATACAATTCTATCACTGATCAATGATTCAGTTAAATCTCCAAATTCACAAGATTTAGCCTTTAGCCTCATTTCAGTTACATATGAATCAATGGACTCACCTAGATTCTGGCTCCTAGTATTGAACAAATGTCTCTCATAAATCACATTCTTTCTTGGGTTACAATACCTCTCAAATTGTCCCATAATTGTATCCAGTTGTTCCTTCTCTTCCTCTCTTTCTGAAACAAAAGTGTTGTATATCTCCAATGCATCATGGCCTGCCACACGCAAGAGGGTCATAGCCTGGATTTTCTGGGACTTTTCAGTGATTCCACTGGCAGCCAAGAAAATTTCAAACTGCTGCTTGAATCTTCTCCAATTTTCAGCAACATTTCCTTGCAGACTGAGAGCGGTGGGAGGCTGCAGGCATTAAATTCGGACACCATGTAATAATCACGCAGACACCAACGTGGGGTACTCTGGTAACTTTATTGTACTGTATTGCACTGAGATCAAACTGCAAAAGCATGTGCAAATAAGGGCTTTTATATAAATGCTAACGCATGCGCAGTAACAAAGCATATGCAAATCGAGTATGCTAATTCACTTCCCTACAGTCACTAACCATTTACAGAGGAGTGAGTCCTGAAATAACTCACAAATCTGAAAGTGGACAAGGCAATAGGGCCAGACAGGGTGCATCCAAGGATATTGAAGGAGCTCAGAGAGGTGCTGGTTGCACCTCTGACAGCCCTGTTCAACCACTCACTGAGGATGGGAGTGGTTCGGGAGGAATAGAGGAGGGCAGATGTAGTCCCACTTCACAAAAGTTGTAGCAGGGAGGAGGCTGGCAATTACAGGCCAGGCAGCCTGACTTCGGTGGTGGGGAAATTAATGGAATCACTACTGAAGGAAAGGATTATGGAATATCTTGAATCCGGTGGCTTACAAGATCCGAGGCAGCATGAATTCACTAGGGGGAGGTCATGTCAAACAAATCTGATAGATTTCTTTGACTGGGTGACCAGGGAATTAGATCAGGGTGGAGTAGTGGATGTGGCCTACCTAGATTTCGGTAAGGCCTTTGACACTGTTCCACATAGGAAACTTGTAAACAAGCACTAGCAAACAGGCAAGAGGGAGGGGTGGAGGAACAATGGGGAGTAATCAAAACAGCCATCACAGAGGCAACAAGCCTTTGTGTAAAACAAATCAGCAAAACGCAGTGAAGGAAAAAAACACTGTGGTTCTCAAAAGAGGTGGCAGGGAAGGTTAAGGAGAAAAGGATAGCATTCAGGAAATATAAGGAAACACAGAAGGAGCAGGACAGAGAAATTTATCAGTTAAAGCAGAAAGAGGCTGGGAGGCAGTCAGAATAGCAAAGGCCCAAACCGAGGAAAGGATAGCCAACTCTGTTAAGAAGGGAGATAAGACCTTTTATAGGTACATTAGGGAGCGAAGAAAGACCAAAGGAGGGATACTGAGGCTTAATAAAGGGGAGGGAATGTGGGTAGGGGGTGACAGTGAAAAAGCAGGGATACTGAACAAATATTTCTGCTCAGTATTCACAAAGGAAGAGGAGGGGGAGGTACCTAAACCAAACAAGAGAAACACTGAAGATGGGGGTCGATACCAGTCCATTTACAGAAGAAAGGGTTCTGAAAGAACTAATAAAATTGAAGGTGGACAAAGCAATGGGGCCTGATGGGATTCACCCAAGAATTCTAAAAGAACTAAGGGTAGAACTAGACACCACTGACTACTCTTTAACAAATCATGGGAGGATGGGGTGGTACCTGAGGACTGGAGGAGGACGGATGTGATTCCTCTTCACAAAAGTGGGAGCAGGACAGAGGCAGGAAACTACAGACCAGTTAGTTTGACCTCAGTGGTAGGGAAAATGATGGAATCGCTTCTGAAGGAAAGAATTGTTGAGTACCTAGAGGACAGTGGGGCACAAGACCCAAGGCACCATGAATTCACGATGGGAAGTCATGTCAGACGAATTCAATAGATTTCTTTGACTGGGTGACCAAAGTAGTAGACCAGGGAGGGGCTGTGGACATGGCTTACCTAGATTTTAGCAAGGCATTTGATACAGTCCCACACAAAGATTAATACACAAGTTAGCTAGCCTTGGAGTGGGTCCCAAGGTGGTAGCCTGGATAAAAAATTGGCTAGACAACAGGACGCAAAGGGTAGTAGTAAGTGGAGTCCACAGTGAAGAAAGGAGGGCAACTAGCAGGGTACTGCAGGGTTCAGTACTGGGACTGGTCCTTTTTAATGTCTTTATAAGTGACATTGCAGAGGAACTGGAAGGAAAAGTATGTCTCTTTGCAGACGACACAAAGATCTACAACAGGGTTGATACACCAGATGGAGTACAAAGGATGAGAAGGGACTTGGCAAGGTTGGAGGAATGGTCAAATGTATGGCAGCTCAGATTCAATGCAAAGAAGTGCAAGGTAATGCACCTGGGAAACAAAAACCCAGGGGAAGAGTACACAATGGGGGGAGAGATACTAACAACAGTAAAAATGGAAAGGGACCTGGGGGTAATTATATCAGATGACCTAAAGGTAGGCAAGCAATGTGAGAAGGCAGTAAGGAAGGCTGGGGGATACTGGGATGCATAGGGAGAGGCATCAATAGTAGAAAACAGGAAGTTGTTATCCCTCTGTACAGACAGTTGGTGAGACCCCATCTGGAGTACTGTGTGCAGTTCTGGAGACCCCATCTCCACAAAGACATAGACAGAGTGGAGGCTGTCCAGAGGAGGGCAACCAAAATGGTGCAGGGTCTGCACAAGAAGATATATGAAGAAAGACTAAAGGAGCTTAATATGTATACCCTTGAGGAAAGGAGGGAGAGAGGGGACATGATAGAAACTTTCAAGTACCTCAAGGGAATCAACAAAGTCCAAGAGGGTGGCATCTTTCAGAAAAAGAGATGTGCAGGAACAAGGGGGCAAAATTTGAAGATAGAGGGGGGACGGCTCGGAGGTAATGTGAGGAAGTATTTTTTCACAGAGGGGGTTGTAGATGCATGGAACAGCCCCCCTGAGGAGGTCGTGGAGTCAAGAACAGTGGAGGAATTCAAGAATGCATGGGACAGACATAAGGCAGTCCTAGTGGGGGGTTGGAGGAAGTAGGCTGTTGGTTAACTAGGATCTGCAGCTTATCTGTTAGAAGCGGTCCTTATCTGCCATCAAATTCTGTTTCTATGTTTCTAAGCTGGGCATCCTAGGAGTGGATCCAAAGGTGGTAAACTGAGTAAGGAATTGGTTAGGGGACAGGAGACAGAGGGTGGTGGTAAGCGGAGTTCCTTCCAAGGAAGGAAGGGTGACTAGGATCAGTACTGGGACTGGTCCTCTTTAATCTCTTTATTAGTGACATTGCAGAGGGGCTGGTATTGCTTCCACGATTCCTCTATCTTGCACAAACCCTACCGGTAGAGATACCTAAAGAATACTTTTGCAAGCTAAGCCATAAGATCTTGGGTTTCTTATGGGGCCCGAGCAGACCCCAAACCTGCTTTTCACTCCTCCAGCTCCCCAAAACACAAGGCAGCCTAGCCCTTCCACACTTAGAAGCTTATTATTTTGCAGCCCAGCTCAGAACAGTTGTATACTGGGCGAGCCCTGAATACAATGCCAGGTGGAAAACATTAGAGAAGCAAGAGGGAGATTTGCATAACCTGATCAGGATATTATTAGCTCAGGATGGAATGGGCAGGATTTGGGAAACCTCGTACCTCCTACACTCAGACCACCCTAAAATGCTGGTACAGCATAGTGAGAGATAGGAAGCTGTCCTCTTGGAGGGCACTCTTGCAGTCAATCCCATACACACAGGATTTTATTCCTGCTTCCATGGACTCTGAGTCTTTCAGTCCCACACCATTTCACAATTGCATAGGGTCCTTTCATTCAGGCAATACAAAAAGACACAGGCAGAAGGGGATAGGGAGAAGTACCAGGAGAAACAAAGGGAGGCAGGGAAGTCAGTAAGGGAAGCCAAAGCTCAGACAGAAGAACACATTGCAAAATCAGTGGGTAAAGGGGACAAAACCTTTTACAGGTACATAAGTGAAAAAAGAAAGACAAAGGGAGGGATAGTGAGACTGAAGGGGGAGGATGGGATCCAGTGGAGGATGACAACAATAAAGCTGACATATTGAACAGGTATTTCTGCTCAGTCTTTACTAAGGAAGAGGGGGTAATGGGTCTGAAGGAGTACAAGGGTGAGAATGGTGCAGAAATGGACAAGTCCTTTACATGAAAGGGTCCTGAAGGAACTGGAAGTAATAAGAGCTGATAAAGCAATGGGGCCAGATGGGGTGCACCCAGGGTCCTATAAGAACTAAGAGGTGGTGGCTGAACCTCTGGCTATCCTGTTCAGCCAATCACTGGAAACAGGGAGGTACCCAAAGACTGGAGGACAGCAGATGTAGTCCCTATACAAAAGTGGGAACAAAGAGGAAGCCGGAACTACAGACCAGTCAGCCTCACCTGGTAGTGGGAAAGATCATGGAAGCACTACTGAAGGAGAGATTGTGGAACATCTGGTTGTCAATGGACTACAGGACCCAAGGCAGCATGGTTTCACCAGGGGAGGTCATGTCAGACCAACCTCATTGAATTTTTGACTGGGTGACTAGGGAGGTGGATCAGGGAGGGCAGTGGACATGGCCTATCTGGACTTCAGCAAGGCCTTTGACACTGTGCCACATAGAAGACTATTACACAAACTGGGGAATATGGGTGTGGGCAGGACAGTAGTGTGGTGGGTAGGTAACTGGCTGGGTGGCAGGACACAGAGGGTGGTGGTAAATGGCTGTCACCCACAGAGGGAAGAGTAACCAGTGGGGTACCACAGGGACAGTGCTGGGACCGGTCCTATTCAACATCTTCATCAGTGACATTGCACAGGATCTAGAAGGCAGAATTTCACTGTTCGCTGATGACACAAAGCTCTG
This sequence comes from Neoceratodus forsteri, assembly GCA_016271365.2. Taxonomy (NCBI): domain Eukaryota; kingdom Metazoa; phylum Chordata; order Ceratodontiformes; family Ceratodontidae; genus Neoceratodus; species Neoceratodus forsteri. The sequence goes on along the minus strand of CM057450.1, from coordinate 1,470,431,964 downwards.
TAACAGAGTAGACACACCAGAGGGTGTAGACAGAATGAGAAGGGACCTGCAGAAACTTGAAGAATCGTCACAAGGTTTGGCAGTTGAAATTCAATGCAAAGAAGTGCAAGATAATGCATATGGGGCACAAAAACCCTGGCACAATATATCAGTTGGGGGTGAGGTATAGCATGCACCAAGCAGGAAAGGGATCTTGGGGTTGTCATCTCTGATGACCTCAAGGTAGGGAAACAGTGTGACAAGGCATCAGGTAAAGCAAATAGGATGCTGGGATGTATAGGCAGGGGCATCACCAGCAGGAAAAGGGAGGTCATAATTCGCTATACAAGACACTAGTGAGGCCCCACCTGGAGTACAGTGTACAGTTCTGGAGACCATACCTCGTAAGGACATAGACAGGGTAGAGAAGGTTCAGAGGAGGGCAACAAAGATGGTGCATGGGTTGCATCACAAGTCCTATGAAGACAGGTTGAAGGAACTGAACATGTACTCCCTGGAGGAGAGGAGGGAGAGGGGATATGATAGAGACATACAAGTATCTTACAGGGAGGAACAGGGTGCAGGAAAACACTATTTTAAGCGAAAAAGATGTTTCAGGACTAGAGGGCATGGGATGAAGTTGGAGGAGGACGATTCAGAGGAAACATGAGAAAGAATTTCTTCACAGAACGGGTGGTGGACAAGTGGAACACCCTGCCAGAGGAAGTGGTGGGGCTGAAACAATCACGGGATTTAAGAATGCATGGGATAGACATAAAGGAATTCTAGAGGGCAGGGGTAAAGGGAAACAGACTCCTAGGAAAACAAACTGAACTTACAAGCTCAAATGGGCAGACTAGGTGGGCCATAGGCGCTCATCTGCTGACACTGTCTATGTATCTATGTATCTATGTCCTCCTCTCAGCCTATGGTGAATACCTGAGAACCACTAAAGAGGCCTGGGAAAGGGATCTGGGAATTAAATTAGAACAGCAAACCTGGCAAAATCATCTGTCTAGATTCCATTGAGGGACCTCAGCGGTTTCCTGGAAAGAGTTCTCTTGGAAGGTTACCAGCAGATTTTTATGTTTGCTCGCATGCATGTGCAAGAAACATAGTGCCATCATCCAAGTTTTCCAGAGGTGTGTCGGCCTCTTCCAATTCAGTCAGTGTGTTTGCAGGCGCGGTCACAGTGCGCCAATCACTGCTCCAGCTGTCTATGACAGCTGAAAATGCAGTGGCATACAGTTGAAAGGGAGAGCTCCGCTTCAGTGAGCAGAGCTCCCCCCTCCACACACACACATGCGTGCATGCACGCACACTGCATGCTCATGCACCTTCCCCCTCCCCCCCACACTGTACGGCCAATGGGAGTGCCCAATACCCCGTCAGCTGCACGCTCCCAAGCACCAGGTGCCACGCTGGGAGCCCACCCAAGCGTGGCAAAATGATGTTATGGCCAACGGGGTGCCTAATCCTGCTGGCTCCTGCCCCCACCAACATCCTTCCAGCTGCCATGCTGGGAGCCCACCACAGCGTGGCAAACGCCCTCGCTGTCTTAGGAAATTTAAAAACCTATAAATATAAAACTGTCCCTCGGCGCTCTCCCTGCCCCTCCCACAACCTGCACCCACCCACTGCGCACCCTGCCTCCCCACCCCCCACCCCATACTTACCTCCGGAGCTCGGCGCGACGATCTTCGGCGGACCGGGAACATGTCTGCACTCTTCAAAGCCGACCGCGAACTGAGGAAATGTCGGTAAGCTTTATAATGGGATAGATAGAGTTTTTTCAACTTTATTGCATATCTCAGGCATTTTTTGGAATTTTTCCACCAAATTTTCAACATGGGGTTTTTGGGACCCATTCTCATGAATGCTGTCACTGTCATGGCGTTACTTGGGCTCGAAGGGTGATTTCACAGCTACTGTGCAAAATCACCTTTCCGGAATGATTAACAAAGTAACACTGCCAGTGTTCATAAGGTTGCCTCTCAAAAAAGCTATTTTGAAAATTTGGTGGAAAAATTCCTAAAAATGACTGTTTTACGAGCATGCGTTACGCAGTTCCTACGCATGCCCGTAAGTTTGCGAAATTTCAATATTTTCACTCCAGATTTTCAACATTGCCATTTTACCACACCTCCTTATGAGCAGTACAGCTATCACTTTTCACATCTCACCCAAAATGTGTTTCCGCCCATGTAGTGCACAATGGCACAGTCGGTGAGCGAAATCAATGTACGGGACACATTAAGAAAATCACAGTGACACTGTTTATGAGCAGAGGTCTTAAAATGGCTATATTGAAAGTTTGGTGAAAATTCCTAAAAATGACTGTTTTACGAGCATGCGTTGCAGAGTTCTCATAGACGTCAGAAGTTCAAATTTTCAATATTTTCACTCCAGATTTTCAACATTGCCATTTTAACACACCTTCTTATGAGCAGTACAGCTGTCATTTTTCACATCTCACCCAAAATGTGTTTCCGCCCATGTAGTGCACAATGGTGCAGTCGGCGTGCGAAATCAATGTATGGGACACGGTAAGAAAATCACAGTGACACTGTTCACGAGCAGAGGTCTTAAAATGCTATGTTGAAAATTTGGTGAAAATATTCCCAAAAATGACTGTTTTAGGAGCACACGTTGTGCAGTTCCTACGCACGCTGGCAAGTTTGCGAATTTGTAATATTTGCACACCAGATTTTCAACAGTGCAATTTTACCGCACTTCCTTATGAGCAGTACAGCTACCATTTTTCACATCTCGCCCAAAATGTGTTTCCGCACATGTGGCGCACAATGGTACAGTCAGTGTGTGAAAGCAATGTTTGGGACAGATTAAGAAAATCACAGTGACACTGGTCATGAGCAGAGGTCTTAAAATGGCTATGTGGAAAATTTGGTGACAAAAGTCCATAAAATGACTGTGTTACGAGTGAGCATTGTGCAGTTTCCATGCACCCTCGTAAGTTCATGAATTTGTAATATTTTCAGTCCAGATTTTCACCAGTGGCATTTTTCCACACCTCCTTATGAACAGTACAGCTGTCATTTTCCACAACATGGCCGAAATGTGTTTTCACACTTTCAGCACAGAAATGCGTGGTCGCTGTGGGAAATCATTGTTCGGGACAGATAAAGAAAATCACACTGACACTGTTCATGATCGGAGGTCCCATAATGCCTGTGTTAATAATCTGCTGTAAAAATCCCCAAACTAGTTACATTACGGGTGTGTTGCACAGTTTCTACTGACGCCTTCGTGACTTCACCAGTTTTTTTAAGATTTTCACAGCAGATTTTCAACATTGCCATTTTTTACACCTCCCCATGAACAGTACCATTGTCATGTTTCACATTCTGTTCGGAATGTGTTTTTGCACCTGTGGTGCCAAATGCCATAGTCGCTGTGCAAAAGCAGTTTTCGGGTAACAAACTGATATTGCCACTGTTCATGAGGTTGGGGTCGCAAAAAAACCATGTTGAAAATTTGGAGTGAAAATACCAACGAATGCCTGAGGTGTTAGGGTTTCTGACCATAACACCCCACCCTGTAGAGAATGACAGGCATCAGGAGTGTGACTTGGGATTCTTGCCTGTCATGTTCATACCATTCCACCCCCACCCACACCCTGCAGCCAGTGAGAGGCATCAAGGTGTGCCTCGGACTCTTCGGGCCCAAACTTCACCCCATTCTCCTATACCGCACCCATCTCTCCGTGATTTGGATGGAATAAAAGGTGACAGGCCAAGACCCCTACAGCACACCATGACACTTGTCAGTGTCTGCAGGGTAGGGTGTGGTGAAATGGCGTGGTCGTTATGCCTGACGACCAAAAGGCACACCCCAATGCCTGTCACTCTCTGCAGGGTGGTGGTGGGGTTGGCTTCAGTTCAATACTTCGCTGCCATTCCTATTATGCAGCTCTGTAACTTCTACACTACCAATGCCAATGCCAATGCCAGCAAGCAAACATTCGGCATTGACAAATGCTTGTTTATTACTCCCATGATACAAGCCAAATACCAACCCACAAGGTCCTCCATTTGCTGGAAAGGGTGCGGTCATGAACCTGCTGCATTAGCACACATCCTATGGTGGTGCACTAAATTGACTCCCTTTTATGACAACTTGCAAAGGGCACTGTCAGTGATATTTTCCCCAAATGTCCAGTTAAGCCCTTTGCTGTTCTTTTTTACTGACTTTCCCCAGGACTGCAGAGATCCCCATACAAATAAATTGTTAAGGATAAGCCTTTTGGCAGCTTAAAAAAAAACATAAAGAATTGGCTAACCCAGAATTCCATCTTGCTCAGACAATGTCAAGATATCATGATAGAAATATATAGAATGGAATCCATTACAGCCATGGTAAATAAAAAATCACAGGTGTTTGAACTGATCTGGCGGAGATGGGTTCTCTACATAGCCCCATTAAGACCAGAGTTCATACCATGAAAGCCTTTCTTCTCCTCTTAGCATATTATTAAAAGGTTATGTATGAGCAGCTGACATCATACGTTGAACAAAATTTGTTTTAACCCATACTTACGTGGATAGGCTTCTTACACCTCTGGGTGGTTAATAAATTATCGTAGTTTAAGTTATTTATTTTGTTCTTAATTGCCCTCTGGAACCTATGAATAATAATTTATGACAGCAATGAACTTTGAATTTATAACCAGTAACACCTGTATTGAATTGATTGTACTGATTATAAAGCTTGGATCACAGAAAGTACTGTATTATTACTGTTTCTTTTTTGTTTTTTAAAGAAAAAGTAAAATAAAGAAAGTTAAAAAAAAAAGGAAATTGCAGAGGGGCTAGAAGGGAAGGTATGCCTTTTTGCAGATGCCACTAAAAATTGCAATAGGGTAGGCACTCTTGAGGAGGGTGGAAAAAATGAATAGAGATATAAGAAAGCTAGAGGAGTGGTCAAGGGTGTGGCAGCTAAGTTTCAATGTGAAAAAGTGCAAAATCATGCACTTGGGGCACAGAAACCCTGGGGCAGAGTAAAAAATGGGGGGAATAGAATAATCGACCACCAAACAGGAACGAGACCTGGGGGTAATCATATCTGATAACCTAATGGTGGCCAGACAGTGTGACAAGGCAGTGGGAAGAGCTAGTGGGATGCTAGGGTGCATAGGGTTATCACCAGCAGAAAGAGAGAGGTGGTGTTACCGCTGTTTAGATCACGGGTGAGACCTCACCTAGATTACTGTGTCCAGTTTTGGACACCACATCTCTGGAAGGACATAGACAGATTAGAGGTGGTTGAGAGGAGGGCAACTAAAATGATGCATGGTTTGCATCAAAAGCCCTATGAGGACAGAGTAAAGGACCTCAATATGTACACCCTGGAGGAAAGAAGGGAGACAGAGCATGTGATAGAAACTTTCAAATATCTCACGGGTATAAATAAGGTTTGAAAGGGAAGCATTTTTCAGAAAAAAAGATGCTCAAGAACAAGGGGATGTGTTATGAAGCTGTGGGGGGTAGACTCTGGGGAGCTGTAAGGAAGTACTTCTTCACAGAAAGAATGGTGGATGCCTGGAACAGCCTCCCAGTGGAGGTGGTGGGGGCAAAAACTCTAACGGGATTCAAGGATGCATGGGATAGGCATAAGGGAACCTTAGTGGTAAGGAAAGGAGGGGTAAAGCCGGAGATCAAGTAGGGTGTGCGGTGTTACAGTATTTAGGGAAAATGGGCAGACTAGGTGGGGCAAGCGGTCCTTATTTGCTGTCAAATTCTATGTTTCTATGTTAACTGGTAACATCTGTATCTATACATTTGTAGTGTCAATGGAATATGAAGTGGATTTTATTCTGCATGATAATACTGTGAATAAAAAAAGAACAGACATTGGTTTGCAATCCAGTAATTGCAATCCAGTAATCAGCACTTGTTAAAGATACTGTTTATGAAGACAAATTTGGGCCAAAAATCATTTTTTTTCTGAGGCTGCAAAGACCTGGAATCAAATTTCACTTGTACTATAGTTCAGCAGGCAAAAACCTTATTATCCTTTATGGATAGATTGAAAAAAAAAATAACCTTGACTTCAGTCTGCACGTTAAGATGGATTTAATGTTGTTCTTAGGGGTACTCCCTGCCTGATCCCAATACCTAGGACTCTACCATTAACTAGCTGTAACCACCCTGTCCCCTGGGGTTACTAGAATCCCATCAGGTTAGTCCTTGGAATGTAGTGGGCAGCTCTTTAAGGAGCTTATTAGGAGCTCTTTACAGATGACATTATTGTTTACTCAGCTAGGCTGGGCAATGAATGGATTTGGAATTCTCGCAGATGACATCATTATTTACTCAGCTAGGCTGGGCAGAGAATGTCATTTAGAATTCTTGGAGCAGCATAAGCCACTTTGGAATCAGCTGCTCTGGGGGAGGTTTAGAATATTCAGATGGGAATCAGTAGTCTGTAGTCAGCAATAGAATGAAGAGGAGCTCTGTGTCAGCAGCAGGGCTCAGAGTGTGGGAGTGCCTACTGGTTTCCTGGTACGAGATTGGGTGAAGGACCCCGTCTGTTTCTTACCCTAGTGTGTGAGACCAGCAAGAACCAGAAGAAGTGGTGGGCACCATTCATCTGCAGGACTCCAGTGGGTCATTTTTCTCAGAATTGTGGTTTGGACTGTGTTTCAGTGTGATCCAAGGGGCAATCCCCTGTAGATCCTGAAGAGTTTTCGCTGCCCAGAAGGAAGGGTTCTGTGTTGAAGCTATGGCAAAGCTACCCATGAAGGGAAGAGGATGTTTTCCTTCAAGTTTTCCATGTCTGTACTAAAAGGACAAACAAAGCCGTGAGTACAGATTCATGGGACTATTCTTAGGGGTTTGTCTGAGGTGTATGTGCCCAGGGATAAGTCTAGAGTACAACTGTCAGGGCCCCTGTTTCACCACAAAAATATGCTGAGTGTTCTGTTTCACCACAAATAAGTGCTGAATGTTTAAAGTTTAAGGTTTCAGGAGTCCTTTAGCATTTCAAGAGGAAATGGAGGATCCATGTCGATGTAACCCAGAAGGAATGGCAGAGACTGGGCATGGGGTAGGGTTGGGCATAACCCCAGTTCAGTTCCTCAATCAGGGCTTACTGGTTCACGCGTGGGCACCAGATTAAACTGGACATGTTAACAGATGTCGGTAGGTATGTTAGGTAGGGAAATGGGCAGACTAGATGGGCCAAGCGGTCCTTATCTGCTGTCAAAGTCTATGTTTCTATGATGTCATTACACCGGGGAAATGTGTTTAAAGTGTGTGGCAACTATAACAGTTTACACTTGTCTTGGAAAAATAAAGTCCAGAGATTCCTAGTACAGAGGGATGGACAGTTTGAAATGTGCATGAGAAAAAGTTTGTTCTAATGTGCCCAGTTTGATGTTCTGGAAAGAAAAGCCTTGCTCTTGTGTAGACAGTACCAAACCTGGGGGACCACCCCATTCTGCCTGTTCCAACTTGTCAGAATAAAGCCATACTGTACAATCCCAATTTTCAGTCACGGACATTGCCTTAATGCTTCCAGTGTGAATTGTTATGTGGCCCCCACGGAAGTTAGACCTAGCATAGTCCTAGCACCTCTCTCCCAGAACCTGGAGTAAATATAAATGTTATTTTGTACCATAAACCCCGACCCTTTTAGACTGCTGAGCTGGGTATTCACCTCAGAGCTAGGGGTGATGCCTATTGTTTTGCCAGCTTGTGGCCTCTTGCCTTGTCTTTGGTACGAGTGTGCGTGGGGGGGTCCTGGTCTGCGCTTAGCCAGGGCATGGGTTGCATAGCAGACAGCAGATAGCCAGACAGCTGACTCTGTTTCTCCCCCTTTTTTTTTATATTTATTACACTTTTTGCCTCCACTCTTAGCCATCATTGATCAGCCGTGGTCATGGTGCTCCCATGGCTTCCACCTTCTGATAAGCCCATTGCTCTCCTGGTCACCTCTGGCATACCCCCAGGGGCGCGGGGCCATGGCACTGCTGCAGGAATCGGTGCCATGGGAATGTATCTGGTTGGGAGAGCCCTCAGCCAGGAGGCTAATCAAAGTCCAGGAGCAGGGCATCATGGAGACAGCCTGGAGTGGAAGGATTTTATCCCTGTAGGCTGGGGAGGAGACATGCAATGATGCCAGTGTCTGTTCCACCCCAGAGACCCTAGACCTTGCGTCGGTGCAGGGCAATGAACCTAGCCTCCGCTAGGCATCACTCCTGCACCAAGCACAGAGCCCTCCTCCCCCTGGAGAAGTAAAGCAGTCCTGAGGATGCTTGATCCTTCTCCATTGGCTGGCCCTCCGATAACCCAGGCTCATTCCCGAACCCAGTTTACTGGCGTCACAAGCGGAAATCCAACTGCTGCACCAGCAGGCCAGCCTCTTCCTCCCCTTCTTGCCATGCTTTGTAATGCAAGGTCACAGAGGAATAAAACCATGGTGATAGAAGGCTTCATCACAGACTCCTCAGCGGACCTTGTTTGCATAACAAAAACCAGGCTGGAGGATGACTCTGACCCAGTGCTGAAGGCATCTGTGGTGGCTGAACAGATGATCAAGAACAGTGGGGGAATTCAAGACTGCATGGGACAGACATAAGGCAGTCCTAGTGGGGGGGGTAGGAGGAAGTAAGCTGTTGGTTAACTAGGACCTGCAGCTTATCTGTTAGGCAGGAAAATGGGCAGACTAGGTGGGCCAAGCGGTCCTTATCTGCCACCAAATTCTATGTTTCTATGTTTCTATAAGTACTCTATTATACATTGCCTGAGGCAGGACTGGAGAAGGGGAGGGGTGGCCATCTATTTTAGATTCATGGTGGAACTCATAGCCTCCGCTATGGGTATGACTAGGTCATTTGAATGTGTGACCATTACGGGTGGGCCAGGTGCAGTCTGCAGGATCTCTGTCATATATCAGCCTCTTGGGTGCAAGGGCAAGTTCCTGCAGGAACTGGTGGTCTTTGTCACAGACATGATATTGGAGTCTCCAAGACTGGTGTTCTCGGGGACTTCAATGCCTGGGTCGATGATTAAGCCTTGCCTTTTGGTCAGCAGTTCTTCCAACAGATAACTCAGCTGTGCCAAACACAGGCTGTTGCCACAAGAACCCATCAGTATGACTATGCCTTACACCTCATCTTCTTGTTGGGTCTTGACAAAAGTGAAGTCAAAGTTAATCCAGTCATATGGTCAGCTCATCATACAGTGTTGTTTCTCTGTGGGGCCCCCATTTAATTCCCCCCCCCCCCATTGAGGTGGTTCTGTATCATTTTAAGACTAATGTGGAGCTTCACAAACTCTTGGCAGTGTTGGACCTATTGAGCATGACATCAGCTTGTGCAAATGGGGTTGAGGAGGCCACAGAGAGCTATAACATGGTTCTTATGGCTGCTCTCAGCTCCATAACACCCTACTGTGTTTGTCCCTTAATATCCTGCCACAGCTCCCCATAGTACTGTGAGGAGCTTAGACAGTTGGAGACTAATGGATGAAGGCTGGAGAGCCAATGGAACCTCAGGTCAGAGCCCTGCACCTCATGGACAAGAGATCTGTGCAGTATCCTGAACTGAGCAACCACTGCGATGCATTTATGAACTCAAGGTGTCATTTCCAGGCATTGTGTATGAGGAACAGTGTTCAAGTGATATATGCATGCTGAACTGTGTGAGACACAACTGAAGATGTGTATAGCCCTTGATCGAGGAGTATGGACATGTACATCTTTCAAAACCTGACTAAGGATTGATGGGGGCACCAGCCTGGTGGGGCATGAACTGAACTGTACTGTGTGGTCTTGGGCCTGGATACAGAGAATCTGTCAAGAAAGCAACCTCTGAGAGCCCTGAGACTGTGTCCTGCATCTGGAATTTATGATGGTGTCCCATTCATCATTGGCACAAATGCCCATATGATTGGATGCCTAAAGCAACTGTTTGATAATTGTGAATCTCGGCAAGGAGATTGAGTCCTACCAGTGCATATACTTCTAAGAGAGGCCTACGGAAAGTGTCAAAGACTCCCTCTTGCAAAAGGATGGTGAGGTTGGCATAGTATGGCACTGGGACAAAGGGACACTTGTGTTGCCCACCAATTCTGAATGAGACATTAGTGGGGTGGTTAAGTTTAGGAAGGATGCCTCTAATCAAATATTAATGGTATAAGTGCTGGAAGGGCAAGAACGTGTTCAAGGGCTGATGGTAAGACTGTAGTTCTGCCAGTGTGAGTCCTCACTACTTTGAGGTGAATCAATGTACAATACATGTCTGAAATAAGTCAGACTGACCATTCACCATAAATGGGGGAGAGACTGGAGCTAAAATATGCTGCTCAGCTACAGCTTCTAAGATTGGGGGCATGGACTTACCAAAAGAATTGATGATCCAGTAAGTTTAGGATTTGGTAATTCCCTGTTTTTGATTGAATGATGGCAGAGAATATCCTAGACGTTGGCTACTAAAACTTGGGTTTTCTTCACCCAGGAGTGGGACATGAGTTGTGTGATGGGTAAGAACATTGGTTCTGGTTACAAGACCACCACCCTTTCTGAGAAGAGTCTTGGCACTTGGCTACAGCAGACATTGAAGATGTATGGGGCCATCTCTAAGAGTTGTTTGTGGCTGTAACCATACAAGAATCAAGAAACCCTTTCAGATTTTGACAATTGGTGATCTTAGCTTTACATGATGAAATGGGACACTTAGGAGTGGAGTGAACTTTGGATTTGGCTTGGCCCCCCGTTTTACTGGCCAAAGATAACTCATGAAATTGAGGACTATTGTGCAGCACTGCAACCTGTACACAGTGTTTGCAATGGAAGAATCTGCTGTGGCGGGCTGTCCTACTAGTGAACATTGAAACCACTGTACCCATGAATTTAGTGTGCATAGTCTTTCTGAGATTAGAGTCTGATTCCAAAAATATCTCGAAAATTGTAACAGTCACTGACCATTTCTTCCACTATGTTCACACTTAACACCCCAAGGATCAGAAAGCTACCATGGTGGCTTGCATTCTACCGGACAAGTTCATAGTCCACTATGGCACTCAAGCGCATCCATTCTGATCAGGGACAATACTTTGCGAGTCAGCTGGCCAAGGAAATGTTGTGTTTGTGGGGCATGCAGAAGTCAAAGATCGCCCCATATCACCTCAAGGTTATCCACAACATGAGATGTTCAGTCATACACTGTTGAGCACGCTGGGCGCTCTAGAACCTCAAGACAGGGCTAAATTGAGCCAACAACTTAGTACTTTGGTGCACATTTCCAGCTGCACCAAGAATGATGCCACTGTTTCTATCCTTATTACTTGATGTTTTGGTGTGAGGCATAACTGTCCATTGCTTTGTGCTTTGCAGTTGTCATTGATGGGGCTTGCTCTAAGATGTACTTGCAATATGTATGCAGACTTAAGGAGCAGCTGGACTCTGCATATTGCTAAGCAGCTGAGCTGGTCAGAATGAGAAAAGTGAAAGCAAATTAACTGCAACCTGGAGACCATGTGTTAGTAACAATCCTTGCCTTGCTAGGCAAGCATAAACAGGTCCTCCAACTCAGTCATCTCCATACAAAGCAGAGAAAATACCTATTAAGAAGGAGGAGCCTGATGCAATCAGGGCACAGATACAATCAAAAAAGGTTGGACTAAAAGGCTCATTCACCAGAAAAGTTATGGGTAAAATTCTCTTTATTTTCATAGTTTTCTGATGTTAATTCATGCAGAATACTTGTTAGATATAATAAATGCCAATGTTTTGTGGGTATCAACATCCCTTCATCAGGGAATCTGGTTTATATTGTAATATAATTATCCAAAATCCCTTAATACAGCTTGTTGATATAAACGAAGTCCTTATGGTCAATTGCCTTTCTTTAGTCACATTCAGTACATAAAAAACTTGGCTTTTTAGCTTTTTCTCCGTTTTGTTATGATTTTGGAACACCACTTCTCTGTGGTCTCCTTACACAGCTCCGTGTGTCCTGCTTACTCAGGCAAACTTACTAAGTGTTAAGGAAACATTCCTGTTGTCATCACAGAACAGCTTGCTAATTTGCCAGTATATCGTATACACCCTGAAGGAGCACCAGGGAAAACAAAAACCATGCATCAGAATCATCTCTTCCCTATGAGCCAAGTGGACTTCTCTATCTTTACTCCAGAGTCCCAGCACCCCAGGAGGCCTACAATTTGTGCTGGAGCCTAGCAGAAATCTGCTCAGACTGCCACAGGGATCTCGAATGGTAATGACTCTTCTTCTGATGATGAAACTCCAACTCGTTACCATTCATTAGTAGACATTCCTCATTGGTTCACTGTTCACTGGGCACCACAAGTGTCCCCTGTGGGGAAGGACTCATTGGCACATGGTTTTGAGCCTGAGGGGGATCCTTTTCTGATCGCCTTTCCTGTCTCAGGGATCTTTGTGAAGGCCCCAAACAAAATAGGTTTGCGCTCTCATTGGTGCAAGGTAGAGTGCAGGCCAGGGGATTTCTAGCCCCTAAATGTGAACAAAAAGAGACCAGGATTGCCCTCACTCACAGGGTCCAAAATAAGGTTCAGTTCAGGAGGCAAGATCTTAGTGGTTGTCGGATTCACAAAATTTATTACTGAAAAGTTGCAAGACAAATCAGGATATAATTTACGTAACTTAAGGGGAAGAAGGTTGAAAGTCCCACTTATAAGAACTAGATTTAGCAAATCAAGATTTGATTATATTGCCTCAAATGCATGGAATTCCCTACCCCCAAGGTTGCGAAATATGCCAACTTACCAAACCTTTAAGTCTGCAGTGTTGGAAAATTATTTTTTTTAAGTGTAATTGTTTTAATTGATTATATTCTCTGTTGGTCTGCCCTGTTATTGTATTGTAATTAAGTATTATATCTGTATGTTCTTTAAAGTGCTGCAACTTAGAAAACAGGACAGCCCTGAAAATAGGCATGCCTAGTACCTTATCCTGATGAAATATACAAATAAATGAAATGAAAAGACAACCAAATATTGCTGATGCAAACTTAAATGGAAACCAAGACCGCATACCAGGTTCCCCAGCGCTTCACACAGTGGACCCTCTGATGAAACTATACTGAGCTAAGCGCCGAGGCACCTGGTATGTGGTCTTGGTTTCTATTTAGGTTTGCACCAGCAATATTTGGTTGTTTGCAACTTTTTAGCAATAAATCTTGTCTCCTGAATTGAACCTTATTTTGGATTTTGTGAGTATAGGCTGTCCTGGTCTGTCCTTGTGTAGAGCGACCATGAGATCCCGTCCTGTGACAATGAAAGTGAGGAGGTAGAAGGCTCTGAGCCTGATGAAGTGCCAGTCACTCCTCCCCAATGGTCCACCCACATTTGATCTATATTAATAGTTAGTTATGGTGCCCTAGCGGCCCCTGTTGATAATCTCCATCATGTAGTACACAAGGATATTTATGTTACCCCACCACTGTCTTCCCAGAGTAAGATTCACTGGGGCTCCTAAACAAAGTGATATTGACTGGGATAATATCAATTGAATTTGCTAGTCAGGATGCATTTGCCTGAGAATTTCAAAGCATCACGCCTTGGACTGGAAATCAAGTGTCTATACTAGATGTTACTGTAAATATGTTGCCGTTGCAGGAATACAGGAATGGACTATGTGTCATCCTACCAATGGCTGGTGGCAACCATTTCTTAGGGCAAGGGAGAGAGTAACTCCCCCTTTGTCAGACCTCGAGAGTACATACAGATGGAATCTGATAGCATAGGACTGCTGGTGTGAAGTAGGGTATCAGTGGTGAAAGACATCTGTTAAACTTACTGGTTATGGGGACTGGCTGCATGAACTGCATGGGGGCTGCCATCTTCCATCCTTTGACCTGAAGGACTGCCAGTCCACAACTTTCCAGGGCCCAAGAGCTGTGTCCTAATGCTGAGTCAGGTAGGATATTTTATTGGTGCCAGCTGTATCACTATCAGGTGTTGAGGAGGTTGAGTGAGAAGTGACAAAATCTAATGGAACCTCAGGTCACAGCCCTGTATAAGAAGGGGAACAGCCCAGGGGTAAAAAGCTCCATGCAGGATCCCGATGTGAGCAGTTGCTGTAGTATGATTGTGAACCAAGTGCATCTTTCCCAGGCCTTGTGTCTGGAGAAGAGGTGCTTGAGCAGTATATGCATGACCTGTGTGAGAAAGATAACGACTTAAGATTAGTGTGTAGCCCTCAGTGGAGGAGTACAGACTTCAACATCTTTTGACACCTGATCAAGGACTGATGGGGATATAAGCCAGGTGTAGCATGACCTGAACTCTGTGGTTTGGGCCTGGATACAGAGAATCTGTCCAGAACAGCCTCTGAGAGCTGTTACTGGTAACGGTGATTAACTGTGGGAAGAGGTTTGCCTTCTGCATTCTGTGTGAGTCTCTAGCTGGATATACAAGTTGGCCATTGGCTGGATTACAAATACTTCAGTTTAAAGAGGGTAAAAAGCCATTTAAACAATTACATAGCCTGTGTGTGTGTGTGTGTGTGTGTGTGTGTGTGTGTGTGTGTGTGTGTGTGTATTGAACCATTGTGTTTAAATTTACGTGCACCAATACTTACCAACCTGTGGCAAAAGCTATGAGCCTGCAACATTTCAACAGTGGGTACCCAGGGGCTTTCATAATTGTTTAACTGAAAAGTCTGGTACCAGGTGGGAGAGGTTACATCCTGTAGTATAGGTGCTCTAAGAAAATGGGGCTGGAAGTTGTATCTTTTTTTTTCAGTTCTATTTCCCTCCAATCACTGGCCTCACTGGGATCTCCCTCAGACATGATCCCCATGGAGTCGGTTGTTTCTCCTGCCCGCCTGAAATCCTCCATACACCAGGCCACCCTCTGGCGCTCCTTTCCATCTCTGGTCAGCCAACCCCCCGGCATGCATACCCCTAAAGGTGGGGCTACCACTCCTCTTCAGCGCCCTTTCTCATAATCTAGTCGGTGGTCAGAGTGGAGGAAGAACTGGAGGCCCTGATGCAGGCAGGGTCCAACGATGGGTGTGGGGGACCAGCTGTAGGGTCCATCATCATCCTCCTGGTGGCCAGGGTTTTTCCTTTGTTTTATGGTCCCTCCCCAAAGGCACAGATGTGCAGTGACATTAATGCATGATGGGCATGCTCCTGCACCCGCTTGCAGACGTCTGCCATCACCTTCACCCCAGCACATATCCTCATGGAGTGTTGCACTCTCAGTCTCCACTAGGAGCCGCTATGTGATGGGGATCCCAGCCCACCTCCCAGGAGAGGAGAGGAGAGCAGTCCTCCGGATGCTCAATCCTCTCCCTGCTGACCCCCAGCTCCCTGGGATCACTCCCAAACCCGGATCACTGGTGTGGCACGAGGTAAGGCACATGCCTCAGCCCTCAGCGCCACTGGGCCATCTGGAAGTTGTATCTTCAGTGGCAAGAGAGCTGTGCCTAGTTTGTCTTAGCTACTGGCAGCTAAAGCAAAAGTAATGATCTCTGCCCTGTGCTCAGTAAGGGTTAGTTTAAACAGCAGTCTCGGCATTGAACTTTACTCTGCCTATGAGGGCAACTAAGTAGGGGTGAAAGACCTCCAAGTAGTGGCTGTATTAACCCATTTCCTTTGCAGGGGCTGGCACTGTAAATAAAAGTGTGTTATGTTATTCTGGTATCTTTATTGTATGAACAAGTGTGATTCCATGTGATGTTGTGGGGTGGCATTTACACTAGAGGGGAAAGGGTAGGTACAGGGTACCAGAGAGTTGTAATAATTTGTCAGCTAACCCAGTTTCAGGCACCTTTGGATGGAGGCAATATGAACATAGAGATCTGTGTAACAAGCTCTTGTGGTGAAGCGCACAACCATCAAACTCACAAGGCACCAAAACAATCCCTAGAAGTTTGGTGGTGGTGTAAGGCAAGCCTGAGCACTGAAAAAACCCTTACACTTTCGTTAAGCATGTGATTTTTATGGCTGCAGTGGGTGTACCCCTGCAACTGACTTGCAAGCACAGTAGAGAAGGGAGTGTACCGGATAGTGACTGGACTTTTAAATAGTGGAGGTGAATAGCAATCACTGCGCGTTCACCGCACTATTTAAAAGACCTGTCGGTAGAACATGGTACTGTCCACCATATTCAAGATGGCTACCAGAGTTTTCTGTGCATGCGCTATGACTCGTGCATGTGCACTGAACTCCAGTGGCACGGCGGCATAGTTCACCATGTCCAAAATGGCCACTGGAGATTTCTGCGCATGTGCGCGACTCATGCATGTACACTGAATTCTGGTGGCCATATTGGACATGGCAAACTGTGCTGCCGTGCCATCAGAGTTCAGTGCGCATGCACGAGTCATCACACATGTGCAAAAAACTCCAGTGGCCATCTTGAACACGGGCGGACAGTGCCATGTTCCTCCATCAGCTCAGCTGCAGCCATACTGGCTCTGGCCAGAGTTTGTATGCTACCACTGTTTAAGAAGAGCATAAATCTAAGTGTTTATTCAATCTGCAGGAAAACATTTCAAAATATAATATTTAAACACAATTAAACTAATATTACATTAATTTCCAGTATTTTAACTCCTCTCTTTCTTTACTTTATTAATATAGACATCTGCATGAAAACAGTATTTTTGTGTCTCAGACTTCATCTCATCCTCTTACTTTGCCTCCGCTGAAGTTACACTTCCCTGTGACACCACTGTCTCCTGCCACAGACATTTATTAATTTTATTCTGTTCATGTATTTTCCAGCTTATTGTACTGGAATAAGGCCTGTTTTCAGACATGACAAAGGCCACAGGGCAGATGTACACAGAATGACAGATGACAAAAATATGTACTGTGGAGGGCACACTTAAAGAGCAGTTGATGCGTTAATTGACCTGAATCAGCCACACATTTAATTGTTTAACAATAAGTAAGCTATTTAACTTACTTTAAGGTCACTGTCGCTTCCATAATAGCATTCAGCTACTGATTGCCCTCCACAGCCCCACCCACAAAAACACATTTTAATGACATGAGTTAGGGAAGGGGCTGCAGTGATATTGATGGGGTTCTAATGCAATCAATTGCAATTGTGGCCTTAAGAGAGTATTAGACACCAGCCTGTTGGCACAGCTACCATTCATGATACTAGCGACCCTGGTCCACGCCTTGAGCCTGGATTGTCAGAGGGTCAGCCTGGGGGAGGAGGATTGAGCATCTGAGAGACTGCTCTCCTTCTCCAGGCTGGGGTTGGTGCAAAGCCTAACATTAACCTGGCCCCTAGTGGCAGCTGGGGGCAGAATGCCAGGACTGCTACTTGGGGGGCAGAGAAGCAGCAGCCATCTGGTGTCTTATGTATGGGTGCTTGAGTCATGACACCACTGACAGCAATACATGCCTCTTCCCTGCTAGGGTTAAAATAAGGTGGAGAATTACCTTGGCTGGTGGGATAATTCCCCAACCCCTCATAGGCCCTGCACCAATGACCTTGGTGTGGCTCCACTGGATCCTTAAATGGTGGGTTAAGTCAGACTCTCCACCACCCTGCCATGGGGAAACAGCGCTGGTAAGTCTGGGAGAAGTCAAATGATGGGGCTGGAGGTGGAGTGGGGTCCAAGGGGACAGAGAACCAGCCGGAAGGGGAGAAAGTGATAAAAAAGACAGTATTGGTTTACTTTGCAGGCAACTGTACATGTTAAGTGGGGCAGTATTACGTGTATATGCAACATGTACTGTTACCTGCAAAGTAGACTAATACTGTCTGAAGGCCACCACTGCGCCAGTCAGATTAGAAACCTATCTCTATCACTGCAGCCTCTTCCCTTCCTCATGTCATCAAAATGTGATTTTGTGGGCAGGGATGCAGCAGCACTCAGAGGCTGACTGCAGTTATGGAAGTGAGATCAAGCTTATAATAATTTGAACAATTTAAGAATAATTGTTAAAAAATTAAATGTGTGGCTGATTGAGGTCCTCCGGCAGGCAGCTCCTTGCCATGAACTGCCTGCCCCGAGGGTGTCAGATGTTCTTTAGGAAGTACATGTGCAACATGTAGGGAACTATGATCTCATGAACAGAGGATTATGACTTCAGCAGGGGCCAAAATGCATGAAAAAATTATGCATTCTGAGGCACAAAGATTCAATTTTAAAGCAAACGCCCTCGGTGATAAAGAATGAGGAGGCTACATACAGTGCAAGAATGAAACAAATGCTTGATTGTG
This sequence comes from Neoceratodus forsteri, assembly GCA_016271365.2. Lineage (NCBI taxonomy): Eukaryota > Metazoa > Chordata > Ceratodontiformes > Ceratodontidae > Neoceratodus > Neoceratodus forsteri. The sequence goes on along the minus strand of CM057450.1, from coordinate 1,470,413,788 downwards.
TCTGAATATTATACTTTTAAAATGTTTTCCTGAATACTGGTAAAACTAATTTATTTAAAAAAGTGAACTGTAAAATAAGACATGTCACCTGTTTGAAATCATCTTCCCCTTCTGTTATTCGCTCCACCTTGTGCTCTCCTACTGCTACTATAGAAATGCTCACTGAGAACAGCAAGGATGTGACTCGGCCACTAACTACCTCAAAGTATTGCGCTGGTAGTGTTGGCAGCAGTTCCAACAACTTGGCCCGTCTCAGTGGCAGTGAAATATGATGTACCCCTCCTTCTGATTTTCCCTCCCTGGGAGGACAACTCTTTTAATGAGTTTTTTAAATAAAGATCATAGTAATGATGTTAGTTGACAATAATAAACTGTTTAGAGTGAGTCTGCTTCTTTGGTAATCTGACTTTCCTTTAACAGTTGTACAAGTATCTGTTGTTGTTTTGAATATTTAAAGCAGCAGTGCAATGAAAAAGGTTTTTCTAAAAATTCTAGTTTCTACTATAATTAAGAAAAGTATTAGTATACCTGTCAAATGTACTTGTCTAGGCACCTCCTGTGCTGAGCACCATGAGTCGTTTTTATTTTTTCGATCCTATCTCTTGCCAGATCTACAGTGCTATGTCTATGCAACATACGGTGGCCATCTTTTTTCTTGAGAAAAAATTAAAATAAAACATTTATAGTATACTCAAATTTTGGTGGAATTAAAAAATTGTACCACCAAATAAAACGGAAAGAGGCCTGGAACCTTTTATAGTGAATACAGGTATTAAAATGTTTCAAGATTCTTATGGTACATTCTTCATAATATGAACATGCACAACTATTTGCCTTTTAGTTTTCTATTTCTTAAAAACATGGAAATTAATGGCAGAAAAAGGCCCAGAGGCCACAACTGGCCACCATTTTGCCCACCCTGCCTAGCTACACTATGTAGGCCTGAGTAGAGATCCCTCCGCCTTACATCATCCCCGTCTCCCTTACTATGGCCATGTGCCTGTCCCACCCAACCTTGCAGCTCCCCACTGATGTGGCCTTCACCAGCTCCTCAGGTATGTTGTTCCATTTGTCAGACAGGCACCTCTACTGAATCCTGTGCTCTAACTTGAGATGAATTTGTCTTTACAATCTACCCTATTTATCACATGCACTTACTTGTGTCTCCATCATATTCCCCCTCTCCTGTTTAGTTTCCAGGATGCACATGTCAAGGTCTTATAGCCTCTCCTCATACTGTATGTCTTTCCCCCCCCGGATCATTTTTGTCACTCTTCATTATCACTTGCACCTTCTTGCAGTCCTTACACAAGTACGGACTCCAGAACCTTGCTCAGTACTCTAGGTGCAGTGGCACCAATGATCTGTATAGTGGAAGGATCACCTTCCAGATTCTACTTCTGATTCCACTCCTTTCCTTCTGCTTCTGATTCCTCTTCTTTCTTTCTTCTTTCTTTCTTTCTTTCTTTCTTTCTTTCTTCTATTTATCTTTTGTGTCTGGCAAAGTGGTTTACAGCAGTTTGACATGAACGGTTTCTCTTGCTGAATGTCTTACTACTGCTATGACATGAAGCTGTTAACAGTTCTACAAATGTTATTGTTTTTAACTGAAAACCTCCAACCAAAGTACTAAATTAAAAAAGACAATACATACATCAACTCATTAAAGGTTTTTTTTAGTTGGAGGTAATCCATCTTGTAGAATAAACGTGGTGCTTATTTTGCAAAAGTTAAATAAACTGCTTTATAATTAGCATGCTGTTTTCTAATGGTTAGCAAGCTGTGTTTCAGAAGCATTGCTTTTATACAAAGGTCCAGGTTATTTAAACTTGCCATCAAGTGACATCAAATCAAAGTGAGCTGATTTTTCTGAAACACTAATCATTTAAAAGCTATTGAACTAAATACAGAGACAGTTCATTAAATCATTAAAACAGCCTGTTATAATGTTCCCAAAGTCATTATAGTGCTATTCCCAAGCCAGAGAGGTAGTGTTGCCTTAAGCACAGTTTAATCAAATTAGCTAGTGGGCTATGTCATGGGGTTTCTCCTATTGATATTCATTAAAAATACATGATTTATCACTAATCTCCATGAGGTGTATCCCACTCTTCTAAATGAATTTTATAAATGCCAGGGGGGAGAAAAAGAGTGGTTTATAGCAACAATGGAAACACTGTCTACTGTACTATTGAAGAACTGAATACATTCCAGTAAACTTTTAGCTATATAGAATTATTTCTGTATTTTTTTATTAACAATTACAGTACTGTATTGAAGTCTGATGCAGCTATAGAATATGATGAAACTCAGTGAGAATGATGCGTCACATTGATTTCTTTACAAAGCCTGAGCTTAATCCTTATTTGTATACATAACACAATCACCAATTTGGATTATAGGTAGCACAGTTTTTATTTAGTGTTTGTTGACAGTATGGTTTATTTTTAGCCTTCTCTGGGGGTGGGGGTGGGGGAATACAGATGCAAACCAACAGAAATTAAACCAGATGAAGCTGTTGCCTAATAAAGTCTTCCGTATCTGATGGAGTGTAGATTAGGCAGCAGGAAGTTTCCTAGGTACCCAGAACTCACCATAGACATAGTGCAATTCTAAAATGATTATTTGAATATATATGACCCATTCTCAGTTGCTAAGAGGCGCAGCACAAAATGGATGCATTTTGGTCATATTTTTATACTACCACCTGACTGCATTATAGGTTCATAGGTTCATAGGTAGTTTCAAGCCAGGGTTAGCAATTGCTAACCAAATAGGCTTGCCTTCCAAATTTAAAAATTTACAAAAAATTTGTCATTTCCATAATGGTCGTCCATTCCCTTTTTGAATTATACACAAAAGAAGGAGTTTCTCAGTGGTAGAAGTATGATACAGCTTTTAAAATCTAGCTGTTAGTAGATGCAAACATGGCTGCCATCCACTGGTTCTGGATTACTACTGATTTTTGACTGGTTCTTGGGACGGGGGAGCACTTACTACCAGGGTTTTTGACTGTTACTTGGGAATCTGGGGAGGGGATCTCTAGGACTGCTGGGGTTTTTTATGGTTTCTTGGGGATAGGGGGCTTCTAGACTACCAGGTTTCTGACATTTAGGGGGGATTGGGGGGGGACCACTAGTCCACCAGGGTTTTTGATAGTTTTTTGGGGAGCAGGTGGGGGTGTTTAGGTGATTGTGCACCACAGTGTGTATTGTTAAGGACAAGGTTTGGAAAGTGGGAAATACTGTAGCCCTGCCATTGCAGCTTTTTACCACTTTAAAAATCTGCTGAATATACTACTGTGCCTTGTATGCTAGAGGATGACCTCATTTGCATGGACCCAGTGATGTATTCCGTGTGAATACGTTAACCATTGAGCACCACACACCAAGATCCTTTGAATGTGATCTCTGTCATGTTTGAATGCACTCTGCCTGGTCAGTGCAGTACTATTCATGGGAGAGCATTTTTCAAGTCATCAAGATCTCCTGAGAGGGGGAGAATGATAAATTTGCCCCAGTTTATTTTTTAACTAGAGGAGGAACCAAAGCAATCTATCAAGTTAAGAAGAGCGGTAGTGATTCAACAGAATGAGTTAGGGGCCGGAGCATGTCACCCATATATAATGATGCAGTGAGGGAAACATCTCCAGACTGCATCTCATGGATCCTCGGAAGGGCATGGATGGCTTTGGCTAAGGACTTCAGAGAGAGAGCAAAAAGTACAGGCGAGAGAGGGCAACATTGACAAGTACCACAACAGAGGGATAGAAAAAGGAAACAAGATGTAATTGTTAGTTTGGATGGTGGCTCATGGATTCTTGTAAATTATCTGCAAAAGTAAAATAAATTTCTGAGGGAACTAAAACTGTTTAAGTGTATCCCAAAGATGGTCCCACTCAGTGTGGTAAAATACTTTTTTTGCTTTGAGTGAGACCTAAATTGCTTCCTCTGCCAACTGAAACACCAACAGGGGCCAGATAGTCACAACTTAGCCCTGGGGCAAAGTTAACACTGCACAGCTTGCAAAATTAGCCTGGAACCATTTGTATACTATATTCAAAGGGATAGCGCCGCCGGGGCTAAATCAGTTGAATATAGTGTGCAAATGAAGCCATGCAAACAGGGATGAGAGTGCAGTGCAAAAATAGCCCAGAAAATAAGACAGCTCTGAATGTAGCAATTGGGAAGGCCAAACTGCAACAGCAGCCCAGTGCACACAGAGATGGAGTAAGGCAGAGTTGCAGTAGATGGCCAATGCGGGATAGCAATGAAGTGGTGCACAACAACTGCAAACAACATTGCAGGCCAAACACAGCAGAACTGTGCTATGGTATTGAAAGGTTTGCCTGGGGTGAACTCATTTGCCTGGCACTAACACATTAGCCTGGCGTTAAATTTTGCTATATTCAATGCTCCTATGCAAATGAGCCTACTTAGGCAATCTGTGGGCAAACAGCCACATTAGCATCTCATTATGGCCTGCTTTGCATGCATTACCATGTAGATTGCCTGGCACTATTGCATGGTGCACACAGCTCCATCTGTATGTCAAACTGGAACTACAGGTCAGTTGCTGCAGGCTGGGTGTGCCCACAGCTCCACCTGTATGTCAGACATGATAACAGTTCGGTAGCTGCAGGCTGGGTTTGGACACAGAAGCACAGACTATTGTGGCCCAGGGGACTAGCACCACAGGAATGGATGGTTGTGCTGCATGCCATAGACATATTGTTATTCCTGCCACAGTGTGTATCAGATGGTACACTACCATAGTAACTGGTATTGTGAGGGACACAGCAATGCCTATGGTGTGTCAGGCAACAATGACTGCTGCTATCCACACAGTGACATGCACGGCTGGCAGGTATGTTCTGACAGTGGATACCACAGTCATACTGTCCTATGACCCACATATACTGCGCCAGTGGCATGGGATTACATAGAAACATAGAAGTTGATGGCAGATAAGGACCTCAAGGCCCATCCAGTCTGCCCATTTCTTTTTCTACCTTATAAATGTGTCATCGACCTTTGCTCTGTCAGTGGCCTATCTATTCATACTCATCTGTATTGCTCCCTTATGCCTATCCCATGCCTGTTTGAAGCCCTGCACTGTATTCATAGCCACGACTTCCTGAGGTAGGCCGTTCCATGCATCCACCACCCTTTCTGTGAAAAAGAATTTCCTCACATTCCCCCTTAATCTGCCTCCCTCTAGTCTCATGCTGTGTCCTCTTGTCCTGCTATTTTTCTTATATTGAATCATGTTAGACTCTTTCACCTTGTTAATGCCCTTAAGGTGTTTGAATGTTTCGATCATATCACCTCTCTCCCTCGTTTGCTCAAGGGTATACATATTGAGCTCCGTTAATCTGTCCTCATATGTCTTCTGATGCAGTCCCTCACCATTTTGATTGCCCTTCTCTGGACTGTCTCAGTTTGGTTAATGTCCTTGTGAAGGTGTGGCCTCCAGTACTGCACGCAGTACTCCAGATGGGGCCTAACCAGTGTCTTGTAAAGAGGGATTATTACCTCCCTCTTACGACTTGTGATACCCCTACTAATACGCCCTACCATCCCCCTAGCCTTACCTACTGCTTTAGAGGTCTACTTGGATGATTTCAGGTCATCGGTGATGATGATGCCCAAGTCTCTTTCTTCCTTTGTGACTGCCAGCAGCTCCCCTCCCAGCCTATAGGTAGCTTCAGGGTTTCTCTTCCCTATGTGCATGATCTTGCACTTCTTTGCATTAAATCCCAGTTCCCAATCTTCTGACCATTTTGCTAGTTTATCCAGATCTCTTCTCATTCTGCCCACCCCATCTGGATCATCTACTCTGTTGCAGATCTTGGTGTCATCTGCAAACAGACAAGCCTTACGCTCTAGTCCATCTGCAATGTCACTAATTAAGATATTGAAGAGGTCTGGCCTTAGGACTGATCCCTGAGGTACCCCACTTGTGACTTGCATCTCTTCTGACTGTATACCATTTACCACCACTCTCTGTTTTCTGCCCGTCAACCAGTTTGCCACCCAGTTGACCAACTTCTGATCCACCCCGAGCCTACCCAGCTTATTTTTCAATCTTCTATGTGGAACAGTGTCGAAAGCTTTGCTGAAGTCAAGGTAGGCAACATCAACTGCTCCCCCTTGGTCCACCACTCTGGTTACCCAGTCAAAGAAATCCATGAGATTAGTTTGACAGGACCTTCCTTTTGTAAACCCTTGCTGTCTTAGATCCTGTGCCCCTATGGATTCCAGGTGTTGCACTATCCTTTCTTTAAGTAGTGCCTCCATAATCTTGCCCACTACTGAGGTAAGACTGACTGGTCTGTAGTTCCCTGCCTCCTCCCTGCTACCACTCTTGTGGAGTGGGATCACATGAGCCTTTCTCCAGTCTTCTGGGACCTCTCCTGTGCTCAGAGACTCACTAAACAGTTCTGCTAATGGCTCTGCTAGTTCTATCCTTAGCTCCTTAAGTACCCTGGGATGTATGCTATCAGGTCCCATTGCCTTGTACACCCTGAGCTTAGTGAGCTCTTGTAAGACCCTTTCTTTTGTGAAGGGAGTAGTGCTCACCTCCCTCCCCCCGTGTCCATGGTGCTGAGCTGTGGGCCCTGCCCTACCTTCTCTTCAGTAAATACTGAGCAAAAGTATCTATTTAGGATGGATGCTTTTACAGGGTCCTCCTCCTCACATGCCCCCTTTTCTCCTTTGAGCTTAGCAATACCCCCTCTGGACTTTCTCCTTTCACTAATGTATCTATAGAAAGCCTTGTCACCTTCTTTTACTGTTCGTGCTAGTGTTTCCTCACACGAACAGTACACATGGCTGGTCATGTGTGATGGGGAGCCTGGACAGGTGTGTGGTATGTGCCCCAGGGTGGAGGAGCAGACATATACCATCATACAGGCCCACTGATGTGAGGGACATTCCTGTCACTGGCAAATGTGCACTGTGTGGATGGTCCCAGCCATGTGGCAGCACCTACTATGTGGTGCAGCCTATCCACCGGTACACTCTCCCCTCAGTACTCTCCATTCTCCCAGTACTGCATGTGTGTGCTGGATTGTGGTGGTGTACCCCTATGGGGGGACTGGACGTGTGTGCAGCATGTCTCTTCTATGGCATATGGAGTGGCCCAGGGTGACCATCTGCCCTCTCTGCCTTCTCATTGGCTGCAGTCATCAGGTGCACCATGATGCTGTTGTTGCTTATGGTCATGTTGCCTGTTGCTGCTGTGTCCACACCCCCTATCCTTGTTTTACCCAGAATTAAGACTGTCTTTTTCTGGGTGGTAATTTGCGCCATGCAAAAATGTCATGCAAACTCACTTTGCTCGGCGCTAACACACTGAATATAGCATAGCGCCTGTATTCATGTACACACCCCTTCTCTTTGCATGGTGCATACATTATCATTTTGCCCAGTGCTAATGCAGTTTGCCCACGCTATTTGGTCTTTTGAATATAGGGGACCTGCGCAAACCTTGTGCAAATGGTTTGTGCCCAGCGCAAAGTTTCGAATATTTGACCCCAGAGGTAAAAGCTGCGAAGCAAGGTTGACATTATAGTCTCAAAAGGATTGGAATAATCAACCCACTCACCAAATTGTTTCTAATGTTCAATATTTTACTTATTTAATAGTGACCTTCAGACATATTTATATTTCCTATAATTTGGGGACAAGTCTCCCCTTCCTTAAGGAGTCTGGTAATTGTTCTAAAAGCTATGGCTATGTACTATATGTTACAAGTTTCAAAACTAAATACATTACTTATACACCGTTACTTTATTGAAAACATACAGTATATTTACAGTAAATAGATGGAAAACAGAGGACAATCATATGGTGGATCAAATCCAGGTGTGGCACACTTTATCTTATTTAAATATCAAATAAAATTAAATGCATTATTGCCTAAAATTAATCAGATTTATGGTAATAATCACTTTTATATGTACAGGATATATTACACTTCTATGGTGGCATCTTATGATATTTATAATGAAATGAGGATAAAAACTTAATGTAAGTGCAGCTCTTCCATAATCACTGATCACTCGGTGTGTTAGGCAGAAATAGGCTTGTGGCCCATCGAGACTGCCACCCACTCTCAGTGGGTGTATTATACCCTGAAGATGGAATTTCGAAGGTACTGATTGAATTCAACTTTCAATCTATCAAATTTATTGATGTTAACTAGATACTGGGGTAGAGTATTCCATAACTTCGAAGCCCTTATAGTATAAAAATTGTCCCGCTTGTTTGTGCTGGCCTTGGGATTTATAAGTTGCCAATTGTGATATCTTAAATTTACCTTCCTGTCCTAGGTTCCTATATCACACTGTATAGTGAGATCAGGGTCATTTAGTATTTTGAACAGTAATAACATGTCACCCCTTTTTCTCCTCTTCTCTAAGCTAAATAATTCTAACCTCCCTAGTCTTTCATCATAGGGCATGTCTTTTAGCATTGGGACCATCTTGATGATTCTTCTCTGTACACTCTCAGTTCGGCTGATGTCCCTTTTTAGATAGGGGGATCAAAAGGGGACCCATAATCTACAATGGGCCTTACATAAGTTCTATATAGTGGTATCAAACATCCTTCACTTCTTGACACAAATGCCCTTTTTATTGCAGTCCGTGTTACTGTCCTGCAATGGTTGGTGGTAATAAAATTATTCTTTAGAATACCTAAATCACATTATTGAGCTACTGGCTTTAAAATGACATTGTTTAGATGATATTTCTTTTCAGGGTTATTTTTCCTTAGATGGAGAACAGTACATAATACACAGCTGTACATTCATGCAAGATGTTAATATGCTTTATCACTGTTACAATTAGTCTGGTTACTGTTTTTGATTGGAATTTATTACCTTTTAGAACAATTACCAGACTCCCTGAGGAAGGGGAGAATTGTCCCTGAAATGTTGGAAATATAATATGTCTGGAGGTCAATGTTAAATAAATAAAATATTGAACATTAGAAATAATTTGGTGAATGGGCCCGTTATTCCAACCCTTTTGAGCTTAGTATTAGCTTAGGTTGGTTTTGGACCTCTCCCACTTATACTTATTCATCTTTCTTTTTCACTGAGGTTGACTGAGCTGGACTCTGGCTTTCAGTTTTGAGAGCACTTGACATTATGGGCTGCATTACACCTTATGAAGCCCGACTGATCAGAATAAATGATTTTCAGAAGGACTGATTCTAGACACCATGCTAATAATTTAGAAAGAATTTTCATATCATTGATAATTAAGGAAATGGGTCGATAAGAGGATAAAAGTTCTTTTGGCTTGTCTAGATTTGGAATGAGATGGATATAAGCTTCATAAAAGACAGCGAGGAAGAGAAAGCCCACCTCTATCAACCGTTAACGTTTCTGTTAGCCATCCCCAAAGTGCCAGGACTAACTCCTTATAGAGCACCAGAGGGAAGGCATTACCAGATGGCACCACACTAAGGGCCTAAAGGACCTCAGATGGAGAGAATGCCAATCTTACTGTGCATGATCTTCCAGAAGGGCAATGGGGAGTAAGAGACTTTGAGGAAAAAGTTCATGCCTAGCCGTAGGGAAAGGATTACCATTCCCTGCCAAATACAGAGACTGGAAGAAGTTGAGAAATTGTTTATACCTGCTTTATCTTTAATCTTTGTTCTCATATCTAGGCGAATATAAGGGATAGTTTTCTCCTGTGTCTCTTTCCAAATTGTCTGGGCTAATAGTGTCAGTGGCTCAGCAGGTAGCACACTCACCTCTGAGGCTGGGAGATCAGTAGACTGTGGGTTCTATCCCCACACCAGGCACTTGGGTTAAATCCCAGTACTGACACTGTAGTGCAACATTACAGGGGGTGCTGCACTCCTGAGGTGCCGTCTTTCGGATGAGATATTAAACTGAGGTCCCATCTGCCTGTTCTGGTGGTAGTTTAGGTGGATGTTAAAGATCCCATGGCACTTCTTGAAAAGAGTAGGGAATTTTGTTATTGAAAAGAAGGGCTACATTACAATACATATACAAAAAAGGCAATGTTAGAATCACATCTTCTTTACAACATAGAAAAAACCATACTTAATATACATTCAGTTATCATATCATACAGAAATGAAAATTAATTCTGGATTTACCCACTTTTCACAATTTAGCCATAACAGTTTGACTTTCTCTGGACTATAGATTCTAGAGTCTCTCAAGAACACAGGTAGTAAAGAGGTTTGGACATTCTTAACCATTTCAACATGATATACTAATCTCTGCTGAGTTACCCAGACACACCTTGATTGCCAAATGTAGTATCTGAGTGTTGCAAAAATGATATATAATGTTTCCGGGTGGTGTTTACCATAGCCTCCTGTATTGTCCCCATATACTAGTCTGGCATATGTCAAGGTTAAAATAATGGCTCTTCCCATTCTCTGGCTAAGTATACCCAAAAGGACTTTGCGTAGTCACATTCCAAGAATAACTGTGATTTGAGTTTCTAATTTCTGAATACAAGTGTTTCTTAGGCAGTACCTCTCACTAAGCTGCTTGTTCCTATTTTTATTACGAATGCTCAATCTGCCAAAGTTTCCCAGCCACACAGAATCCCGTACAAATTCTGGTAACCTTTTACTTGAAAGTTGGTTCAAAAGAAAAGACATCCTAATCTGGGGGCACTCTGGGGAGGTTATGGTTTCAGCCTGTAGAACGTGAGCATAAAGTGCTTTTCTGTTCGTGGTTTGGATTTGGGAAACAGTCACATTCCACTTAATGGCATTTTTAATTTATTCCACACCATAGCTTGGAACCATTGGTATTCTATTCAATAGCCCAGGCTTCTTCTGTCCCAAGGTACTATACATTTATCTAACTATACCAGCATTTATGCTTTCCAAACCTTATTCCCAGGTTTTAAAGCTGACCCTATATTATAGTGAGAAATATACTACTAAAAAAAGCCACGGGATTTATCATGCACACTCCTCCCTCCTGTATCTTTCTATATGTGAATTCCCTTTTTATGGGGTTCAATCTGCTCCCCCAAAAAGCCTGGAAGAACACGCTATATAGTGCAGTGTAGAGAGACTGTGTGTGTGTGTGGGGGTAGGTAACTAATGTACAAGAAGACTGGGATGAGTAGGGTTTTCACTAAAAGGACTCTTCTTTTTGGCAATTTGTTGCCCCTTCCAGGAGGAAACAAGTCTATTGGCTTTTTGTAACCCCTTTTCCCGGTTATGTTTCTTATATATCTGCCCCCAAATTCAATTCCTAAAATTGTGATGTTGCCTTGTGACATGGGTACTTCCGCAGACTTTTCCCCTATAGGAAGGGGAGTATCTTGTAATGGTACTCCTGAGCTTTTACTGTAGTTAATCCTGGAACCTGACTGTTTGGAGTATGCTTTCAAGGCATCTGTTAGATACTGCTCATCTGTGGTGTGGTCCAGACATAACATCAGATCATCTGTGTATACTAGAATTTTTACTGTGGATGTGCCCCTATTTAGGTTGAGTCCATGGATCTGGTAATTACATAGGAACATAGAATTTGACAGCAGATAAGGACCGCTTGACCCACCCAGTCTGCCCATTTCCCTACCTAATGGATAAGCTGCAGATCCTAGTTAACCAGCAGCCTACTTCTTCCTACCCCCACCCCCTAGAATGGCCTTATGGCTGTCCCATGCATGCTTGAATTCCACCACTGTTTTTGACTCCACGACCTCCTCTGGAAGGCCGTTCCATGCATCCACAACCCTCTCTGTGAAAAAATACTTCCTTAAATTACCTCTGAGCCGCCCCCCCATCTTCAAATTGTGCCCCCTTGTTCTTGCACACCTCTTTTTTTGAAAGATGCTACCCTCTTGGACTTTGTTGATTCCCTTGAGGTACTTGAAAGTTTCTATCATGTCCCCCCTCTCCCTCCTTTCCTCGAGGCTATTCTGTGCTATATACCACCTCACTAATATATCTATACTGAAAGCATAAAGAAGGTGGCTAAGGGGGCAGCCTTACCCAACCCCTCTCTTAACCCTGATCTCCCTCCCTTGCCATCCATTAATATTAGGAATAACGGTGGCCTCATTGTACATGCATCTTAACCAGTTTATAATATGCCTTAAGAGCCACAAACAAACATTCATGTGAAACTTTATTGAAAACCTTTTCTTGGTCAATGCCTAGAACATACCCCTGTAATTCTAAATTACTGGCTTTCTGAAAAATTTCCCTAAATAAGATGAGGTTATCATGTTGATACCTGTTCGGGGCAGCACTGGAATGGGCTTATCAACTTGTTAGCCAATACAGATAGCCTATTGAGCAATATTTTACTTAAAATCTTCAAGTTTGAGTTTAAAAGGCACAAAGGCCTCCAGTTTTTTAGCTCTTCTCTAGCTCCTTTTTTGTATAACAGTATAAGAAGGGCTTGATTCATGGATTTTGATAAACAATCTTTTTGCAACATTTCATTATAGAGAATTGCTAACGCAGGAACCAAATCTTCTTTAAAGATTTTATAAAATTCAGACACAATACCATAAGTTGGCAATTATTATTCTTTTTTCTCTCTCCTCCTAACTGTGTTAATGCTGACAGTTCTATTTGTAATGTTAGATATTTATTACGATGCCATAATCCTGCAGGAAGAGTTCTAGTTTTGGGATAAAAGTTATTTAAATTATCTATGGTGTGTTTTTTAGTAATAAAAAGATGGTGAAGCCCCTCTGTCTGCAATGAACACTACCCCCACCAGCTCCCCCCGCTTCTACTTCAAAGCAGCCAAGGCTCACCAAGTATGCAAATATATTACCAAAGCCCTTGGTAAATCAAGATTCAGTAATGACTCCCTCAATCTTAAAATCCTGTCTCTCACACTTGACGAAGTGCTTAGTCCTCTGACCAGAATTTTCAACCTCTCCCTCAGCCTTAGCCAGTTCCCAGACAGATGGAAATCTGCCACTGTCACCCCAATCCATAAAAGTGGTGACAAAACTGCCCACGATAACTACAGACCTATCTCCCTACTACCCCCACTCTCCAAGACACTAGAATGCATTGTCTCGGACCAGCTCACAGAATACCTGGATATGTACAACATCCTGTGCAAGCAACAATATGGGTTCCACAAAGGTCAGAGCACCTCCACAGCCCTACTTGAATTCACTGGCACAATCCACAATGCACTTGATTCCGGTGAACTACTAGGCTCAATCTACATTGACTTAACTAAAGCCTTCGACACTGTCAATCACCACCTCCTTCTTGTCCAGCTTCAGAACACTGGGCTGTCAACCGACTCCATTGGCTGGTTTAAGAGCTACCTTGAAGAATGGTCCCAAACAGTAAGAATCGCTGATACACTCTCGGACCCTAGACTGGTCCACTCGGGAGTACCCCAGGGCTCCATTCTGGGACCCCTCCTCCTCTTCAGCCTATTCTTAAACTCACTACCAGACAGCTGCCCAGAACAAGTAGTTCTCTATGCCGATGATGCTGTTATCCTCACCTCGGACCCTGATCCAATCCGATTACAAAATAAACTTCAGTGGGCCTTCTCCTCCATCGAATCCTGGTTCCTAAATCATAAACTGCTTCTCAATCAGAAAAAAAACAAGTCTATGGTCTTCTGCAGCCCCCACAACAAAAACAAACAACTCCACCTCTCCATTGTAACTGAACAAGGAGCCATCCTAGAGCAAACACAATCATTCAAGTACCTCGGCATCACCCTTGATCTCCACCTCTCATACACTGTCCATATCAGCAATGTTGCAAAGTCTGCCAATGTGAGGTTAGGCATATTATTCCGGCACAGGAAACACCTAGCCCCAGAAGCACTATCAGTGGCCGACCAAAGCTCCATTGTCAGCATCATAGACTATGGTCTTATCATATATGGGTCTGCAACTACCTCTGCTCTCAAACGTATCGTGACCTCCCTGAATAAGGCCTGTCATCTCGTCACTGGCTCACATCGCCGTACCCACACATGTGACCTTTATTTCCAATCTGGATGGCTTCAACTGGACAAATGCATAAAATACCAAACCTGCATCATGGCCAAGAAAATTATAATGGGGCTTGACCCACCTGGTGGCTGTGCCCTCCTTAAGCCTAGACATAGTAATGTCACTACAAGGAGATCCAATTCCCATCTACTACATATTCCATGATGTCGCACAACCCAAGGACAAAGATAATTCGCCTATCGGGCATCCAGCTGGCTTAACTCTCTTGGCAGTGACTTAGCGACTGCTCCAACACTCAGCCTCTTCAAGTCCAAGCTGCACCTCTCACTGCTTGTATCCTGCGAATGCCCATCTTAACATTTCCATCATTCCAGCTGCACATGCCCCAGCACCCAGCACTTACAATCAGTCTTTGCACCCCTAGCACCTTACCTGTCATATTCCCTCGACAAGGCCCCCTGGCTGCACTGTCTCCCACCCTCGCCCACCTCCCCCCATATCTCCACTCCTCCCTCCCCAACCACCTCTTGTACTCCCCCTCCCTTGCACCTCCTTCCCTCGATCTCCCACTCACTTCCCCCACCCACCCACCCTCCTTCCTTTGTCTTGCTCATAGCTCAAGTCTTTGTACTGGTTATTACATGTTTGTAAGTCAATGATTATATGTTTAAGGTAAAATGATGACAGTTGCACACGCTGACGTGGAACCTTTGTAAAAGAGCCTTGGCTCAAAGGTATTGTAATCCTAGATTGAAATAAATAAAAAATAATAAGGTTTATATTCAAAATGAACTTCTGGTATATGTAGATCATGTTTGTGTCCAAGTAGTAAGTAAACTTCATTCATAAAACATATATAAAACATATTTGAAAAATTATTTGAAAGTGAAATTAAAATGAAGTAGTACCCTGGACAATTTTGTATGATCTACATACCTGTTTTCTTATAAATGTGCCACATGGTGATGTAAAAAATTAAAAAAAAAAATTTCTTAGTGTAATTTGTAATAAAATGAGTATTGTCATTTTAAGAAATGTCACATGATTAGAAAAGGGTGCTATTTAAGCAACCTAACACTAGGTGGCTGTTACTTTTGAGAAAGCCTGTGTTCTGGTGAAACGTGCGTGAGCAGTTTGTCCATGTCAGCACTGGTCTGCACTTAATGTTTGTTGTCGCTGCCGTTATGTTTTCGATATAAGTAAAGAATATTGACTATCAGCTAAGTGTGGTGAGTTTTCTTGTCCTGTTAAAATAGGTGTGCCAAGACTTGTTCATCTGACAATACCATCTGTACCTGTTGCTGTTAATTTTCAAAGATGAGATAGCTATTTTAACCTCTTCTATGATAACTGGGTAGGTCTAATTCATATTTTCTTGTCTCGATATCTGTGGTAACCCTAAGTTTTCAAGCTTCATCTCAGAGTCTTCCATTAATGAGACTTCTCCATATAGAGACAACTCATAACCCTCTACTTGATACAGGATACCCAAGGGGGTAATAATCCTTTGTCCTGATTCTATTAACACTTCTGTAATAACCCTCTGCCCCACCCTATTTTTATATTCTTTGAATGGGTCCATAGAACCCTTCCTCATGTTTGTGCCGAACCTAAGTTCTTGCTCTAAAGATTTTGCCCTGTTGTACTGTAAGGAGAACATTTGTTTCTTTATATTATTTATCTGTACACTACAATCCACTTTTTCTGTTTCTATTAAAGATATAAGTTTTTGTAGCTGATTTCTCAAATGCAGGTAACCCAAATATTCTTTATTTACAGCCTGTTTTGCTCTATTCTGAAAAAAAAAATCCTCCATGAATTTTTAATATCCTCCCACCATGTTGCTGCATTCTCGTCGAAAGCCTGGCATGGCACGCTTGTCTCCATGTTTGCCTAATGCTTTCATTTTCCAAAGCAGAGCTATTTAACCTCCAATTATTTTTTTTACATCTTGGAGAATGGTCCCAATTAACTTGCATGGTTATAGATTTGTGATCCGTGAATTCCCATGCCTGTAACTTTAAACTTGATACTTGTAGGGCAGATGATATAAAGATAAAGTCTATCCTAGTAGAAATAGATCCCTGAAAGTATGACCTCCTTTCGTATGCTGTAATTTGCATACATCTACCAGATTGGCTGTATTAACAATGTTTTGTAGTGCTAAGGAATCACAAAATATTTTCTCAGTCCTGAGTCCCCTATCTGATTTTTCTAAGCTACAGTTAAAATCGCCAGCCCAAATTACTAATCGGGACGTGTGCAAATAGGGCTGTATATCTGTCAACAGGGGCACTCTCTGCATCTTTGTTTGCGGGGCATAAACTGAAATCAATCTAAAACGTTCTTTCTGCCAGTTAATATCAAGAAGCATGGCCCTACCTGGCTGTATATACCAAAAGGAGGCAGTATAGGCAGTATAGCGCAGTGGTCTAAGGCTCTGAGCTGCAAATTTGGTGACATCTAGCAGACCTGACCTGGGTTTGAATCCCACAGCTTCCACTTGCATACTATGTGACCCTGAGCAAGTCACTTAACCTCCTTGTGCTCCCAGGTCGCTCCTGTAAAAAAGCTTTCAGCTTAGTGTGCTATACCTGGTTAAACAACTAAATAAAAAAAATATCTACCAGCTTTGACACTTTTAGTTCTGGATTAGTGAATAACACCCCTATACCATCACATAGATTGACCCCAATAGACCAAAAATTAGCACCTGTGGACCAAAGCCTAGGAGCCTGCTGCAATTCATACTGTGTTTTTAATCTTATATCCTGGATGCAGTAAATGCCACTCTGTCTCTCCTGTAACAAACTCAATGTAGTCAGCATTTTCCTCTGACTTTTAATGCTATTAACATTAATTGTTGTTACAGTGAGGGACCCCATTTAAGAAGAATTTATAGGGCTGTCTACCTATAACTTAATTTAGGAAGCCCTGGAAAACCTCCTACGATGGGACTGGTGGGGTGTGTGTTCCTCCCCCCCCCCCATCCTCAAGGTCAGAAGTAGCATCAGTTGTGGTAGAGGCTATTGAGAATGAGTCTGATTCTTCTCCCCCTGAATCCTCTACCTGTTTATCTGGGGCTAACGCAACATATTCGTTCCCTGTTTTCCATGTTTCCTGGGGCTTACCTTCTCTTTTATCTGTCTGAGTGCTAGAGAGGAGAGATTTGCTAGACCTATTCCTTTTTTTGCAACTACTTTTTTAAAAAGCTGTAACTGGCTGGGTTGGGGGGCATCTCAGCTATGCTATTGTCCACATGTGTGCCATTCTTTTCTATAGGTGCTGGATTCTGTTCTGATGTAGCTTCAGTGACCTGAGAAACATCAGTTTGACTGGATTCCGCCTGAGCAACTTCTTCAGTTATATTAGGAGGGTCTTCAGGGACCTGAGGTGCATTAGCATCTTGTGTTGCCACCTTCCAGGCTTGTAACTTTTAGGCTATACTAATTAATCCCGTATGTGAGGGACAGGCCTCCCTGTTGTGAGAAGCCCACGGACATTTTCCATACCAATGCCCTGTCTTCTCACACGGATTACATTTAAATAAGTGCAAACACTGCACAGTGGTATGCCCATAGTCTAAACAGTGGTTGCATTTTGGGGTGTCACATACAGAGCTCAAGTGAGTTCAGGAACCACACTTGAAACACGATTTGGGTTGCCCCTGATAAAACAGAACCCCCTATCTTTACCCAAATAAAAACTGCTTGGTAGATGCACCGACCCACTGAATAGAAAATAATTTAACCTTGATTTTCCATCCCCCATTCCAGATTTGTTCACTGCCTAGAATGGGGGAGGGTCTATCCAACACTTCACATCTTTGCTTAAGCCAAAATAGAATGTCTTCAATATTTATGCCCTCATTACGAAACATGATGATAATGTATTTAACCACAGGCTTCCTGAGGGGAACAGACATGCAAGGTATCCATTCTGGGTTGTTTTTGAGCAACTGATATTGGGCCCAAAATCTGTCTAGCCCTGAGACTATTTTAAAACTAACATCATAGTTAGAATTGCCTAGGTGTATTATCGCAAAAATCTAAGAGGGAAAAAATTTCATTGACCCCTTCAGTAGTTTTTTAATACATATAGTCTGTCAGGGGGTTCTTCCAGACCCCCTTTATAAATTAACCTAACAGCATTCTTGCGGGGCGCTGGCTCCCCTTTATTCTGAAACAAGTCTGCAAGTTTAAACATTGGGGCTATCCAGGATCTACCTGCAGGATCCTGGAGAACCATTTCAGGGGGACGCATTCTATTTTCATCAGTGATAAAAGAGGCATGAGGTCCTTGCAATGAATTATGGTGCACCATAGAGTTATTTCGTGTGTTTTCATTGAGACCCATAGTTTCAGAAGCAGTTCTAGCCGTATCAGAGCTCTCTGTAAAACTGTTTGAAGTGTCAGCATCATTAATTTGTTTTTTATTTGAGGAGCTGCGATACCTTTGGACATCTAAGTCATTAGGATCAGGTTCCCATTGTCCACTTGTGGCCTGAATCCACCCAGCACTTTCTAAAGCGTGTGATGGAGACCAGCCATTTTCTCTGCCACCTACAGGTTCCCTGGGTGTGTCCGGACCAAGAGGGACAGATGAAGTAGCATTTTCCATGCTATTACTGGTGCTTGCAAAATTAATTTCATCAGACAATGTTTCAGGAGGGATATTAGCAGTCTGCGGTACAGTAACTTGTGGTAGGTTCTCAAAAGTGTTTTTAATAGTACCTGGCTTTTTGCAGGTTGCTGCAAGATGAGTCTCATCTTTCCTGTACACTTTGTTTTACTGTTTATTCCAGATGGCTCTTGGCACAAAAAGCTGCCAGCCATTTGACAATTCTGGTCTTCCTTTGACAACTGAGCATTCATCTGTTCTGTTTCCTTTGAAGATGATGCGCGGGAGCTCAACCGTTCTATCATGCATGAGGCAGCATCCTGTATTAGCTCTGGAGCAGAGTGCAGAGTAGACAATTCAGCTTGTAGAGCCTCCCTTCTTTTCTTGCACAATAACTCATCTGCATTTAATTTTTCCAACAGTTTCTCTTTTTTGCAAATAATTGCATTCTGCTTAGTACAGTCATCAATAGCAGATACCTCAGAGTTCACAGAACTTCCTGCATCCATCTGGGATAACTCCATCTCTGTCTCAAAAAATTTCTCTGGGACATCCATCATTTCAATATTGTTTTTAACAGCCTCCTGTGAAGACCGGATAGGGGAGGAGACTATCTCCCCCCTGCCGTCATAGCTACTTCCTCTCCTCCTGGGTCCACCAGAGTGACCATCTTGCTGGCCAGAGGTTCCCCTACAGGGGAGCAGGGGAATTTCCCCGGTGCCCTGGCCATCCCACCATTCACTAAAAAAACCCACCAACAGCT
The DNA here is from genome assembly GCA_016271365.2 of Neoceratodus forsteri. NCBI lineage: Eukaryota > Metazoa > Chordata > Ceratodontiformes > Ceratodontidae > Neoceratodus > Neoceratodus forsteri. Next base: position 1,470,394,439 of record CM057450.1, on the reverse strand, counting down.
TAATATGGTTCAAGGTCAGCTGGCATTCATCTGTATCCCCTTCCCTCGGGCCACGCCTGAAAATAGGCAGTATTTGTCTAGTGCACTTACCTGGTCAACAACAACAAAAAAAATAAAATAAAAGTAAATACCTTGCCACACTTGTTACCGTGTCCATAGTATTTGGCTTTGTATCTATGGTAAGATCTCTCTGCTTGAAGGGAGTCTAAATGTTCAATGGTTTTCTGAACATGCAGTAGGGATTTATAATTCTCTAAGGTTGGTTGCTGCAAGTGAGTGACAAAAAGTTTTCAGAGCTGAGTGTCCAGCTACTTCTGAGTAGCCTTCCTAACCTATTTGGTTATTGCCGAGTAGTCTATTATTTGTGCTTGGATAAATACTTTAAGGGAATCCCAAAGTTTCCCAACAAAAGACACTATTCCCCTGTTCTCTGAGATGCAGACCTTTAATATCGGCAGATAAATTAGAAAGGAAGTCAATGTCTACCCAGATTAAGGGATCCATTTTCTATGATCTGCCAGGTGAAACACTTATCATGACTTTAAATTCTAGTTTTAAGGGTGGCATGATCAGTAATGTTGATGGGGAATAAGAGCTAGAGAGAGAACTTCTGGTAATATTTCACATGAAACATAAAGCATATCTGTCCTAGTTTATGAGTTATGAACGCTCAAAGAAAAGGAGTACTCTCGTATTTGTGGGTATGGCAACCTCCAGGCATCCAGAAATTTTAGCTTGGAGCATTTCAAGATAAGAACCTTGCCAAATCTTGAAAGGGAAAAGAATGAATTTGAAGGTCTGTTGAGACTGGAGTCTGTAATGAGGTTAAAGTCTCCTTCTCAGATAATGTGCCTGTGATGTCCTGAAAGCTGGAGCAGAAGACATTGAAAAAAAAGCAGGATCATCAAAGTTGGGGGCGTATAGCAAAAGAAAATGAATAGGAGAAGAGTACAAAGTGCCAGAAATCAGCACCCAGTACCCTGAGGTGACCTGGCGATGAGAATGAGTCTGAACGGGAAGATTATAATGAATCAAGATAGCTACTCCTGGAATCTGATGGGTAAAGGAAGACAAGTACACCTGTCCTATTCATTCACAGCGTAATTTTGCATGCTCCATGTCTGAAAAATTAGATTCCTGTACAAGTGCTAAATATGCATGATGAGATTTAAGGTATGTCAGGACTCTGACCCTCTTCACTGAGTTTCTCATTATTATTAGCTTTTACTGACCAGGTGAGTACACTAGACACAGTTGTGCTTATTTTCAGGTATGACCCAGGAGGTTACAAGGCAATCAGTACAGTAATGACAAGCAAGATACAAAACAAATAAGGACCAATGCAGCAATTTAACAAATACAAGAACGTCTGTTATACATCAGAAAGATAAAAACACAAATATAAGATACAAAAATTCATGAAAATTCATGAGCAGACCAGAAGAGCTAGTAAGCTACAGGCGGGCTTGGGCGTATGGACAATAAGAACAGAGAAAGCAAGCAAAATGTACAATCAGCTACTATGTTTTACCTAGAAATGAGAAAAGCTCATAGTCTGGTTCATTTTAGACCAAGCTGATGGCAAGGCTAAACATCCTGAGGGTGAGTGACGCCTTGAAGAAATCACGTGCAAGTACAACTAGAGCTGGCCTTCAGGTGAGCCCACAGAGACTTTTTAAATTCAAGGTGGGAGGGGAGCTACAGACTGCACACAGCAAAGAGTTCCAAAGTTTGGGTGCAGTAGCCTGGTCCCCCATGCAGGTGGTTGTTCTGGGTACTATGAGAAGGGATTTTTCATTGGATCTCATGGGGCAGGACAGGTGGAAAGATGTGAGCAGGGCTGCAGTAGAAGCGGGGGTGCCATCCTAATTATTTTGTCTGTGAAACAGCCTTGAACAAAGTAATGACTGTTTACGGGGGGTAACCAATCCAAGGCAGCTGTAGAAGTCACAGTGATGGGTTGCTCAGTTTATCAAGAGGGGAAATCTGCAAATGTTATTGGTTTCCTACTTGAAACGTGGCAACTTGGAGGCATTATCTCACAACTGCGGGAGTGGAGTAGGACTCCCTTGGCAAGAGCTAAGTAGGCATTGGGTGTAAGGCCGTTCTTTTTTTTTTTTTTTCCTTTTTATTCCGAACTGCTCCACCGCCTAGTCTTCAGCGCCTGTCATGGGCCGCTTCTGCCCCCAAATCGGCTATAGCCCACTGACACCCCGTGCTTTCCCCACGGTGGGGCCTACAGCACCAGCCCCTATGCTGCAGGCACTGGGATTAGGTAGGGGCTTGGCCTGGGGGCACATCGGCCGCGGCGAAGCATCATTTCGTGGCAGGCAGCTCCTCCCTTTTCCTGGTTTTCTCCCAGAGGAGGCGGGACATGCAATGACGCCAGCTGCCTGCCCCCGCCCTCCCCCATGTCAAGCGCCGGGCTGCGTGGCACTCCCGGTCTCCACCAGGGTCCCTAACACACCGATGCTGCCCGCAGCCTCCCGCGAGTAGGAGAGCTGCCCATCGACGCCAATCTACTCCCCTGAGTTGGTTCTTCCCGCACCCGGATCCGCCTCGAACCCGGGTCGCCGGCGTCGCAAGCGGGTAAGGCCGTTCTTAACTGAGTATGCCAGACCAGGCTTGACATTTACAGTCTTACAAACATTGTGGATGTGGAGGGGGAAATCAAGGTGTGGATTGAGTGTAACCCCAAGGTATTTAAAGGATGGTACTACCTTCAGGGGGTTCATCTATGCACCTGATGGACAGGGGGTGGGGCACTTTCTAAGTTTGGCAGGGGACTCAGGAAGAATGGTCCGAGTCTTTTTATAGAGTTGTTTGCTCCTTCGTGGCCACCTGCTCTTGTCATTGGGCCCCCTTCTGTCCTCAACCTCGTCAGCCTCTCCCCCCCCCCACCATTTTACCAGTAGGAATCCACAAGGAACAGGGTCCAAGGGCACTGGGAGCCATCACATGTGGCCATAGAGAGACATGGGCTTTTTTGTAGTTTTTCCTTGCCCAGAGCAGCTAAGCGGCAGTGGCAGTGTGCACACGTGAGGTACTGTGAGCACTTTTGGAAACCATGATCCTTCCACCCTCCTGATATTGCTTCAGCCCCCCAGACCTCTGTTCTAACACCTGCTCTCCACTGGGTGTCAGCAAAGAGTGGGGAAATTTTACCTCCCTATCCGTGAGATGACAGCAGCCCAGCGGGTGTTACAATCATCTCCCAGCCTTCCCCTGCCAACTCCCGGTGGCCTGAGCTTGCTCCAGAGCTTGGGTTGCCAGCATGGTGCGAGGAGTGGTATCCAGTGCCTCTTCCCTCATTGCCACTGGGGTGGCTGGTTTGTGTCTCTTTAACATTCATTACTAACTTGTTTTTGTTGAACCAGGCTTGCATTTGTGGAAGTCCTCTGTAAGATGGGAGTTGATAAGACTGACATTCTTTGAACTGTGAAGGAGCACCATGTCATCAGCATACAATGTGGTGCTACATGTAGCAGGCAGGGTGTTTATAAACAGTGAAAAGAGAATGGGCCCAAGAATCAAGCCCTGGGGGACTCCAAGTTTAACAGGAGGTGACCCGGAGATAGAAATGTTGAACTTGACCACTTGTTGTTGGTTTGACAGGCAGTGCCTGAACCAGGCAACAGCATGAGTGGACAAGCCCATGCCTTGCAATTTAGAACACTTGAGACTGTGGTTGACCAGATCAAAGGCCTTAGACAGATCTACAAAAATGCCCCCAGTGAGCTGACCTTGATCCATGGCAGAGTTAACGCTGGTGACAACAGTAGCAAAAGCAGTGGTGCTGTTATGATCCTTGCAGACACCATGCTGCTCAGGAATTAAGGTATCATGAGTGTAGAGGTGTTCAGTAACTTGTTTGGCCACGGCATGCTCAAGTAGTTTGCTAAGGGCAGGGAGAACCTCAGTGGGGGCATGGCTGCTCCAGAGCATACATTGTTTGTAAACACAGACCTCAAAGTGACAAACACATAATAGCTTACGGAGCAGTACATCAGCAAAACACCATAAACAACTATGTTTAGTTTTAATACTAATAGTCCGAAAGTGAGAAATAAAAAATAATAAAAATAAGTGTGGGGAAACAGATTCACAATCCGGCTACCACTAACCTTCCTATGAAATTCATTTTACAGGCTGTAGAATGATGAGACGTGTCAGTTTTGAAGCACCGGGGTTTTGAGCTGCTCTGTCCTGTTCCTACTAATGAATCATGAGTTTTTTCAACAATATTTATTTTATACTTTCTGAATGAGTACGGACCTTACTTGTTTTTGTATGGCTTCATTTTGTCAGGCACCAGCCATGCTCTCTGCGTGCGGTTACCAGTGTTTTCTGTAAGTTAAGCCACAACAGGCGTTTCTGTTTTTGCCACGCTGCCAACATGAAACACTTGTTTGATGCAAAGCTTGTTTTCAGTACATATTTGAGTGTATTGTCTCCATTTTTCAGCATGTCAGCGTGGCTCAGTTGGTAGCACATCTGCCTCTGGACCAGAAGGTTGTGGGTTCTCGTCCCACATTGGGATTGGACTTGCACCTAAAAGTTGCTGCCATCTGAGTGCAGTATTGGGGGTGCTGTACTGCTGGGGTGTGCTATCCTTCAGATGAGATGTTAAACTGAGGTCCCTTCTGCCCATCTTGGTGTTGCCCTAATGGGTGTCCAGGTGGAAGTAAAATAACCCAGGGCACTCTTCGCAAAGAGCATGGAGCATTCCTGGTGTCCTGGCCAACATTCCCCTTCCCATAAACCGGTTCATGCAATTATCCAGGCTGTGTGTGGGTGATGATGTGCGATATGGCTGCCACCACACATTCAGTCACTTCACTACCAGTCTAGCATTGCTTGTAAAGTGCTTTGGGATACTGTGTATGAAAAGTGCTATATAAATGCTGATTCTTCTTCTTCTTTTTTTTTTTTTTTGTAATTTATTACAACCCTTTCTGCTCGAGCTTTTTGTTCCAAGGTGTGGATCTGTGTGGGTTGATTATGAACATTTTGCCCTCCCCAATACGTTTAATCAGTGGCCAGTTTTCACTCTCTTAAATGAACTAGCTTGTCACACCAGCTTCTTTTTGCTTTACAATTCTGCTTGCAAGAAATTGCAGATCCTACTTCAGTCTCAGATATGAGTAATGGCAATAATCAAGATGCACAAGCACATTCTAGCTCAAGTGAGGACAGAGGTTTTTCTTTATTTTTTGAGCGCGGCTGCGTCAGCAAGATACCATTTGTACATGGAGAATTTTTCTCATCAACTTCTGGAAATACCTCATCAGACAGTGGCTTAAAGGAACAGCTCGATGCATATGAAAAGTTGAAAGCTATGTGTTTTACAACAAAGAATCCCTTAAAGAATATGAGGCTAAGGGGTGGGTCGCTCAGGGTTTATGCACTGAAAAGTTGCTCACAGGGGGATTCATAGCAGTCACCTATGAAGATCACTGATTTAACACCCTAACTATCTACTCTAAAGACCTAGTAAACATCCTAATAGACCAGGATGAGGAACTGTATAATACTTTGTCATCCAAATTAGAGGAGTCTAAAAACCAATTACTCACTCTAAAGGACAAACCAGAATTTAGCAACTACAAGGCCAACTTACAGAGGAAATGGACAAAATATGAGGTGCAAACAATTGAAAGAAAGAAAAATAAATTACTTTGAGACACACATGACTACTGAGACAGGCCACAGAGGTCACCCAGCAGACAAAGAGCCAGATTGCGCCATGGAAGTAGTTTAAATCACAACAAGCCTAAGTCAGCCACTAGGGGCACTAGTAATACCAGATCAAATACTGCCAGCAATTCCAACAGTGACAAGTCTGTGTCTTTTTCTCTACCAGGACAGGCAACAAGGGCCAGGAAGAAACAAATACCAGAAAAAAGAAATGAAAAATAAGGAGGGGGAAGAGGAGGAGGAGAAGGAGGAAAAGAGCAGGTGTCAGCACAGCCTTGGAACCTGCGCAACAAGTTATGCAAGTCTTAAAACTCTCACAAACACATTTATCTGACACACAGATACAAGTCCTATTAAAAGGAGCGCATTTTATCCCATACCCCATTACTAATGATTTTAACATCTTCATATACCTTAAGTTAAGACAGTTTTCAGAAAATTAAACCTTTGGAAGTTTTTCTGTAGACATACTAATATGGGCTCTTACCAGCTACTAATCTGACCTCAGAAACTAATAAGGACAAAATTCTGCTAGCACTTATCAATCTTCTAAATGAAAATGAAACTACACAAGATACTGACGTTTTCTTGGACATATTACCACCTTTAAATATTTTATTTGACTAGGAAATGCTGGTATCACCAACTTCTCCCGCAATCATTAATAGAAAGATGGACTTTAAGCTCCTTTTACTTTCTGTCCCCCAAGTGGGTTACCTGCTCTTATGACATATCTACAACTGGGCATGAAGGAAGTAAATGAACTTTGAAAATCAAAATAGCCCAGTCATGCAAAAAACTGACCCCTGAAGAAAAATTAGCTCTAAATGAATTGGCACATATGCACGAAATAGAAATTAACTAGCTGACAAGGGTGGTCTAGTGGTCATCCAAGACAAAATTATGTTATGAGGAGGCGTTTTAAGACAACTTCAAGGTACCGCCAAGTATCGTAAACTACCCTGGGATCAAAAAAATTATTTAAAGAAAAGGATTAATCATTTTCTGAATGAAGGCAGCACATGAAGGAAGTGAGATTACCACACCAGAAAGAGACCTTATATTAGTAAAATGTCCAGTAGCACCAAATATATACGCTTTGCTGAAGATACACAGAGACGCTTTAAATCTCCCAGGCTGTCCAATTATTTCTGGACTGGGTTCCCTCTACAGCTAATATTTCTAAATTTGTGGATAATTTTTTACAGCTGGGGTTTCATCTATACTGGGACGTATTAGAGATACCACACATTGTCTGGCCCACCTTGAAAACAAACAGGGCAGAAGACTATCATTGGTTAACCACTGATGTTAACTCACTTTATACAGTACATCTGTGAAACATTAAGATGATTTGACATCACTTCACCATCATCTGACTCACAACCTGGCTACCACTAACCTTCCTATGAACTTTATTTTACAGACCGCAGAACTCATTCTAACTACTGACTATTTTGTGTTTAAGAACCAATTTTATTTACAGGTTTGTGGAATAGCTGTGGGCATGACTGTGCTCACCTCCTACACATACCTATTTTTGGGTTGGTGGGAGGAGGAGGAAAAGGTATTGACCCATGATTACCCTTTTTGTCCCCAAATCATTTATTGGGGTCACTTTATAGATGATATTTTGGATTTATGGAAAGAGATTGTTTCTTTGGTATTACAATTCGTGGAATATCTGGATGAAAATGACATAAATTTGGTGTTTACTGTTGATATTAGCAAAAAATCCATCAGTTTTCTTGATCTGAATATCTCTGTCTCTGATGACCAAATCACTAAAGCTAAAACATTCAGGAAAACCACAGCTGCCAACACCATGCTTTTGGCACAAAGTGCCCACCCTAGTCGTACTATCCAAGCCATACCTTATGGACAGTTTGCTCGTCTGCATCGTAACTGCAGTACTCTGCAGTTATTTGAGCTACTGGCAGCTGATTTAAAAACTATATTTCTCAACAGGGACTATTCAGAATTACTTTTGGATCAGACCCTTCTTTCCCCATGTAACAGAGAACAGTTATACAAACACTGTTACTTTTGTAACAGAATTTAACTCTCTGTCTCCTTTGATTACTGGGATCATTAAAATGTACTGGAATGTACTGCGAGGTGACTCTAACCTTTACGAAGTAATAGGATCCCAGAATCTCTTGTCAGAGGGGAAAAATATTGGGGACACTCTGACACACAGTTTATATAAGCTAAACATTGCCACACCACACATGTGGCTTCGTGCACCCCCAGCAGGCATGCATCACTGTGGCCATTGTAATATATGTTGCTTTTTCAGCAAAGGAACTAGATTTGTTCATCCTACTAAACACCAAACTGTGGAAATTTGTGAGTTTATTATGCGCTCGACCCCTTTTACTTTATATGTTATCATGTGTTCCGGTCCCAAGACCATTATGTTTATGGATACAGAAACATGTACGCTCTGACAGAATCGCCACTCCAGACATCCCGCTTGGTTCCCATTTTGAACAATTCCATGCCAAGGATCAACTCCATCCCAAATTTATGGGTCTAGAACATGTACCCAAAAGCCCAACAGGGGTGACAGAGTTTGCACTCTGTTGCAAAAAGAAGCCAGGTGGATCTACATGTTGGATGCTATGCATCCTTTTGGTCTGAATGGTCACTTAGATATCACTCCATTCCTGTAATCACTATTATTTTGAAATTGTTTCTGAAGTTTTGAGTTGCTCCTAATTCACTATATATATTTTTGCTTCTATGAATAGTAATCTGTTATGTTTAATTGATGATGTGTTCTGTATGAGTGGCTTCTAATTACTATTTTTACTACTTTTATTTTTCAGAATCTGTTATTCTGCCTAGTATCCAACTCTTTTTGATATTCCAGCATGGGTTCCTGGTTCATATGCTATCATTTCACTAGGATATTTAGTTATACTTTTTCAATGCTATATCCCTATCGTTCCCCTCCCTTCAACCTTGTCTTACTATGGACTTGTATCTGTTTGGCTTCTATATATGCTGACTCCTTACCCTTACAGGGTTTTTCTAACACATTCAGATACATTAATATCTTTGTAGAGCACTTGTTGACATTTGTGCATAGTAGCCACCTTTTTCTTTCCCCCTTTTATGCTTCCCCACACTTATTTTTATTATTTTTTTTTTATTTTTCACTTTTGGGCTATTTGTATTAAATTAAAAGTAAAGATAGTTGGTTATGGTGTTTCGCTGATGTACTGCTCCGTAAGCTGTTATGTATTTGTCACTTTAACCCTACAGAGCCTAACAACCAATAAATCTGTCATTTCCATCTGAGCATGGTTGCCTTACATCGGATTTATCAGTTGCTGTATTCTCATGAGCTGGAGTCATTGCTGTAACTTCTTTCAACACATGACCTCTTCTCTGCAAGCAGCACTAAAGACCAATGAATAGCCTGGAATACTAAATGTACATGGGAATTACTGAAGCAGCTCATGTTAAGTGGTTACAGTATGTGTCACTCATGAATTACACATGATGCAAACCTGCCATTTTGAAAGGTGCTCATCCGTGTCTGAAAGTGCCTGTCAGAACTTAGAAGCATGTGAGAGCAGACAGAAGTCCTGTGATTTCTCCATTCAGTGCTGTGCAGTCTCTGCGCAATTAACTTAAGAAAAGCGACAGTTAAGCAGTGAAACAGTACACAGTTAAGTAAGAGTGTTAATACACTAGCAGTTCCGTTTTTTTGTGAGGAAGTTAAAAAATCAAGTTCACTGCTTAGAAAATTAACTGCATTTTTTGGAGCATAATTGATGTATTCCAAACTATCTAAACAAGTCTAATGATTTGAAAGAATTATATTAGAGTACTGATGGTAATGTCTGATCCACCAATATTTTACAAGCATGAAAAGCTATCAGGACTATTTCAAATAAGCATCACTAGAACAAAGAATATAAGCCCTAGTGGAAAAGGGGACCTGAATTTTAAATTCCGGGTTCACTGAAACAAATTAGGAATTCACTGCAATGGCTTCTGGGATCTCTTTTCATGGGTAACTAACATAGTTTCTCCAAAAGCCATATATTGTTAAAAAGGGCAACATATTTGATTTAAATGAATGTATGGGTTGATGGGTCCATCATTTAGTGTTATGAGAGATAGGGGGCCTCAAAGAAAGGTAGGCAAAGACCTGTAATCAAAATGTTAGGAGGGCAATGGCTACGTATATGGCCATATTGACATCAAACGCTATGTCCAACACATTAATGTGACACAAGCCTGAAATTATGTCTGGTAGACCTACTTCAAATAAGGGTCACTATGACAAACAATAAAAGGCCATGGTGGCAAAGGGAACCTACACTTAAAATTTTGGGTTCTTTGAAAAAAACTAGAAAGTCACCATATGGTTTTCAGGATCCCATTTTACAGGTGAATAACATATTTTCACCAAAAGTCATACATTGCTACAAAGGGCAACTAATTAGTTTTAAACAAATGTATGGGTGATGGGGACTCCAAAGAGAGGTAGACAAGGGCCCATAATCAAAATGTTAGGGTGCGATGGCAATATATATGGCCATATTGACACCAAACGCAGTGTCTGACTCACCAATGTGATATGAGCCTGAAAAGCCTCAGGTCGGACTACTTCAAATAAGAGTCACTAGAACAAAGAATAATAGGTCCAGGTAGCAGGGCAGACCTAAACTTAAAATTCTGGGTTCACTGAAAAATCTAGAAATTCACTGTAATGACTTCCAGGACCCTTTTCATGATCAACCGACATATTTTCACTAAATGCCCTACATTGTTAGGAAGGGCAGTTAATTAGCTTTAAATAATGTAGGGGTTAATGGGTCCATCATTTAGCGTCATGGGTAATAAGGGCCTCCAAAGAGAGGTAGACAAGGACCCATAAATTTACCATCATTTAGTGTCATTGATACTAGGGGCCCAAAGATAGGTAGAGATTAAGGACCCATAATCAAAATGATAGAATATGATGGTGATGTAGATGACTATATCAATGCCAGGGCTGGTCTAAGGGAACTTAGAAGTGTGTTCTCTGGGAGGGTTAGTGATTTTGAGCCATGTGCCATGGTCCACCTTCCCCTGCCCTGATCCCCCGTGTATTAAAAAAAATTGTCAAGGAGCACATACTGTATACAATATATGCTCACTGACTGAAAGGCAATGTCAATCAATGAGCGTATACTGTATATAGCATATGCTCCTTGACAACTCAGTTGGTGTGCGGCCATGGCGGAGGGTGGAGGGATGTGCCGGTCGGTCATGGCTCGGGATGGGATGGGGGAGTGGGGTGGTGAAGCACCACCTGTGGGGAACGGGGGTCCACTAGACCACTAGGGAAGGATACAGTTACACTATATGGGCAGATTGTAGATAGGGAGGGGGTCCACTAAACCACCAGGGATGTGATTACAGTAATAAGAAGGGGATCAGGGCTAGGGGGGGCATTAGCCACCAGGAATGAGATTTTTTTTTACTACATGGGGGAGAGCAGGGCTGGGGGGAGACCGCTAGCCACCAGGCATGTGATTTGTTTTAATAAACAGGGGACTGGGGCTTGGGAGAAGCTAGCCACCTGGGATGTGATTTTTTATTACAAGGGGATTGGGGATTGGGGAGGGCTGCTAGCCACCAGGAAAATGGTATCTTTTATTGTACAAGGGGTAGGGGGGACTGCTAGCCACCAGTCGCTGTTCATGGGTGCAGCTAACACCTGATCACCTTGTAGCTTGTGGTAAATCTCTTGGGTATGCCACCTCTTTGGTGCACTGCCACCTTTGCTGCAAACTGTGGGACTTTTCTGTCGGGACCCTCTCTGATAATGAATTGGGGGCAGAGTCCTTGGCTCGCTGGCAATTGGCGCAAGCTGCCTTCGGCGCAGCTTGCACCAACCTTTGTGAATTGTGCCCAAGGTCTTAACAACTAAACTAAACTGCTTCTATGACACCTATTGTCAGTCAAATAACATATTTCTCCAAACCGTCATATATTGCTGCAAAGGTCAGCTAATAAACTTTAAATAAATATAGGAGCTGGGGAGATTTCATTAAGTGGCTTTGAGATGAAGGGGCACAAATGCCATTCAAAAGGGGCAAAACCACAAATTATGATAAATTGAGGGAAGAAATAGCTCAAACATGGTGCAAAGCTAGAAGTCAAACATGAAAATGTGACATGCTGTGCAAGCTACCACCTACAGCTACTAGCAATGGAAGTCAACTGGAGAGCTAAAAAGATTAACACAGGAGTCAGGTGGATCAAATGAAGACTGTCCTACTTTATTCATGTTGACTGTTCAATTTATATTTCATTATCATGGCCCGGGTGCTACCATCGTGAAGTGCATTTTCCTCCAATTAAAAGGATGTATGATATGTGTGTTAGTACATATGATAATGTGGTATTGTAAGTGCTGGAATGCACAGTGCGCAGGTGTCTCTGTGCCATTATCAAAACGTGCTTAGGCCAAGAGGCACTTTTAGTGGGAAAATGGCCATGCTCCATAGGGTTAAGGTTTGTGTTTAAAAACAATGTATGCTCTGGAGCAGCCACACTCCCTGATGAAGGGACACATCGATCCCAAAGCACTGGGGTTTTAAGCAATGCTCCCCTGTTCCTACTAATAAACCATGAGTTTTTTCAACAATATTTATTGTTATACTTTCTGAATGAGGACGGGCCTTGTGCATTTTTGTATGGCTTCATTTTGTTCGGCATCAGCTGTACTCTCTGAGCACACGGTTACCAGTGTTCTTAGTACTGCAATGGGGCAGTAATTTTCAAAACATCTCCTATCCCTAGCCTTTTGACAGGGACAATCCTGGCAACCTTCCAGTGTCAGGAACAGTGCCACACACAAGCGAGAACTTCTAGATGTGCTTGATCACAGGGGCTATGATAGGGGCACGGATCATCAGTAGTTTAGGTTCAAGGCCATCAAAACCAGTGCTCATGTGTGGAGAAAGGCTAGTCTGGAGCTTGAAGATGGTATTGGTCATCACAATCTTGTGGTAAAAAGGAAGATGGTGTGAGGAGGGATCAGGGGAGCATGAGATGCCAGTGGAGTCCTCCGGACTGGAGAATGGGAACTGGGAGGTGAAAGCTGTAAAGTCTGTGAATTGCCGGTTAAAAGCATCAGCAATTGTCTTTGCATTGCTGCAGTGTACTACATCTACCAGTATGTTATTGGGATGCTGCTTAGAGGAGATTCTTACCAGGCCCCTGATATTTCTCCAGAAAGATTTAGAATCTTTTGCAGAAGCAAGCAGGGTTTCATGGCCGAAAAAGCTCTTGGCAGTGTGGATTTCATGCTTGCAAATGTTCTACAGCCTTCTGTACTTATGTAGGTCAGACAGGGATTGAGACACCTCATAACAGTACCACTTCCTGTCTCTCTGCTTGAGAAGCTTAAGAAGGTCACCGTGGAGCCATTTTGTTGTTGCACCTGTTGCCCTCCTTCTGATAAAGGGGACATGAGCCTCCTGAAGAGAGACAAAGGCCTGGGTGAAAGCAGCCAGGGCAGGGGTGACAGAGAGGTAGGAGTAGATACAGGACCAGTCAATGTTCACAAGGTCTAAGATAAAGAGCCCTGGGTCAAACTTTGAGTAGTCCGGAGGCTTATGGTTTTGGGTGACACTTTAGGCAGGTTAATTTTGATTGATGTTTATTGGCTGTAATAGGTGCAACTGTTTTAAGTTTTTGTACGATATGTAAGTTATTCCTCTGACCTTGTAATCGTTTACCTGTTATTTCCAACACTGGACATTTGTGAAAATGGGCATTTTTGCTCATATTCCTTCCAGTATACAAATAAAATTGATTGAAGATTGATTGTTTTTCCAGATACATTAGACTGGGGAGTGGTCTGAGATGGCATCAGGAAACAGACAAGCTTGCAAGATACTATCAGGCCTGTTTGTCAAGGTCCATTCAATAAGTATGTTGGACCCCCAGTCCCCCCCCCCGGCAGTCTGGTTGGGTTAGATATGATTTGCGTCAGGCCAAGCTCAGATAGCATGTTCTCAAAGAGGCTGCAGCTTAATCCCAGCCAATTTAGGTTAAAGTCCCCCATGACAAGTGTAATGTATGGCTGGTTATAACATGAATCCTTGCTCAAGGACACAGGCATACACCTGAGGCTGGAGCAACAACTTCTGATTGTGTATTTCGTCAGCGCATGAGGAAACAAAACATAGCAACCACTACAGAACAGCGGATTCAACATAGGCAACTGCTTAAGGAACTATAGTTGCAGATTTGCATGAACATATTCAGCACTCTGCTTCAATACATTCAAATAAAGGGAATCTTGTTTAACAAGGATTAGCACACTAAGCTGAAGCTTGCATCCAGATGAGACCTGGGAGCACAAGGAAGTTAAGTGACTTGCTCAGGATCACACAGTATGCACCTACAGTAGGTGGCTGTGGGATTCAAACCCAGGTCTTCAGATCTGCAGCTCAGAGCCTTAACCCACTGCACTATACTACCTCAAATACATCACACCTATCTTCCCCCCCGAAATTACATGGACATACAGTGTATATATATATATATATATATATATATATATATATATATATATATATACTATATTATAGTATGGTGCTACCATAGATTAAGATTGAGGAAGCCATTACATATTAAACCCAAAATTTTGCACTTAATAACTTTGCAACCGTTTGACAGATTTGCCTGAAATTTGGAATACTGATCAAGACCTCAGCCTTGGGATCTGCCAAGTTTTGTACCAGTCAGATCCACAGCTGTGGAGTTATTACATGATCTGCGCGCGGCATTTACGCTTTTTCTGGAATTCCACGGTTATGTTTACAGGTCGCATCGGTTCAGGGCGACCGGCCCAAAATCTTCAGGGGTCCCCGATGTGCCTTTTGAAGATTTCGTGAAAAAATATTAAACTGTTCAAAAGTTATGGCAGTCCGAACTTCTGTTTTTTCCCATAGGATAACATTACGGTGATCGCCGCGCCTTTGAGGGCCCGTATCTCGAAAATGGTGCGAGATACGGAGTTTTTGTCAAACAATTATAGCCCCCTACATATAAAACTAGCCAGGAAAGTGATAATACATATGACTTTTAAATTATTTTTCTATGTCGTACGGTTACTGAGATATAAGCAATTTACTATTACAACTACTGATTTTTGTGTTCCGAGAGTCATTATTTTGCATACATTCCTTCTACTCACTGTCTTTCTCTATACAGCTTTTGGGGAAAACCAGCCTGTGCGCTTACATTACTCTTACCATTACTGTTTCTCTGTTATGTTCGTACTTTCACATCATTGCTCACGCTTTACTACCCACTATGTGCTACCTTCCTATGCTTTCATTTGTGGTTATGCTTCCATTACTTTTAAGTATTTCTGCCTACAGTACTGTTCCTCTTTCTGTTTTGTGTCACCATCGCATTATGATTTGCGTTAGGGCACAATGTTACAATGCGACAAGACATCACCCTGCGCTCCCACCGCTGCATTACATTCACTATTTCTCATTATCATTCTCAAAAGAAGGGAAATTAGAGCAAAACTCCATTTAATGCATCAGTTAGGTTGTTCCACAGCGACAAAAGTGAGGAAATTCGATGTTAGGTTGAAACCCCTTGCACCCTCCGCCCTCTCCCCAACTGGAATCGGGTGTGCATTGGGGTCATCGGTCCCAACTGTCACCCCATTCTCCTATTCCTCAGCTTCTTTCCACATGTGATGGGGTGACACTTGGGGCGATGACCCCAATTCCCTTTGATTCCAGTTGGGGGGTGGGCTGGAGGGGTGCAAAGGGTGTTTCAACTCTAACATCAAATTTCCTCGCTTTTGTCGCTGTGGAACAGCCCTAACTGATGAATTAAACAGAGTTTTTTGCCTCTAATACATATATATATATATTACGGTAGCACTGTAGTGCTACCATAGTTAGGGTTGAGGAGCCATTTACATGTTAAACCTAAAATTTTGCACCTTAATAACTTTGCAACTGTTCAACGGGTTTGCCTGGAATTTGGAATACATGATCAAGACCCATACACCTTGGGATCTGCCAAGTTATGTACCAGTCGGATATATGGTTGTGGAGTTATTAAGCGTGATCTGCGCGTCCGTTTACACTTTTTTTGGAGTTCTACGGTCACGCCTACAGGTCACACGGTTTGTGTGACTGGTCTGAAATCTTCAGGGAACGTTCGGCCATGTTCCCCAATGTGCCTTTCAAAGATTTCGTGAAAAAATATTAAACGGTTCAAAAGTTATTCAAAAAACAAGTTCCCATTATAAGTCAATGGGAAAAGTTAACAAAAAGTTCGACAGTGTCGCGAATGCAGTTTTTACTTTCCCAAATGGCCCTTTTACTGTCTCAAATCCACCATTTTGTTTTCAGTTGGTGATCAGAAAAATGCTTGGCATTTAAATTTGGGACCCTCTAGCAAATTAATTATTTTTGTATTCACCTAGTCGGACACTGAGACACTGAGGATGCTAGCCATGTCTTTATTTTGGGTTAAAACACCCCAGAAATATGTTTTCCACATTTCTGGAAAAAGTACTTTCGCAAAGTACTTTCACATTTGCGACACTGTCGAATAAATTTGTGAAAGCTTTCGCAAATTGCGACAGTACTTTTATAGGCTGTGGGAAAATGGCAGCAATTCTTTGGCTCCATGCTGCAAAAGAACGGTTTGGTGTTTTGGGCTGAAATTTGGAGCGAACGCAGCCGACATCTCACAGATGTGCCTTTCAGTGTTTTGTTGAAAGAATATTACATGGCGGCAAAGTTACAGCACTCCAAAGTTGATGCTTTTTCCCATAGGATAACATTACGGCGTCTGATGCATTGCAGCGATTCTTTGGCGTCCTGCTGCAAAATAACGGTTTGGTCTTTTGGGCTGAAATTTGGAGGGAAGACAGCCAACATCCCATAGATGTGTCTTTTAGTGGCTTGGTGAAAAAATATTACAGGGAGCCAAAGTTATGGCACTCCGAACTTCTCTTTTTTTCCCATAGGATAACATTACGCATGTCACAAGGCTTGTACCCGTATCTCGGAAACGTGCGAGATCCGGACTTTTCATTGGAAAAATACTGAGCCCCCTATTGGGGACTAAGTAAAAAACTAGCCAGGAAAGTCATAAATCATATGACTTTTAAATTTTTTTTCTATGTTGTACGGTTCCTGAAATATAAGCAATTTAGCATTCCAACTCCTCATTTTCTGCTCCGAGGCCCATTATTATGCATACATTCTTTGTACTCACTGTCTTTCTCTATGAAGCTTTTGAGGAAAACCAGCCTGTGCATTTATGTTACTGTTACCGTTGCCCTTTCCGCTTGCGGTTCCTTACCTGTTTCACTTACTGTTCACGTCTACGCCACCATGTGCGTTATCCTTTGCATTTTCATTTGCACTTGCGTTTCTGTTATTTTTTACCATTTGTGTCTACAGTACTGTTTCTCTTTCTGTTTCGCTTTGCATCACCATGCCCATTGACATTTGCGTTTGCGGGCACCATGTTACTATGTGACAAGACATCACATCGGACCGTTCCCGTCTACACCACCATGTGCATTACCCTTTCTGTTCTCATTCGCTCTTGCGTTACCATGTGCGCCACTGTTAGCGCTTCTGTTTGCATTGCTGTTCCTGTTACTATGTTACAAGACATCATGTGGCGGGAGCTTCCCGCCGCCAAATTACATTCACTATTTCTCATTATCATTCTCAAAAAGAAGGGAAATTAGAGGCGAAAAAACTCTGTTTAATGCATCAGTTAGGGTTGTTCCACAGCGACAAAAGTGAGGAAATTAGGCGTTAGGGTTGAAAACCCACCTTTGACCCCCCAGCCCACCCCCCAACTGGCATTGGGGTACACATTGGGGTCTTGGGCCCTAACTCTCACCCCATTTTCCTATACCTCTGCTTCTTTACACATGTGATGGGGTGAGAGTTAGGGCCAATGACCCCAATGCGCACCCTAATGCTGGTTGGGGGTGGCCTGGGGGTCCAGGGGTTTTCAACCCTAATACTGAATTTCTCACTTTTGTCACTGTGGAACAACCCTAACTGATGCATTAAATGGAGTTTTTGTTTAATATATATATATATATATATATATCTATATATATATATATATATATAAAACATTGGAAACGCCCAGAATCACATATAATAACTTTATAAGAAATTGCGGAGAAAGAAACAAAAGGTCCAGTTACAAGTCAAGTCTCTCAAGTGGCTTGCGTTTCCTTCTGGATATCATCTGCCAGCATCTTGAACACTTCCCTGAGGAAGTGGCATGTCTGCAACAATGTCTAATTTGGAAGCCACCTCAGATGATGCTGGCTGTTCAGCTCAACTGCCTTCCGGTATAGCAGTACTGGTTGCTGCCTCAAGCTGAGGCACTGATGCCGGAACAACTGAAGGCTCCAAAGGTTTTGCATCTTGGGTCAGCGATGGAGTCACACCCGAATCTCAAAATTGGTCAATGCAGCGGTGCCAAAAAGTATTGGATGCCACTTGTACTGTATAGAACAAAGGACCTGTTTGTGTACTAACAAATGCAGGAAGTCATGCATTAGGTCCCCTGTAATCACGTGCCAACACTGTTTGGCCCACCTGTAGCTGATGGGGTGCAGTGGTCCCTCTCGCAATAGCTTGACTTATTTGACACTTTCTGACTTGTAGACTTAGGACTGGCTTTCATAAGTCCAAGCATGACCTAGGATATCGGCCCATGAACAACATTGCAGGTGTCTGGTTTGTTGTGGCATGTACAGCATTTTGATATGCTAGCAGGAAGCATGCCAGCTTCTGCTGAGTGACCCCCTTTTAATTTGCCATGGATCGCAGGGCTTGCTTAAAAGATTGTATAAACCTCTCAGCCAACCCATTTGTGGCAGGGTGGTATGGTGGTGAGGTGATATGTCTAATGCCATTTTTCTTCGTGAACCACCAAAACTCTTCTGAGCTAAACTGAGGACCATTGTCACTCATGACTTGTTCAGACAGTCCAGTTCTTGCAAACAAGCTGTGAAGTTTTACTATTGTCTGTGTAGTTGTGGTGGATTTCATGTAAAAGACTTCTGGCCACTTGGAATGGGCATCCACCACTACCAGGTACATCATTCCCAAAAATGGCCCTGTAAAGTCAATATGGACATAGAAACATAGAATTTGACGGCAGATAAGGACCGCTTGGCCCACCCAGTCTGCCCATTTCCCTACCTACTGGATAAGCTGCAGATCCTAGTTAACCAGCAGCCTACTTCTTCCCACCCCCCAGAATTGCCTTATGACTATCCCATGCATGCTTGAATTCCACCACTGATTTTGACTCCAGAACCTCCTCCGGAAGGCCATTCCATGCATCCACAACCCTCTCTGTGAAAAAATACTTCCTTAAATTACCTCTGAGCCGCCCCCTCTATCTTCAAATTGTGCCCTCTTGTTCTTGCACACCTCTTTTTTTGAAAGATGCTACCCTCTTGGACTTTGTTGATTCCCTTGAGGTACTTGAAAGTTTCTATCATGTCCCCCCTCTCCCTCCTTTCCTCGAGGCTATACATATTAAGCTCCTTAAGTCTCTCTTCATATGTTCTCCGGTGTAGACCCTGCACCATTTTAGTTGCCCTCCTCTGGACAGCTTCCATCCTGTCTATGTCTTTGCGGAGATTGGGTCTCCAGAACTGCACACAGTACTCCAGATGGGGTCTCACCAGCTGTCTGTACAGAGGGATAATAACTTCCTGTTTTCTACTGGTGATGCCTCTCCCTATGCATCCCAGTATCCCCCCAGCCCTCCATGCTGCCTTCTCACATTGCTTGCCTACCTTTAGGTCATCTGATATGACTACCCCAGGTCCCTTTCCATTTTGTTGTTGTTAGTATCTCACCCCATTGTGTACTCTTCCCTGGGTTTTTGTTTCCCAGGTGCATTACCTTGCACTTCTTAGCATTGAATCTAAGCTGCCATACATTTGACCATTCCTCTAACCTTGCCAAGTCCCTTCTCATCCTTTCCACCCCACCCTGTGCATCAACTCTGTTGCAGATCTTAGTGTCATCTGCAAAGAGACATATTTTCCTTCCAGTCCTTCTGCAATGTCGCTTATAAAGACATTGAAGAGGACTGCTCTTAATACTGACCCTGCGGTACCCCGCTAGTAACCCTCCTTTCTTCTGAGTGGACTCCATTTACTATTACTCTCTGTGTCCTATTCTCCAGCCAATTCTTTACCCAGGCTGTCATCTTGGGACCCACTCCCAGGCTGGCTAACTTATATATTAATCTTTTGTGTGGGACTATGTCAAATGCCTTGCTAAAGTCTAGGTAGGCCATGTCCACAGCCCCTCCCTGATCTACTACTTTGGTCACCCAGTCAAAGAAATCTATCAGATTCGTCTGGCATGACCTTCCCGCTGTGAATCCATGCTGCCTAGGGTCCTGTGCCCCTCTGGCCTCTAGATACTCAACAATTCTTTCCTTTAGAAGTGATTCCATCATTTTCCCTATCACTGAGGTTAAACTAACAGGTCTATAGTTTCCTGCTTCTGCCTTACTCCCACTTTTGTGAGGGAATCACATCTGCCCTCCTCCAGTCCTCGGGTACCACCCCATCCTCCCATGATTTGTTAAAGAGGTAGTCAGTGGTGTCACTAGTTCTACCCTTAGTTCTTTTAGAATTCTGGGATGAATCCCATCAGGCCCCATTGCTTTGTCCACCTTCAGTTTTAAGAGTTCTTCAGAACCCTTTCTTTTGTAAATGGGCTGGTATCAACTTCTGTATCCAGAGTATTACTATTGTTTGTTTTATGTACCTCCTCTCTTCCTTTGTAAATACTGAGCAAAATATTTGTTTAGTATCTCTGCCTTTTCACAGTCTCCCTCTGCCCACCCTCCCTCCCCTTTATTAAGCCTCACTATCCTCCCTTGGTCTTCCTTTGCTCCCTGATGTACCTATAAAGGTTTTATCCCCTTCTTAACTGAGTTGGCTATCTTTTCCTCGGTTTGGGCCTTTGCTGTTCTGACTGCCTTCCCAGCCTCCTTTTGCTTTAACTGATACAGTTCTCTGTCCTGCTCCTGCTCGATTCCTTGTACTTCCTGAATGCTTTCTTTTTCTCTTGAACCTTCACTGCCACTTCCTTTGAGAACCATAGTGGTTTCTTACATCGTCTTGTTTTGTTTATTTGCTTCACACAAAGGCTCGTTACCTCTGTGATGGCAGTTTTTATTATTCCCCATTGTTCTTCCACCCCTCCTTCCTGCCCATTTGCTAGTGCATTCCTTAGGCACTCACCCATTTTGGCAAAGTCAGCCCTCCTAAAGTCCAGTACTTTTGTCTTTGTATGGCTTGACTCTGTTGCTGTGTTTATTGTGAACCATACTGTTCGATGGTCGCTAGTTCCCAGATGGCTACCCACTTCTACATCTGTGATCCTCTCTCCATCTCCATTTGAGAGTATCAAGTCTAATATTGCTCCCTCTCGAGTGGGCTCCAGTACTAGTTGTCTAAGGCATGCCCCTGTATGGCATCTAGAATAACTGCACTCTTCAGTGGCAGCTGCAACTGCACTCCAGTTAATATCTGGCATATTCAGATCATCCATCACAATATCTCCTTTTCTGCCATTCTAAGTATACTTTCTATCATTTCCTTGTCCATTTCCTCCCCTGAGAAGAAGTCTGTATCTAACCCCTGTGTGGATTGTGGTGCCATTGCCTGTCTCCAAATTTCCCACAGTGCTTCTTCTCCTCCTGTTTACCCTTTTGTTCTGTTGCTTTTATTCCTTCCCTTATGTAAAGAACTACTCCTCCCCTCTTTACCCTCCCTGTCCCTCCTGTAGATAGTGTATCCTGGTATGTTTACGTCCCAGTCATGGTTTTGTGTGTACCATGTTTCTGTGACTGCCACGATATCCAGATGTTCCTCCTCCATCAAGGCCACTAATTCAGGAAGCTTGTTACCTAGACTACGGGCATTGGTACTCATTGCTCTCCATTTTTTGATGGCCTTACCTTCTGTTGCAGCATCCCCCACTGACCGTTCTACCTTGGTCTTTTTCTCATTTAGTACCCTGTTTTGTAGGGAGGGAGCCGATGCCACTCCCAGGTGTGTAATGGTGCTTGCTTAGGCATATGCTGTACCTGTTTGCATCACAAACATTCTTTAGCAAGCTGTTCTATTTGCTGATCAATGCCTGGCCACCAAAAAAAACTTCTAGCAAGTGCCTTCATTTTAACCCCTAGGTGTCCTACGTGGAGCTCTTCT
This sequence comes from Neoceratodus forsteri, assembly GCA_016271365.2. NCBI lineage: Eukaryota > Metazoa > Chordata > Ceratodontiformes > Ceratodontidae > Neoceratodus > Neoceratodus forsteri. Next base: position 1,470,372,454 of record CM057450.1, on the reverse strand, counting down.
AAGATTCTTAAGCGCAGTTTGCTAGGTATAATAACACGGATTCCCCACATTGCACATCCTTGATGTATAGAGTAAGCTCACCTTTGCGTGCATAAAAGGGCGTCAGATTATGGCTGTTGGTATATTTCCAGCCTTTGAGAGTGTCTTTTTCTTTGTACCTCTTAGCACGGCAAACTGTTTGGATATGTTCCTTTTTATTACAGCTTCTGCAGTATGCATCTTTGAACCAGCAATCAGAAGGAGTGTGGAACCCCTTTCCACGCCGATAACATGTGTCTGTCTGCTGAGTGGACTGCTCCTTGCCTTGTGTTTTAGATATTTTATGCATTCCTACTTTGTTTTAGCTCTGGTTTGCAATTCAACTGCATCCCATCTTCGTCGCCAACTGTAATGTATGACTGGTTGTCCCACGAATCCTTGCTCAAGAGCACAGACATTCACCTGAGGCTGGAGCAACAACTTCTGACTGTGTATTTCAGCAGCACATGAGGAAACAAAACATAGCAACCACTACAGAACAGCAGATGCAACCACTACAGAACAGCAGATTCAACATAGGCAACTGTTTAAGGAACTATAGTTGCAGATTTGCATGAAAAGATTCAACACTCTGCTTCAATACATTCAAATATATCACAAGAACCTCATTTGACCCCTCTGAGCTTCTGAAATGAGCAAAAAGATGAGCTAGACCGTTAAGGCCACAGGTGGGAGGGTTATGCACCCATATGTGATGGATGTTTTTGGTGTTCCCCAGAAGAAGCATACTGTGTAAACACTCAGTAGGTGACTCAACTGGACAGGTGGCCAGAACTGTAGAGACATCCAGGCAGGACCTATAATAAACAAGTAAGCCACCACCACAGTTTGTCCCTGGTTGGTTCAGCCTAATATTATTATAACCTGTGAGGGAGCGACCCATGTCATCTGTAATGTGTTTGAGCCATGTCTCAGTTAAGCCAAGGATGTCAGGCTGGTTATTGTTGGTCCAGACCATTAATTCCATCTTGTACTCAAGTAGGCAGTAGATGTGTAAGTGGGCAACCTTTAGACTTTTGCAAGAGGTCCGAGTTGTCAAGGTTAAGGTGGGCGTGGACAAACATTTCAAGTCCTATTGTTTCTAAAGCCATAGGAGTTGTCCTGTATGTAGAGTGAGACCTTCTGGTAACCTAATGAAGGCAGCATAATGTGGTAAAATGAGAGCCCTTGGTTACAACTAGTTGTGAGAAGAAACCCCCATTGGACTTACCCCACTAGACCTGGAAATGGGTTCGAGGAAGACGGTAACCACCCAGATGATGCAAACCCACAAACAGACCCCAAAAACTTAACTCTTTACCTGCAGGTGCTGAGCATACTCGTTGCATGGTTGTGGTCAGGCTATCACGTGTTCCAAGTATACTTGGTATTTGTTTAGTTGTTTAACCAGGACTAGCACACTAAGCTGAAAGCTTTTTTTATAGGTGCGACCTGGGAGCACAGGGAAGTTAAGTGACTTGCTCAGGGTCACACAATCTGCAAGTGGAAACTGTGGGATTCAAACCCAGGTCTGGTCTGCTGGATGTCACCAGATTTGCAGCTCAGAGCCTTAAACCACTGCACTAAACTGCCTCCTATTCAAAGAAACCATGTAATAGTGTGGAAACGGAACATGTTTCCACATGGACATCTATAGTAGTGCACAGGGAGCCGTGTTGAGAGTTGGGATGATGATGTGTGGTGAGTTGCCATGTGACCTAGCCTTTGCAGGGACGTCTGCAAAAGGCATAGGTCTAATACAGTTTAGTTATTTGGTGGCGGAGGAGCAAGAAGAAAGAAGCATTCTGTTGGAGCTCCTACTCTGGGCTGCAAAATGCTTGTTTCAGGTCAAGTTCAAGTTCAAGTTTATTGCAGGGAAGACTCCGTTGAGCAAGCTCATTCACAAGGAGGTCCTGAGGCACATACACATACAGTTCGCAATTACATAGACAGAAGATATAAAATGTAGAACAAAAAAGAAAAAATATATAATACAAGAGGTATACACAATAGAAGTCCTTATGCTATATATGCAGTACATTCCAGCTTTAACCTTGCCCTAAATTATGCAACACATTTCAGCTTAATAAGCAGAGGGCCAGTTGGTACCTAGGAAGTTGACTTGGCATTGGGGGTCTAGTAGCACCTAAATTTGTCTTTAAATTTAGAGATAGCTAGTGTTTTGTAGGAGTTAATTGATACAATGCTGGTTAGCTTCAGCATGGCTTGTAGTTGGTTCCAAATGTTTGGGAGGGTGAATGAGACAGCTATTTGGCCAGCTGTGGTACATGTCCTGGGAACATCTAGTAGGATAAGTTTGGATTTCCTTAGGAAGTAGGCGCTATGCGAGATGTGCATGAGAGATGTTAAATAGACAGGCAGTTTGTTGGGTAGTAATTTGAGGGTCCAAATGCCAGCATGCAGGAGGCGTCTGGTGGCAAGTGAAGTCCACCCAACTGCTGCATAAAGATCACAGTGGTGGGTCCTGTATGCAGAGTTAGTAATGAAGCAAAGAGCACGGTGATAGAGTACATCCAGTTTAGATAGGCTCAAGGTTGGGGAGGAGATAAAGATAATGTCTCCATAGTCAAGCAAGGGAAGAATGTTGCTTGGACAAGTCTTTTGTGGGTCGCGAGAGACAAGAGAGTCCTATTTCTAAAGAAGAAACCCAAGCGTGCTTTAAGCCTCTTTGATAGATCCTCGATGTGGTCATTGAAGGAAAGTTTGTTGTCTATCCACATACCTAGATATTTAAATTTAGGTATGACTTCCAAGGGTTCACCTAGGGAGGTAACTATGAAGTTTTAGGTGGGGTGAGTAGGGCACCAGACAAGGCAAGTCTCGAGAAAATCATTGTCTTGGTTTTGGCATGTAAGAAAGTTTTTCATTGATAAGGTTGTTTAACTGGATAAAGTCAGCTTGGAGTGCTTCCCTGACTTCAGTTAAGGACGAGCCTGATGCGTACAAAACCGTATCGTCCGCAAAGAAATGTATGCTAGAGTTCTTTATGTGGGAGTTAAGGTTGTTGATGTACAGGGAAAAAGTTGGTCCTAGGATGGAGCCTTGAGGGACTCCTCTGGCAATTGGAAAGGGGCAGATAGTAGGCCATCAGCTTTGACTTTTGTATCCTTCCGTGAGATAACTGTTAAACCACTGTAAGGTAAGTGGAGTGCACCTATGTAGGCAAGACAGGTGATTAGGAGGTGATGGTCTACAGTGTCAAGGCCTTACTGAGGTCTAGAAAGACTGCGCCAGTAACCTTCTTGGTGTCCATAGCATGGATCCAGTCATTAGAGACTTTAGCCAAGGCTGAGATGGTACTGTGCTTCGACCTGAAGCCAGATTGGGCCAGGTTTAGGGTGGAGTGTGCTTCAAGGTGATTTTAGTTGGTTATATAAGTTTTTCCAGCACTTTTGAACGGGCAAGATAGAGATAGGACGGTAGTTGTTTAAGTTACAAGGATCTCCTGATTTGAAAAGAGGAAGAACATGGGCAGATTTCCAGCAGGATGGAACAGTGGCTGTGGTAATAGAGAGGTTGAAGATGTGAAGGATGGGGGCTATGAGCGGGGCATATCCTAACCGCAAGAAAAATGATTCAAGGCCATCATCCCCTGCACTTTTCTTGGTGTCAAGGCTAAGAATTATGTCTTTGACTTCTTTGTAGCTAAACAGGCACAACTGGAAGGGATGAGGTGGAGTAGTATATGTAGAATCTGGGCTAGTGTTGCTATTCACTCGGCTAGCATATGGGGAGGAGTCGAATGCCAACCCGGCAGTGGCAAAGTGAAGGTTAAGTTCTTCGAGGATTCACAGTTTATTTTCAACCATCCCGTCCTTGGCCAGAATCTTGGTGGGAAGGGAGGAAGCAGCAGGATGGCCTTCAATAGATCTCAGTGTCTTCCAGATTTTTTTGGAGTTCCCTTTGGCCTGCTCCAGAGTGGAGGTGTAGAAGTTTGCTTTAGTAGCACATACACTTTAACACAGGCATTTCTGACAGTTCTAAATGCCTGCCAGTCTGCTGGGTTCTTTGTGTGCCTGGCCCTAGCCCATAGCTTGTCTCTTTTGGTAAGTGCAGATTTGAGCTCTTGGGTGAACCACGGATGCGAGATTTTCTGCACCCTCATTTTTTTTTTTTTGAATATTCTGTTTATTAACAGTTTTCTGAGAGAACAAAAAAAAACAACTTATACATACTACAAACAACAAAAAACAAATGCAGTTACAAACACACAAACATCCCAGTTATTAGCTTAATACATCATATGATTTCCATTTTTTAATTCCATTTATTAATTTATTAATTAAGGTGCAGTCAAGTGTGCAGCAAAACCCCTGCGTCTTTTATATATCCAGGACTCCCTGGACGACTAACCATTAAATATGCCGTTCATAAAACAGACTCCCGTCCCTCTACTATTTATATTGTACTAGGATGTTAGGACCACCGCCCAAGGCAACTTACTGAACCAGTGTTCAACTGCTGGCCCTTCCCTTTAGCCATCCCCCCAACTGGGGGTGCCGCTATACCTATCTTATGCCCTGATACTTAAATGTTCAACCCTGAGCAGAGCATTAAATTTTCAGACAAACTCAACGTCGCCATAAAAGGGGCCTAGTCCTTTAAAAATACCTCCTCCCTATCCCTGACTATCCATGTGAGTCTCTCTAAAGCCAATGTACGTATAACTAATTTTCGCCAGTCACTCAGCGTGGGCCCGTTCCCAGTAACCCAGGTATTCTGAATGCAATGACTAGCTAGTATTAGCGAAACCCTTACCCATCTGGGCAACATTTGCCACTCTTCTTCCCCTTCTATTCTTTCCACCCCAAATAGGCAGACTAAGGGGTCACGGGTCAATTGCCCCCCATCCCCTCATTTATCTCCTGTATCACCCCCCCCCCAATATCCTATCAGGACCGGACATGTCCAAAAGCAATGGAAGAAGGTGCCCAATCCCTTACCACACCTTCTACAGTTCTGCGAAACAGCAGGATGTGCCCGGTGCACTGCCACTGGAGGCCAATAAATTCTGTGCAAGAACTTATAGAAGGCCTCCTTAAATTTATTACATATCATAATTCCCTCTGGCATACCCAGCACTAATTCCCAGTTTCTCTCTGATATCTGCAACCCTAGATCCTTTTCCCAGAGGATCTTCGTAGGGCCCATCAGGTCCGGCGGGATCTGCTTATTCTGTTTGACTATTTTCCCAACAAACCCTTTTATATCTTTCCTGGACTGACATACCACCTGCTCTATTCTATTTAACTGCAGCCCCCCCTTCCCCCCATGCTCAGTCACCCTATATATGTTTTCAGCTGTAAATACCGAAACATATGAGAGGCTCCCACCCCAATCTCTCTCCTGACCTTGTGAAACTCACTCAACTCCCCCTTCTCCAGCAACATCCCCATACATACCGCTCCCCCTGTCTCCCATTCCAGGAACCCTCTATCCTCCATCCCAGGGACGAAGAAGGGGTTCCTCACGATTGGAAGCAAGACAGTCTCCCTTTGGGCCCCCCCCTTCCATCGCCATAAGTGGTACCAGGCCTCCAGCGTCTCCCTAACTAATGGGTTACCACTGCCCGAGTCCCTGTACGCCCGCAGCCCTCTACTATGGAGGTAGGCTGTGAGTCTCCCAGGAGTCCCCTCCTGTTCCAGGCCTATCCAGCTAGCCACCTCAGGTTTGTGGACCCAATCCGCTACCCCCCGAAGTTGCACTGCCTTGTAATATGCCCCCAAGTCTGGGAAGCTAAGTCCCCCCCCCATTTCTATCCACCTTGAGCCTTAACAAACTTATTCTGGGCTTTTTCCCCTGCCAAATAAAGTCTGTGAACCCTCTCTCTAACCGTTTCACGTCCCTCTGCGCAAGCCTCAGCTGCAACATTTGCATAGGGTATAGGATACGTGGGATAATATTCATTTTTATGAGATTTATTCTCCCAATCCAAGACACTGGTAGTTGCATCCACCTCTTCAAGTCCGCCAATATCCGATTTATCAAGGTGTGATAATTCAACTTATATACTGTAGCTCGTCCCACCTCCGCCCGAAACGCACCCCAAGATATTTGAAATCCGACCTGACGACCCTAAATCCCCTCTGCAGTACCTCTGGACCTACTTCTGGAAACCCCATAGCTTCAGATTTTTTCACATTAATCTTATATCCAGATAGCCCTGCAAACTTTTCAATAATATCCATAAGGCATCCCATGGAGCCATTCATGTCCCCTAGTAATAGTAACGTATCATCAGCATAGAGCGCCACCTTATGCACTCCTCCCTCCCCATCCCTCACTCCCACCACGCCCTCATGCTGTCGTATTACAGACGCCAGCAGTTCGATCACCAAAGCAAATAGCAGGGGGCACAGAGGACATCCCTGCCTTGTCCCCCTACCCAACCTGAACTTCGCAGACAGACACCCATTCACTATCACCTGCGCACTCGGCTTTTGGTACATGGCCCTGACCCACCCTATGAACGGGTCTCCCAGACCAAACTGGGCCATCACCTCGAATAAAAAGTCCCATTCCACTCTGTCAAATGCTTTTTCAGCGTCCAATGAGATCACCCCCATCTTGGTGTCCACCTTTTCAGCCCGCCATACAATGTTCCTCCTCCCCTCTTTCAAGCACCCTCCTCAATAAATCCGTCAATTGTCCCCCCAAAATCCTGTAGTATTCGACAGGAAAGCCATCGGGCCCACTAGCCTTTCCCTCCTGCAACTTCTGTATGGTACTCAGGATTTCCTGCCTTGAAATAGGCTGACTCAGCATCTCCCTCTGCTCATCTGTAATCCTTTGCAAAGTTGTCCCTCTCAAGAACTCTAGGATATGCTCTTCCTGCCCCATATGCTCCGCCCTATACAACTTTTCATAAAAACTCCCAAAATGCTCTGCTATAGCTTTTGAACTTGTGATGATTTGCCCCCCCCCCTTAATCCACAGGATCCTAGTTGGACATCTGCCCCCCTTCATCAGCCTAACCAACATGGGCCCGGGCTTATTCCCCCACTCAAAAACCCTCCTCTGACAGAAGAACCACTCCCTCCCTGCTTCTTTCCTTAAGAGAGAATTAAGGGCCTCCCTTGCCACTGCCAATATCTTAGGGGCTTCTCCCCTTTCCCCTCCCCCTGCTCACTTCTCTAACTCTTTCATTTGCCTTTCTAATTCTTCCCTCTTCCCTCTTCCCCTTTTTCTGTTTTTTGATCTTGGCCACATAGGCTATTATCGCATCCCGCATATAGGCCTAACCCGCCTCCCATAAAATGGCACTGGACACCTCACCCGTATCATTCACCTCTTCATAGAGCTTCCATTGCTCTGCCAAGTATTCCTTGAACGCTTGGTCCTTAGCTAAGTATGTAGGAAATCTCCAGGTTGAAGATCTACTCTCAGCCCCCCTTCCCCCGCAATACTCAATACAACCATAGCATGGTCCGAAAGGAAAATGGGGCTGTGGCTTATCTCTTTTATTCGTCCCAACCAGCTTCTAGGTAGAAAAAAGTAATCTAATCGGGACCAAGTCCTATGGGGGTTAGATTAGAATGTATACTCTTGCCCAGTGGGGTTGACCGCCCTCCACCCATCCACTAAATCCAGATCTGCGATTCCAATTTTCCACTGCCACATGGCCTCCGTCGCCCACCCCTTACCCTCAGAATGGTCCATCTTCGCATCCATTGTCCAATTAAAATCCCTTCCCATAATGAGCCCCGGAAATTGCTCCCTAATAAGCAGGCCCAGCAAGAGGAATAAAAACGGGTCATATACGATGCGAGACACAGCCAAAGTAAGTGTCTCCCCGCCATAGTCCAGTGACAAAAATGTATCTGCCCTCCTTAGGGTCTCGCACTACTCTTTTCACCTCGAAAAGCAGATTCTTATGTAAGAGTATTGCTAGCCCCCCTTTATGCGAGGAATAAGAGGCCGCTAAACATTTCCCAACCCAATTCCGTACCAATTTGGCATGCTCCACGTCTGTCAGGTGTGTCTCTTGCAGCATAGCAGCTCTGCCCCCTTACGTCTAAGCGCAGTTAAAAGTGTGGTCCTCTTCACTGGGCTCGCTATACCTTTAACATTCCAAGATATCACATTTAAATTGACTAAGTCACCTATCTCACTCTGTGAGGCTTTTCATTTTTTAAGGTTATTGACATTTGGTATTGCATTACATATATCCGCACATTCATATAACTCACCGGTACCTTCAGATACTTTTTTTTCTGATGTCTGCACACTCGACTGCCACAACTAAAATACCACCGGTAATTGCCCTACTAACATAAAAACTAAGTGAACTATCTATTCTATCATCTACAACTACTCCCCCCCAGCCCCCCTTCTAAACCCACCCCTCCCCTCCCTTCACCCTTCCCTTGTAACCTCTCCTCTTCCACCTTCCCCCTACAACAGTAATTGCTAACATAGCACAAGTGTAGATTTAAAGACAATGAAGAACAAATACTCAACACCACTCCACCATAACCGAGATGCGCGTCTCGCTGCCCCCTCCACTAGCCAAATTTCCCCTTCCGGAGTTATCCCACTCCCGAGGTCCCCATTAATCTCCATCCCGAGCTCGATCAGTATCCCACCTTCTTTTCTCCTATCTCAGACGTCCCCCCCACACCCCCACCCCGATCCACCTCCATGTCTCATCTAATTGCTTCCCCTTTATCCCTCTTTACCCAAACCCTTATCCCCGTCCCAACTATCCTTTATTATCATAACTCCCCCCACCCCGACCCCCAAGTGCAGGCTCAACTCCTCTTCCATTCTCCCTTTATCTCCGTCTAGAGACACCAATCCAGCCTCACCCTGCTCCCCTTACCCTACTACCATTAACCTCCTCAACCAGTTTACTCCCGGCCACCCCTGCCTCACCTCCTCCCCCCAGGCCAGTACATAGTGATCCGGGGGGGGTCATCCCAAGCCCCACTCAGGTAGGGAGATCTATAACTCAATCTTTGGTCACTATATCACAGCCTTTTCTACCAATCTCTTAAATACCCCCACTAGACAACCCGTAGAGGGCTCTTATCCAAATCCTAAAGCTTTTTAAACCTCCCCAAGAAAAAACTTTCCCTACTCTAGGCTATCATAACTTCATCCTCCCTCTAACTAACCCCCCAACCCCAGACTACTCTTCATCCCTTCTAACTAGGAACTTGAATCCCTTTCTTCTTAGTCCGCCCTCCCATAACCATACCCCCCCCCTAATTAATAGCATCAGATGGACACATCCTGTATCTGACAGTGTCAGAGGGAGGGTGCAGGGGGCCATGCCGCGCCATCTAAAAAAAAACACGCGCTAGGCCCTCCCCCGTTCCCACGCCACCTGTAACGGGGACTCTCCTCGTATCCACAGCCCTCTGGTTTCCAGCTGAACTCTCATACTGCGCCAGTCAATAATAGAGAGAGCCCTCCCCGAGAGCAGAAGGGAGCGCACCTCATGTCCCAAACTTCCAACTTCTTAGGCCCTTCTGGCCCACAATTCTTCCACCACGCCTGAACCAACAACTGCCCCATCCAGGATCCGTCCTCCTCGGGTAAAAGTGGCACAACGGTGCCAACAAGGAACAAGGAACACTCTCAACATAATTTAGTCCCAACACTGTAGCCAGGAAAACAATCCTCCATCAGAATAATTAAATCGAAACCTCTTGAAGCCATCCTACAGTTCTTTGCATCCCCCACAACCACTCAGCTCACTCTTCTCTTCAAGCCCTTTACAAACTCCTCTGCTTTCTCGAGCTCCCAAAAGGAGTAGGTCGCTCCTTCATGTTTTATTCTGAGTGTGGCGGGGTATACCAAAAAGTTTTCCACTTTAAGGCTCCTCAGCTGTGCCATCAGCCCATTGAAGGCCTTCCTTTTTTTCAACAAGCGAGCTGAGTAGTCCTGCGAGAAGAATAATCTGTGGCCCTCATAGCACAAGGTATCCTAGGATCTGTAGGCTTTCAATAGCGCTTCTTGGTCCTGAAAATTATGGAAGCGCATAATTATCTGACATGGGGGCTGATCTGCTGCAGGCCATGGCATAACAGCCCGATGTGCACACTCTAACTTAATCTTACCATGTTTCATTTTCAGCCCCAGCAATTCGGGCAAGACTGTGCTGCAAAAATCAAGTGCATCCTTCCCCTCCAGTCCCTCAGGGAGCCCTCTAAGTCATAAATTTAACCGCCAATGGTAGTTCTCCTGGTAATCATAAGCCTCCTTAAACTCCTCCAACTCCCTCTGCAAAGCACGAACTTGCCCTGGGACTACCAACACTTCGTCCTCCAATCTGGAGATTCTTTCTTCGGCCTCAGTCAGCCGAGTGCTCTGTTGCGCCTGCTGCTCTAGGACCTCCTGTAATTTCCCATCCAGCTTGTCTTCTAGCTTTATCAAGCGTGGCTCGAGGGATGCAATTACCTGCCCTGTGAGTTCCTTCCCCAGAGCCGCTACTTCCGCCGCCGAAAGTGAAACCAGGCCTGCGTTTTCTCCTCCTGGGCTCGCCATCCCCTTTTTTTCAGTTTTCCCAGTCGTCTGCTGATTTTTCGAAGGCATCGAGGTCAAATACTCGTCCATTGCTCCCTCCGCCACTCAAAACCACTGTTTTATTCGCCCCGAGGTGAAAAACTCCATTTATTAATCTTTATTAATTGGCTATTTCATCAGGCCTAGCGGGGAAACGCGACTTCTCCGTTAGCTGCTCATTAGCGCCCCCCCGCACCCTCATTTTAATAAGAGGAGCATGCTTGTTAATTAGGGTGGTGAGGTTGTCATTTAGGACAGAGGAGGCTGCATCAGCAGATTTGGCAAGATATAGGTCTTGCCACCTGATCGTAGCTAGATCGGTTAGGAAGTTTACTGAGTTGAATTTACAGAACGAGCGTTTGACTCTGAATTTAGGGTGCTGCTCGGTTTTAGATTGGAATCTTGTACATACAACGATACTGTGGTCGCTCATGTCATTATGAAAAACTGCAGAATGTGAGATTTTATGGGGATGCGAAGTTAAGATGACGTCTAAGAGTGAGCTGTTGGCAGAGTTAGAAGCATTGATTCTTGTGGGTTCAGTTACTATCTGTGTAAGACCCAGCTCATCACAGATGTCTTTTAGGGAGTGGGATTTAGCAGTGAGCCAATCCATATTGAAGTCCCCTAAGATTATTGTTTCCGTGTTGGCAGCCAAAGTTATGGGTTTCAACACGTTAAAAATTTCTGTGCCTCCTGATGGGGGTCTATAGCCACCAGTGATTGTGATGCACTCTGAGGATGAAAGTAGAAGTTTAAGAGAGACAATCTCGTATTCCTTGGGCTTAGTTTTACAGGAAATGCTGCTAACATCAAATTTTGATTTGGTGTATACAACCACCCCCCCGAATCCCTATCAGCCCTAAAGAGCTTGAAGCCCGGTATAGTAATTTGCAGATCAGTGTTGGTCTTTTTTAGCCATGACTCGGTAATTATAATCAGATCTAGGTCAGTGTGGGCTGCCCAGACTTGAAGATGATCAAGTTTTTTGAGCAGGCTTAGAATATTGACCATCATCAGTTTCATCCCAGGAGCAGCTGCAAACTCCGATGGAGAAGTGATTTGAGTTGGGGGACCTGGATTTAGTTCAACATTGCCTGAACAGAAAAGGAGAATTAGAAACATTTTCTTGAGGGCATTTATCAGGTAGAAGTGGGCTCTTTTTGTATGGGTTCTTGTGTGGTGTTCAGTCATTGAGGTACGTCTAGCCAGGGCATAGGAGATGCTGACATGGCTGTTCAAGGCTAGCAGGGGAAGTGCACAGAAAGACACTGGCGAAGGGAGGAGGGCCAGAGGAGAGGGATGAGAATTAAAATGTAAACCTGACAGATTAAGAGTAGGGAAGCAATATGAAGATGCAGCAGGAACTATGATTGTGGGTTCCCAGGCTGGGATGACTTCTGACTTAGCATGGATCAGTGCTTTATGAGTCATACTTTTTGCCAGGATTAGAAGTAGAATGATAATGCAGGCCATATTGCCCATGATTGAGTAAAGCGATTTATGTAGAAAGACCCAGAATCCCTCTAGTGGCAGGTCTGTATAACCTGCTAATGGAAAAAAAAAAAAAAAAAAAAAAAAAAACTTGGATGGGTTTAGATTTGAGCAGTTTAGCAAGACAAAAGGGAGGTAGACTTTTTGGCGCCAAGGCAGAGTGCTTGGATGGGGGGGTTGCAGGAGGAGCACTGAAACAGAAGAGGTGTAAGCACTTTAAAACACTAGTAGAAATTACAATCCAGCTAATACTGTTGAAAAACTTCTATTACACACTTGAAATGTGCCTGGTTCTATCTAAAATCTATTTGTAAAAAGTGCCAGGTGGCAGAAGCAGGGGAAAAGTCCTGGCCAATCAGAGCGGGTTTGCTGGAAGCACCCGTGTTCCGATTGGCTGTGCTGTCCCGTACCTTCCAAGGAGCTGCAGGCGGGCATCCTGGTCTCGGTCGATGGCTGGCTGGGTGCCGGCGAACCGTGGGGGAGCTGAAGCACCCCCTTCAAGGGCAGGCAGCTGGGGAGAAGAAAAAAGAGCAGGTCTTAAATAGCATAGAGGTTAGGATGGGTTTAGATTTGAGCAGTTTAGCAAGACAAAAAGGAGTTAGACTTTTCAGCACCAAGGCAGAGTGCTTGGATGGGGGGGGTGCAGAAGGAGCACTGAAACGGAAGAGGTGTAAGCACTTTAAAACACTAGTAGAAATTACAATCCAGCTAATACAGTTGAAAAACTTCTATTACACACTTGAAATGTGCCTAGTTCTATCTAAAATCTATTTGTAAAAAGTGCCAGGTGGCAGAAGCAGGGGAAAAGTCCTGGCCAATCAGAGCAGGTTTGCTGGAAGCGCCCGTGTTCCGATTGGCTGCGCTGTCCCGTACCTTCCAAGGAGCTGCAGGCGGGCATCCTGGTCTCGGTCGGTGGCTGGCTGGGTGCCGGCCGACCGTGGGGGAGCTGAAGCAGCCCCGTTCAAGGGCAGGCAGCTTCCAAGGAGCTGCAGGCGGGCGTCCTGGTCTTGGTCAGTGGCTGGCTGGGTGCCCCCCGACCGTGGGGGAGCTGAAGCAGCCCTGTTCAAGGTCAAAACAGTATAAAAAGTGTGTGATAACACACAGAGACATAGACAATTTGATTTACAGCCATCTTAAAAAAAGGAAAAAAAGTTGTATCCTGCAAAGCAGGAAATGCTTTGGGGAGCTGGAGACTATAAAACCAGCTAAACAACAGAGCTTGTTGTTGTTGAACAGGTGTATGCAGTGTTACTTATTAGGAGAAAGTTAATTTGGTAGTAATTTGCAGTAAAAGGAGACACATATGTTACTTGTTATTTAGAGAGTGCAGTTTCCCCCAGGTGTATATTGATATAGAAAGGGAAAAGGTTCTACAGCAGCACACCTGACTTTGATACTGGCATTGTGAAACTAATTTTGCCATGCCAAAAAAAAAGTTTACAGTGAATCATGCTCCTGATAAAATAATTTTACGGAGAGTAAGTCAGGTGGAGGCACAAGCTATGATTCAGACTCCTACTCATCAGAATCTGAATCTGACATGGGAAGTGTGTTACCTGAGTACAGCCCATTTGCAGAATGTAACAGAAGGAGACAAATGCAGATGAATAAAAGATCAGTCAAAATGCGCAGAGCATGTCACAGAGGAAGGGGCAAGGCAGAACAAATAAAAACAGTAAAGGCAATAGAAGTGGAAGGAGGCACCACATGGGAAATGAAAATGATGAAAGCACCACAAGTGGAACCAGGCTAGGCTGGCCATATAAAAATAATAAAGGCAGCCCAAGTGTAACGGGGTGAGGGAGGGCAAATAAAAATAATAAAGGTGCCACAAGTGTAACTGGGTGAGACAGGGTGAATAAAAATGACAAAGACATGGAAAGTGGCATGGAGTGAGGCAGGCAAAAAGAAATGACAAAGGCACTGAATGTGGCAAGGGGCAAGGCAGGCACATAAAAATTGTGAAGACACAGACAGTGTCAAGGGGCAAGACAGAGCAAATAAAAATGACAATGACACAGATAGTGTCATGGGGCAAGGCAGGGCAAATAAAAATGACAAAGGCACCAGACGTGGCATGGGGCAAGGCAGGCAAAACAATAAAAGAGGGCGAGACACAGTATGTGGAAAGGGACAGGGAATAGCAAGTGAAAGTGATCCATCCACATCTACCAAAGTAGAGCAAATCAGCCCAAGTGAAACACAACAAGTAACAGAAACAGATCTTGACAGACCAACTGAAAGGACAGACAGCACGGACAGTGAAAAGGAACAACGCTCAGCAAGGGAATGGGCACAGGACTCCTCAGGTGACAGAGAATCAGTCTCAGAAGAGAGGAGGGGTCGAGGCATAGGATACAAACATTCTTGGGGTATAACAAGTCCACAGGGGAAAGGTAGAGTCCTTGGAAGAGGCAGGTGGGCAGGTCCCTTACAATTCCTCTAGAGACTGTACCATATAAACCAGAAAAATTTGTCTGAAATTGTGTGCCATGAAAATGAGCAGCAGGTAGAACCACCTGAGTTCACAGGAACTCCTGGGATTAGTGTGCCTTTGCCTGACAACCCAACACCACGTCAATGTTTCCAAATATTCTTATAAGAGACAGATAGCAGTGACGTTATAAAAAATATTTGTAGGGAAATTAACCAATACTCTGAACAATTTTTGTTTACTGGTACTCAAACCAAATTTTCATGTACTTCTTCATAGAATCCAGTATGTTCCTCTGACATGTGTGTTCATTAATGTTTTCCTGTTGACTGGGTTGGAAAAAACAAAACAAAACAACTTTCAGATTACTGGTCCTCAAACCCATTCCTTTCCATGCTTATTGTGCGTTCACTTATGAACAGGGGCAGGTTCATGAATGCTCTAAAATTCCTGCACTTTGTGCATAATGAGAATATTGCTGCATCCCCTGGCAAGTGTTGGAAAATCAGAACTGTCTTAGATTTTCTACAGAACAAGTTTATGACAGCATATACCCCTGCCAGATACCTCAGTATAGAAGAATTTATTTTACTATTCAAAGGTAATCTGGGATTTTTAAACAATACATGTCCTTGAAATGGTCCAGATTTGGCATCAAAACATTTGAGCTATGTGGAAGCTATTCAGACAATGGTGGAATGGGAGGCTACATGTGGAATTATGTGGTGTATTCAGTAAAAACAACAAACACTGGACCAGACCATCGCAGGCCCTGGGGAGGACAATATGGGACAAACTCTCATCCAGACAGAGAAGATAATTTTGAGGTAACAGCAGAGGTTGTGAACAATGCCTCAGCACCAAAGACAGGGCAAACAACTCATGGCATTGTAATCAAATTGTTAGGTCCACTTGCAGGACAGGGCTACATTCTTTTTACAGGTGACTTTTGCTCCAGCCCCAAACCTGTACTGCACTTGAAGGAAGTGAAAACAGAATTCTGTGGCATTATTGTCATAAATCACGATTATAAAATGGCAAGAAAAAAATTAGAAATTTCATTGGCCGATAGATGTCACCTGGCTGTGCATTAAATCTCTATAAATGCATGGCCAGATGCTGAAACTAATTTTCCTCCCCCAAAAAATTACTTAGAGCCATTTTATAAGCGTAATAAGCTCCTCCAGGGTGAGCATCATGGGATGTTAATGCACTTCCCAGAGGTGTAAGGACACTTGACTTTCGGCCTCATGTCTTACTACACCCCTGGGGTGTGTATTAAAATCCTATAATGCACACCCTGTCATTGCTTTCTACTTATGTAGGGCTACCACCACAATTTTGTGATGCCCAGCTTGATGTTGGAGAGAGTATTTCACTCATTGCGGAGGATTGTCCAAAATGAGAGCAATCAGGGGTGAGCAAGGCCCAAGAAAACACAGACTGTATACATACTAACTTCTGTACATAAGGGTGACATGGTATCATGCGGTAACAAGCATGATGGAACTCCCAAGATCAAACCTGATGTGGTGCTACAGTACACTAGTAAGATGGGAGGGGTAGACGTTAGTGATCAAGTGCTGAAGAACCACCAATGCATTCAGAAAACCAAAAGGTGGCACAAGAAATTGTTTTTCCATCTAACTGACATTGCTGTGTTCAATTCTCTTTTTTATTTGCAAGAGGAAGGGTGGTAAAGGCTCTCACTACCACTGTGTTGCTCAACTCATGGAAGAGCTTGTGGAAACGTACCTTTGCAATGCTACTGCAAACTATAAATATGTGTCAGGTGCAGACACAGAAATACACCTTGTTGCCATGCACTTTACTGCAAAAATCCTTCCTACACCAAAAAATAAGAACCCTTCCACACTTTGCAGGGTTTGTTCTGCTAAGGCCTCAGCTCCCTGACAGCTGGTGGCTTAAAACGTAAGACAGGAACACATGGAGGAGCTTCTGAAACTCTCTGCTACTGTCGTGACTGCAACGCTCCACTTTATGTGGGAAGATGCTTCAAAATATATCACACAGTAAAGGATTACAGACAGCCAGACAAACCATCATCTTTGACTTCAGAGTAAAGAAATTAATTTCATAAACTGCAAATATTGTTTTTCTGGTGCTTGGGTTAACCAGTGTGTGGTCCACTGTTATACTTGGTACAGTGTTTTGACCATATTTACTGTGTTTAAATCTGCACTAACAAACGCTACAGGGTTTGAAACTTATTTTTCTCAGTTGTCTGTCTCTGGCACAAGCACATTACTTTGAATACATAATATGAATGCATTTTCAAATAGCTTGATATGCAAATATCCCTGTAAGGCCCCTGTCTCTTTAATATTTACATTTCTTCACTTAAAATTGATATACCCAATATATGGATTTTGAAGTTTGCAGATGACTGTCGGTTAGGTACTGTGGTTAATGGGCCTGAAAATTATGCTGCTCTCCAACTAGCCCTTGATAAAATTCTCAATTGGACAGACCGTAGTAAATTACTCTTAAATACTACTAAATGCAAAGTGATGCACCTGGGAATGCATAATAATAATTATCTATATAAGTTAGGGAATAATGATCTTGTAGTAACTGATCAAGAAAAAGATTTGGGAATAATTGTCACTCCAGACTTGAAATTTAGATCCCATTGTAGTACCCAAATTAAAAAAGCCAACCAAATGCTAAATTGGATCTTCAGACACATTTCTAGCAGAAAAAAGGAAGTAATTCTCTTACTGTATATTGCCTTGGTCAGACCCCACATGGAGTACCGTGTTCAGGTTTGGACACCTTATATAAAAGATGATATCATAAGGATTGAGGGGGTCCAACTTAGGGCCACTAAGGCTATAGTTGGGATGAGTAATAAGTCCTATAAAGATAGACTTGCATCATTAAACACGTACACTCTCCGCTACAGGAGACTTAGAGGGGATATGTGCCTCCTTTTCAAAGCTATGACTGATCTTACCCTTTGGGATGGTTTGGGGATTCTCCAAAGCGAATTCAGAACAAGTACTAGGAAACATAACAAACAAATACGTATGACTGAATGGAATACACTGCGAAGGAAAAATTGGTTTAGCAACAGAGTTGTCCAAATATGGAATAATCTCCCACTTACTGTTATAAAGTGTCCAGACATTGATTCTTTCAAATCAAGCTTAGACCAAGCAGTTACTGATGATGAGAAATTTTGTTTGGGGTAAAAACACTGGCAAGCACCACAGACTTATCGTCCATTTTTGCTTGAATCTACCTATGAAACCTATGAAATATTGACCACAGTTATCCAAGTACTCATGTCAGTTACTACAATATTTCTTCTGCTTGTATTGGATAAAGTCACTGTGGCTAAATTTACTCTTCACTGAAATCAACAGGACTATTTCTGCAGAGTAGTTCTTGTTCATAAGACACTTCTATTTTGCCTAAGTAAACCTTCCTCTAATACAACCTTTATTTGTTACAAACAAGTCAGGAGGCAAAATATCACAGAAGCGATTTAAAAATATGGTTCAGTTTGGGTGTTGAGCCAGTTCAGAAGTTCTACATCAAGTTTAGAGTTATAAACACAGTTCATATTGTAAGTTATAAGATGTATGATTGTAAAACTCCATGTTAGGAATTAAAAAAATACATTTTCCTGAAAGTGTCATGGTATTCACTGCTTTTATTGCACTTACAATAATCTCCACCTAATAAAAAGCTCTGCATTACAATTTATAACTGACTGAAAATGGTCTAATGTTTTGTAGCAAATGCACGCAGTACACTGGTGTAGTGAGATGTAAAAAAAGATATGAACATATAACTTTAATTTCTTACATTAGGTGCCAGACTATTAAAAAAAACACTTAATCTGAGTTATAGTTACCTTGTTTTCTCAACATACTGTACAGTGCATAACGCGGACTGCACAGACAAAAACATAATTAGAAATAGCTCTTCTTATGTGCATACACAAGATTGCACTGTTCACTTGACTTCAATAGGAAGACAATTTTACACCTGGTTGCAGCTGGTGGACCTAATATCATACTCTGAAATTTTAATTACGGTATGTCAAATAAGAAAAAAAGATATAAGGATTCACATAGGTGTCCCGTGATTTGTGCAACTCAAAAAGAGCGAGCCCAAAAACAGTGACAGCATTTCAGCAAGGACACAAATGGCAAGGGTACATATTAGCGACACTGAAATGGTGACAAATGCTTTTCCCCCCTCCCTGAGTTGCTGTTACCTCCGAGTTGGTTATTTAAGTAAGGGTGGTGTGGGGGGCAAAGCCCCTCACACAAAAACATTTCTCACCTTTTAAGCAATCGCTGCTATGTACCCTCGCCATTTGTGTCCTCGCTGAAATGCCGTCACTGTTTCTGGGCTCGCTCTTATTGAGTTGTCCATATCACATAGAACCATTTACATATGGGGTCCAAATTCCAACAAAATTGCCAGCAGCAGGGGGGTTTACAATAATACCAGTGACCAGCAGTTAAAGAATTAAATGTTTGAGGAACACTTAGCAAATAGCCCTCTGAAGCCTAACATTAAAACTAATATACCTCACTTATGGCAATATGAGGTATTGTTCCTCCTGTATGAAATACAAACAAAAAATGGGTAGCATTGAAAAACCAAATGCAGGCATTTGGCACCTCCAGGAAAGAATCTAAAACTTCCATAAAGACTGACAATGACCTTACATTCCTATACAAATGAGGAAACCTTAAAAATAAAAAAATTAAAAAAAACACCAAACTCCAGAATTAGATTGGAGAATGAACTGCTGGCAAAAACACCCATTAAACCCTAGTGCTTACAAAGTCAAGGAAACTAAGTGGGCATACAACACCCAATAGGGTCTAACACCCTGGGGAAATAAGGGAGGAGACTGACTGGCAAAACCTGGGGCGGGGGGGTGGTGGTGGTGGAAGAGGCACCTTGCCACAGAAACCACTGTGGCAAGAGTTGAAGGGAAAAGAAAAATGGGGCTCAATGAGCAGCAAGTCAAAGATGCGACATAGAAATGGAAAGTAGCACACGAGTGCAGACAGAGAGAAGAAAAAGGAAAGAGAAGAGAAACTTCTAGCCAACTTCTGCAGGTGAAAGCTCCCCCCAGTCCCCCACATGTATTCAGCAATTAAGCTGCTAAGCTTACATATCAGGGGGCTCCATTTCACTGTGATTAAGTCCATGGTCCATGACTAACAAAAGCACCAATGGGCATAACAAAAGTAAATAGCTGCATCCAGATTTGGGGTGTAACAAGTGCCAAAATATTGTAGTGGTTCTGCTCAGAGTTCTCAAGGAAGGACACTGTGGGAATAAACTTGGTAGTCCATAAATCCATACAGGCAAGTCATAAAACACCATTATATGTCCAGGCACCTGTTCCAGGCCAAAAGTACTTAAGGGCAGTGGTCTTGCTCTCCTTGGGGGCCACTGCAGAAGCAGAGTTCACCATCTTACCCCAAGTGTAACAGAAGGGCACTATCTTGTTCAAATAGGAAAATGGTAATATGTTGCCATTACTTGGCTTCTGGCTGTATGCTAATTGGGAAAAGGTAACAGTTGTGGCACAGTAGACTTCAGTTCAGAATCCATATGATTGAAACAGAATGACTCTGGGGTATTTAAGATAGCTTCATGTTGTAACTCATATAAACATAGAATTTGATGGCAGATAAGGACCGCTTGGGCCACCCAGTCTGCTCATTTTTCCCTGCCTATCCTATCCTGTCACTGCAGACCCTACTTGATCTCCAGCTTCCACCCCCCTTGCTTCCCAACTAAGATTCCCTAGTACCTATCCCATGCATGCTTGAAGCGCAACACTGTTTTCACCCCCCCCCACCACCTCCACTGGAAGACTGTTCCAGGCATCCACCACTCTTTCAGTGCAGAAGTACTTCCTCACATGTCTCCTACTCTCCTTCTAGCTTCATTGCATGTCCCCTTGTTTTCGTGCACCTGTGAAGTATTTATAGGTCTCTGTCATATCCCCCCTCTCCCTTCTCTCTTCCAGGGTGTACATATTTAAGTCCTTTAGTGTCTCCTCGTAGGGCTTCTGATGCAACTCTTGCACCATTTTAGTTGCCCTCCTCTGGACAGCCTCCACCCTATATCCTTCCTGAGATGTGGTCTCCAGAACTGGACATAGTACTCCAGGTGGGGTCTCACCAGTGATCTACACAGTGGCAACATCACCTCCCTCTTTCTGCTGGTGATACCCCTCCCTATGCACCCCAGTATCCCAGTAGCCCTGCTCATTGCCTCTCGCACTGTCTCACCACCTCAAGCTCATCTAATATGATTACCTCCAGGTCCCTTTCCCTTTGGTGACTGTCAATACCTCGTCTCCCATTTTGTACTCTGCCTCTGGGTTTCTGTGCCCTACTTGCATGATTTTTCACTTTTTCACATTGAACCCAAGCTACCATGCCTTTGACCACTCCTCAGGTTTTCTCAGGTCTCTGTACATTCTTTCCACCTCCACTGGAGTGTCTACAGTATTGCAGATTTAGTATCATCTGCAAATAGGCATACCACCCCTTCCAGTTGATCTGCAGTGCCACTTATAAAGACATTAAGGAGGACTGGTCCCAATATTGAGCCCTGAGGCACCCCACTGGTCACCCTTCCTTCGCCAGAGTGAACTCCATTTACCACCACCCTCTGTTGCCTATCCATTAACCAACTTCTTACCCAGTTTACTACCTGAGGACTGGTTCCACCATGTCAACTTGACAACAATATTGTCGACCGACTCTACATCAACAAGAAAATGCTGATGGTGACCATGTCGCCCAGCAATCGTGCCGCCCGACCACGATCACGGCAAAGCACCGGAGCACATCCCGGCTGTTTGTAGGGGGCTTCCCCACACCCCCACCGTGGGGGCTTTGCCCCCCCTTAAATAATATAATCATCTTCAGGTTGGAGGTGTAGGGGGAAACAGTGCAATACCCCTCTGGTGGCAAGACGGTGGGTGCTTTAAAATCCAGATCAATGGAATGACTGTAGATCAGGTTGCAGTGCCCACATTGCCATCACTGTAGGGGTTTCACTGCATTGACGGCACACCCCTTAGGACCTATCCCTAGACTGCCCAGTTCCCTTATGAGTCTCCTGTGTGGTATGATGTCAAATGCCTTACTAAAATCTAAGTAGACCACATCCACCGCCCCATCTTGATCTATTTCCCAGTCAAAGAAATATATCAGATTTGTCTGACATGAGTCCCCCCTCCCCCCCATGAATTCGTGCTGCCTTGGGTCTTATAACCTACTGGATTCAAGATAATCCACAATATTTTCCTTTAGCAGTGACTCCATTAACTTTCCCACCACTGATGTCAGACTGACCTGCCTATAGTTGCCAGCCTCCTCCCTTTTATGAAGCTGGACTACATCTGCCCTCTTCCAGTTCTCTGGAACCACTCTTGTTTCTAGTGAGTTGTTGAATAGGGCTATCCCCATATCTTTGTCCACCTTCAAATATGTGAGTCCTTTCAGGACACCGATTCCTTTCTCTGTAAATGGACTTGTGTCCCCCCAGTGCTCCTGCTGCTTTTCTGTGGTCCCTCCCTTCCCATTCCTCTGTGAAGACTGAACAAAAATATTTGTTCAGGATATCTGCTTTTTCTGATTCCCCTCTACACAGTTCCCCCTGCCCTTCTTAACCTCACAATCCCTTCCCTCATCTTCCTCTTTTCACTTATGTACCTAAAAAGGTCTTGTTCCCTTTAGTTACATCTTGTGCTATGCTTTCCTCAGTTTGTGCCTTTGTGCCTTTTGCTCCTCACCACTTTCCACCACTTTGGATTCTGAACTGAAGTCTACTGTGCCACAGCTGTTACCTTCCCTCTGCTTCTCCTGATACACAACCCTGTCCTCTTCCCTCTGCGTCTCATTATGCCTCCTGGCTGCTATCCTTTTAGCCTTTACCTTTTCAGCCGCATCTTTTGAGAACCATAGCAATCTCTTTTTTATGTTTGCTTGCACGCATGTACAAGAAACGTAGTGCCACCATAGGAGTTTTCGTAGGTGTGCCACCCTGCTTCTAATGCCCTGATCCTTTTTGCAAGCTCGACTGCACTGCACCAATGAATGTCGGATCTGTATGCGACAGCAGTTCAGATGCAGTGGCGTACAGTTGAAAGCAAATGACTGCTACAATCAGCAGTGATAACGTGCAGGCAATTTGTATACTGCCGTCTGTAGCGGCTGTTTGCTTTGAACTGTATGCCACTGCATCTGAACTGCTGTCATACAATGCGTTTATATGCAGTTTTTCTAACCGGTAAACTGGAAATTCTTTGGGTGTTTTTGGGTGTATCCTGATAACAAAACCTGCATATAAATGCACGGTTTGCCGGAAAACCAATGTTAGCCAGTCAGTATGTTTATATGCACCCACTTAGCTGGCGAATACAATGTTGTCGGTAAAGTTTATCCTGAAAACGTGTTCAGTGGCTAACATTGGTTTCTGGCAAACCGTGCATTTATATGCAGGTTTTGTTATCGGGATGCACCCAAAAACACCCGAAGAATATCCTGTTTACCGGTTAGAAAAACTGCATATAAATGCACTGAGTGAATGCGTTTTCGGGATAAACTTTACCAGCAACATTGCGTTCACCGGCTAAGTGAGTGCATATAAAAATACTGATAGACAGCTCATCTGGGATGAACCCACATGCCTCTTTCCCAAGCAATGAATGAGTCAAGCACCTCACCCCCTATGCCGAATACCACACTGGGGCTAGTTTTTAAAGTTACACGCAGAAAGCTGCAGTCCACCTGTTTGCTGTGAAGACCCAGATGTAACTGTCTCCTAATGCTTTGGACTGGAGCAGATAGCCAGCAAGGGCTTCAAACATCCTTGTACATCCTTGTGCCAAAGGAAGGCAGGGAACCAGTTAGAACTGTAAGCATTCACAGGTACAATTTTGCAGATGTCAGAAAGTGTATTTTTTTGTGCTCATTTACACCAGTAGCACATGTACAATGAAAGTCTGATTTGCAGGTACTTACACTGAGGTCACAACAAGCTGCAACTAGTAGGTAGACTGGAGTGTGCCAAGCAGCTGCGACTGACGATTAGGAACCATTACGAACCCGGTTAGTTCACAGCACAGGGCGGCCAGCAAGTTGGAGCACCCCCCACCCTGGCCCAGCAGGAACCACAGCATGGCTGAGACACCCACAGCATGTTTCAAAGCTAGTTGTGCTTCTGTTCCCGTAGTTGTTTTCGAGGACAATAGCTCACTGGACAACCGGTGGCTACTCAGCATTGGTGGCAGCATTTTAGATGGCAGCCAAAAAGATTCAGGAGTGTTGGTGGGGGCAAGAACAGTCTCCTGTGTTGGGTCATTCTGCTTGGGTGTGTGTCGGATCTGGTTTCACTCGGCCACAGGCCACCTGGATCTCTGCGGCACTCTCACAATGAAAGGAATTCATGAAATGGGGGAAATTGCTAGAAGTGTTTGATGTGAGATAGGGCAGGAAGTGGTGGTGAACAACAAAGGCAGAGAGGCCCCAGCACTGTATGATTTACTTACATCGACACCCCCTTCCCCTCTTGTTTTATTTCAGTCTCCCTCACCCTGCCTTGTTCTTGCAGATCTCTTGTAACTCCTGCCCCCCCATTCAATATATGAACTGCTATCTAAAAAATAGACTATTTTGATGACTGGAGCAGAGAGGTAGAGCAAGTTTTGAGGGAGCCCAAATCATTTTAATAAAGCTGCTGGTGTGATGGACGGATGGTGCAATTAGCGGGGCCTGCCTGACACGGACTAACTAGGTAAAAGTAAACATTGTCATTCACTAACCTTCCTTTTTTTTTTTTCATTTTGTTGCTGATGTTTGTGTTTTTCTAGTCCTCAGCTGAGACAGGTAAAGGGATCCCTGTCCATGACCCCTACTGCTGACAATTGCTGATGCTGTCATGGTTGAGTTAAGTTTGCCGTTTTTTTTTTTTAATTTTATTTTGCAATATTCGGCTGCAGCCGTTGGGTATCCATTATGATTGCTTCAGTAGCTTGCATGTTTGCACTGTGGTTTCATATGCTTTGGCCCCTCCCCCCCCCATTTTCTGCCTTCCCGTGCCGGGAACACCATCCAGGTCTCTGACCCCTACCTTTAACTACAGCTGCTGATGCACTGGAGGAGGTGGCCATGAGTAAAAGAACAACATTTTTTTTTATTTTACAGTTTGCAGCATTCTGAATATGTTGTAGTGAGCAAACAAAATGGAGCCCTGATGACCACTGGATGGTGGCATTAGTGGCCGATCATGGGCCGCTGGGATGTATTCTTTATTTACTCAGATTATTTTATTTGGAGTTTTGTGGACCCCCTGTTGATCTGTGATGTGCTGGGACTGATACCACCACCTGAGATCTGTGTGTGTTGGGGGAGAGTGGCACAACTCTGAAGCCAGGGTTCTCACCAGATAGTGAATGCAGGTGAGTACAACTCAGCAACGCCCTTATTATATAGGCTTGATGAGGGCATGTCAGCAGGGGGAGGGAGAGAGAGAGAGAGGGAGGGCTCTCTCTATAGCTACCAGGATTGTTTAAATGTAGGTGGGTTGTCTGGGGGGTGCTAAACTGGGTCAGTATTTACAAAGGAAGAGGGGGAGGTACCTAAAACAAACAGCAGAAACACTCTGGATACAGAAGTTGATACCAGCCCATTTACAGAAGAAAAGGTTCTGAAAGAACTCTTAAAACTGAAGGTAGACAAAGCAATGGGGCCTGATGGGATTCATTCCAGAATTCTAAAAGAACTAAGGGTAGAACTAGTGACACCACTGACTACCCTATTTAACAAATCATGGGAGGATGGGGTGGTACCCGAGGACTGGAGGAGGGCAGATGTGATTCCCTTCACAAAAGTGGAGCAAGGCAGAAGCAGGAAACTACAGACCTGTTAGTTTAACCTCAGTGGTAGGGAAAATGATGGAATCACTCTGAAGGAAAGAATTGTTGAGTATCTAGAGGCTAGAGGGCACAGGACCCAAGACAACATGGATTCACAGCGAAGGGTCATGCCAGACAAATCTGATAGATTTCTTTGACTGGGTGACCAAAGTAGTAGATCGGGGGGGCTGGACATGGCCTACCTAGACTTTAGCAAGGCATTTGACACAGTCCCACACAAAAGATTAATACACAAGTTAGCCAGCCTGGGAGTGGGTCCCAAGATGACAGCCTGGGTAAAGAATTGGCTGGAGAATAGGACACAGAGAGTAATAGTAAATGGAGTCCACTCTGAAGAAGGGGGTTACTAGTGGGCAACGAGGGTTCAGTATTAGGACTGGTCCTCTTCAATGTCTTTATAAGTTTATATTGCAGAGGGACTGGAAGGAAAAGTATGTCTCTTTGCAGATGACACAAAGATCTGCAACAGAGTTGATGCACAAGGTGGGGTGGAAAGGATGAGAAGGGACTTGGCAAGGTTAGAGAAATGGTCAAATGTATGGCAGCTTAGATTCAATGCTAAGAAGTGCAAGGTAATGCACCTGGGAAACAAAAACCCAGGGGAAGAGTACACAATGGGGGTGAGATACTAACAACAACAAAAATGGAAAGGGACCTGGGGGTAGTCATATCAGATGACCTAAAGGTGGGCAAGCAATGTGAGAGGACAGCAAGGAGGGCTGGGGATACTGGGATGCATAGGGAGAGGCATCACCAGTAGAAAACAGGAAGTTATTATTCCTCTGTACAGACAGCTGGTGAGACCCCATCTGGAGTACTGGCAGTTCTGGAGAGACCCAATCTCCGCAAAGACATAGACGGGATGGAAGCTGTCCAGAGGAGGGCAACTAAAATGGTGCAGGGTCTGCACCGGAAGACATATGAAGAGAGACTTAAGGAGCTTAATGTGTATAGCCTCGAGGAAAGGAGGGAGAGGGGGGACATGATAGAAACTTTCAAGTACCTCAAGGGAATCAACAAAGTCCAAGAGTGTAGCATCTTTCAGAAAAAGAGGTGTGCAAGAACAAGGGGGCACAATTTGAAGATAGAGATGGGGCGGCTCAGAGGTAATTTAAGGAAGTATTTTTTCACAGAGAGGGTTGTGGATGCATAAAATGGCCTTCCAGAGGAGGTTGTGGAGTCGAAAACAGTGGTGGAATTCAAGCATGCATGGGACAGTCATAAGGAAATTCTAGAGGGTGGGGGTAGGAAGAAGTAGGCTGCTGGTTAACTAGGATCTGCAGCTTATCCTGTAGGTAGGGAAATGGGCAGACTGGGTGGGCCAAGCGGTCCTTATCTGCCGTCAAATTCTATGTTTCTATGTTTCTGTTCTTGTTATAGATTGACCTGTGACTAAAATTAGGGGTTATGTAATCTACCCCTACTTATTTTTCTGCAGGGGACCCACAACACTCATCTTAAAGTTTCCACCCACTTGGCCGGTTTGTAAGCAGCCCTTGATTCGACCCTCAGTAGCCAGTCACCAGCAGGTCCAGTGCTTCTTGATGATCCTGATCCTCCCATCACCTTTGGGCCCAGATGCTGGTGTTCAGCATTCTCACTAGTGGCATGGGTGAGTAGATACTGGATGGGTGGTTTCATTGGTGGATGGGAAGTTTAGGCTGAGAATGGGCAGGGGTGTGCTTGCATGATGGTAGCAGCTTTTTCTAATGTTTAATCAGGGAAAATGACTGGCTGCAAAGTTTAGTGACTATAAGGGAATGAATGCTTATAGTACAATGGGAAAGCTAAGATTTTATTTATTTGGAAATTGATGATTGGGAAGGGAACAGGGGATACAAAATACATGCATACCATTGAAACAGCATCGGAAATACTGTGAAGACCATTACAGCGACACAATCAGCAGTTTGCTGTAATGGTCCATGGTACACCAACACTGCTTTCTCCGGTGATTTTGCCCCTTCCCTGAAACAACTCTGACATGGAGCTGATTATCTTAAAATGTGTGGGGGGGCATAGCCCCCTGCATGGGGGGTGTGTGAGACAAAGCCCCTGCAAAAAACACTGTTCTACTGATGGCACAATGCTAATTGCTGATCAACAAATTTACTGCCCATGTGGCTTGGTAGAACACAAAATGCATAGTACAGACACAGTTCAGTGGGCAGGAATACTGTTGCTGCCCAGGCATTCAGGCAGTACATTTTATGCCCAGAGAGTGAAACATACTGTCTGGTTGGGGAAGGTGGATACAGGGCAAATAAAGCCAGCAGATCCTGAAGTTAGGTGCTGGGCAGGTGCTAGTAATGGGCTGCCATTCCAGTTTCAACAACCAGTTTTAAAAATAACCAACACTCGCAGCAAAAGATGGGGTTACTTGGCTCCTGTTGGAGTTGAATGAAACCCCTTTAATGGTACAAGTAATATTCCTTGGATTTCCATCAGTGCTTCTTTTGCTGTGATTGCTGGTTATTTACGGAACTGGCAAACAAAGCCTGCACAGGCATGAACCCGCACTTTTAACCAGTTTTCAGAGAAATGAAAAACATGTGCAAAAAAGCTGTACCTGATACGTGCTGATTCTTTTATTCAAAGTGCAATGTATATCACAGCTGCTACAGTAATCCCATAAGTTTAAAACAGCATAGTTAACTGTCTTTGTGTCAGTTTATACTGGTGTTGCACACTAGATGCCACTCAAGCATGCCATATTTACAACTGAAGAACAAAGTGGATGACTTGATGCCTTTTATTGGACCAACAAGAGATTTACACTCAGATATTTACAATTGAAAATGTGTTTGAAGTTGAGGCGTTTATTGTTTGAGCTCTGGCAATGCTTTTTGGTGGGAGAAGAGTCATAATCAGGACTTGTACAACATGAAGTATTTTTTAATGTGATGTTATAGAATGTTGTTGTACATGATGTTTTTTTTTTATATATATGTTTTCACTTCATTTGGAAACTATTCACACTCCTGTGGTTTGCATTACTTTCATGGACTGATATAAAACAAGAATTCAGCCTGGTTTCTCAGCAACCATAAACGACTTAGCACATGGCCAGACAGGAAGGGTGATGCTCAGGTGGTGCGTGGTCTGCAATGCGGATATGAACTAAGAGACTATACCTTTTTAAACTTATGAGATTTTACTATAGTCACTGTAATGCATGTTGCACCTTATATAAAGGAATCTGCACATATCATGTGCACGTCTTTTGTTCGGGTTTTTCTTCTTCTGAAAGCTGCAGAAAGTGTCTGGTCAAGCAGATGTTGGCATTATTTGCATTGTATCCAGTTTCTGAATTTTGGTCATAGCCCACAGCACTGCCACTAACCCTTGTATGGAAAGCCACTACTTCACAATGGGTTAGGGGAAGCCTTGATGGATGTAGGTGCTTTTTGTTTAATGAGTGTGTGGGAGTGGGAGATGTACAACTGGATAGCTGGGGTTGATCTCAATCTTTTTGCAGTAGTACTTGGGTGGTCTGGTGGGTGGGTTTCTGATCTGTTTCCCTGAAATTCATGAGAGATCGGGTAACTTGGGCTCTATGTCCTTTGCCTGGATTGCAGGCAGTGAGGAAGACCAGATTAGTCCCTTTAAACATGGGGCATTTCCATATTAGATACTAACATACTAAAAATGCTAGCAGATGAGGCCTAATGGTCTTTCGTGTCTGCTCAATAGTCAGCACCCATGGTGGGCACTGACTTTGTTGTCCCTCCAACCCCTTTGGGTTTCTCTGTCACCAGTCCAAACCATCCAAGATGACCCCCTCATATTGGGCTTGGTCAGCTTCACCCTCCCCCTATACCTGTCTCATCCCCTCTTAAACCCTTCCACAGTCTTGGCCTCCACCAGTCCCTTGGACAGCGTATTCCATGGTTCCACCACCCTATCAGTGAAGTAACATCTCCTTCTCTCCCCCCTGAGTCTTTCCCCCAGCTTCCACCCATGTCCTCTAGTTGCCCCCCCTTCCTTTTGAAGCACCCTGACTGAGCCCCTTTATTTATCCCCTTTATGTACTTGAAGACCTCTATCGTGTCCCCCCTTCCCTCCTCTCTTCTAGGGCATACATGTTGAGCTCCTCAAGCCTCTCTCCATAGGTCCTTTCCCCAGGCCCCAGATAATTTTTGTTGCCCTCCTTTGGACCCTCTTGAGGAGTGCAATGTCTCTTTTTAAATGCGGCCTCCAAAACTACACACAGTACTCAAGGTGTGGCCTAACCAAGCAGTTACGTAGAGGAAGGATCACTTCTATCCTTCTGGAGGTAATCCCCCTAGTTATGCATCACAACATCCTATTGGCTTTTGCCACTGCCCTCCTACAGGTCTCCGAGTTGTTCATTCTGACATCTGCCACCACCCCCAGGTCCCTCTCGCCCTTCGAAACTTGCAGTGTGTTACCTCCCAGTGTCTACCCTTGGCCCGGATTTCTGGCCCCCAGGTACAGAATCCTGCATATCCCTGCATTGAGCTTCAGTCCCCACTTTCTCGGCCACATATCCAGAGCATCCAAGTCCTCTGCAGGGCCACTCTCCCCTCCTCCTCCTCATCCATCACCGCCCCCAGCTTTGAGTCATCCACAAAGAGACTAATTTCACTCCTGATACCCTTCCTTATGTCTAAGATATAGGCGTTAAACAGGAGTGGCCCTAGTACCGACCCCTGGGGAACCCCACTAATGACTCTCCTTGGAGATGAGAGCAGCCCTCCAACTATCACCCTTTGAGAATGCTCAGAGAGCCAATTACCTATCCATCTGATCATTTGCATCCATACCACCATTTCCTCTAGCTTAGCCAGCAGGCCATTGTGAGGTACCGAATCAAACGCCTTACTGAAGTCTAGAAAGAGGATGTCCACCAGCCTACCCTGGTCCAGGGCACTTGTCACCCAGTCGTAGAACTCCACGAGGTTTGTCTGACATGATCTTCTCGGGACAAAGCAATATTGTCTATCATCTAGATACCCTATTTGTTCCAGTACCCCCCCTAACCTTTCCCTGACAAAACCCTTCAATATCTTGCCTACCACTGATGGCAAGCTGTAATGGGCCTGGTTCCAAAGCCTCACCCTTGACCCCCTTGCAGAAGGCTGCAATATGGGCCACCCCTCAGTCATGTGCGACCCACCCTGTCTTCAGAAAGATGTTGAAAAGCCCCACCAGGGGGGCCGCCAGGACATCCGCCAGTTCCCTCAGCACCCTGGGATGTATTCCATCCGACCCTGATGCTTTCTCCTTACGAAGGGACCTGAGGGCTTCCTTCACACTTTCTCTACTGGGATCTCAACCTCCTCATCCTCCCCATTTGCTCCCTGTACTGCCAGCCTCCCACCTGTCGATGTTGGCCTTTCCCTTTCCCCAGTCAGGTCAGGGCTCCCGATCTCTAAGGGTCCCACCCCTTCCTCCATTTTGCATCCTCTCACCCCGCAAGACAAAGCCCCCCATCCTCCCTAGTAAAGACTGAGGTGAAGTACTCATTTAGAACCTCGGCCTGCTCCCCTGCATCCTGTGCCCATCCCCCCTGCCCTTACCCTACTGATCTGTCCCCACACTTTCCTCTTTTCCCCCATGTAACTAAAGAACCCCTTGCCCTCCCCCGGCCAAGATCTGTTCTTTCCTTGCATTAGCTGCTCTCACCACCCTGGTGACCCTCCTGGCCAACTGTTCATACTCCCCCGGTCCCTTTCGCTCCTAGAGCCCTAGAAGCGCCTATGCTGCCTTCTTTTGCCTCACTGCCTCCTGAACCTCTCGGGTCCACCAACAGGGTTTTCTGGCCTTACTGAACTGTTCATGAGGTGGTCTCCCAAAAAGCCCATGCTGAAAATTTGGAGCAAAAATACCAACAAACGCCTGGGGTGTTAGGGTTTCCAACCAAAACACCCACCCTGTACAGACTGACAGGCATTGGGAGTGTGACTCGGGGTCGTCGGCTGTGATGCTCAACCCATTTCACCCCAACCCTGCAGCCACTGACAGGCATCAAGGTGTGCCTTGGGGTCTTTGGCCCTAACATTCACCCCATTCTCTTGTACTGCACCCTCAGCTTATTTCCTTTTGAAATGGGGTGAGTGTGAGGGCCGAAGACCTCAAGGCACACTGCAACACCTGTCAGTGACTGCAGGGTGGGGTGAGGTGGAATGTCATGAGTGTTATGGCCGACAACCCAAAGGCACACACCCCCAATGCCTGTCAGTCTCTGCAGGGTGGTGGTGGGGGTTGCTGTTACTTCAGTACTTCACTGCCATTCCTATTATGCATCTCTCTAACTCCTAAACTACCAATACCAATACCAGCAAGCAAACATTCGGCATTGACAAATGCTTGTTTTCTCCTGCTGTTGCTTACTTCCTTTATGCAGAGATTTGTTGCCTTGACTATGCCTTCTCTTAACTTAGCCCACTGTTCCTCCACCCCACCCAGGTCATCCTCTCTGTTAGGTCATCTGTAAGGCCTTCATCCATTTTTTTTAAAATCTCCCTCCTGAAGTCCAGGACCCTCGTCCTTGCTTGGTTTGCTTCTGCTGCCGTCCTTACGTTGAACCATACTGTATGGTGATTGCTGGTCCCTAGGTGGCCTCCTACCTTGATGTCTGCAGTACTGTCCCTGTTTGTGAGCACCAGGTCAAGTGTTGCCCCATCACGTTCGGGCTCCCTGACTATCTGCCTGAGAAATGCACCTGCAGGGATCCAAGGATGTCCCTGCTTCTAGCTGAAGCTGCGACTGGGAGGCTACAGTCTATATCTAGCATATTGAAGTCCTTACCAGCAGCACCTCCCCCTTTTCTGCCATTGCACTAATGGCTTCCACCAGTGCCCTATACGGTGTTCTCCCCTGTGGTGGAGATCTATAGATCATGCCAGTGCAAATAGTAGCTCCGATTCCCATATTCAGGGTGATCCACAGTACCTCCAACCCTTCCATTCCCCCTTGGATTCCCTGTGTCTCTGTTGCCTTGATACCTGCCATTACATACATCATCACCCCTTCCCTTCCTTTCCACCCTATCTTTCCAGAATTGAGTATAGACTGGTTTGGCCATGTCCCAGTTGTGGTTTCCTGTGCAGCACATCTCAGTAATGGCCACAGTATCCAGGTCTGCCACTGCCATGATGGTCTCTAGGTCCAGAATTTTGTTTCCTAGACTTCTTGAGTTTGCACACATGGCCTTCCACACTTTGTTCCCACTCTGCTTGATAACCCCCCTTTCACCTTGTGCCCTGCCTCCTTTTCCCCTCTATTTTTATAGTTCTTGTTCCCATCCCCTTTGTTCTCTACCACACTGCTTTTTTTGTTTATTTTGCACCCTGAGGGATTTTCCTCCCTGTGGGTCCTACCTGCTTTCTGCATCAGTCCATGGGGGGCAGTTTATGCCTCTCTTTTTTCTTCTGCCATCCCCTTCAGCTAGTTTAAATTTTCATCAAAGTAACATTTAAACTGTCCACTGAGGACTGTGGTTCTCCTCCCAGATGGATGCAGGCTATCACCCATGTATAGGCCCAGAAATCCCCAATGTAGCCGAACCCTTTTTCTCTGCATCATTCCTTCAACCATGAGTTGAAGCTCCTGGTGCAGAGAACTTTATTCTCCCCTGGTTGTAGACAGGCAACACCTCAGTGAAAGCCACTGAGTGTGCTGCCTGCCTAAGACCCCTCCCTAACTCCCTAAAATCCCCATGCGCAACCCAGCCTCATCCCTAGCCAGGTCATTTGTCGCCAGGTGGACACTGACCTCCAGCTCCCTCCTCCTGCCCTTACATCTCAGCGATCATTAGAATCTACTTTCCATCCCTCCAGGCCGTAGCGTCAGGTAGGCACCTCACCTCCTTCTTTCTCTCGCTTCCTGTTCTCAGACCTATCCACTTAAGAATACAGCCCCCATCAGAAGTTGCTTCCTCCTCTGCTGGGGGGCCTCTGCCTCACACCGTGAGGCTCCGCTCTGGAGGATCCCCTCCTCCTCCTTGGCCGCTACTATGGTTGCCTCCTTCTAGCAGTCCCGTCTCATCTGCCAGAGTAGCAAATAAGTTCCGCTGTGGTACAGGCTGAGGAATGCGCCCTTGACCTGTCACCCCCACCCTCCCAGAGCCCATCACTGTCCAGCTGGCCCTCCTCTTCCTAGGCATCTGCTGAGACATTAGTGGTAGACTCAGTGGCTCCTGCATGGGGGAGGAGGTCTCCCAAATCCTAGCCAACTCAGCCCAGAGTGCAGCAGCCTCCTCTCTCAGCCCAGAGAGGTGTGTGCAGATGGGGCAACACCTCAGTCTCCAGAAGATTTCTCTCTGAGAAC
The DNA here is from genome assembly GCA_016271365.2 of Neoceratodus forsteri. Classification (NCBI taxonomy): domain Eukaryota; kingdom Metazoa; phylum Chordata; order Ceratodontiformes; family Ceratodontidae; genus Neoceratodus; species Neoceratodus forsteri. The sequence goes on along the minus strand of CM057450.1, from coordinate 1,470,338,729 downwards.
TACAGTTCCACATCCACTGCACTGTGCCACTCCCAAAATTCCCATTCCTTCACTTGCTACATTTTTCTGGAATTTACTTTGTCCCCTTGCCCTAGATAGGGAGTTTCTAGTTTTCCCCTTTCTTGCTTCACTAACACCTTTGTACCCTTAGTGTAGATAGGGTGTTTCCTCTTTTCCCACTCAATAGGTAGCAACTGCTTGCACAGCCCGTTTTCTCCCTTCTGTTACCCTCTTACCTTTTTTCAGTACTATCTTAGACAGGCAACAACAAGTAAACAGGTACTGTACTTTATCTTACCTTAGTGGACCAGCAGCGTTCCTTGCATGCCTGCTGTTGCCTGTGGATGCTTGCCAGTGCATATGATGTCAGTCCTGTTTCACTCCATCCTGTGCTATTCCACTCATGTACTGGGACAAAAGAGTGAATGGGACACACCAGGATAGAGTCCTTTTATAGTGCCATTGTAAGAAGGCTAGGGAAGTCTAAATGCAGACAACTGCTTCACTTTTGCCTAAGCCACACTCCCCAGTTCACAGATATCCTTACCCAGCTAACTGCAAGGATGATTGTTCGCTGCCTTCCACCAACTCAAACTAGCACTCTGACAACTACCGTGTTTTTTTATACCATGACTGATGGTCTCAATTTACCTTACAGACCCTATACTTGTAATAAAGTATTTTTCTTACCATCTAGTTAGAAATGTTCCAGCAGAAATGTTCTAGCTGCCTCAGTCAGCTGCCTCATTGCTCTACATAGATACATAGATGTTGTTGGCAGATAAGGGCCTTCGGCCCACTTAGTCTGCTCATTATGCACATAACTGTGCTTCTTCAAGCTTTCCTAGAACTATTATTCTGATAGCAGGTGCAAACTCCTTGCTCTGAAAATAAGAGCTAACTGGTGGAACTCATGGAGATGTGAAGGGGAGGTGACAGAAGGCGAGAGACACCACCTGGAAACCAGTGGGTAGCAAGATGAGGTGGTGGGGTCCAGGTAAAAACAGGGAGAGACATCTGCTAGGCCAATCAGCAAAAGAAACAAGCATTTGTCAATGCCGAATGTTTGCTTGCTGGCATTGGCAGTGTAGAAGTTACAGAGCTGCATAATAGAAATGGCAGTGAAGTATTGAACTGAAGCCAACCCCACCACCACCCTGCAGAGAGTGACAGGCATTGGGGTGTGCTTTTGGGTCGTCAGGCGTAATGACCATGCCATCTCACCACACCCTACCCTGCAGACACTGACAAGTGTCACGGTGTACCTTGGGGTCTTTGGCCCTTATGCGCACCCCATTCCATCAGGAAATATGGTGAGATGGGTGCGGTATAGAAGAATGGGGTGAACTTTGGGGCCAAAGAGTCCAAGGCATACCTCGATGCCTCTCACCGGCTGCAGGGTGTGGAATGGTATGAGCATTACAGACAAGAATCCCAAGTCACACCCCTGATGCCTGTCATTCTCTACAGGGTGGGACGTTATGGTTTGGAAACCCTAACGCCTCAGGCGTTCGTTGGTATTTTTCACTCCAAATTTTCAACATGGTTTTTGTGACCCCACCTCATGAACAGTGGCAATATCAGTTTGTTAGCTGAAAGCTGCTTATGCACAGCGACTCGGCATTTAGCACCACAGGTGCAAAAACACATTCCGAACAGGATGTGAAAAATGACAGCTGTACTGTTCATGGGGAGGTGTAAAAAATGGCAATGTTGCAAATCTGCAGTAAAAATATTAAAAACTGGTGAAGTCACGAGGCAGATAGAAACCAGCAACGACACCGTAATTAATTAGTTTGGAGATTTTTACAGCAGATTGTCAACACAGGCATTTTGGGACCTCCGATCATGAACAGTGTCACTGTGATTTTCTTTATCTGTCCCGAACAATGATTTCCCACAGCGACCACACATCTCTGCGCTGAAAGTGTGAAAACACATTTTGGCCATGTCGTGAAAAATGACAGCTGTACTGTTCATAAGGAAGTGTGGAAAAATGCCACTAGTGAAAATCTGTACTGAAAATATTACAAAGTCATGAACTTACGAGGGTGCGTGGAAACTGCGCAATGCTCACTCGTAACACAGTCATTTTATGGACTTTTGTCACCAAATTTTCAACATAGCCATTTTAAGACCTCTGCTCATGAACAGTGTAACTGTGATTTTCTTAATCTGTCCCAAACATTGCTTTCGCACACCGACTGCACCATTGTATGCGATACATGTCTTGAAACACATTTGGAGCGACATGTGAAAAATGGCAGCTGTACTGTTCATAAGGAAGTGTAATAAAATGGCAATGTGGAAAATCTGGAGTGAAAATATAGAAAATTTTCAAACTTACAGAGGCGAGGAACCGCAATGCACGCAGAAACAGTCATTTTAGGAATTTTTTCACCAAATTTTCAACATAGCCATTTTAAGACCTCTGCTCATGAACAGTGTCACTGTGATTTTCTTAATGTGTCCCATACATTGATTTCGCACACCGACTGTGCCATTGTACACTACATGGGCGGAAGCACATTTTGGGCAAGATGTGAAAAATGACAGCTGTACTGCTCATAAGGAAGTATAACAAAATGGCAATGTTGAACATCTGGAGTGAAAATATTGAAAATTTGCGAACTTACGAGCGTGTGTAGGAACTGCGCAGCGCACGCTCGTAAAACAGTCATTTTTAGGAATTTTTCCACCAAATTTTCAACATAGGCTTTTTGAGAGCTCACCTTATGAACAGTGGCAGTGCTGTTTCATTACTCGGTCCCGAAAGGTGATTTCACGGAGTGACTGCGAAATCACCTTTCGGGCCCAATTAACGCCATGACAGTGAGAGCATTCATCAGAATGGGTCCCAAAAATCCCATGTTGAAAATTTGGTGCAAAGATTCCAAAAAATGCCTGAGATATGCAGCAAAGTTGAAAAAACCCTATCTATCCCATTATACAGCTTACCGGCATTTCCTCAGTTCGCGGTCGGCTTTGAAGAGTGCAGACGTGTTCCCGGTCCACCGAAAATTGTCGCGCCGGAGTTCGGAGGTAAGTATGGGGTGAGGGTGTGTGGAGAGGCAGGGTGCACAGTGGGTGGGTGCGGGTGGGGGCAGAGACAGCAGTGACCGCTTTTTCAGTTTCAGGTTGTTTTTTTAAATGACGACGCGGACGTTTGCCACACTGGGGTAGGCTCCAGTGTGGCACAAGATGGCTGGTGGGGGGGCATGGAGCCGACGGGGGATTGGACACCCCCGTTGGCGATAGCATCTGTTGCCACACTGGGGTGGGCTCCCAGCGTGGCACCCTGTACTCTCGGGGGGGGACCAGTGGAGCCGACGGGGGATTGGGCACCCCCGTCAGCTATATGATGAGTAGTCACACTGGGGTGGGCACCCAGTGTGGCATATGGAACTCTGTTTTGAGGCGCAGCACAGCCGGCCGGGGATTAGGCATCCCGTTGGCTACACAGCAGTGTCTGCGGGCGAGCACACAGTATGTGTGTGTGTGTGTGTGTGTGTGTGTATGTGTGTAGGGGGAGCGCGCATGAGCAGGTGATACCTTATCGCTGCTCACTGAAGCGTAGCTCCCCCTTTCAACTGTACTCCACTGCATTTTGGACTGCTGTCATAGACAGCTCCAGCAGGCATTGGAGAACTGCGGCCGCGCCTGCAAACACACTGACTGAATTGGAAGAGGGCTGCCACACCTCCGAAAACTCGGATGATGGCACTATGTTTCTTGCACATGCGTGCAAGCAAACAGAAAACTCGGATGATGGCACTATGTTTGCTTGCACATGCGTGCAAGCAAACATAAAAATAGCTATTAACCAAAGCCAAATACACACAGGTCAGAGTCATACTGTTATAAGAGGCTCATTGTACAAAAGTGGTCCCAGACAGCAAGTACATTTGCCACGGCAGTAGAGCTCTACTAGTGACTCGCTGGCGGAGCAGAGGTACCAAGCCATGCAGACTACTCTGTGCTCCCAGTATCAGCACCCTCTAGAGCCAATTTAATAACAAAAGGTATGTTGCTGCAGGGCTCAGTGAGTCAGAGAACTACAGTTTCAGCATGAAACTCAGTATATTGTTTATTACAAAAATTCTATTTTTTAAATCAAGGGCTGGCAGTTTGTCCATAGGTATCCCAGCAGTATCTTCTGTGAAAGGCAGCAGATTCAAAGAGGCTGCTGTGCTGCTGCCATTGGAGTCACAGTCATCATCTCCACAGCCACCCAAAGATGTAGGGCTCAGTTTTGCTTGTTCCAATCATCTGAGAGAAGACATTTCTCTCCCTGTCTCTGCAGAACTGAAATTTGGAACAACGTTTAGAGCTGGGAGAGAAATATTGCTTTAGGAGTGGGAGCTCTGTAGAGACATTGCTGTTTATCGCATACAGGAACCTGACATGCTGCACTTTGGCAGTACCCTTGGAAGTAATAGAAGTGGTGAAAACAAATACACCTGCTCACATTCCACTGCTATGATAGGGTATCCACTGCTTCCTTCCACTGTGACTGATACCAGCTGGAGTATCTCAGAATGTGGGTGCTTTCCTTTGACACAAACAGATCTATCTGGAGCCATCTGAACCTCCTGCACAGCAGATTGAACAGCTTCAGGTTCAGTACCCACTCTCCTTGGTAAACTCTTGAGTGGCTTAGCCAGTCTGCCTGTACAATTAGATCACCCACTAGATGTTCAGCTATTATCATTAGCATATTTATTTTCACCTACTGGAGCACTTTGCTTTTGTAAGCATGCTTTCACTTCTTGTGCCCCCTTATTAATTATGAATGGGACAGTCACTGTGTTTTCCCAGGGTACCTTCTTTACCTGGCACCAAATGTAGTCCTGGAATTGTGTCAGTGCTAGAAACACTGCCCACATTTTCCAGAACATTTATCTGTAGGTTCTATTCCTGTGGTCTCCACGTTCCCTGCACAGGAATCTTGTCCAATACTACTACCCAGCCTGAGGGGTATACTGTCGCTACGGAGACAACTTTACCGTGACCGACACTACAGCGACAACAGTGTCAGGTCACTGTAGTGTTGGTGCGGGACCCCGGCAGTGCTTTCTGGGGGTATTGCACCCCCTCCCCGAAGCAACTCCGTCTCGGAGTTGATTACTTTAGTAGCAGGGGGTGTGGGGGTTTGGGGTGAAGCCCCCTGAAGAAAACACAGTCCAGTGATTCTTTATATCGACCGCAAATGCGGCTTCCATATAAAAGGGAGTTTGTAATGGCGGTCAACAACCAAATTGTCGACTGACTGTTATAGATCCACTTGAGGAGTTTTCATCTATGGTAAGGATCAACTCTTGTGGGGAGGCTAGAGAAGACACCACAGGAGATTTTTAGATCTTCCCACCATGACAGGGATTGACGTACTGGCCATGGTAGCCAACTGGTGCATGGTAATCCTCCGATGCTGGAGGACAGACTGACAGCAACCTGTTCTGGGACAGTTTCATATGGAGCAGCACCTGTGGGACTAGCACTATTGCTGCTGTCATTATGCCTGAAGAATTTTGTGGGTGGACACAGCTATCTGAGATTTCAAAACCTGAATCTCCTGGAATAGAGTCATTCCTGTCTTTGGTAAGGAAGACTTACTGCATGTCCATCTGGAACAACGCACCCAAGTATTCCAGTCTCTGTGATGGTATCAGAGAGCTTTTATCTCTGATCACTATCCAACAATGTGTCTCCAGGACCTCCAAGGTTCTAGCCACTGATCTTCTTGCCACCTGTGCTGTGGGGGCTCTTATCAGTAGATCATCCGGGTAAGGGTACATGTGGTAACCCTCCTGTTTTGATAGTGTGACCAGCATTAAGATTATCTATGAAAATCCTAAAGGCTGTTGCCAGACTGAACAAGATTACTTGGTACTGGTAGTACTGATCCTGGATTAAAAATCAGCAGGGATTTCTGGTGAGACTATTAGATTGGTTTGTGAAGATAAAAATCAATGATGTTGATAGATGCTAGGTAGTCCCCCAGTTTTACTGCTCTGATAGACCACAGGAACTCATTTTGAACGTCGTATGTCAGACAAACTTGTTCATCCTTTTTAAGTCCAGGATTGGGCAATAACCCCTTGACTTCTTGGGGACTGTAAAATAAATTGAATGAAACCACTGTCCCCTGCTGTGAGATGGAACAGGAGCAATCCCCTCTATCTGGATTAGGAGAGGTCAGAGTTTGCTGACCACCTGTCTCTACCAGAGCCTGAGATACCAGAGACTGAAAGAACTGGTCTGTTATGCATACATCACAGAATGCTATAGCATAGTCTAGAGATGATATCTCCAGATCCCAGGTATCTGTTATAGTTTCTTCCCATCCATGGTAACATTTTTGAAGTCATCCTCCAAGGAGTTGGGAGCAGAAACTGACCTGCTTATTTTCATTGTGGAGATCCACCTCTCCTGCCTGCACCTCCATTGCATCTGAGAACAAAGGAGCATCTGTTGTGATTCAACTTAAATCCAGTGTAGGCCCATCTTCCTCTCTGGTTGTCAAAGTTTTGAAAAGGACAAAAATCGACTCTCCCCTGATGGAAACAACCAAAACCACACCAACTTGAGAATTAATTTGTGTTTTGCTGATGCCTGGACACTGTTAGCTGTCTTTCCTTGTCCTGGATGTTCTTCAGGACCCCGTTCAGTTCTAGGCCAAACAGTAAATTGCCCCCAGAAAAGGCATATTGCATAACTTTGCCTTGGAGGCCTCATCTTCGGAACAGTAGTAGAGCCAAACTCCTCGCATGGCTGACACTGTAGCAAAGGTTGCGTGAACTGACATGTGTAAGCTGTTCACAACTGAATCTCCCTTAAAAGAGGAGGCCATTGATATGAGTTGCAGAAAACTGGTACCCTGAGAATCTTCTTGCATATTCTCTGCCAGAGGCAATACCCAAGTTCATAATGCTCTGGAAAATATGAATGAGGCATATGTTGTTCTTAGGTTTGACCCATTATATGTAAATGCACATCTACATGATGGATCTTCTTTTTTGTCATGGGCATCTGAAAGCACCGCCGAGTCTTCCAAAAGAATAGACATATGCTTTACTGTGTTGCGTTGTATACTGCTTTGCCTGACACAGGGGGCACCACCCATTTCTTGGAGTGCTCCTCCTGAAAAGGGTAACGCCTCACCCTAGGCATAGGGAGTTATTTTCCCTTCCTCATGCCTGCCCATTCTTGTTCAATAATCTGTTTACGGTTTCAAACGTTCGGGAATCACTTAGGTGCAGATCCTGAGACAGACAGAACGGGGTTCACATCCAGAGTCTTTGTGGACTGGACCTCATTCAGCAGCAATGTTCTACATGCCTCAGTGAGCAGATAAGACATCCTTTTTGTGTCAAATATGGGAAGGATCAGAATTTTTTTCATAGCTTCTGCCCACTCCCCCTCCTATTCAGAGTAATATTCCCCCTCAGATAATGGCAATTCTGGTTCTGCTGGATCTAGGTTTTCATCTTTGTCTCCCCCCTCATCCTTACCTCATCCTTATCCGGGTCACTTATTTTACTAGGATCGGGTAAAGTCTAAAAATCAGAGTGAGCAGAGTCTCCATGCTCTGGTACACCTGGACATGCTTGTCAGGGCCTGCTTTAGGTTCAGATGTCACCACAAGTGTTACCTGAGGATTGTTAGAAAGCAACATCTCATTAAGAAGTAACTACATGAATCTGCAACTCAGGTTTAGCACTGCCAGTCAGAATCTCAAGTGCACCACCCATACTGGGGCTCAGGTGGTTGGGACCGAAACTGATATATTAGACTGAGTTATGCAAAATGGGCAGTAAGATCCTGTCAGCAATGATTTCATAGTCCTGTGGCAGGTCTTGCATCTCTTAAATACAAATGGTCTGTGATAAACCATAGTCTCAGAATCCAAATATAAACCCCCCTTCCTTAGAGGCTTTCTCCTATAGAGAGGCTATAGTACAATTACTGCCTCTTCACAGCTACCAGAAAACCCCCTAAAACCAAACGTCATAAGCTGTAAAGTCAGTCTTATCTAAAACCTGCTTAAGAAATTAGTAAGCACTGTTCCTTTAAGAGGTTTAGCCAGTCACTGAAAAAAAAAATAACAGTCCCTGGTTATTTTGCTGCAGTTTCCTTATGTGCTCCTGTATTAAAGATCACTGGTGCTGCTAACCTCCTATTTTACATGATGGCCCAGATATTCAAAAGGGTTGCACATGGCGCAACAGTGTTGCACCATGCACAACCCACTGATGCGCCCCGGCGCGATATTCAAAAGGGAAAAGTGCGCTGCACAAATCCCGATGCGCCAGAGTGCATCAGTAATGTATGCAGAGCACAGGTGGGGCGTGCCCATGCATAACCTACAGCCCGATATTCAGCCGGGATGTGCAGGAGTCATGCATGTGCAACCTACCTGCACCTGCACAAGTTAAACCAAAAAAGGAACAGTGATGGCCACCACAGGTGAGCTGCCACATTGCAGGGCACACAGCAGCTGCCATCTGTGGGTGGCCACCCGAGTTCCTGCCGCACCTGGCAGCGCCCATGCCCCATCGCAGGCATCCATGCGAAAATCCCCTGTCCAATATCCCTGGTGGTCCAGTGGACCTCTATGTGCCTGATCACGGGTATTTGTCCTGAAGATTAAGCCCCCCGTCCTATATCCCTGGTGGTCCAGTGAGCCGCACTCAGCCCGATCGCGGGCATCAGTAATAGAACCCCCCCAAGTCCAATATCCCTGGTGGTCCAGTGGACCGCACTCAGCCTGATTGCGGGCATCGGTAATGAACCCCCCAAGTCCAATATCCTTGGTGGTCCAGTGGACCGATCGCTGCCCAATCCACGGGCATCTGTAACTCATCAAATACCCCTACTACCCTGGTGGTCTAGTGCCCCTCTCCCCATCCGCCCACTGAGCCCCACCGCCCGCTCCCCGTCAGCCTCAGGCGGCAGCGGTGGTGGCTGACAACACCACCCGCCTGCCACCCACCGACTGACAGCTTGGTAGGACTGCCGCCCATTAGTTCTGGCGTGAGCCAATGGGTGTGCAGCCCTCCGACTACTCAGTTCAGATATGCAATGAATTCATTCCACATCTGGACTAAGTAATCTGATATGTTCATATGTACAACGAGCTGTCAGTCAGCGTGCTGGCGTGCGGCAGGCAGGTGGGGTGCTGCCATTTGCCTTCCCACCGCCTCTGCTACACTGGCTGCCCACCTGAGGTCACACGATACCATAATCCCCAGGTCCCTTTCTGTTTCCTTCTCCTTAATCACCAACCCCCCAAGGGAGTAAGTTTCCCTTCTATTCTTCCTCCCCAGCTGCATCAGTGAGCACTTTTGTGTATTAAACTTCAATTTCCAGGTGTCAGACCACCTCTTCTACCTCTCCAGGTCTTGCCTCATGGTTTGCGCCCCACTAGGTGAATCCACCCTATTGCAGACTTTTGTATCATCTGCGAACAGCACACCGGTCCCACCAGACCCTCTGCTAGGTCACTAACATAGATGTTAAAGAGTATTGGTCCTAGCACTGACCCCTGTGGCACCCCACTTGTCACTGCCCGTTCCCTGGAATGTGTCCCATTTACCACCACCATCTGACTCCTTCCCTTCAACCAGTTTTCCACCCACCTGGTGATCCTGTTGTCCACCCCTAGTCTGTCCAGCTTATGTACCATTCCACCATGTGGAACGGTGTCGAAGGCCTTATTGAAATCCAGATAGGCCATGTCTACTGCTCCTCCCTGGTCCACTATCTGTGTCACCCCATCAAAAAACTCTATCAGGTTAGTCTGACAGGACCTTTCCTTGGTGAAGCCATGCTTCCTGTCATCCTGCATGCCATTCATCTCCAAGTATTCTATCAACCTGATCTTAAATAGTGTTTCCATTACCTTCCCCACCACCGAGGTAAGACTAATAGGATGGTAGTTTTTGACCTCGTCCTTCTGCCCCCCCCTTATGTAGTGCGACCACCTCTGCCCTCTTCCAGTTCGTTGGCACCACCTCTGTGACCAAGGACAAGTTAAACAGCCTCGCTAGATGCGGCGCCAGTTCATCCTTCACCTCCTTGAGAACACTTGGGTGTATTCCATCAGGCCCCATTGCCTTGTCTACCCTAAGTCTACCCAGCTCTTCCCTTACTGCTTCAGCAGTGAATTCTGCCACAGCCACCTGCCTGTGGCTGTCAACCTCCCCACCCCTTCCTGGTCTCCTACCCTCCCTTTACTCCATGAAGATTGAGGCGAAATAGTTGTTTAATGCCTCTGTTTATTCAAAGTCCCCTTCTAGTACTGTTCCACTTTCCCCCCTTATCCTTCCAATCCCATGCTGTGCCCTCCTCCTTTCTCCAACGTACCTAAAGAAGGTTTTGTCCCCCCTCCTTGCCTGCTTCGCTATCCTCTCCTCAGTGGCCTCCTTAGCCCTCCTTATCTTTTGCCCAGCCTCCTTTCTTTTTTCCCTGTAGGTTTCCCTGTCCTCATCCTTTTGCATCCTCCTGTACCTCTTGAATGCTCTAGTCTTCTCCTTGACCCCTAACGCCACCTCTCTAGTGAACCATAGAGGTCTTTTCTGTCTTCTGTTCTTTCTTACCCTTCTTATATATGAGTCCATGGCTTTAAATACCCCTCTCTTGATGGCTGCCCATAATTCCTCCACCCCCTGCACATCCTCTGTCCTCAACATTTCTTCCCCAACTACCTTCCTTATTCCATGAAAGTTAGCCTTTATGAAGTCCATTACCTTGGTTCTTGTCCCAACCCTCTCCCTGCCCGCTCTCACCCTGAACCTGACAGCCATGTGGTCACTGGTGCCAAGCTCTTCTCCCACCTCCACCTCCTCCACACTGTCCCCATTTGTGAGGACCACATCCAACAGGTTTACACCCCCTGTGGGCTCACTGACTCTTTGTTGCAAGAATATGCCCTGAAGAGCCTCTAAGATGCCCCTGCTCCTTGTGGAGATTGCTGTCTAGGCCTCCCAGTTGATGTCTAGAAGGTTTAAGTCCCCAAATAGCACAATTTCCCCTTTCCATGCCATCCTCGCTACTGATTCTACAAAGTGTCTATCTCCTTCCTCACCCTACATAGGAGGCCTATAGACTACCCCAACACGCAGGTTTTCCCCCTGTCCCCTGCCTAGGGTGACCCACATTATCTCTATTTCCCCCTCCTCATCCTGCCCTTCCATGGCCCCAATCCCTTCCCTGATATATAATGCCACCCCTCCCCCTCTTCCCTCCCAATCTTTCTAAACAACCACTGATCCCTGGGATCACTGTCTCCCAGGAGTAGTGCTCATTACACCAAGTCTCACTCACTGCTACAATGTCTAGGTTCTCCTCCATCATGGTGGCCTCCAGTTCTCACATTTTGTTCCCCAGGCTCCTGGCATTTGCAACCAAAGCCCTCCAACATGTAGCCCCATCCCAACCTTCCCTGCTGCTAAGTGTTCCCTTGATGAGTGTTGTGACTTGGGGGGGGGGAGGCTGATAGCCTCTCTGCTCTGCCTCACGTAAGGCTGGCCCTGTTCTTAGCCACCCCCCCTTATTTAGTTTAAATTGAACTTCCTTGCCATGAAGTCCCCCAGTTTACTCTTTAGTGCAGCTGCCCCTGAAGAGCTCAGGTGCAGCCTGTCTTGGGCATACAGCCCCTCCTCCTCCCATGTAGAGCCCCAGTCACCTATCCAGCTGAACCCCATCCAACTGCACCAACCTTGTAGCCAGTTGTTGAATGCCCTTATCTTCTCCTTTCTGGGAGTGCTTGCTCTTGGTACTGGCAACACCTCAGAGAAGGAAATGGAAGGAAAAAACAGTGTTGCTCCTACAGAACCTAGCAAGTTCCTCTAACCTTGCCTGTACTTCCATCAGACTGTTCCCTTCAAGTCATTTGTGCCCAGGTGAAACACCAGATGTGTCCCTTTCATCCTGCTGCTTACCCCAGGAAGGATATGATGCCTCACCTCCAGCACCATCATCCCTGGCATGCACTGTACCCATACTGCATTATTTTTGTCCCTTCCTTCCCCATTTTAGCCTCAATTATTAAGTCCCCAAGGTGCCACTCTACTGCCCCTGCTTCCTGGGTGTTCTTTTGACTCTAGCTTTGTGTCATGGGGTTTGGCTCCTTTGGACTCCTCCTCATGTTCCATCCTGACTTGGTTTCTGCCCCTGCTCATCTTTTGTTACCCATCACCTAGCCTATCCTGATTTTTACCCACACCCAGCATCTGTACCTCTTCACCCTCTCCCTTTAGCCTTTCATCAGACTCCCCCCTCCTGTACCTCTTCATCCCTTGTACTTCCACCTGGCTTCCTTCATCCCTGCAGACCCCTCCTGCTTCACTGCTTGAGCAGGATCCAATTTCACCTGACCCCCCTCTAACTGCTCCGGGCCTTCCCTCGTCTGCATCACTGTGCGAGATTGTGCCAACTGTGCTTGATCTCCCTCCAACTGTTCCTGTCCTGCCCATCTTTGCAGAAGGTTTTGAGCACCGTACCCCACATGGGGAAGTCTTCCTCCTTACCACCTGCCCTGTCTGCATATTTCTCCTCTCCTGCACCCTGCTTGGCGCATGCCCCAGGCTCCTACCCTGCAGTTCCTACCCTGCAGTGTTTCCTCCAGTTCATTTTCAGCCTCCCAGTAGCTCAACTCCAGCTTTTCCAGTGCTTCCTTCCTGCCCCTTTTCTTATGCCACAGTTCCCCTAGTGCCACCTTTTGGTGTGTCCCTAATGTGCCCATCCCCTCCTCCACCCCTTCTCCTGCATGCGATGTGCCTGCCCCTCCTTCCCCCCTTCCACTACACCTGAGATCTTTCCCCCCATGTCCCCCAGCCGCTCTGCACCCCCCTTCTCTGATGGCCCTGCCTGACCCCTTCCTCTCCAATGTCCTCGACTAGAATATATAGGAGGGCAAAACTATTTGTTACTTCCACCCTCTGGCCCATTTCACCTATGCCTGCATTGTCCTTCATACTGGGCATCTGTCTGCCTTTTCCTGAGCCTACTGTCTTCCATTCCTCCTGATCCCTGACTGACCCCTTTTCTCTAGCTACAGGCATCATTTTTGTGCCTCTAGACTTCCTGCTGTCAGTTCCCACTGACCCCTTTCCTCCTGTCTCAGGCGTTACTGTCCCAAATCTGGACTTGCTGTTGTCTGTTACTACCTCTGGTCTATCCCCTCTGGATCCCCTTCCATCCTCTCCCTTCCAAGCCTTTGACTTCCGTAACAGTGTATCTGATCCTCCAGTGAATCCACTCAGCCCTTCCCACTCCTTCCTTGGCTTATACCGTCCCGGTCTCTCTACCCCCTTTCCCCAGCCCCCATTTAACCCCACCTTAGCCTCTGCCACTTCTTCTCTCAGCTGAGTGAGCTGCTTACACATCATACAACCCCCCATCCTCCAAGCCCAATTTAGGATCATAGCCGTTCCACAGCCACTGCACCCCACCACCCTGCAAAAGATCCCCCTCCCTTGGTCGCCTCTCCCTCTGTGCTGCCCTACCATTTCTTCCATGATACTTAGATACAGTCCTAAAATCACCCTTATGTATTTTTTGGGCCCCCGACCCTCACCCCCTTCTCAGCCCCAACCCACAGTCAAGACTTTTTAGAAATAATAAAGCATGTGCAAACCATAGGCATCAAGAATTAATAACCATAGCCACCACGTTCAAGTCAAAGTCATCAAGTTCAAGTCCAAATCCCCAGCACCTCCAGTGTCAGGAGTCCAAGATCAAGTTCCCAGCACCTCCAGTGTCAGTAGTCTCGACCCAGTTTATTTCACCTCAAATCAAGTCCAAATCCCCAGCACCTCCAGCGTCAGTAGTCCAAGATCAAGTTCCCAGCACCTCCAGTGTCAGTAGTCTCGACCCAGTTCATTTCACCTCAATTTCAGCTCTTTTGTGAAAGATTTCTTAGTGTCTGTGTCAATTTCCCATATCCACCGAGGTTGAAGTCCAAGTCCCCTGTGGGGAAATGCAGAACCCAGTTCCTTTGCTGCAAACCAGCTCCTCGCAGTGATTTCTTTAGCTCAGGACACTCCTTGCTCCCACTTTTAGTCTTTCTATTGGTCTGGCTGGCTATTTTTAAAGCCTACTGCCTTGGCACCTCTCTCCCTGATTGGCCTGATCCTACACCGCTGTCTGCGGTTGGCCGGCCGTCCGTCCCTGCTTCAGTCGTCGGACTGCCACCTGTGCCCCTTGCTAGTTCAGCTCCAAACAGCTCAGCTCTCCTTCTTCTGATCACCACCTCGACCCCACTGCTGACTGCAGCCACAGCTCCACGCAGCTCTCCACTCTCCTATCTCTGGTCGCTGACAGCGACCTGCTCCCCCGCTGCTGATACAGCTAACAAACACAGGAATGTACAGTTCAATTTCTTTCTGTGCCACCTGGGATATTGGTACAACTTATGACAGAGGTCGTCCAGGGTCACAGCTAGGCAGATATTGACAAGAGGCTTTGGCTATGCAAGACCTTGCAGGCATGCATTCCTAGCCCCATGTTTTAAAGAATTCAACAGAATAACCATCCAGGCCTGGTTCTTTTTGGGTTTTAGAGTCACAGAGGACAAATTCAATTTCACTTGTTGTAAGGGGAGTTAAGAAGCCTTGAGCCTGTGCCTCTGATAGGTAAGGCAGAGAGAGTTTCCGGAGATATGTCTCTATCTGAGTAGGGGAAGCTCGGGTATCTGCAGTGTAGAGCTGCTGATAGTATTTAGCCATAGCTGTCTGGATTTCCATCGAATTAGTTAAAAGAGTACCAGAGTCTTGGTCAGTTAGCTGTGTTACACAGGTCAGACATGGAATGCTTGAAGTTTATGGGCTAAGTTGCGTGCCACTCTGGGACCTCCCTCACTGTGACAGTGTTTCTAATATAATAGCTGTTGTTCAATCTTTTGATCTAGTAATTTCTGAAAGTCCTGTTTGACCTTGCAGATTTGAGGAGTCACAGAGTGGTCTCCTTGATGGAGAAAGCACTGGAGGATGTGTAAGGTAGATTGGCGCACCTGAATGCTGCCTCTCTCTCCTGTTTTTTTCTGCGCCGAACAGGAAATAATTTTTCCTCTAAGGATGACCTTGAGGGCATCCCAGAGTATGATTGGAGTTGTGGTTAGATCAGCGTTATGTGATAGCAGTCTCAACGAGCTACATGAATTCCGGATCATGGAGGTGTATAAGATTCAGTCTCCAGTGACCTAATCTAATGGGTTTTCTTAAGTTAAAAACTGCATATACAGGAGAGTGGTCCAACAGAAGTGATGTGCCATGTCGTTGGTCTCAGGCTAGATCTAGGTACTCCACCATGGTGAATGTATAATCAAGATGGGATGAAGTACCCCTACGAAAGGCGTAATGAGTATCGCTTTACCCATTGGAAAAAAGTGCCTCCATAAATCTATAAACTCCAGGTGGGCAGGGGTATGTTAGAGGTATTTTTGAAGTGATGAAGTACTATGGGTGGCAGGGCCCAATGTGTCCAAAGCAGGGGATGATGTGACATTTAGGTCACCACACATGATTAGTTGGCCTTGCAGGGCTGGTAATAATTTGTTAATAAACTGTCGGGGCAGTAGCTTTCATACATCCCGGGGGTAGGTATAAAGAGAGTAAGATAACTGGGGCGTTATAAAGTTGGCCTGTTGCAATAACAAAGTGACCTTCAGGATCAATAATCTGGTCTTCCAAAGTAAAAAGTACTCCCCTTGGGATTACGATTGCCACGCCATGTTTCTGTCCAGAGTGAAGTGAAGAGGCCACAGACATTTGGTAGGCCAGAGAGGCAAATTCTGCGTGCTTTGATTCAGAGAGTTGCGTCTCCTGTAGGAGTGCTACATCTGGTTTATCCTGTTTAAGTTGTTGCAGCAAATGATATTTTTTAATCAGCCTATGAATCCCATTAATGTTAAATGAGATAGCTGTAGAGGACTCAACCATTAGGAAAGGTAAGGCTTGAGATGGGATTGAATGGGGTCGGACATCTCCACCTCAGAAGCAAAGCAAAGGCATTGAAAGAGAAGAGAGATAGCAAAGGAAAGGTAGAAAGAAACAGAGTATAGTAAGACATACATTAATGGATGTTCAACAATAAGCAACTCTAAAAACTGCATAAACTGGGTGCCAACAGGGTAAACTGAGCAACTAGTAGAGCTAGGAACTGGCAAGGGATCTGGTCACAGGTAGCCTGCCAGGCCCCATTACCATGGGCGAGGGAAAAAATCCCTCAGTGCAGCTTCCAAGGAAGGGAGAGGACAGGTTACTCTCCTATATGGGGAAATTAACAGTGGAATTGTGGGCCCCCGTAGCAGCAAAGTGCTACCGGCAAGGGGTCATAATGTCGCAGGACATTATGCCACATGGCAAAATCATGCTGCCAATACAGCGCGATTCTTGCCATGTGGCATATCTCTTTTCTGTGGGGACTCTGCCCCCATATCCCCCATTATGGGGCTGCGCCTGCATTCACCCCAATATAGATTCCTCAGCTCCGGGGGGAGGGGGGGTCAAGTCGGGGAGTGCACAAAGTTTTAAAAAAAATAAAAGTTTCTGGGACCGGGAATCAAACCCGATCCCAGAAGCACTGCCTGGGTTCCCTGCTGCTGTGGTTCAGTCCATTGAGCCACAGCAGTTAGTCAGTGAAACCCACTCCCAGCAGAGGTCTTATCCCCTGCCTGGGAGAGTGAGAATGGTGCAATACCGCATACAGCAGTATACGCGGTATTGCACCATTCGCTCACTGGTGCAGCGCTGTACCGGTTTAGCCATAATGTCGTACGTTATTAAGCGTGCGACATTATGACCTGGTATGAGTGCTACCGAGGAGGATATGGCAAAGGGCAAAAGCTGTTTACCTACCCTCCTATAGACATCAGACCTGGAATGGAGAGAGATGGTAGTAGTCAAACTGCTGGCAGATCAACTCCCAAACTGAAGTAAGGCTTCGAGAACTAAAATGGGGGGGGGGGGGCACTTCTAAAGCCCTGGTGGGGAGGATCAATCAGAATAAATTCTGGGGTAAAAGCAGCCACTCCGTTGATAATAGCTTCCTGGTAAACAGTGCAATTTATATTGGGGAGGGGGACATTGAGTTTCAAGTACAGTCACAGCCAAAGACATGGTCAGATATTTCCTGAAATTTCGGTGGTATTTCTAGAGAAATCTCCTGTTTTCTACATTTCCACAGTAGGGGCAGCAGAGAGAAACTAGAAATTTTGCGAAATATCTGGAAATAGCTGACCATGTCTGTGGCTACTACTGTATATGTCTGAGGACATGCAGGGATACGATGACATAAGGGGAGTAGTGGAACAATGGAATATGATAAGGGAAGCCCTGCACCTGGTACCAAATCATTGTGCCAGGCCCTGTATCAAGAGCAAAAGAAAAAGAAAACCACTGTGATTCTCGAGGGGAGTAACAGAGCTAGTAAAAGGAAAAAAGATGGCATTTCTGAGGTACAAGGCAATACAAAGCAAGGAGGACAGGCAAGAATACTTGGAAAAATGAAAGGAAGTGAACAAGGCAGTAAGGGCAGCAAAGGCTGAAACCAAGGAAAAGCTAGCTAAATCAGTGAAGCAAGGATGGAAGGCATTCTTTAGGTATATTAGCGAGAGAAGGAAAACAGGGGGAGGGATTGTGAGTCTTAGGGAAGAGGGAGTCAGGTTAGTGGAGAAAGTCAATGACAAGGTGACTGTCCTCAACAAATACTTCTGTTCCGTATTCATGGAAGAAGACAATGGGGATGGTCCCCCATTAATGGAGAAGGGCAAACAGGGAGAAGGGGTGGACATTAGACCTTTTTCAGAGGACAGAGTAATAACAGCACTAGAACAGCTAAGGGTGGATAAAGCTATGGGACCCGATGGGATACACCTGAGGATCCTAAAGGAGCTCCAGGAGGAACTGGCTAAACCTCTGGCTAAGCTGTTCAGTGGATCCCTAGAAACAGGCGTGGTTCCGGAAGAGTGGAAGAGGGTACAAGTGGTACCCCTGCACAAAAGTGGTAGCAAGGAGGAGGCAGGAAACTACCTCCTGGTCAGTTTGACCTCGATTGTAGATAAAATGATGGAAACCCTACTTTTTTTTAAAATTTAAAGTTTATTAAAGATTTTACAATACAATACAATACAAATACAGGAAACCCTACTTAAGGAAAGGCTGGTGGACTACCTAGAGGTAAGGGGGCTGCTGGACCCAAGGCAACATGGATTCACTGCAGGGAGGTCATGCCAGACCAACTTGATTGATTTCTTTGAGTGGGTGACAAAGGAAATAGACCAGGGCAGAGCGGTAGATGTGGCCTATCTGGACTTCAGGAAGGCCTTCGACACAGTCCCACACAGGAGACTAATCCACAATCTGGCAAATCTGGGGGTGGGGACAGAGGTGGTCACATGGGTTAGAAACTGGTTGAGTAACAGAACACAAAGAGTGGTGATAAATGTGGTTAGCTCACAGGAGGGATGGGTAACAAGTGGCGTACCCCAGGGATCAGTGCTGGGACCAGTGCTCTTCAATGTCTTCATAAGCAATATTGCAAAGGGTCTAGAAGGGAGGGTTAGCCTGTTTGCAGATGATACAAAGCTATCTAACAGGGTAGATACACAGGAAGGTATAGAAAAAATGATGAGGGGTCTGAAGAGGCTAGAAAACTGGTCCAAGGAATGGCAGTTGGGTTTCAATGCAAAAAAGTGCAAGATTATGCACCTAGGGAGTGGGAATCCTAGGGCTGAGTATGAACTAGATGGGGTAACACTGGGGGCTACCACAGGGGATAGGGATCTAGGGGTAGTCATAGAAGACAACCCCAAAGTGGCTAAACAGTGTGACAAAGCAGTTGGAAAGGCTAACAGAATGCTAGGGTGCATTGGGAGGGGTATAACAAGTAGAAGGAGGGAAGTGGTGGTACCGTTATACAACTCTCTAGTAAGGCCTCATCTGGAGTACAGTGTTCAGTTCTGGAGGCCCCATCTCCAAAAAGACATCGACAGGATGGAGATGGTACAGAGGAGGGTGACAAAAATGTGTACTCCCTGGAGGAAAGGAGAGAGAAGGGGGACATGATAGAGACCTTCAAATATCTAAAGATCAACACGGTACCAGAGGGGACCATCTTTCACATGAAGGGAAATAGCAGAACAAGGGGGCACAGCATGAGACTAAAAGGTGGAAAACTTAGAGGGAACTTGAGGGAATTCTACTTCACTGAAAGGGTGATGGCGAGATGGAACAGTCTCCTCCAGGACATGGTGGGGGTGGCCACAGTTCAGGGACTCAAGAATGCATGGGATAGGCACATGGGAATTATCAAGCTAGGGCAGGGGGGGGGCTTGTAGCATCTAAGTACCTTAAGCATCAGACAGAGGGACAGGGCAGACTGAATGGGCCTCAAGACCCTTGTCTGCCGAAAAATGACATAAGGGCCACAGAGATCCAGGAGGAACAAATTGGGGGAGAGATACTGTGGGTTAAGCTGGAAAGGAAAATGGGGCCAGCCATCCGCACAGGTGTGGTCTATAGACCACCAGCCCAGGAGGAAGAAACAGATAGAGTTGATGCTAGCCATCCAAAGGATGGCAGACAAGGGTGAGGTAGTACTGGTTGGAGACTCTCAATATTCCAGATGTGGACTGGAGCATCCCAGCAGCAGCATCAACTAGAGCAGACTTATCCTGACTCCTTCAGGGTGCCTTCCCTAGCAACTGGTCATGGAACCAACTCGGCAGAAGGCAATACTGGACCTTGTGCTCACAAACAGGGACAGTGTGATGGGGGTAACAGTGGGGGAGCACCTGGGCAACAGTGACCACTAGTCATTGTGGTTTGAAATCACAGAAAGAGCAGAACCAAACCACGCAAAAACACGTATCCTGGATTTTAGTGGGGTAGACTTTGGGAAAATGGGGAGATACTTGAAAGAGGCATTAAGGGGAATGAGGCAGGAATCAGGGGTTGAGGAACAGTGGGCAGTATTTAAAATGGGGATTACAAGAGCAACAGAATTATGCATTAAGCAGGTTAGCAAGAGGAAAAGAAAGAGGAGACAATTATGGTTTTCCAAAAAGGTAGCAAAGAAAGTGAAAGCCGAAAAGATTGCATTCAGGCAATACAAAAATACACAGGCAGAAGGGGATAGGGAGAAGTACCAGGAGAAGCAAAGGGAGGCAGGGAGGTCAGTAAGGGAAGGCAAAGCTCAGACAGAAGAACACATTGCAAAAATCAGTGGGTAGAGGGGACAAAACCTTTTACAGGTACATAAGTGAAAAAAAAAGCAAAAGGAGGGATAGTGAGACTGAAGGGGAGGATGGGGCCGCATGGGGATGACAACAGTAAAGCTGACATATTGAACAGGTATTTCTGCTCAGTCTTTACTGAGGAAGAGGAGGGTAATGGGTCCGAAGGAGTACTAGGGTGAGAATGGTGCAGTAATGGACAGAAGCCCTTTACACGAGAAAGGGTCCTGAAGGAACTGAAGTAATAAGAGTTGATAAAGTAATGGGGCCAGATGGGGTGCAATCCTGGGTCCTTAAAGAACTAAGAGAGGTGGTGGCTGAACCTCTGGCTATCCTGTTTAGCGATCACTGGAAACAGGGAGGTACCCAAAGACTGAGGACAGCAGATGTAGTCCCCCTATACAAAAAGTGGGAACACAAGAGGAAGCGGGGAACTACAGACCAGTCAGCCTTACCTCAGTAGTGGGGAAGATCATGGGAAGCACTACTGAAGGAGAGATTGGTGGAACATCTGGTTATCAATGGACTACAGGACCCAAGGCAGCATGGTTTCACCAGGGGAGGTCATGTCAGACCAACCTTGTTGAATTTTTTGACTGGGTGACTAGGGAGGTGGATCAGGAGGGCAGTGGACATGGCCTATCTGGACTTCACAAGGCCTTTGACGCCAGCCATATAGAAGACTATTACACAAACTGGGGAAATACGGTGTGGGCAGGACAGAGTGTGGTGGGTAGGTAACTGGCTGGGTGGCAGGACACAGAGGGTGGTGGTAATGGCTGTCACCCACAGAGGGAAGAGTGACCAGTGGGTACCACAGGGATCAGTGCTGGGACCAGTCCTATTCAACATCTTCATCAGTGACATTGTGCAGGACCTAGAAGGCAGAATTTCACTGTTCGCTGATGACACAAAGCTCTGTAACAGAGTAGACACACCAGAGGTGTAGGCAGAATGAGAAGGGACCTGCAGAAACTTGAAGAATAGTCAGGGTTTGGCAGTTGAAATTCAATGCAAGAAGTGCAAGATAATGCATATGGAACAAAAACCCTGGCACAATATATCAGTTGGGGGTGAGGATATAGCATGCACCAAGCAGGAAAGGGATCTTGGGGTTATCATCTCTGATGACCCCAAGGTAGGGAAACAGTGTGACAAAGCAGCAGGTAAAGCAAATAGGATGCTGGGATGCATAGGCAGGGGCATCACCAGCAGGAAAAGGGAGGTCATAATTCCACTATACAAGACACTAGTGAGGCCCAACCTGAGTACAGTGTACAGTTCTGAAGACCTTACCTACGTAAGACATAGACAGGGTAGAGAAGGTTCGAGGAGGGCAACAAAGATGGTACATGGATTGCATCACAAGTCCTATGAGGACAGGTTGAAGGAACTGAACATGTACTCCTGGAGGAGAGGAGGAGAGAGGATATGATAGAGACGTACAAGTATCTTACAGGGAGGAACAGGGTGCAGGAATACACTATTTTAAATGAAAAGATGTTCCAGGACTAGAGAGCATGGGATGAAGTTGGAGGGAGGATGATTCAGAGGAAACGTGAGGAAGAATTTCTTTACAGAACGGTGGTGGACAAGTGGAACATCCTGCCAGAGGAAGTGGTGGGGGCTGAAACAATCACGTGATTTAAGAATGCATGGGATAGACATAAAGGAATTCTGGAGGTCAGGGGTAAGGGTCAACAGACTTCTAGGAAAACATAAACTGAACTTACAAGCTCAAATGGGCAGACTGGGTGGGCCATAGGCCCTTATCTGCCGACACTGTCTATGTATCTATGTATCTATGACAACATCTATGTATCTATGTAGAACCCAGGAGGTTACCATAGGAACAGGAGAGACTAGTGAGTTATTCTTGACCAATGATCAAGGGGCTGTTTATTATCCCTTAGGTTGAGGAAGACTGTGATATGTGGCAGAGAATCCCAGAGTCCCCCCAACCCCAGGAGAGGAGTGTCCAACTCCAGCGCTACTCCCATCTACCCTGCCTGCCCTGTGGCGGTCAGCCTCTGCAGTCCCCAGTATGCCCGCGGTCAGTCAGGAATGATAGCATATGTTGTCAGCAGTCAAGGTGCAAGAATACAGAAGTTCCACTCTGGATGTAAGATGTGGCTTGTGTCTTGTGCTTCCTCAGAATACAATGGTGTCCTTTTCCAAAAGGGAGTTGGGGGCTCTTGTGCTTTCCCACCCAGTTGCTATAAGTTATCATGTGAGTCAAAGAAGATAGCCAAAGCTAGAGGCAATATATTGGGTGGGTAAAGTTTATGTGATTCCAGCTCAGAGGAACTTACTGCACACTATGGGCCCTATGCACAATGCCTATGCACCACGGAAACTGGGCGCGTAGGCATCGATACGTGTAAATGCCACGGAGCAGGGTCCCATGGACCCCCGGCGGCATTTACAAGCTGGGCACAAGTAAGGCATGCACACGATCCCTCCCACAGGATACAGCAATGTGCTGGCGCAGGTGGGGGCATGCTGGGGTGTGGCTGCACTACGCACCATTCACTAAGGTGCATAGTGCTGTGCACCGGGGAGCAGAGGAGGGCACCGGTTATGCCGGGGGGACCCTCCCATAACTGATGTATGTGCCCAGCCCTATGCACACAGCCGCCCCGCTGCCATTACTGTGAGACACCCCCCACCCCAACACAAGGCTGCCTGGTCACTGATACTGTATATCCCCCCATTCTGGTGTGAGTTGCAATCTTGAATTACGAGGTTTATGCCTTGTTTGCTCCTTCCTGTCCATTGTGCTCTGCCACCAGACATATGCTTGCATGCTGCGTGCCATATGTACCCGACAATGTTTAACACTGTGAATTAACAGACACCTAATGTCATGCCACTACTTATGCATGTATGCCACATCATTCTGCAAATGGCAGACTGCTTAATGTGGTATGTTCCATGAATGACTGCTTACCGCTATGTTCGGTACTTTCAAACTGCTGCCATGTATTACATCCCCATTCCTGGCTGACAGAAATAAGTATGTACTGTATGAGTGTCACACATGCTGACTAGTATGTTTACTAACTCTGTAAGACTGTGAGACTTGTCACTACCTTGCGAGGCGTCCCTCCTGCACTCCACCCCTTGCCCCAACACATGCCAGCCCTGACCACTGTAGGTATATGCATACCCCCTCACCTCATGTTCGCCATGACCCCAGTGTAGCACCAGTTCCCCCCCAACACAGTGTGTCCCTGGTCCACCGTCCTGACCCCGAACCAGGTGGAAAGACATGGTCAGTGGCCCCCACCCCCAGTGGTACCAACCCCCCAACACCGCCAGTGCCCAGATATCAGCAGCACAGCCCTCCACACACCTCCATGGCCACTGGCCATCTGACTAATACAGGGAGTGTGCAGCTATATAGCAACGCATCTCTGTGTGACAGACAGCCATCGGCCATGGAGGTGTATGGAGGGCTGTGCCGCTGGCTGTCTGGGTTCCAAAGGACAGGTATGGTGTTTTGGGGGTTGTTTGTGCTGCAGGGGTGGGGGTGGGAGTGGGAGGCCACTGGCCAATAATGCTTCCACCCTGATCAGGGTGGGGGAGTGCAGTGTTGGAGGGACATATGCTACACGGGTCGTGGCTAACATGTGGCGGGGGAGGAGGGGGGTATGCATATGCCTACCAGGGTCAGGGCAGCTGTGTATGAGGGGGGTTTTCGTGCCAATACTTGGACCGGGCATACCGGTGATGGGGTTGGGGGTTGCCTCATACAGCCAGGGATGGGGTGTGGGAGCTGTTGGAGAGGGCATCATTGCTGTTGGTGCCATTGTGGGGTCTGGTGTTGGATGGGGTGGTCCTCTGGATGTGCGAGCATGGCAGCATGGGTTTAGGTGCCTGCAGGAGCTATTCATGCACCCAGACCCACCCTATCGAGCACAAGTGATACACTCAAGGACCCAGGCTGGACATCCCATTGGATGCCTGCCTGGGTCCGCAACTCCACCCCTGACCACGCTTTGGAGTCCTGCGAGCCAGGGGGGTGAAGCCACGGGCAGGTGGTGGTCGCTAATGATACCAGCCTGTGCGCAGCTGTCCATGGGTGTGGAGCTACGCGGATGGGGTACATGCCTCCCATGCATATTTCCCACCTGTTCATGCATAGGCACCTATGTCCTTGAATAGGAAGATTGGCCAAGGACAGACCTCTAGCGATGTAATTCATCAGGCCATGTAGCTCCTCAAATAAAATATAGTTTCAGATATTAGATGGCAACCGGGCTAGACCTGAGGGCACCATGTGGGAAAACCTCTCCCCTACCACCATAGCATGGGGTCCCGTTACTAGGGAGATCCAAAGTCCCCGCTACTGTCCCCCCCCTTAAGCCAAGGAGAGGTGAGGAATTTTGACCAAAAGTACATTTTGCGTCTGTGCTGACTGCAGTGTCCCCTGATAAAAGTACTGGCACTTGGGATAATGATGCTGGTGGGGAAAAAGATACAAAATTTCCTCAGTCCTAGGACTGCTGTTTTTGGGAAAAGGGGTATAACAAGGGGGACAGGTAATACCCCAGACTGGGAAGGGAGGCTCTCTTGTTACTCAAAACAAGTATTAACCTGTAGGAAAACAGTTGGGTCCCCACGTGGTAGATTATAGCGGTCTCTCAAAACAATACAAGGCTTTATGACGGCCCACCGGCGCAGCGGCAAGGCATCCACTTGTGATACTGATGCTCTGGGTTTGGGAGTGGACCCGGGGCATCAGAGGGCTGGCTTGGGGGGGAGGAGGATTGAGCATCTGTGGGACAGCTCTCCTCCATGTGAAGGGTGGGCGAGTGTCCAGTGCACACCTGACATCTGGCAGAGGCTGGGGGTTGTAGCCAGCCGGTGCTGAATGATTGGGAGGTCTACTGGATGTTGACGCCTCAGGCATCCTTTCATCATTGCATGCCACACATCCCCTGGGGTCTGAAAAATAGAAAACATCAACCGACAGGATGACGCACACCATGGCCTGGACCCTGTGCTGCAGATCTCAAACCCTTGCTCCCACCAGAACCAATTCATGTCCATCAGGGAGCAGGCAGCCCTACCCTGGGGGCAAGCCAGGGTGCATGGGATTCCTCACTCCCCTTCAGTACCATTTCTCATCCATTGGAAAACCGGCACACCTGCCCTGGGGGGGGGTGGTAAGTCAGGGTGCTTGAGAGGGATGGGGGGGTACAGAGGTGTGTCCTGGAATGCGGTGGCAGGGGCAGAACCACTGGAGTTAGTTGGCCGATGGGGGTCAGTCACACTGGTGAGGAGCAAAAAAACCAAAACAAATGCAAGGCTTTAAATAGGCTCAATATGCAATATAAGTAACGTGTACATAGCTTTCCCCTCCTTCTCCTTAAGTAGGTGCAGTGTGACATACAGCCCCAGTAACAATACCAGTGACGGGGGTGGATCATGGACTGCTAATAAATGTCTGAAGTCCCAGGTGTTCACTGCACAAGCAGGGAAGCGTTGAATGAAATGAGGGGGTATTGCAAGCTCCACAGGTCAGGTTATAGTCACATTATCAAAGGAGGCAATAGTATATGCGGCATATGGTATATGCCTGAATTGTCTGTCTGCAACCGCTTCAATTTGTATTGCTGGGAGTTAATTAAAGGTTGGAGTGGGAACTTCAGCTTTCCGTCAGCTGGTTCAACGGACTGAAAGAAACAAGGGGCACAGATAAAGACAGTAATCAGGAGGAGACTCTCCCACCCCACTGGTTGCAGGGTTAACTAATAAAATGCACCGGGTCTTAGCAGGGAACCTCGGTTCAATTCCCAGGCAACATCACAGTGCTGTTTACCAATTTGCAATGTAAGTTAGAGAGGGATACAATAATAGTCACTCCTGGTACTTGAAACACGTATAAACCTGTAAGTAAATAACAGGGTCCCTACATTGTAAGGTGTAGCAGTCCTGCTGAACAAGGCATTGCATTAAGGAGGCTCAGTATGCAACCGAAATAACTGTAGGAAACTTCTCCTTTCTCTTCCGCCTGCACGTGAAGCTTGACATCAAACCCCATTAACTATACCAATGGCTTTGGGGGGTCATGGACTGCTAATAGATGTCTCAAGACCCAGGTGTATACTGCATGAGCAGCAGTGTGTAGAATGAAAGAAAAGGTTATTGAAAGCTTCACCGGTCAGTTTATAACTACATGATCGAAAGAGGTGCTACTAGCTGAGGTGAATAGTATACAGTATGCTGGAATTATTTGTAACCTCCTTGATTTGCAGTGCTGAAGTTTAATTAAAGGTTGGAGAGGGAACTTTAGCCTCTCGTCAACCGGTTCTACAAGGAGACAGAAACAAGGGGCATATGTAGCAACAATACTCAAAAGGAGACTCTCCTGCCTGACTGGATGCATGGTTAGCTAAGAAAAATGCACCAGGTCTTATCAGAGAAGATTGGTTCATTCCTATGCAGCAGCGTAGCGTTGCTTTACCAATTTGCAAGGTAAGTAAAGAAGGGTATATATATCATCCCTCCTGACCCTGATTGGGCAAGTGCATCCCCCGACTTGAACTGAGCTTTCGGTTCGAATGCTGAATTGGCGCTGCCACCCACCCGCAAGCCCCACTCTGCAGGGGATCCTGAGCCCTGATCAGGCAAGTGCACCCCCGACTCGAACCGTGCTTTCGGTTTGAAAGCTGAATAAGCGCTGCCACCCGCCTACAAGCCCCGCTCTGCAGGTACTGGGAGAAGCTATAATCCTTGTTTGAAACTTGGCGCCACAGCTTCCTAGTGGCCCACACTGCTAAGCTCCTGAGTGCGCTTGCTCTCCTAGCAAAAATTTTCAAACTGTTGAAACTAGATAGTTTTTACTGTATTTTCTAGAAAGTAATGAATAATTTTAAACAGTTTCATTAATTACTGCCTGCTATCTTTAGACCACTCAGAGTCAGTTTGAACGTTTTTCCTTTTTTATGTAATCTGGTTCCAATCTGGTTTGCTGCTTAAACTGTTGTGGCAGTGATTTCTGCTAGGGTCCCTGCCCCTGCTTAATTGTAGCCAGACTCCTTCAACCCTATAGCAGCCAGTGGCTTCGCCCCTGTCTGTCCCACCCCCCCTTTTACCTCTGCCACTCCTCCTGCCCTTGTTCCCTTTGTCGACCGTTACTCTCCACCCTCTAGCTACCTATATTAATCCCTGCCTTTTCTCTCTCTCTCTCTCTCTCTCTCCTTAGGGGATCCTGAGCCCTGATCGGGCAAGTGTACCCCTCTGACTTGAACCATGCTTTTGGTTCAAAAGCTGAATTAGCGCTGCCACCTGCCTGCAAGCCCTGGTCTGCAGGCACCAGGAGAAGCTACAATCCTTGTTTGAAACTTGGCACCACAGCTTCCTAGTGGCCCACGCTGCTAAGCTCCTGAGCGCGCTCACTCTCCTAGCAAAACATTTTTGCTGCCCACCTTCCCCCTCCCCTGACCTTTGTTAAATCCACTTGAGCTCCTCCCTCCTTCCCTCCTCACCCCTCCTTCCTATTGGCTACAGTCTATCTGCAGCTTGCGCTCCTGCCCCCCATCCCTTCTCTTTCTTATGCTGCCTTCTTGCATCTCTACAGCCACATTGTGTAAAACGCTTTCTCATTACACTTCACTGATTAGGTGGTTGAACATATTCCCATAGCAGCTCCTCTCCAGCACTCCTCTTCTCTCCTCGGATGATGCCCTTTGCAGTGCTACAGCCAAACTGTGGAAAACACTCTCTCTTAACCCCCACTAAGTGGCTTAATGCGTTCCCACAACAACCTGTCCCAACACCTGTATTCACTAATGTACTCAGCAAAACAACCACAATGCTGGGACACCTTAAGCTGCTATTTCTACTCACAGCCACAGTGCTGGGACATCTTCAGCTGCTATTTCTACTCACTCTAATACCCCCAACAGGACCCCCATGCACCAGATCACCTCACACCTCCCAACTAACCCACCAGGAGCCAAACCTTAATGTACACATCTCTGTCACCTCGCCCTACCTGGGGACAATTAACAACACCTTCCATGGACACTCCATAACATGGCCACAGTGCTATCAACTAAAAAATCCCTCCTTGGTTCCTCTCATCCCTGGAATCATTTCCCACTGGAGCTCCACTAAAATACTTGTGTCCAGCAAAAGACAATGCCCAAGAAATGATAAACTCATACTGAACCACATTACTCGCCTGCTACTACTACTACTACTACTGCTACTACTATCAGGCAATATACACCCTAACCCAGGCCCACCACATTGGCCGTACTAAACATCTGCAGCTTACTTCCCATATTGGACAATCTGAGAGTGTGGGTTACCTGACACTACCCCAACATCCTCTCGGTGGTGGAAACATGGTTATCACCTAAGATACCGGATGCTGCCATCACACTGTCTGGGTACACCCTATTCAGGGAAGATCGAATCTCAAAAAGAGGAGGCGGCTGTATCAAGGATTCTCTCCAGGGGCATGTGCTACCCCTCCCCAGCCAAAGTTCCAACCTGCAAATCTCGCCCATCAAACTCCTGCTGGGAGCTCCCAAAAAGGCACTTACGATACTCACAGTCTACATTCCACCCAAAACTACAGTGGCAGGAACCAACGACCTGATGGAATTTATCGGTACTCTGGGCCTAAACTCTAAAATCGTGCTACACGGGGACTTCAACATCAACTGGCTCTCCCATACTGCTGCCACTGTGAGTGACACCTTAACTGCTATCCACTTCTCCCAAATGGTTGCAGCTTCAATAAGGGTCAACTACAGAATGGGTATCAGCACTCTAATGGACTGGGTTCTTTCGAACCGTCCTGCACATACCTCCAACACCACCATCCTCCCCAATTTCCTAAATGATCACTCCTCCGTAATATGTACCTGGATCAATAACTTCTGCAAAACCCCACCCAGAACCATAACCAACTGTGTGCATCTTAAAGGACACCTGCCTCAACTGAAAGTGGACCTGCAATGCCTAGATTGGTCTGACCTCCATGAAGCCAAGGACGTGGGTGATGCCCTCAACCGCTTCATTATGAAATTTAAATGCCGCTTGTGATAAACACGCCCTAAAAAAAAAAGAAAAACAAATGGAGCCTGCAACCCCAGGATTACATTGGACCTCCTACTCCAACTTAGTACTAGAGACCAACTTTGGCATAAGGCGTGAGCACATGGTTCACCTACCAACATCCAACAGTACAACAAAACCAGGAACGAAGGTATGAAGGCCATCTGACTCACCAAAAGCTCGTACTATAAAGAAGCCCTTTACAACTCCTGGAACTGCAGCAAGCCCTTCTGGGCCAACCTCAGCGACATAATGAACAAGGACCCTAAACTGCCCATACTATGCTCTTGGTTGAACATCTACCTTCCTTGGACCCACTGCACATAGCGAACTCTCTGAACAATGCTTTCACGGATCTAAGTGGAGTACTCCCGACAGACTACTTCAATCCCCCCACCCAGAAAGATCTTAACGGTAAACGAACTCCAGCAGGTAACCTTCCGGCTTTTTGCTTGAAAGAAGTTTCCACAATTGGTGCCAGAAAATACCTGGAGAAGGTACTGGGGAAATCAAGGCACAACAGGGACACCCTGGACCTTAAATTTGTTGCCCTGACCTTTGCAGAAGTCCTGAGCCCTCTGACTTCAACAATCAACCTGTCCCTCTGCCACTCACAATTCTATCAGCAATGGAAATTGGTGACTGTAACCCCTGTCCACAAAAGTGGGGACTGGACATTGCATAACAACTACAGGCCGATCTCCATACTACCACCACTCTCCAAAGCACTTGAACGGATTGTAGCAGATCAGCTTGTGGAGTGCCTGAACCTGCACCAACTCCTATGTCCAGAACAACATGGGTTCTGGGTGGGAACAGCACCATCACAGATCTGCTGGAATTTATGGGCTACATCCACCAAGCTTTAGACCAAGGACAGCTGGTTGGAGCTATGCTCATCAACCAATCAAAAGCATTTGATATGGTTCATCACACCCTCCTCCTTGAGCAGCTAATGGACTGGACTCTCCCCAGATACAATTCAGTGGTTCAACAGCTATCTCTGCAATCGCGCACAGTAAGTCAAGATTGGGGATGTCATCTCCGATAGCAGGCCGGTCCACTCAAGGGTCCCGCAGGGATCAATCCTGGAGCCCCTAATGTTCAGTATTTTAGTCAACAAATTCCCAGGCTTCTGCTCCAGTCGTATGCTACAGTACGCTGATGACACGGTCATTTTCACCAGCAGTTCTCACCCTGAGCAACTACAAGGAGACCACCAACTAGGATTCTCAACTGCTGATGCTTGGTTTAAGGAACACAGACTAGTACTCAACTATAAAAAAACAAAGACCATGCTCTACTCCAGCTCCCCTAGTAATCACAAAACCTTCCCCCTATCTATCCTGAACAACAGTGGCAATGCACTGGACCATGTGCAGCACTTTAAGAACCTGGGTATCTCAATTGACTCCACCCTGTCCTATGCCCAGCACATAGATAACACAGCAAAGGCTATCAACTTCAGAATCGGAATACTCTACCACCACAAGCACAGCCTAACAAACAAACAAAGCCCTGAACTTGGCCATCAATAGCTCAGTTGTTTTCCTCATTGATTATGGCCTGGCTATATATGGGTTGGCAATGGACTCTGCCCTACAACGTATCTCCCTAGCCTTAAATAAAGCCTGCCGCCTCCTCACAGGTGCTGCAAGACTCATGCACACCTGTGAGCTCTATGCTTGGGCAGACTGACTCCAACTAAAGAACAGAGTTAAATATCAAACCTGTCCACTTGCCAAAAAATCCTTACTAAATCTGCTGCCACCAGGAGTTCAGAGCCTGCTCATGTGCCACATGAGTGCTAGACCGATCAGGAGTTCCAACAGTCAAATCTTCAGCAAAGCAAGATGCCGCACTGCACAGGTACAACATGCGTTCTCCTTCTGCTCACCCCACTGGACCAACACCCTACCACCAGCCATCTCTGGAGTTGCAACCATTGGTGCCTTCAACTGTAAACTCTGCCCACAACTCACTGCAGAGGACAACGGTGACTGCTTCAGCTAACATTGGTACATTCAAATGTGATCTAAGTCTGCGCCCCACTACTAAGGGCAACTGTGACAGATTCTGCTATTCCTCTCAGCAAACTAACTGCAGCACTTAATTGAACCCCTCAACCCAAGAGGCACCTAACAACTCAGCACTTCTCTGGTCCCTCCCTTGTCTGCCCACCCCTCCCTATCACAGGCCACACCCCTCTCTTTCCTCCCTCTCTCCCTCCTTACCCACTCCTCACCACCCTTTGCCTGTTACCTACTCTGTCTATTTTCTCCTACTATGTTACAATTCATGAATGCAGGCATACATTGTACAATGCCTCAGCAGTGTCTACACATGTCAACCTCCTGTAAATTAGTGTACCATCTCTGTAAATGCATAATTTTTTGTACTTCTCTGTTAACTGACGTGGAGCCTTCTAAAGAGCATCCACTCACAGGTGTCATCCGAGACCTTAATAAAAAAAAAAAAATGACCCCACTATAGAATCTCTAGTGGATAGACAGCCCACAAAAGCAAATACATTAGAGTCTCAGCTTCCAGGTCTGGAAATACCTGTTACCCAGCTTACAGAAAGTTGGCGAATTTATCAGTCCGAGTCTGATCGCTAGAAGGACTGAAGCAATTCTTTAATACTTTGCAGTTTTGCTAACTTCTGTTGTTTTCAGGTTTGTTTCACTGTGGCAACATCCTAAGTTGATTCTCGAGGAGCTTGTTCTTCCATGGATTGTGTCGGTCTGCGAGGAAGAGGGACATCTATCCCTTTGCTGTTAAGCCCTTCGATGGCATCTTCTGGAGTGATGTAACTTTGTGGGCCCTCCAGGAATATTACCATGAGGCAGGCCGGATACAGTGTCTGAAACTTTAGTTGCTGAGCCCTGAGTACATGGAGGATGAAGCCGTATGCTCTCCGGTGGGCTGCCACCATAGGTAAGTAGTCATTGAAGAAAATATGGATATTTTTATACTGGAGGGTCTTGAGGCACCAGGCTCTGAAGAGGATCTGTTGCTTAGTGGAAAAACTCAAAAATTTTAATACAATAGAACTCGGCCTCTTGTCTTTGTTCTGAGACTTGAAAGTTAGGGCTCTTTGTGTCTGCTTGATATTTAGTGGGAAATATGGGCCCAGTTGCAGTAGCTCCTGGAGAAGGGCATCTAGAAAGGCCCCAATATTGCGGCCCTCCTCATCCTCCGGGATGCCATAGATGCAGACATCGTTCCACTGTGACCGGTCTTCTAAATCGTTACATTTGTCTATGAGGTCTCAGTGTTCCTTCGTGAGATGGATGACCATCCATTCAAGGTGGTTCACGCATTTGTCTTGTGAATTCCAATGGGTTTCCAGGTCTGTGACTTTTTTGTTGATATTTGCAATTTCGATCGTGAGTTCAGTTCTAGGCGTATGGGCCTCCATCCGAAAAGCTTGCAGTTCTGTTAGTATAATGGCATTGCTGGGCTGTGTTCCTGTGGTTGGAGCCTCTGCCATTGTGCTATATGAAGTGAGGCTATTGTGGTCATCAGTGGATGATCCAGTTGAATCTGATGCCAGGGCAGCTTGATTCTTCTTTTTTTCTGCTGCCCATCAGGTGTAGTAGGAGCTCCTATCAGAGAAATGAACCCGGTTTGGATTAAAGAAAGTTGTTGTAAGAGCAGATGGGGGTTGATCAATGGAGCCCCAAAGTTAGTATTACATTCCTGTGGCTGACACCACTGGAAGTCACCAGTAGTTATTATCATTTATTAATCTGTAAAGCAGTAATGGAGCCACACGTATGGCCCAGCACATGGGTCTGACACAGGATGTGGAAAAGTCTAAACTGTACATTCAAAATTCAAATCTGATTTCTCTGTTGTATAAATGTTATATAACTACTTTTACCAATGTCATAAACTTACATAACACTGCTTTAAATTATTTAAAGACTGGAATGCATTTTAACGCAAATGTGTAAAAACTGATACAATGTACAGAGCAGAGTGTTTAGTGCAGCTTGCATAGCATTTAGGGTGTACAGGTTTTACTTTTAGCAGTGCTGTATTTTACCAATACATAGATAGACAGATACATAGACACTGTCGGCAGATAAGGGCCTATGGCCCACTCATTCTGCCCTTTGAGCTTGCAAGTTCCCTTTACGTTTTTCCAGAAGTCTGCTGCCCCTTACCCCTGACCTCCAGAATTCCCTTATGTCTATCCTACGCATTCTTAAATCCCGTGATTTTTTTCAGTCCCCACCGCTTCCTCTGGCAGGGTGTTCCACTTGCCCACCACCCTTTCTGTGAAGCAATTCTTCCTCACATTTCCTGTGAATCGCCCTCCCTCCAACTTCATCCCATGCCCTCAAGTCCTGGAACATCTCTTTCACTGAAAAATAATGTATTCCTGCACCCTGTTCCTCCCTGTAAGGTACTTGTATCTCTCTATCATATCCCCTCTCTCCCTCCTCTCCTCCAGGGAGTACATATCCAAGTCCTTCAGCCTGTCCTCATAGGACTTGTGATGCAATCCCTGTATCATCTTTGTTGTCCTCCTCTGAACCTTCTCTACCCTGTCTATGTCCTTACATAGGTAAGGTCTTCAGAACTGTACACTGTACTCCAGGTGGGGTTCACTAGTGTCTTGTATAGTGGAATTATGACCTCCCTTTTCCTGCTGGTGATGCCCCTGCCTATGCATCCCAGCAATCCCAGCATCCTATTTGCCTTACCTGCTGCCTTGTCACACTGTTTCGCTACCTTGAGGTCATCAGAGAAGATAACCCCAAGATCCCGTTCCTGCTTGGTGCATGCTATATCCTCACCCCCAACTGATATATTGTTTCAGGGTTTTTGTGCCCCATATGCATTATCTTACACTTCTTTGCATTGAATTTCAACTGCCAAACCCTTGGCCATTCTTCAGGCTTCTGCAGGTCCCTCCTCATTCTGTCTACACCCTCTGGCATGTCCACTCTGTTACAAAGCTTCGTGTTGTCTGCGAACAGGGAAATTCTGCCTTCTAGGTACTGTGCAATGTCACTGATGAAGATGTTGAATAGGACCGGTCTCAGCACTGATCCCTGTGGTATCCCGCTGGTCACTCTTGCCTCTGTGGAGTGACAGCCATTTACCACCACCCTCTGTGTTCTGCCACCCAGCCAGTTACCTACCCACCACCCTACTGTCCTGCCCACACCCATCTTCCCCAGTTTCTATAATAGCCTTCTATGTGGCACAGTGTCAAAGGCCTTGCTGAAGTCCAGATGTACTATAGCAGAAGCTTTATGCAGCTTTATGTTATCACAAATACACATCTGCATGGTAGAGTGCTAAGTTCCATCACTAAACTTACTAAAAATGTTACATTATCAGATTGATTCAAACAGCAGTCCTGCTTTAGAGCTAAAAATACAAAAACTGTATAGTGCTTTTGATATTTTAATATGGCATATCATAAAGAAATATATATAAAGAACATTACCCGTAAATCAGTAATGGAGACACACACACACACACACACACACGGCTCAGCATAGGGGTCTGACACAGGATGTGGAAAAGACAGCATTTATGCCAGACCTGCATTTCCTGGTGCCCCAGAAGCCTCCCATATTCAGGTGACAGGAGTCACTAACAACATTTTTCTCAGATTTAAAGAAAAGGGGGTTACACCAGACATCTTTACTGTGGAGGTCTCCAGTTATTGATGCTGTGGGATACACATAGTGCACCCAATTACCCTGTAACTTAGTAGATTTTCTAAACAGCATTTCCCTTTTATTTGTTATTCTTTGAGTGCCACATCACTGAGGACTTTAGCCTACATTCTTTTGGGCTGTGGTACAACTAGGGAATCGGGACAAACAGCAAATGACATGGTGCCTCCACCTGGGGTGACTCCTTGTGGGCTCAAGAACCTACCATTGCAGCCCCCAGGGAATACTTGAAGGCATTCCACCCACACAGTAATCCCACAAAACAGTGACTTTACGTCAATAGCAATAAATGGCAATACACATTTGCAAATGCAAAAAACAACACATTTATTAAAAAGAGAAGGCTAGGAAGACAAGAGGTAAAAGGGGAAAATGGGAGCAAAGGGGTAGCATAAAATAAACCTTATACTCCATGGGTGGGATATTCACAGCAGTTGCGCCATGCGCAATAGGGATGCGCCCGTGCAAGAGCGGATATGTGCCATAGTGTGATATTCAGCGGGAGCAGCAGCGCAGCACAACACGCAATGCACTGTAGCGCAACAGAAATGAATGCATGCACAAGTGTAGGGGCGGAACCAGGAATAATGTGCGCGGTCACGTATTCATAGAGTAGGTGGCGATATCGTAGAAGCAAGTGGAAGTTATGTGACGATCGGAAATGAGCCAAAATAAAAGAGAGCAAGAGAGGGGAGGATGAATGCGTCACAGAGGAGCCATAGCGGAGGAGCGCGGAGACAGAGTGGCAGGGAGGCAAGACAGGAAGCAGGGGGCAGGTGTGGCCAGAAGGTGGACAGGGCTCACCGGAGGTGTGTGCGAGTGAGAGAAGGAGTGTGTGTGTGTGTCTGTGTGTGTGTGAGAGGGCCTGAGCATGCCACAGAGGATGGAGGGCAGTGGCAAGAGGCAGGGCACACAGTGGTGAACAGCCAGAGGTGTACCTGGTGCAGGGGCAGCACCAGCAACACACAGGTGGGGGGGACAAGGTAAACAGACGCCCGGGGGGGGGACACCAACCAGGGACATGGCCAGTGCCACCTACCAGATGGAGGCGGTAATGAGGGGTGTGAGAAGGCAGGCAACAGGGAGGTGCAGCCATGGAAGGGCCTGTTGGAGGTACACCCAGAACAGGCTGTACTGTGCCTGCACCACCTTTGAGTAGTACAGTGACACTGAGATTGTGGGCTGGTACTGCCTGAACCAGGCAATTCTGAGGCAGCTCTGTGAGCTGTGCAGTGATGAGATGCAGGCACCCACACAACGGAGCCATGCGCTGTCTGTGGAGACTGAGGTCACAGCTGTCATGTGCCTGCAAGCCACAGGCACCTTCCAGAGACCAACAGGGGACATGACAGGCATAACCCAGTTAGCTGCGTCACGCCTACTCACACAATTCCTCAGCGCACTGCTGCCACATGCTGTGGAGTACATTCATTTCCCCAGCACACAGGTGGAGTGCACAGCATGCATACAGAAGTTCCACAGGATAGCACGGTTGCCTGGCATGCTCGGGGCCATAGACTGCACCCATGTAGACATCTGCATGCCACCTGGCCCGGAGGTGTACATCAACCGCAAGGGCTACCCGAGTGTCAACTGCCAGGTGGTGTGCGATGCCAGGGGGTGCATAATCAATGTCTGTGCCACGCACCCTGGAGGAGCACACGATGCCTTCATCTGGCACCAGTCCGCACTGTGCCATAGGTTTGAGAGTGGGGACATCACCACTGGCCATCTGGTAGGTGAGTATGCATAGCACGCTGGACAATGGGTGCAGATGTGGGGGGTGTAGGGCATTGGCAGGGATGCCATGGGGAATGGCCATGATGGCCCATGGCACAGTGTCACAGACTACCATGCTAATGACTCCCCTCTACACACAGGTGATAGTGGTTACCCGCTACGGCCCTGGCTGCTCACACCATACTGGTGCCCCACGACCCCAGCGCAGCAACAGTATAATGAGGCACATGCCACAACATGGAATGTCATCGAGTGGGTGTTCAGGCTGCTGAAGGCATGGTTCCATTGCCTGCACACGTCAGGCGGTGCCCTACAGTACAGCCCCTCAAAGGCCTGCAGGCTATTCCTGGCCTGCTGTATCCTGCACAACATGGCCACTAACTGTAGGATAGCCGTTGAGGTTGAGGAGGGGGACAGCAGTGGGGGTGAAGAGGACGCCAGTCCAGCTGATGTTGGGCAGCCATCCCTTGGGCGAAGGGACCCCCGGCTGTCCCAGATGGCCCAGCAGCACTGGGACACCATTGCAGAGGAGCACTTTGGACAACACAGGTAGGTCAACAGGGCCACGTGCAACCACCAAGGGCAAGGGCACAGCCCACAGACAGGCAGGGGTGGACACTGGGGAAGATGGCGTCAGGGGCATGGGAATGGGCGGGGGACCGCACACAAAGGCAGGAATGAGCAGAGCTGCACACAGCATGCACACACATGCACACACACCACAACCCGTGCCCACAGGGCAACAGGCACGCCCACCCCAACAGGCACCCCCACACCCACACAGGACCCCAAACTACCATGCTCAGTGGCTGGCACTGTGCATGCCTCAGATGTGAGCACCATTGCACAGTGGCAGACAGTGCTGTGCAGGCATCATCATGCACACGCCACAGTGGCCAGCAGCCGGGAGGGTGTGCACAGGGACCATGTGTGTGCAGGGCTGGGCAACTCACTCATGCAATGCACAAAGAACTCCACAGTGCACACAGAGCAGCGGCAGACAGTGGCCATGGAGGGGGACGGGTCAGTCATGCAGCACAGTACCATGGCCACCATGGATGCGTGGACAGCCCCGCTGAGACCTGCCAGCCATGCCAGGCTGACCAGTGGCCTCATGGGGTGGCACTGAAGGGCCCCAAGGGGTGATGCTGTGTGAATGCGACTGAGTCCGTGCAGGGGTCTGCAGGCCACCAAATATGCCCACACCAGGCGTGCTAGGTATGCTCACAGCCGAACCCGGCGTTGACATAGCAGGGGTCACACAAAGCCAAAATTGGGGGGTAGATATAGCACTCTGCGGGGTGTGCGGTGGCTGGGCACCCATCCGGTTGGCTAGTGTAGCCATGACAGTTGCCATTGCAGTGGTCTGCCTGTCAATGGCAGCGGTCACATCTGCCCACTGCTGAGCCAACTCTGCCAGGAGTAGGGCATGGTCCCTGCTTCGCCGCTCCTCTGCCTGGCACAGAGCCGCACAGAGTGCATCCACCACCGCCATGAGCCGCATCTGCTGATTCACTGAGGCCTGGAGAAGATGGCTGTGGTCTTACAAGGGGTCATCTGTATGTCCAGCATGCTGTTCCCCGTGGTGTTCCTGGCCCTGCTGCACTACGCCCCTCGACGGTGGGCGCCACACAGCGCCACCATCCTGGGGTATGTCCACCCACGGTGCACTGCCACCGCCTCCTGCCTCTGTCCCCACGTCGACACTGGCCAGCTGCTGCTGCTGCCCCTCTAGCTGCCGATCACCAGGCACCACTGGCGCGACCAAAGTGGCAACAACAGCCCCACCACCCTGGCCACACGCCAGTGCGGCCCCACTGGAGCCTGCAGACGCAGCCTGGGAATGGGCTGTTGTGCAGGCAGCCATGCCAGCACTACCCATGGAACCGCCTGGGCGGATGCCATCCGTGGGACCATCCTGTGTCCCACATACATCACTGTCCGGGACGTGCGTCATGTCATCATCAGTGCTGAAGCCAGCCCCGATCCGTGTCTCAGCACGCTGGACACCGAGGGTAGTGTCACACTGGGACACAGCCAGGGTAATGTCCGCACCCGCACCACTGGCATCAGTCTGGACAGACGTGCAGTGCTGCAGATGGTCGGTCCCTCGGACACCTGTGGAGGTGGATGGATGCTCCACCGTGTCCCTGGCCTCCCCCTCAGTGGACACACCCACCACTGCTGCCCCGAGCAGATGCTCAGGAGCTGTAAAGGAACACAGTACCGTTAGTGGTTCCGCCTGGCCCTGGGGCCTGCCCCCCCTTCCTCCCACATACTGCCAGCACTGGACCTACCATGTAGTGATGGGCTGCTGCCCATCTGGAAGCCACTACCAGGAACACCCTCAACGGCACTACACCGCATGCTGCCGGCCACCTGTTCCTCCCGTGGTGTCAGGTGGGGTACGTCCTGCTGGCCCCCACTGGTGGCAGTATGTGTCACCCTGATGGTGGCCACCTTATCTTTTATCCGCCTGCTGTCCATGCCAACCTTTTTCTTGCACTCTTGCACAGACCACTGGTGGCTGCCCTGCTGGTTGATGGCACGTGCCACCTCACCCCACACCGCCACACAGGCCTGTGGTGTTTCCCTCTGTCCACTGAGCAGCAGCTCCCTGTTGAGGTAGGCCTTGAACAGGGCATCAGATTCTGCCCTGGTAAAGTTGGGCCTCCTCTTTCACACCCTTCCCTGCTTCTCTTCATCCTCTCTCTCGGTCATGCTCATGCCTGGGGGATGGACAGGTGTTACCTTGGACTGTACAATCCCATACAGCCCTCCCAGACCACTGTCCCCATGTCCCAACAGCGTGCCACCTACCTCAAAGGACTGCAATAACAATCCATGGCCCATGCATTCTCAGGTCACATTTTTATAGCTCAATGCATGCCAATGAGGGCAGGCGCAACTGTAATGGGATGCAAATGCAGTGGATGTGCTGTGGAATGGCTCATGAGCTGATTTGCATAACCTGGCTGAATATCGCACTGTTGTATGCGCAATAGTTGTTGAAGCATCTCAGGCTGTGGCGCAGCACGTGTCGCACATTGACAGCACCACGCATGCCTAACAGTGCTGACGCCGATGCTAGCGGTGCTGCTGATGCGCTGTGCATGGGAGGCAGCACAGGGCACAGCCACTACTGTGCCTGTGGTGCCCGTGCGCTATATGCCCAGAGGGGCACTCGTGCCATGGTGCACCGTGGGTGCCATGGTGCTACAGCATGGTAGGCCACTGCATGGTGACACACACATGCACCCTACCGTGCTACACGCAGGGCTTCCCAATAGCACTATGGTGCTCCGTGCGTGGACAGACCCTTGACCCTGCGGCTGACCTTTGCCCTCTAGGCGCCATGCGTTCGTATGGCTGCCCCCCTTGCACAGTATGGTGTGAGCATGATTGCGGCTGGCAGCTCAGTACCACACTGCCTCCGCATGTGGGGCTCATGCGCTACAGGGCACCATTTTGTGCTCTCCAGTGACAGCACCATGCCGTGCACCAGAGCACCAGTGTGGACAGCGGTGGAACTGGCTAACCTGGTGGGACTTGCGGAGCCTCATGCAGGTACCCTTTTTGGCCAGGTACCCCTCCTGAGGCCACGGACAGCGGTGTGGCATGAGGTGGCACAGGGCCTTGAGGAGGCCACAGGGAGCAGCAGGACTGCTGAGCAGTGTCGCCACCGCTATGGGGACTTCCAGCGGTGTGACCCTGACCGCCTAGGGTGACTGCAGGCGCGTGCCTGTTGGGGTACCTTGCTACGGCCAGGTAGGTGCTCCTTCACAACACTAGTAATATCCATCTGTCCTGGTATCACGGTAGTCGACAGGCCATGCCACTGGGGAAGGGGCCCATACCTGTGTTGCCGGTGTTGGGAGTGCTACCTGTACACCCTGCGCCACTGCGTCATGGCTGGGCTGTGCAGGCATGCACACAGCAAGGGTGGGCTATGGTTCTGATGTGTATTGATGGGACTGTCTCTCCATGTTTGCACTCTAGGCCTGGAAGATCACCATAGGGCCCGGTTGGCCCAGGAGCAAGGACGGCAAGTTGGCGATGGAGGCGTGGCCATGCAGGCAGGGCACAGTGGTGGTGTCAGGGGTCAGCAATGCCCTGCTGAGCGGGATGCAGTTGAATGCCGTGTTTCCCCTTACATCTGTGCATGGTGGGTTGCAGAAGTGCTGGTGGAGCATGGCCCCTACTGCTGTGCACATCCCATGGTGCCCTCCACACCATCCTGTGGGTCTGCACATGACGTGTGGGTGGCTGTGACAGGTGGGCTGTGTGTGCACTGGGCACCTGGCTGTGTCACTGCCATCACACTGCATAGACATGATGCTGAATGGCCACAATGGTGCTGTGCAGTGCATGGGTAATGGGGGTGTGCAGCAGTTTGCATGGCTTTGGGTGCCCAGGTAGGCGGGTCATGTGGGCTCACCCACTGTGGGTGGTCACATGACATCCCAGGGGTGCAGGCCACAGCTGTACACCATGCACATTGGGTGGGCTGCGGTGGTCTGGCCAGTCACACGAACTGATTCTTCTCCCTTGTCCTAGGTGGACAACGCTGGACGACCCTGGAGCGTCACATACAGGAAATCCTGCAGGTCACCTGGGCCACGGTGGAGCTGCTGCAGGGGATGGAGAGGGGTGAACGGCGGTGGCACAGAAGGCGCCACAGGGAGCGCAGGGATGAGAGGGGCCGCCAGTAGGGCCCGCAGCACCTGGACTGTTCCTTTCCCTCCCTGGACTGTACCTCACACCCCTTTGTCCCCCTCCTTGCTATTCCCTTTGCCCTACCCTCCCTCCCTCCCCAAGTTGTAGCCTTGGACTTCCCTTCCCCCACTTTGTACGTAGCATTGTAAATAGTTCCTGTTATTTATGTTACCTGTTACAATATACATGCTTTTCATACTATGACTGTGTTGGTCTCTGATTTGCAGCAGGCGTCTGGTGCATTGCTGCAGTGGTGTGCATGGTGACTGAGGGGTAGTGCTGGCCTGGCCGTGGGTGTGTCTGCCAGGGATCCTCCACTGGTGTGGTTGGGGGCCATGGTCACTGTCTGGGGTATGTGTGGTGTGCCCTGTGCACTGTTTGCCTGTGTGCAGCAGGCTTTGGTGCATGTGCTATGTCCCAGCCGCCCCCTGGCAGTGTGTGCCGGGCCTGTGCGGCTGTGCCCCTTACATGTCTGTGGTATGCACGGTCATGCCGACCCCACCACCGCATGCATGGCTGCTGACGTGACATTGGTGATAGTCCATACCAGCCACCCTCCAGGCACGGCGCCCTGGCAGCTGGCGTCCTGACTCCCGGTCTATTGCATGTCTGCCTCTGGTGACACTGTGGGCGGTGCTGTTGTTGCCCCCCTCCATGCAGTCTATGGTGTCTGGGGCGGTGCCTGTGGTCTGGTGACTGTCACATGGGGTTCTGCTGCATGCAGGCGGCGGCCTGGTTTGTGGTGTGCACACCACATGGCTGGCTCACCAGCGCCATGGTGGTGTGCAGGCCATGGGTACATGGCACCATTGGACTCATGACAGCAGCATCTGTTGCCCTGCTATGTGTGGCTGTTTGACGGGGTACCCTTGGGACTGGGGAGGGGGGAGTTTGTTTGTGCCCTGTGTTGCCTCCTGGGTGGTGCATGCCTCCATGCGCCACAGTAGGCTGCTGTGCTGTCTGGTGGGACCAGTGCTGGGACAGGGTGTGTGCATGGGTGGGTGTGCGGGGTGCCATCCTGCTGGTGGTGGCGTCCGGGGCAGGTCTTGTCACTTGCGGGGTCCCTCGGGTACTGATGCCAGGTCGACCTCCTTGCTATGCCACTGTGGGGGCCATGTAGGGGGCCATTGTTTATGCTGTGGTGGCATCAGTGACTGGTGTCACCTGCTGCAGGGAGGGTCACGGTGGGACTGTCATGCATGGTGCCATGGGGCACCAGGTTGCATTGTCATGGTGGTGGTGGTGGCATACCTTCAGTGCCATGCACTGTTTGGTCATGCTTCTGGGCTGGGTGTCTCAGGATCGCTGTACAGGGGGTGGTCAGCATTGGTGTGGTGCTGTGGCATGGGAAGATCCTGGCCCTCCTTGTGTTGCGGTCACTGTTTGCCGGGGGGACAGTGCTGGGGCACCTTGCCCTGCAGGTGTGGACTGCTGGCCCGCGTCTGCTGTTGGATCGGTGCTGGGGTACATGGGCTGGTGGTCTGTTCAGCTCAACTCTGGTTGTGCTGCTCATGGGGTCCTTGCCCTGGTGGGGGGGGTGTTGGTCTGTCTGGCCAACTGCATGCTCCTCCACGCATGTCACATCCATGGCTAGTGCACTTCTGCTTCCTGTCTTTGTCCCTGCACATCCCTAGGTGTGCTACTGCGCATTGACCCTGCTCCACTGCACATCCCTAGTTGCGCCATGGCGCATCGGGCACGATATTCAGCTGCGTTGCGCAGGTGCACCTTGGTCTGAGCTTGGTTTGAATATCGCACCCGTTGCACAATGGTGCACTGCTCTTGCGCCTACTCCCACTATTGCGCATCTTTTTGGCGCAGTCTGAATATCCCACCCCATGTATTTTGATACTTCAGGAAACATGGGAGTTTAATTATTTGCAATAACATGTTTTGCTTTGAAAAATAATGAATTGGGGATCACTGTGAAATCTCTTCTTAAGCAGCTAAATTTATAACCCATTTGGGATTTTGTTTTTAAATTCATTTCATCTTCAATAATTTGATGAAAGGAAGGGTAGCGCTGGGCAAGCCTCTGGTGGACAACCAAGTCAGATCTAATGGTATCCGACATTTAGTTTTGTGAGCAATTTCTTTTGCTTCAAAACCTAATCAGGAGTCTTTAGATATATTTGAAACACAAAAACCCAAAACTTGTTCTTCTGTCAAATATTAGCACATCATTTGTGTCTAAATAAATGGCAAAAATCTTAATTATTTGCTGTCTTTGAGAGAACACTACAGTAGGCATGGCATTTACACTTTTAAGCAGTTTTAAAATACAGTAGACTGAAATAAAAAGCTAAGAGGGCAAGAACCATTTTAATCTATATAGTAAAAATATCTCAAGATTTAGTTGCAAAAAAAATATATGTTCTTGCACACACAACCATCGTTCATCATTATGTACCAAATTAAATGATAAAGAACATGTTCCCTTTATGGTTGTGATTTTGTGTTCCTGGGAAACTGGATCCTTGTTGCTCTTTTGTCTCTTTTTCTAAAATGGAATAACGTAGTTATAATTTGAAACTATGTACCGGATGTTATAAATACTGTATATACTGTATATGTTGTTATCTGAGCCAGTTTATGATATGCAAGTCTGTATTCAAAATTCTGCAAGGTAGTAACATTAGTTACCATCTTTGCAGAGTAAAACATGATTTCTGAAAGAATTTGATATTTTAGGTTTAAAAAATAGATTCACATCTAAAAACATTTAGAACACTTGGAGTGAACTTACCAATGAGGCAGTTTGCAAGAACTGCAGCATGTAGAATCTAAGATTCATCTTAGGAAATTTTTTTCATACTGGCA
The DNA here is from genome assembly GCA_016271365.2 of Neoceratodus forsteri. Lineage (NCBI taxonomy): Eukaryota > Metazoa > Chordata > Ceratodontiformes > Ceratodontidae > Neoceratodus > Neoceratodus forsteri. The sequence continues at coordinate 1,470,294,437 of CM057450.1, read as the reverse complement.
TGTAGTACTGTGGGTACATTTTTTAAAATGTTTGCATCACAGTCATTTTCCAAATCTCATATAATCACACCAGCTACATTAGAACCCTTGCCTTGTTCAACATCTTTCTTCAGTGTGTAATGTGTAAAGAGAAAATGCAACCTTGTCTAACTTTTGTCTTCACCTCAAACCATGGTGATATCTCACCTCTGATTCTTAGGCATGCATGTGCTATTTTATACAAGCTGTCAATTATTTGTAATGCATACTTAAAAGCCATAATTCTCATAATGTGCCATTACCCATCGTTTGCCAAATCCCATCTCTACTATCCCTAAATCGGCTGCTAAAGCCCACCTCCCGCCCTGTATGTTCCTGTCACACACCCCTGTAACCCTCCCTCTTCTCCCTCCTCTGATCCCACTTCTCCCCCTCTCTGCTAACCCTATGCCCCCCTCTATATACCCTCACACTCCCACTCCCCACACTTTTTTCCTCTCGAATGAGGACTCATCTCATCTGAAGTAAATCTGCCTTGATTCCCCACTGCACACCTTTATCAAAAACAAAACAAAACATAAATGACACTATATACAACAGTGTTGCCATATACCTCAATGGATTTCTACCGCTGTTTTGCGCTAGCCACTGTATTGTACTTGAAACTGTTGATATTGCACTTCATTTGTTTGTAACTGCCTGCTTGTTTTTATCCCCTTTCCCCTTTCCCTGGTTCACACCTGGAAACAAGCCTTGGCTCAGTGTGCCTTTCCTGGTCACCAAACTTTTAAATGAATGAATGAATGGGATCAATCAGTCAGTAACCCCTGGATCCATGCTTACTTTATGTCCAAAAACAGATGGGCAGGTCTTTTATACATTCATTGTCATTCCCCTCAAGCTGATGGTTGTTGCCTTCTCTCACTTTCTAAATGCACCTGTTTTCCCTCCTAACCCTTTCAGGATTCTCATCATTCAGTTTAGAATTCACTGCATTACTCTTCCTGACCATCTAGCACATTCCTTTCCCATACTACTAGTGTCTTCATGGTACATTATCCACTCCTAGGGCTTTTCTAGTCTTAATTTGACTCACTGCTTTCTAGGCTTTGTCAAGGTGACAGCCATCTCTATCCCTACTGGTACGTCTAGTCTCAGTTACCTGTGCTTCTCCTGTAAAGCAGTTTGGCCCAGTGGTTAATAGGGCACGGCTGTGTGCCTGGAGACCAAGATTAGAATCCCATACGCACCACTAGCTCCCTGTGTGATCCCAAGCAAGTCACTCAATTAACCCCTCTCTAATCTATCTCTGCCTGTGTTGTTCGAGTCTCCCTGTGCACCTACAGTACAATGGAAGTAATGTTCTTCTGCCTCCCTCTCCTGGATCATAGCTGCACCCTGTGGAGTCAGTGTAGAGTTTAATGGTGACAAGCAGTATTTTAAGAACTATATCAGAGCCAGGTTAGTGAAGGTGTGCAGCCGTAAGAGCCTTAAGTGAGGGCTGGTATCTTGGGAAGCCTAGAATGCGTGTTTCCTGGGTTGTTATCACTGTGATACAAGACACTCAGTGCCCCCTAGTCATCTGGTACCCTGGCTGTAAAAATGACCCTTGGTGGAGTCAAAGGGGAAAAGACTGAATCAGCCTAAATACATTTACTGAAACAGTTCTGTGAGAGAGCAAGTTAAAGCCCAGATAGTGAGAGTATCCAACCAGGTGCAGTGGGAGAGCCCTGTGTAAATTTAACACTATTAGTAGTTTATGCCAGGAATCAACATATTATGTGAATAGCAAGTTAAAGGGGACCTGTCGGCTCCCCAGGTACAAAGAAGTGGGACCTATAGGTCCAGATTAGCAAAAACATGCACTGTTAGAATGTTTTTAACGACTTATGAGCTGGAATCAGTATTTTTATCTGGTTGATCCTGTGTGCCCCCACTGGCCAATATTTTCCCAGAGTCCTCTGAGGCCAGCCCTCTGATTACATGACTGACAGGCTAAGCCACAAGGGATACCTGTGTGCCAGTATATATCACAGGAAAAATTAACATCAGTGTATGTTTGTGCTTCTAATGCAGGCAATGATCGACTGAGGAAAATGCATTCCTTGGTCAATTCATATTGACATTGGGTCCTATGCACGCATGGGCATGAAATGCGTGGAACTACATTTCCACGTGGCGTGCAGCTGCACAGCACAGTGGGTCAGAGGAAGATGCAGCATACACAAAGCGATATGTGCCACGCACAGAGGCAGGGGGTGGAGCCACAAACAGCATGGAGTGGAAGGCGTAGGAGTAAGAGGACAGCCCAAGCAATGCAACCCTGCCTCTTGACCCCTCCATATAAGGGCAAGAGTGCTGCCCACCGTGCAGATGCAGAAGTGAATGCAGGATGCTGGAGAGAGACATGCAGGATGGTGAAAAGCAACACCCCCCCACCGGAAAGTGGTGCTCACAGCAATGCACCGTGTGAAGCACAGCATGAGGTGGCAGGACCAGCAGCTGTCAGAGGCCACTGTAGAACCGGACATTTCAGGTCCTCGAATTTCATGGGGCCACAGGTAGTTGTGATGGTCAGTGAGATCAGTGCCAACCATGCAAGGCTGTTCGGTGCCCTGGCACTGTCCACCCCCATGGAGGTGAAGGCATGGATCTGGCTGGAGGTGCAGGCTGCTGCGAATGCTGCAGAACCAGATGCCTGGACCCTGTCAACATAAAACATAAATGGCATGACCTACGCATCACTGTGAAATGGAAGGTTGTGGAGAGAACACAGGCATGGTGGGCCACAGGCAGAGGGTCACCCGGGATCGACATCCAGCTGATGCCCATAGAGAGGATGGTGTTGGACACCCTCACTGCCATGAGTATACATGGTGAGCCAGAGGGAGTGGACACACTGGCCAGTAAGTAATGCACACAGAAACAGCATGACCAGCAGCGCCAAGGTTGCATGCATGATGGCTAATTGCCTTACGTTGTGCCAAGAGCATGCCAGGGGTGGTGGATATGGTGCCGGCCCGCCACAGGTGTGTCCGCCCTGGAAAGCTGCAGGCACCCATCAAGGACAGATGACAGACAATGGCTCCACGGGTGAGTACTCTCCATCACATGACCATGACAGTTGCATGGCAGAAGGTGTTGGTCGGTAATCACCCTCTCTTGGCCCATCATCCACAGGCCCTGGACAGGCAGTGGGCAACTGGCAAGACCCAGCTGAGGACACCACCCTAGGTGTGGAGAGCAGTGATGTAGACACCACGATGGAGCTGGCCAAAGATGACACATCAGAGGACATCTGCAGCGGCAGGCACAGTGGGCAGGCACCCATGCCCTCGCAACAGCCACCAACATGCACCAACACAGCAGCCTGTGGCAGTAGTGCGCCACGACCTGTAGTGGGTGTGCAGCCAGTCATGAGAGGTGGACACGATAGTGTGGACAAGGGCCCATCGAGAAGACTGATGGGATGTGTGGGGCCTTGACGGGGCATGGTCCTACTGGACCCACAATACAGGGAGCTGCGGCTGCTGGAGCCAGACCACCTAAAGGCACAGAGCTGCAATACTGAGGCCATAACAAAGCAGACAGGCATTGTCCATGACATGGGCCCTGACATTGTATGAATGGCATGGGCGCTGTAATGCACGGTCAACATCCTAAGTGGCTGGGGCAGACCGCCATGGCGAGTGGGTGGTGCAGCAACTGTAGGGCAGGACACAGTGGCTGTCGGTAGGGCCACCACTGGAACACAGTGCCGATGGGACACCATGGCAGACAGTGATGTGCAGCCACCTGAGGTGCAGGAGGATGACAGCTTGCACCACATAGGGTACAGCATGGAGGCAACAACAAGTGGTGAAAGTGACGGCATGGCCACCATGGAGAGCCAGTCCAGGGGCACAGGCACTGCTGACATGGAATCAGAAGGTGTCCCCGATAGCGTGGTTTCGGAGCTGTTGGGCACACAGCAGGCACCACCCCCTGGGGGCTGGGGCGGCAGGGCCCTCGGACTGACCCGCCACCAGGAGACAAGGTCAATGGCATGTGATCAGGTGGCACTGTACTTGCCGCATTGGCCATGAGGAACAGCTGCCAGTGCAGACCAGCATGGGCACTGCAGCATCACGATGCGGCAGGTGTGACACTCAGGTATTGTCTTACGTCAACACACACACACACACACACACACACACACACACACATGTGCACGTTCACCCACACACATGCACAGACACACACATGCACAGACATGGTGGTGGGAATGGACATGCACTGTGTGTTGCGCTGTGGTGTCCACAGTGTCTGCAAGGGCCGCACATGGATGACGGTGTAAGTGGTGGGGTGGGGGGACCACTGTGTGGCTGGCTACCATGCCATGGTACAAGGGCTTACAACAGAGGCAATTGTGCCCTGTAACCAAATGCCAGCCATGGCCATCCCTGACTGCTCCCAACAGCACAGCTGCACTGGAGGTGACATACACCATCAGGTGATATCATCATCGGATGCATGAGGCCAGATGCAACGCAGCTCTGTGAGGGATGCCAACACTGATGCCACCCGATGGTGCATGCATCATCTCCACTGGACGATGCAGATGTCGAAAAGGGTGTTAGTGGTGACAACCAACGGAAGGTCTTGTTCACCGCCACTGTCTGTGCTGCGTGGCTGGCTGCTGTTTCCTGTCCAAGCACCTGGTCATCATGCTGCTGGGCATGTGGCATGTCTGGAGGTTGATAGTCCAGAACTGGCAGCCAGTGGTGGATGGCCATGTTGTGTAGCATGATGAGATGGTGAATACACACGGCAGGCACGCTGTGGAACCAGCATGATGGTCCCCCTGTGTGGTCAAGGCAGCGGAACTGCATCTGCAGCATACTAGTGCTCCACTCCACAATGGACCGTGTCCGATGGTGTGCAGTGTTGTACACCTCTTCAGCCACAGTTGCAGGTGCCAGGATGGGTGTCATTGGGTATGGCTGCAGTGGATATCCGCTGTCACCTGTGGGATGAGATACATGTCAGGATGGCAATGTAGGGTGACACGCACATGGCTACAGACACACAGACATGTGTACAGCACACCGACCCAAGAGCCATCCATCCACATGACCTGTCCGAAGCACCACTCCAACCCCAGAGGCATCTAATATGTAAGCATCATGGCACAACCTGGGGAACCTGGCACACATGTCTGTGAATAGTCCGTCTGCATTGCATACCACCTGACAGTTCATGCTATGGAAGTCCTTGTGGTTGCAAAATGCCTCCTCAGACATGGATGGTGTCAGGATGGCAATGTGTGTGCCATCGACCATGCCAATGATGTTGGGCATCCTGTGCATGCCATAGAATGCCTGCTTGGTGGCACGGACCTCTGTGTCAGACATTGGGAGGTGTATATGGTCACATTTGTGCACCAGCAGTGTGCTGGTAACCTGTGCAAGGGCCCGGGACACTGACGACTGGCTGACACCGATGGCGTCACCTGTCACGCATTAGAAGGACCCAGTGGTGTAGCACAACAGGGCGCACATTACCTTCATCTCCAAAGACATGGCCTTGGATTGGCATGTCCACAGAGTGACACGGTCGCGTACGAAGTCGCACAGTTGCAGCACCATGTGCCATGGCAGTCGGGAAGCGTTCTAGGCAGTGTGTGTCACGGAGCACACTACCATCCATGCGTGGTCTGCACATGCACTCCCATGGCTGTGGCCATCCACCCCTCACATTCCATGCATGCTGCAGATAGACATTCATTAGCAGACCTGGACACATTCTGTTGTCATGCAGTCAACAGTGTGTACATGGTACAGCTCCCGAATATGGAGTCACTGCTTAAATAAGGTGCACCGTGTAACTGGTGTGCACCTGTGCATGACCTCCCTCTGGTCAGCACATGCACTGTGTGTGGCACATGGCCGTGAGCCGCCATGGCTGCCACTTGCAGACCTGTCAAGCATGCCATGCATGTGCATGCCACACAGCCCAGCCATGCTATGTGGTGGTGTATGGGGCACAGAAATGCATGCAGACATGGCCACCATCTGCTGCTGTATTAGTGTCCTTTGCGAACCTGCATCTATGTCCTCCAATGCCATGTGGCAGCATCTGATGCACAAACATCACGGTTGCACTATCACCACACATGCACCCATGGACTTTGCAGCACACAGGGATGCAGTACTGTAGCCCTAGCATCTTCCTGGCTGAGGGTGCGTAGGTGCAGTTGGACTGTGACTGCCAGCATGAGTGTCCACCACGGTGGCACGCCCGGCGACCACTATGCGACTGCATGCTGCCTGTCCACTGACCATCTTTTGCCTAGTGCACAACACACACACACACACACACACACACACACACACACACACACCCTGTGGGAATGGTGTTGCACACTGCCAGTCCTGACTGCAAGACCCTGCAGCGCACACAGGACATGCACATACATGCGTGCAGTCCATCATGCTGGTGTGACAGGGTGATGTGTTCCACTGATCCTGTGCCACTGTGTGGGAGGGGCTCACTGCATGTGTCACGACATGCCTTGGTGGACGGCACATGTGTGCTTGCGTGCCGCATGTACTGCATACATGGTTGGGTATAAATGCGTGCAGCCAGTGCAATGGATGAGGAGGGGCAGGATGAAATGCTTCCCGAGAATGCTCTGGTGGGTCACTGAGGGAGAACTCAGTGACAGCGTTGGGTACGGCACTCTGTGGGCCACACGGAGGATTGACCTGGTGAATATCATGGCCATGCCACACCATGCAGTTCATGGCTGTTCTATTGCCATTACCATGACTGCCTGTTTACTAACTGCTGCATTCATCTTGTGTCTCCCTGCCCTACCCCACACAGGATGAATCGGGCTTGCCGAGATGCCACAGCCAGATGGGGCTGAGGTCATGGTGTTGCACCCATGAGGCCTGTATAGACACCGCTGGCAGCACATGATGCTGAAGTATCTCTGGCATACCTCTAGAGATGGCCATCCATACTATGAAGGGCAGCATGGGGTGGAGAGCCCTGGTCCCTGTGGTGGGTCACCGTTCCATCGTGGGTAAGTGTAGCATGCCTGCACAGCTCCCGGGGACCGCTGTCCCCATGTTGGGGGGTGACCATTGCCTATGTACTTATTGTGCCCTTCTCTCCACAGAGCTACAGGGGACTTGTGTGGTGGATGCTGCTGTGGAGGGAGGAGTGGCCATGAGAGACAGACGAGGAGCTGAGCATGGATGAAGAGCCATGGCCATGGCAGAAGTGCCAATGCACAGAGGGGCCTGTGATCGCAGAGAGGATGGCTGCAGAACAGCTAGGGGCCATCGCCCGCTGGTGCTGTTACATGACAGGACTGTGACAATAGGGGTGGCCTGCACTGTGTTGTTGGGTGTGGGGGTCAGGTTGGGTCTGTGTTCTGCATTAAGGACTATTGTTTGTACTGTTGGTACTGTTTGGGCTGTGGCAGGGGGGTTGTGTGTGGGTGGGGGTGTAGGCCTGTAGTGGCTATCCTGTGTCATCCTGTGTAACTTTCCTTTTGATTGTACATTTTGCATTTGTCAGCAGTAAACACTTCTCAGTACAACATGGCCTGTTCATTGTCCCATGTGAGTGTGTGTGTGTGTGGCTCTGATGGCCGGGTGTGCTATACGCATGACCGGTGGGGGGGCACGCACCCTGGTCAATGCCTGCATACAACATGCGGCATGGGGAGGCCCATGGGGGGGTATGCATGGTCCAGCCCTGCATGTTGCTTGTATACTGGGATGGGGGAGGGCATGGCAAGGCTGGCAGCACATCTGCACAGCATTGGGGGAAGGACAGTCACGGCCAGTGTACCTGTTGTGACATGGGGTGGTCATGCCATGGCTAGCCATTCAGGAGGGTCGGAGGAGTCCACGGTCAGGCACATCCCGCAGGCTGTTGAGTGGATGGGTGGGACCACTGTGCATGGGGTGGCCTGTACAATCACCGGCGTGTTTTGTGGTGTCTGTGTGCACTATCCCTGACTGTCATGCCATGGGTGCATGGCACGGTTCCACCACTGGGACACACTGCCGGCATGCTGTGGGTCACGCAATGGGTGTCTGCGCCCTTGCGTACTGGGGCCGTGTGGCTTCACCTGCCTGACTGTGGGGTTAGTTGTGTGCATGAGGGGTGGGTGGGTGGGAGTGTGCAGGTTGGCATGCTAGTGCTCGCCCTGCCTGTGGCCTGGGCTCTGCATCTCTGCTGTCACTTCTGGCATATGCACAGGTTTACAGCTGCCCTGTGGCACATGTATTTGTATGCACCGTGTGCCACACGTATGCATGCCCCACGCACATTCGTGCATGCACTCAGCATTCTGCTATGCATCATTTATATGGTCACGCCCCTGCATATTTGGCATGCTGGTGGGATGCGTGCCTGCGCAATCATGCCTTACACGGACCCTTGTGCACATGTCATGCATGCGGCATTGCATGCAGCATGTGTGTATGTTCCCCTGCTGCCTATGCACACGTCCTATGCACCTTGTGCTGGCTTCATGCATAGGGCCCATTAGAAGCACAGACATGCGCTGTATGTATGCTAATCTTTCCAGTGAAATGTACTGGCACATAACAGTCCCCCATGGCTTAGCCCATCGGTCACGTCCTCAGAGGGCTGGCCATGGGGGACTCTGAGAAAATAGTGGCTGGTGGTGGTGGGGGGGGCACTGGATCAATCAGATAAAAATACTGATTCCAGCTATCTAAGTTGTTAAAAAACTTTAACAGTGTGCCTTTTTGCTAATCAGGACCTATAGGTCACACTTCTTTGCTGCTGGAGAACTGACAGTTCCCCTTAAATGTAACCTGAATTCTGACATCAGAACCTAATGGGACCTAAAGTACAAAGTAAAATGTGTTATTACTTTGGGGAATGTGGCCAGGTTAGTAAAGAGTATGAAGAGTAACAGCCAAAAAGTGGAATGTGAAATGTTTGTGCAACAGATAATGATATGGCCATGGGTGGAACATCAGTAAACCTATGGTTGGACTCCCAAAATAAGTACGGACATACTTCTATTTAAGCACAAAGGTTTTTTTTTATCCCTTTACTCTTTTTCTCCCCCTGCTGGGGCAGGCTGCTCCTTTCACCGACCCCATCACCCGGCGTACCAGGGACTTGATCCCAGTCTTCCCCCTTGGCTTGAACCTGTGGCAGGGGTCGGTGGCTCCCACCTTCTGATGGAATGGTTCTGGTTTCTGGGAGACGATCCTGTAGCCTGGGTGTGGAGCCTGAAAGAGATCAGTTTCATCCTACCCTGCCCCTGGCCATTTCCACCTGCTTTTCCTTGAATGGAGGAGTGGACGTGCAATGCCATCCAGATGAGCCTATGCACACTTCCGTGCGGGTCATCAGCATGGCAGCGGGTGAGGCTTGGTGCCTCAGCCCTCCAGACCACAGGGCCGGCAAGCACAAAGGTAGTTAATTAACCCAGTTGATTTGCAGCCCTGCAGCCACCTGAAGATACCAGCTTTATTGGGAGATTACAGTGTATCTGGGAGGTCAAGGTGAGTCATTTAGTGTTTGCTTCCATCCCTGAAACAATCTGTTCCATTAACCACACCCTGTCTGGGGAGGGTGGTGTTACATAACATTCTTTGTAAGACATGTAACCCTTGGATACTCTTTCTGGTTTTTGTACAGTGGAGTCAGCCGGGATGCAGTACTATGTGATAGGCACATCATACTTTTCTGCATGACAACTAAGAGTAATTGCCTTTTGATTATATTGTATTCCTGAGTATTTTGCAGCACATCACTGACAAAGACTGTAATAAGAGCACTGCATTCTGGCTGACTCCACTGTATCTTTTGGAGACTGCTTCACCACCTAAAGCGTTAATCAGTGGATTCCGCTTGGATATGTTGTTCTGAAACATGGGCACCAGTACCAGGAAGACGAGCCAGGCTGACTGTCTGTGCTGGGTATGGATTTTACAGTCAGTCGGTTGTTCATCATTTAATTAAGTTAGTCCAAGTCAATCAAGAGAGGGCTCCTTTAGAGTACTTGTTTTCTCACACAGAACTGCCTGGTACAAGCTCAAACTGACACAATGGTGGCCGTTTCTATAGAGGTTCCGACTTCCCCTTGCCAGGGGTTTTCAGGTGGTGAGTATGAGCCTGAGGTTTACAGAATATAAACTTACAATTCAAGGTATGCAAATGACAGTATGGCTTATGTACCTTGTGGAAGGATATGATTGTAACTGAGAAAGAATGGGATTCTGAATTACTCAGTGCCCAGTGCTAACTGTTGAGCTGAATTTGCATGGTATTGATATTCAGTGCCATGTGTTATAGTGTCATGCTGATTTGGGACTAACGTTGAGTATAAAGTGCCCAGCTTAAGGTATAGTTCTGACTTCATAAAATGTGCCCTGCTCAGCTGTAGTGTGAAACTATGACAATGTGCACAGCTTTGGAAGTACCCAAAGTGTTCATAAGTGCCGAGTAGCATGCAGAAACACCAGTGGGTTGCTACTTAATTAGTTCCTGCATGAAGAGTTTGAGTGGTTGGACAGAGAATTGAATGCATTTTACATCCATGTCAATCCCCACTGGAGCTGAGTATCTTGCCTGATGCATTTATTTGTAGGAGGCTAAAGCCTGGTACTGAATAGATATGTCACGTTGCTTGACTCTTTCCCTGTGTGGACATTACAGTTACTTTACTGAGATAGTGTATGATGGTTGACCCTCAGATCTCATGCATAATGTCCCACCTGTTATACAACAGGTATGAAAATAAATTTAACAAGATAAACTGCTATTTCTGTCAGCATAATAAAAATAAGTGAAATTGGTTTCAGAGCATGCTCAGATATTTATATTTACGTGAGATGCCATGTATTTTTTTTGACACTACATTGGTAGCCTAGGTTTGTAGCCCATTTCACATTTTGAAGTTTTTTCTTTTGTAACTTTTTACCATTTCTATCACAAAACCACCTAAATATCTGTTGTACAGTATAAGTCGAATGTGACTTAACTTATCATTCTTATCTTCATTTGAGGGTATTGGTCCATCGTTATCTCACTTGTGGCTTTGACACTCATGAGATAGTAACAAGTAAATACCCTCTCATGAAGATAAAAATGATATCTTTAATTAGCCAATGTCATATCTCCTATTTATTTACCTTAATGAACTCTGTCTGCTGGCCCCTCCCATGGTGGAGGGCCCCATAGTACCTGCATGGCTGGATCAGTTTCAAAATGGTGTCTGAATAGGAACTTGGGTACGAATTTTTATTTATTTATTTATTTTATTTTATTTAGATTTTGTTAACCAAGGTAAGCCCACTGAGACCAAGGTCCCTTTTCAGGGGTGACCCGGGGTTGAGAAAACCAACCACTTTACATTAGGTATGCACAAAGTAACACAGTATAAGAGTACATTCATAGTCAGGGGGTACAATAAGACAATTACAGTTTCATAACATAAGGGCTACGACATTAATTGGATTATTGCTTCTGGAGCAGTCAAGAGAGAGAGAGATTTTAGTCCTTTGTCATAGGGAGGGTATGTGGATAAGGGCAAGAACTAGCGGTTGCAGCCGCAGAGGCTCAACTCGATGAGGTATGCTTTAAGACCTGCTTTGAATGAGGATTGGGAGGGCATGTCTAGCAAGCTTGTGGGGGGCGAGTTCCAGAGGTGGGGGGCCGTGAACTGAAAGAAGCGTTTACCTTGGTTAGTCCGTATGCGAGGGATATTCAGAAGTCGACTAGTGGTGGACCGGAGGTTACAGAGGGAGACTTTGGGGGTGAGCAGATCACTCAGGTGAGGTGGGTGGCCAAGGGAGATGAGTTTATATGTGAGACAGGCAGAGGCATAGGTTAGTTTATGCTGTAGGGTTGGCCAGCGTAGGTCATTGAGGGCCTCGCAGTGATGCCTCCTAGGGGAGGAGTTAGTTCCAAAGCGGGCGATGCGGTGGTAAAGGGTAGTGAGTTTGTTTAGCTCTGCCTCCCTGAGTGACAGGAACAGGGGAGAGCCATATAACAGTGAGGGAATGAGGTTGTAGTTTGTAATGGCTCGTCGTGCTTCTCTGGAAAGGGCGTTGCCCAAACGGTATAAAAGGCCAAGCCTCTGGTGAATGGATCTAGTTAAGGCCTCAAAATGAGGTTTGTAGGCTAACTCCTGGTCAAGGAGTACCCCAAAGTACCTGAACTGATCAGCGACTTCAACAGGCCTACCAAGGGCTGATGAGAGTTGGAGCAACCCACTGCGGTCTTTGCCCAGCTGGCGGGTCCCAAAGAGGACTGCCTTTGTTTTTTCCTCATTAAGTTTTAGGCGATTGGTAGTGAACCAGAGTTCGAGTGTTGAGAGGCTGGCCTGAAGTTTGGCAGCGATAACCAAGGGTTGGGGGTCGCTGTAATAGATTACAGTGTCATCCGCATAGAGGATAAGGTTGCATGGTGAACAAGCTCCTTCAAGGTCATTTAGGAATAGCAAGAATAGTAGGGGGCCCAGGATGGAGCCCTGGGGTACACCGGAGGTCACGGGTCTGGGGTCAGAGTGTACTCCCCGCCAGCGGACGCTTTGGGATCGGTTTCTAAGGTAGCTAGAGATCCAGGAGAGTGTGAGCTGATCAAGGCCGAGGTACAGGAGTTTGGTAAGGAGACGCTCATGGTTGACCAAGTCAAAGGCCTTGGATAGGTCAATAAATAGAGCACCCGTTGGGGTGCTTAGGTCCATAATTGTGAGTATGTCTGATGTTAGCGGATGAGGGCAGTGTCGGGTGCGCGTGACCTTTCCGAAAGCCATGCTGTACTTTGAGAGGAGCAGGTGTTGTTCCAGGTAGGATTGTAGTTGGTCATAGACAAGTCTCCTCCTGAATTTTACCCAGGGGCAGAGAAGAGATAGGCCTGTAGTGTTCCACTCTGTCCTGAGTTCCTTTTTGTGGACTGGAACAATGGTCGCAACCTTCTATTTAGAGGGGACCGTCCCTTCTTGGAGGGATCTATTGATGAGCAGGGTGACAGGGTAGGTGATGGCTGGAGCTGTGACCCTCAGCAGCTGGGGCTCCAGGAGGTCATTGCCAGGAGAGGACTCGGGTTTTATTTTGTGCAGGAGGGGCAGTACTGAGTTGGGTTCAACTGGTTTCAGGTGGAATAAGGGGCAAGGCGGCACCCAGTCTGTGAGGGGAAGGGAGGGTGTCACCGGCACTGTTGGGAGGTGGCCGCTGGGATTTGCAAAGGATGCACTGAAGGCTTCCGCCACTTTAGAAGGGTCATTGGAGACTGAGTCCCCAACTTGGAGTGGGGCATCATGTTCCATTGAGGAGCCCTTAAGGAGAGCATTTATGTGGCCCCAGAATTTCTTTGGGTCTCTTAGGTGGCCAGTTTGGAGGTCCCTGAGGTATTTTTGATTTGGCCTGTTTAACATCTTTTTTACATTGGTTCCTCAGGCACCGGTACTTCTCCCAATCGAGTTTGCTTCCGGAGGATTTGTAGTGACCCCATGCCTTGTCCCGGAGACGCATGGTGTGTTTAAGTTTAGGGTTTAACCACTTGTGGCAGTTACCCAGTACTCTGAGTTTTTTCCAGGGGGCATGTTGGTTAGCGATTGAGAGGAAACAATTGGTGAAATAGTCTAGGGCCTCATCAATAGTGGGGAGGAGACAATGGGGCCCCAGTCTATCAGATCAGAGCAGAGATCAGCGGTACAAAGCGGCTGAAGTTCCTAGCTTCAATCACTCTGGGGGAAGACTTGGGGGGGGTTTATTGGACCAGGCACAGAAAATAGGGGAGTGGTTGCTTAGGGAGTCAGACATGATCCCAGCAGTCAGTATCCGATCAGGGTGGGAGGCCAGCGCCCAGTCAAGTAGGGAGTGGTTGCCCGATTTGGTGTTGAGCCAGGTGGGCAAGCTGATCAGTTGGGTAAGTGATACATCCATTATTAGGTTCCTGGATCTGGAGGTATTTGGGGAGAGCCAGTTTAGGTTGAAGTCCCCGAGGAGGATGGTCTCACCCCGGGGGAGATTGTGAATGGCACTTATGAGGGCTTCAAGGGAGGTGGTGGCAGTTTGAGGTGGGAGATAGACACACCCAATAATGAGAGGTTTGGTGCTACCAAGGAGAATCTTCACTAGTACTACCATTGGGCTGGTGGATTGAATGCAAATGTTTGAGACTTGTGTGCAATGCTGTTTCATGCCGTGAAGAATGACAAGTTGTGGTAATTTGCTTGAACTGGTTTTTACATTGCCAAGTGAAAGCCATGGTTCAGATGCTGTGCAGTTGCTATAAATGGTGGGAAATGTATAGTGCCAATAACTTTTTCATGGCATCACCCCAGCCTACTAAATGTCATGTCTGGAAAAAGGGAAGAGATGGTGGCCACCCGTCGGTAGTAGTGGATATAGATAAGGCATTTGATAGACTCAGCTGGGCATTTCTTCGAGCCACTTAGGCAAAATTTGGTTTGGGAAGAGATTCATGACACAGAATAAAACATTGTACCACACTCCATAGGCTAGAATCAGGTTAGATGGGACATTATCCAGGAATGTTGCAACATCCAAGGTTACCAAACATGGTGCTCTTTGTCCCCAGTGTTGTTCACTCTGAGTATGGAGCCTCTTGTCAAGCAAATCAGCATGGCAAATGAGGTGACTAGTACTGTACGCTGGAGGGGAAGAGTTCTGCATTTCCTTATGTATGAATGATACCTTACTGTATATAATACAGGTAACCCAGAACAATATTTTAAGCCCATGATGGACATTATGTCAGAATTCAGAACTCTATCCGGATTCAGGGTAAGTAGGAGTAAATTGGAATTGTTACCTCTTGGGGGGGAACCACTGTCACTGGAACTCAGGCAGCGAGTTCCACTTAAGTGGATAAAAGGGGGTATAAGGTATCTTGGAGTCCAAATTCCAACAGGGTTATATAGGGTATTCTATCAACAGTAGTAAGCTTTGGAATGGTGAAAGCAGACCTGCAAGATACTTACCACTCTCTTTGGAAAGGTGGACTCCATCTAAATGAATGTCCTGCTAAGATTTCTTTTTCTGTTTCCGATGCTGCCAGTGGGGTCCCGGGGAAAATGTGGGCAACTCTGCAGACATCAATTAATAAATTCCTATGTGACAGGAAGATGGCAAGTATAAATTGGGCAATTTCTTGCCACCCCAAAAACAACAGATATTTGGGAATGTCAGATTTTCAACAATATTGCACGTCTGTGCAATTGCAGGCCTTGGCCAAATGAACAAAAGAGGAGCGGGAAATGGACTGAAGGTCCACATAAAGCCTTTTAGATTCTGCATCAAAATCTTTAGTAGGGTAGTTTGTAATAAACTTATGGAACACCTAAGTCACTGTAAATTGTTGTCTGACCTACAAGCAGGCTTTCTTATGGGAGGTTCAACACTTCATCAATTCAGCTGGCGAGGGGTTGCTAGAGATTCCAAGAGTGGGTTTAAAATCTTCTGGGTCCCACCCGTGCATTTATGCATGCAGACCCTTCTCTCTGGAATTCTCTACCCCGCCAGTTATGTGAGTGTGCGACCATGGAGGGCTTTAAACGAGCCCTAAAAACCCATCTTTGGCACCAAGCATTTGGCGACTGATTGACAGATTGGCTGTATTTATCTTAATTTTAGAAGTTTGTTCAGATGTCTGTCGTATTAGCTAAGCTGCTGTAATGTGTGTAATATGTATATGTTTTTAAATTGTGTTCAGTGCCTTGGTTTTGGAAAGGCGCCATAAAAATAAAGTTTTATTATTATTATTTTATATTGTATCACTTGTTAGAAAAGTATGTACTTCTTCGATCACAAACAGTGTAGCTTGGATTCATACATCAAAGTAAGGCATTCAGTTCTCTTAATTGAAACATACTGAGGAAGAAACTCCTAGAGAGATTTTAGTTGATAGAGATTTGTTGCAAATTATTGAAGAATCCTATAGGGCAACTAGTACAGGGTAAGATATGATACGGGAGGGAACCTGAGTCACCAAATCTGAATTAACTCAGGTGTAAACAGGGTTGTGTTCTTGCACCCAGCCTCTATCTATCTATCTATCTATCTATCTATCTATCTATCTATCTATCTATCTATCTATCTATCTATCTATCTATCTATCTTATAATTTTGGCTTTAGATAGTAAGAACTTAGGATATTCTAAAACTGGTACTTATTCCTTCCCAGTCCTAGCATATGTCTGTCTGTCTATCTATAAATGAAATAATTTTGGCTTTCAATAATAAGAACTTTTATTACTGCCCAGTCCTAGTGTATGTGGACAGTTTGGTCCTTTTTGCTGTCACTCAGAAATCCCTTCAAAATCAACTAGATCTTTTGCATGAAAAGTGTAAAAAACATGAATGGATCATAAATCAAGATAAACGCAAGGTCATAGTTGTAAATAAAAGAAACCATTATAAAACTACAGGAAAATAGTATATTAACTGTAAAATGCTGGAAGTAGTACAACAGTACACATATTTGGGACTAACATTTAACAGCCATTTAAAATGGACCCATCAAATCCAAATGGTGTGTAGAAAGGTCAAACAGAAAAATGGAGGCATTCTCAAATTTAACAACAAGTTTAGTGGCAACACAATTGAAGCCCCACTGAAGATTAATGATGCTAAATCTGTTGCTCAGCCACTCTACAGCACTGAAATTTGTGCTTATGAGGTAGCTGATAAGTTAGAAAAAACAATGGACAGATATAAACGTTTACTAAAACTTCCTCCATCTATATCTGGTTACAGTGTAAGAGCTGACTTAGGACAGATGTCCCTGCAATTCTTGGCAAAATGGCATCAGCTACCCTTTTGCTTGTCAATGCAGAATCAGCAGGGTTTAGCATAATATTGTTTGAAAGAGAATGTTGACATATTCAGAAACAGAAAATGTCACTTACCCTAGATATTTTTTTTTTTTTTTTTGCCATAGAGGTGTTTATGTTGCAGTGAGCCAGACCAAGATGGCTGGTCAACTACTTTCTCCTCAGGGCTCCTCTTACTATCCTTTTACCACCCTCCATACTGGGCAGCTAATTCTCCAACAGATTCCACCCCCCCCCTCGGCGGGACCAGGAAGGGGAGGGCCATCTTCCCCCATGGTGTACTCACATTCAGAAGCACTGCATCAGCTGGAGTGGAAGTGTAGGTCAAGGTGCCCCTGGACGGCTTCATGAAGACTCAATCTCATTGTCTTCTGTTTTTTCTCCTGCTAACTACCAAAGATGATGGCATTTTAAGATGCATGCGCATGGAGGCAAGCATGCATTCCAGAACAGAGGCTTCGTCCATGCCCCACAGACCTATGTCTTGTCTCCAATATGTGGTGCTACCACCAGATCTCTTCCTGGTGGAAGCCAAGTGCCCAGAAGGCCTGCCATCCCAATCCGAGAGAGGACAGCTGCTAAGCAGCTGCTCTATCCTCTCTCAGCCCTCCCCTCCTGCCAACCCCTCATGACCCAAGCTCATTCCCAAACTCAGATCAGCACAGTGGGAAAAGGTAAGGCATGTGGGGAGCCTCAGCCTTTTGTGCCAGTGGGCCAGCAATGCCCTAGATAGCTTTTTTAAAGGAAACACTCTTTGAAATGTGCATGGGATATCTTAGGTATTGGACAACTAAAAATATATTTATCTCATAGTAAATCTTTAAAAATAAGACTGATGGGCATTGATAAGCAGCCCCAGATGGGAAAGCTGGCCAAAAATAAATTTAGTCTAATATTGAATACCCTTAAGGAGAAAGCCATATTAGAACTTTACTCAAAAATAATTATGGACCCAGAAACGAGAGCAACAATAACCAAATTCTGCTTTGAAACCTTTCCAACTAAGGCATTAGAGAAGAGATATCATATTTTGGACAGCAGTTTCTCGGATCTATGTCCTTGCAACTCAGGGCAACGTGAAGACTTGATTCGCGTTGTTCTACATTGCCCCTTTTATAAAGTACTTGAAGAAAAAATGGATGGAAAATGTATCACAAAATGTATATTTGAATACTAAGAATCTATTGAACTATTTATTTAACTCAGATAAGCGGAATATCCTTTTAAGATTAGGTTATCTCCTAAAATTCTTACTCAGGAAAAAAAGGAGGGATAGAGTAATAATATTGCCTGTACATAAACCTATATACATATAATTTGTTAAGGTACATAGAAATTGCAGTAAATGTTCTTATATTTCTATTTCAGTATCCATAATACCTAGGTTATATTAAGTGAATATAGGAGGGCTGACCTTTTATGGTCTATCTAGGCCTTCATTCTGTAAGAGATTTGTGATTACTGGTGACAGTGTGCCAAGGGGAATGTAAATATTCAGACCTGACCTCCTTGGTGTCCGGCTTACATCCTACAAAAATTAATAGAATTAGATAAGGTATACTCTACCTATGTACATTTATTTATTTATTGAAATGTTTCACCAGGAAGGCACACTGAGCGACAAGTTGCTTATCTCCCAGTGTGACCTGGGGAGAAGGGGTACAATAGGAATGAGACATTAAACAATCAAGTTACAAGATCAACATTAACATACAGTTGTAAAGGCAGGTGTTACAAACAGTGATACAACAGTGTTGTGCGTAATAGGTAGAAAGAGTGGACAATAATAAGTGCCAGGTTAATAAGTAAACAAGTGCTTACGTGAAAGAAAAGGGGGAAAGGAGAGGAAGGGGGAAGAGTCGTATGCCTGAAGACCCCTTCAGGATGCGAGGAACCCTGCAAGGGGACTGGAGGGATTAGAGAGAAGGGGATAAGGCAGTGTCCCAGACAGTCCCCTTCAGGATATGGGGAACCCTGCAAGGGGACATTTATTTATAGTATATGGTTAGGGCTTATTGTGTATGGAAAACGGTGGTTTTATAAATCTTGTTGTAGGACAGTTCAAAGGTCAAAAAAGTTGTACTATTGTTCTGACGTCATAGTGATAGTACAACAACTCTTCAGCCTTCAGCCGATTGGCTGAAACAGCGCTGTTCTGAAAAACTAATGGATTAAAATGATTACACTGGTTAGTGAGTGGGCAGGTGAGTGGTTGTTTTCAAAATAGTTTGGACATGGACTGCCATAGTTGGCTCCGTGTTTCCAAACTAAAACTTTGCCAGGTTTTCTTTCTTTTTTCCCCCATGATTAGTACTGTAAATATTGGGGTCATGAGCAGAGACTTAAGCGAGGACCGGAGCTGGGAGAGGAGCCGGACTGCATCGAGGAGCGGTAGCGCGAGCACAAGGTATGAATCCTTCACTCTCGAGGTCTGCATGACGTCATCACATCCCCTCTATAGCAACATAGCCTTGTTGTGTATGGGCAGCCATACGCTATTCTATATGATGTGTTTATTAGGAATCAGTTCAAGTGAAATAAACAATATGCATTCAATGCTCTTTTAAATTGAGATTTGGAATGTTTATGCAATTCTGACAATATTTAGACTCATTTGACTTGTGATTGTATTGCACTTTTTACTGTAATATCTTATTTTAAAAGCATTGTAAAGACTGATAGACAATAAATATGAAATGAATGAAGTTTTCAGCAACTAATGCTTTTGTTATGGTACTTTGATGTAGCTCGCTGTTTGCATGTCTGAGCTCTCACCTTTCAGTGACATGAGGCCTATCTCCTGCTAGTCACTTGTATTATATGCAGTTGCTTCCTCTACACCTTCCCCTTTGTTAAACAATCTGTGAGCCACAAACTCTTGTATATATTCTGAATGCTGGTTAGTTTTCTCTGGACATGATGAAGGGATCTAGGAGGTCTCAAAAGCTTGTGTAAAAATTCTTAAGTTAGTCTGCTAGAAGGTACTACCCCAAAAAAGTGTGCTAGATATTCCTGAGTTAGCACAACGCCACAAACTTGTGACATAGTTATGTATCAATAACAACTAGTTGTTGTGGTTATTGTTGCAGATGACAGTGTGGTTGTTTGTGTGTACTTACTAAGGAGGAAGCTGCTTGGGATCTGACCACCTCCAAACATCTGGTACAGGATTAAGGTTTGTGATATATCTCGAATCCAGCGGAGCACAAGATCTGAGGCAGCATGGATTCACAGTGGCAAGATTTTGTCAAACAAATCTGATAGATTTCTTTGACTGGGTGACTAGGAAGGTGGATCAGGGAGGGGTGGTTTGGACATGGCCGGCCTGGATTTCAGCAAGGCCTTCGACACTATTCCACATAGGAGACTAGTAAACAAGCTGGGCTGCCTGGGAGTGGGTTACAGGGTGGTAAACTGGGTCAACAATTGGCTGAGCCATAGGACACCGAGGGTGGTGGTGAACAGAGTTCATTCCAATGAGAAGGGGGTGATCAGTGGGGTCCTGCAGGGATCAGTGCTTGGATCAGTCCTCTTTAATGTCTTCATAAGTGACATTACAGAAGGGCTAGAAAGGAAGGCGTGTCTCTTTGCAGATGACATGAAGAACTACAACATAAAATGAGAAGGGACTTAATCAAGCTTGAGGAGTGGTCAAGGGTGTGGCATCTATGATTCAGTACAAAGAAGTGCAAGATCATGCACTTGGGGCACAGAAATGCAGGGGAGGAGTACATGATGGGGGGAGGTACTGACAGTCACCAAACAGGAAAGGGACCTGGGAGTAATTATATCTGATGATCTAAAGGTTGCCAAACAATGTGAGAAGGCTGTGAGGAGAGCCAGTGGAATGCTGGGGTGCATAGAGTGAGGTATCTCTCGCATAAGATAGGAGGTGGTGATGCCACTGTATAGAACATTGGTGAGACCTCATCTAGAGTACTGTGTCCAGTTCTGGAGGCCACATCTCTGGAAGGACATAGACAGTATAGAAGTGGTTCAGAGAAGGGCGACAAAAATGATGTA
This sequence comes from Neoceratodus forsteri, assembly GCA_016271365.2. Taxonomy (NCBI): domain Eukaryota; kingdom Metazoa; phylum Chordata; order Ceratodontiformes; family Ceratodontidae; genus Neoceratodus; species Neoceratodus forsteri. Next base: position 1,470,273,589 of record CM057450.1, on the reverse strand, counting down.
GGGGCTGCACCAAAAGTCATATGAGGGAAAACTGGAGGATCTCAATATGTATTCCCTGGAGGAGAGGAGAGAGAGAGGGGGATATGACAGAGACTTAAGCAATAAACCACGACAGGGTGTTGGTGATGCTGGTTTTACCCACGCCTGGCGTGGTTCGGTCACGAGGCCAAAGGCCGAGTGAGTAAACCTCGCCAGGCATGGGTAAAACCAGCATCACCAACACCCTGGAGTGGGTTATTGCTATTATACAATTGGCACTAAGTAAAAGTTTAAGAAAAAAAATATTTAAGAGTTTTGATTTAAAAAAAATAGTGTTTTTTTATTGATTTTTAGCTTGATATCCTTCCTCCTTAGACAAATAGTTCCTGTTGTAAGATAGAAAATGGTGGAAGGCATCAGTCACTTGAAGTAATAACACACACAGACACACTGAGGCATGTTTCTTTGTTTTAATTTAATAATGTGTTGAAAACTCTCGCCTCTGTCAAACTGTTTTTTATGGTAAACTTCTACACTCATCGTCACTCCCGCTTGCGAAAACTGTGTGCGAGACTGGGTCGTTGCCTGACAGCATGAGCAGCCACACCGGGTTGATGTACTGTTTTTTTTTTTTTTTATGCGGAAGTTAGAAGTGGTAAGAAGATCGGGGACACTTAGAAATACGGAACTGGCCTGCGTTGTGTAACGCCACTAATGAGGAGGCTGATAGTTGGCAGTGAGGAACTCCGGTGTGGCAAGCAGGTTTTTTTATTTTATTTTAAGAGAACAGAGGGCTCGAAGCGCTAACATCCACAGGATTTAATTGTGGAGCTGTTGAGTGAAAGAGAAGCAGCTGGTGGCGAGACGGTCAAGTGTGGAGCAGCAGTGACAGTTATGAGAAGGGAAAGCTAAGGATTTACTTTAGGTAAGTCCTTAATGGAGGAGGAGGATTGGGCTTTGAACTATTTACAAGTTGTTGAACACTGCAGCGTGTTTTTAACTCCCGATTTCATGTCACTTTTGTGGCGATTCAGTATTGCCGGTAAGGTAGTGAGACGAGATGGCGGCATTTCAAAATTACAATGGGGATCAGATGATTTTCTTTTTAGGAGGCTTGAGCCTTAGTACAGCTGGCACTTCTTCCTGTTGGTGATGCTGAATTTTACAACAGGGTGATGGTGCCAGCTGACCAATGAGAGTAAGGCATTTTACTTGCTATTGTATAATTTCAAATACATCAAGGATGTAAATAAGGTACAAGAGGGTAGCATCTTTAAAAAAAAAGATGTTCAAGAATAAGGGGCCACGATATGAAGATAGAGGGGGTAGACTTATGTTTTCATGTAAAGGGTGGTGGATCCATGGAGCAGCCTTATGGCAGGTTGTAGGGGTAAAAATGGTAGTGGAATTAAAAAAATGCATGGGACAGACATGAAGGAACTCTAGTGATAGGAAAGAGAGGTTAAGTCGCAGATCATTTAGGATCTGCAGTATATGAAACAGGTAGGGAAAATTGGCAGACTAGGTGAGCCAAGCAGTTCTTATCTGCCATCAACTGTGCTAGATGCAGGAATCATGGATCATTCCCAGAACCTGTGCCAGGACATTGGTTATGGGTCCTATGGCATCACACATCAGTTGCATATTGAGGAAATGGAAGCTCTTCTTATCAATGTAGGCATCCCCCTGGTGGTGCATGGCTGCTCACATGCATGCAGTTAATTGCACCTAACCTGCATGGCGTGTGTGCAGCTGAAGAGAAATGCTTCATGCTGGCAGCTCTCTCTGGCTGGGTGCTGGGAAGGTGAGGTAGTCCCCAGCCCTGCACAGCAGTCTATTCAGGAACTGTGTGAGCAGGTGGGACATAACAGAGTGGATGATTACTGTAGTTTCCCTGTTGGGCTCTGGAATCTTCTGTGCCAGAAAGTATAATGCTGCAGTTACTGTACTATAGAATTGAAAAGTAGCACGTTTGTTTAATTTAGTGGTCTGAGGCTATGAGACTGCAGTTAAAGTTCACTGTCCTGTTCTTCTGTATAATGAGTCTAATATTTCCTTTCTCATCTGTACTGCTGATTCTTGCCTCCCCCCACTTTCAGTAGCCCTCCCTGCCAAGCTAATCACTTCTGTCCATCCCTCCCAGTTAATTGCTCAGTCTGACTGTCTGTCCCCGCCTCCTTCTTTTGTCCCCTGACTAAATATAATCTTCTACCCTGGCAGGCAGAGAACATCAGGAGGAAGGAGCTGCTGGTATAACTAAATTTCTCTACTGGCACTAAGAACTAGAACTCTACTACTGGGACCTTCAATTTAGGATAAAAAAAAATAAGTTAGTGTGTTTGTCAGAGTTAGTTGAAGTGAATTGTTATCTGTGTAGTTACCTAGGTGCTTGTATCAGGTGGCTGAAGGGAATTGTTATCTGTGCCATTAACTAAGTGTAGAAAGATTTGCAAAGTAGGGGGAGTGGCTTAGCTAGAAGGAAGCCAGGTTAAAGCTAGATTTAAACATTGCCCTAGATAGCTTCTGCCAGAGAATAGGCAGAAGAGAATAACAGGAGGAAAGAGCTGCTGGTATAACTAAACTTCTCTACTGGGACTAAGAACTAAAACTCTACTACTAGGACCTTCAATTTAGGAAAAAAAAGTTAGTGTGTTTGTCAGAGTTAGTTGAAGTGAATTGTTACCTGTGTAGTTATCTAGGTGCTTGTCTCAGGTGGCTGAAGGGAATTGTTATCTGTGCCATTAACTAAGTGTAGAAAGATTTGCAAAGTAGGGGGAGTGGCTTAGCTAGAAGGAAGCCAGGTTAAAGCCAGATTTAAACACTGCCCTAGATAGCTTCTGCCAGAGAACAGGCAGAGAACACCAGGAGGAAGGAGCTGCTGGTATAACTAAACTTCTCTACTGGGACTAAGAACTAGACCTCTACTACTGGGACCTTCAATTTAGGATAAAAAAAAGTTAGCGTGTTTGTCAGAATTAGTTGAAGTGAATTTTTATCTGTGTAGTTATGTAGGTGCTTGTCTTAGGTGTCTGAAGGGAATTGTTATCTGTGCCATTAACTAAGTGTAGAAAGATTTGCAAAGTAGGGGGAGTGGCTTACCTAGAAGGAAGCCAGGTTAAAGCCAGATTTAAACACTGCCCTAGATAGTTTCTTCCAGTGAACAGGCAGAGAACACTAGGAGGAAAGAGCTGGTGGTATAACTAAACTTCTCTACTGGGACTAGGAACTAGAACTCTACTACTGGGATCTTCAATTTAGGATTAAAAAAAAGTTAGTGTGTTTATCAGAGTTAGTTGAAGTGAATTATTATCTGTGTAGTTATCTAGGTGCTTGTCTCGGGTGTCTGAAGGGAATTGTTATCTGTGCCATTAACTAAGTGTAGAAAGATTTGCAAAGTAGGGGGAGTGGCTTAGCTAGAAGGAAGCCAGGTTAAAGCCAGATTTAAACACTGCCCTAGATAGCTTCTGCCAGAGAACACCAGGAGGAAGGAGCTGCTGGTATAACTAAAATTCTGTACTGGGACTGAGAACTAGAACTCCACACTGGAACCTTCAATTTAGGATAAAAAAAGTTAGTGTGTTTGTCAGAGTTAGTTGAAGTGAATTGTTATCTGTGTAGTTATCTAGGTGCTTGTCTCAGGTGTCTGAAGGGAATTATTATCTGTGCCATTAACTAAGTGTAGAACGATTTGCAAAGTAGGGGGAGTGGCTTAGCTAGAAGGAAGCCAGGTTAAAGCTAGATTTAAACATTGCCCTAGATAGCTTCTGCCAGAGAATAGGCAGAGAATAACAGGAGGAAAGAGCTGCTGGTATAACTAAACTTCTCTACTGGGACTAAGAACTAAAACTCTACTACTAGGACCTTCAATTTAGGAAAAAAAAAGTTAGTGTGTTTGTCAGAGTTAGTTGAAGTGAATTGTTATCTGTGTAGTTATCTAGGTGCTTGTCTCAGGTGGCTGAAGGGAATTGTTATCTGTGCCATTAACTAAGTGTAGAAAGATTTGCAAAGTAGGGGGAGTGGCTTAGCTAGAAGGAAGCTAGGTTAAAGCCAGATTTAAACACTGCCCTAGATAGCTTCTGCCAGAGAACAGGCAGAGAACACCAGGAGGAAGGAGCTGCTGGTATAACTAAACTTCTCTACTGGGACTAAGAACTAGACCTCTACTACTGGGACCTTCAATTTAGGATAAAAAAAAGTTAGCGTGTTTGTCAGAATTAGTTGATGTGAATTGTTATCTGTGTAGTTATGTAGGTGCTTGTCTTAGGTGTCTGAAGGGAATTGTTATCTGTGCCATTAACTAAGTGTAGAAAGATTTGCAAAGTAGGGGGAGTGGCTTACCTAGAAGAAAGCCAGGTTAAAGCCAGATTTAAACACTGCCCTAGATAGTTTCTTCCAGTGAACAGGCAGAGAACACTAGGAGGAAAGAGCTGGTGGTATAACTAAACTTCTCTACTGGGACTAGGAACTAGAACTCTACTACTGGGATCTTCAATTTAGGATTAAAAAAAAGTTAGTGTGTTTATCAGAGTTAGTTGAAGTGAATTATTATCTGTGTAGTTATCTAGGTGCTTGTCTCGGGTGTCTGAAGGAATTGTTATCTGTGCCATTAACTAAGTGTAGAAAGATTTGCAAAGTAGGGGAGTGGCTTAGCTAGAAGGAAGCCAGGTTAAAGCCAGATTTAAACACTGCCCTAGATAGCTTCTGCCAGAGAACACCAGGAGGAAGGAGCTGCTGGTATAACTAAAATTCTGTACTGGGACTGAGAACTAGAACTCCACACTGGAACCTTCAATTTAGGATAAAAAAAGTTAGTGTGTTTGTCAGAGTTAGTTGAAGTGAATTGTTATCTGTGTAGTTATCTAGGTGCTTGTCTCAGGTGTCTGAAGGGAATTATTATCTGTGCCATTAACTAAGTGTAGAACGATTTGCAAAGTAGGGGGAGTGGCTTAGCTAGAAGGAAGCCAGGTTAAAGCCAGATTTAAACACTGCCCTAGATAGCTTCTGCCAGAGAACAGGCAGAGAACACCAGGAGGAAGGAGCTGCTGGTATAACTAAATTTCTCTACTGGGACTATATGGCCCTCCTTCCTTCCCCTCCACCCCCCCACCCTAAACCAGTTCTACTTTTATAGGCACAGGATTTGACTGAGAACAGGAACTTCCTATTTGGGAGCAGGAAGGGAGTGGTCACAAAGCCACCAAAGACTCACCATCCTAGAAGGATAAGAGTAGCTCTCTGTCCCCCTCTAGCTGCTGGAGGTCTGACTCTGAGCAAATAAGGAGACTACTGAGAAATATAGGAACTTCTTGTATCAGAACAGGAAGAGCAGAAGCTTAAAGGGCAGAGAGGCAGTAAGTAAGTAGGGAGAAAAAAATAAACAAACAGAGGAAAGAGAAAGTATTCCAACAACAGTTAGGGGGCCAGAAATAAGACATGATGGGAGTGGTGTAGTGCAGTGGCTGTGTAGCTGCAGTCTTCCGGGAGACATTCTGGAGGATGTGGTGGTGTCCCATCTGCAGGCACCTCTCTGGGCTGAGGGAGGAGGTTGCTCATCTCCAGGCTGAGTTGGCCAGGATTTGTGGGAACTCCTCTCCCACCCAGGGACCACCAGGGCCACTGCCGTTGCCTCAGAGGTTGCCAAGAAAGAGGAGTGGTTGGACCACAGTGGGCTCAGGGAGGGTGAGAGTGGTGGATCAGAGGTGCATCCCTCCAGTTGTACCTCTCCACAATTCATATGCCATTCTGGCAAAGTGTGGTTCCTCTATGGAGGCACCCACAGAGGGGACCAAGGAGAATGCTGGAAACCTCCACAAAGGAGACCCACGGGAGGGTGGCATGGGACTCCACAGGGGAAGGAAACAACTCATGGTGGGGGACTCCATTGTTAGGAAGGCAGAACTGGGGGAGGAAGGGGATAGGGAGGTAAGGTGCCTGCCTGGCACCATGGCTTGGAGGGACAGGGAGCAAATCCTCAGGAGCAGCTGCACAGAAGAGGGAGCTGGATGTCATTGTCCACCTAGGGACAAATGACCTGGCTAAGAAAGGGATCAGAGCAGTGCAGGAAGCATTTGTGGAGTTGGGGAGGGGCCTTAGACAAGTGGCATGCACGGGAACCTTCTCGGAAGTGCTGCCTGTCTATGGCATGGGTGAGGCTAGGGTGATCCACACCATGGGATTCAATCAGTGGTTGAAAAACTGGTGTAGAGCTCAGGGATTTGGTTTCATTGGGGACTGGGGGTCCATGTGGAGAGATGCAGACCTATACTGGCTTGATGGTCTGCATCTGTCCAGGAGGGGAACCAGAATCCTAGGTGATAGGTTTAAATGCTTCGTTGGCAAGCATTTAAACTAGCCAAGGGGAGGGGCACTGGAGAGGAGCAGGGAAATCCTAGCCCCCCCCCAAAATCAGGGTTCTAAGTGAGGTAAACACCAAGATAGAGATATCAATAGGGAGAAGGGCAGGGGTAAATGGAGAAAATGACAAACACAATAAGGACAGGGATGGGGCAAAAAGGGGTAAGGCCATCAAGAAATGGAGGGTAATGAGTACCAATGCCTGCAGTCTGGGCAACAAGCTCCCTGAACTGGTGGCCTTGATGGAAGAGGGATGCCTGGATATTGTAACAGTCACAGAAACATGGTACGCAGAGAACCATGACTGGGATGTTAACATACCAGGGTACATAACCTACAGGAGAGACAGGGAAGGGAGAAGAGGGGGCAGAGTAGCTCTCTATGTAAGGGAAGGGATAGAAGCAATGGAAAAAAAGAGTAAACAGGGAGGAGAGGAGGCACTGTGGGTCACCTTAGAGACTGGAAATGGCACCACAATCCACACAGGGGTTGTATACAGACCCCCATGTGAGGGGAAGGGAATGGACAAGGATATGACAGAATGCATCCTTAGGATGGCAGGGAAAGGGGAGATACTGTTGACAGGGGACCTTAACATGCCAGATGTTAACTGGAGCACCTTTGCTGCAGCCACATCCAAAAGCAGGGCCACTCTCGATGCCCTTCAAGTGGCATACCTCAGACAGCTAGTTTTGGAACCCACTCATGAGGGAGCAATCTTAGACCTCGTGCTCTCAAATGGGGACAGTGAGAGGATCCGAGATCTAGAAGTGGGTAGCCATCTAGGAACAAGTGACCACCAAACAGTGTGGTTCATGATAAACTCAGCTACTGAGTCAAGCCATACAAAAGTGAAGGTTCTGGACTTCAGAAGGGCTGACTTTGGCAAGATGGGAGCGTGCCTTAGAAAAGCACTAGCAAACAGGCTAGAAGGAGAGGTGGAGTAACAATGGGGAAACATCAAAACTGCCATCACAGAGGCAACATGCCTTTGTGTGAAGCAAATAAACAAACCAAAATGAAAGAAAAAGCCACTATGGTTCTCAAAAGAAGTGGCGGTGAAGGTTAGGAAGAAAAAGATAGGATTTAGAAAGTATAAGGAAACACAGAAGGAGCAGAACAGAGAACTGTACCAGTTAAGGCAGAAGAAAGCATGGAGGGTAGTCAGAATAGCAAAGGCCCAAACTGAGGAAAAGATAACCAACTTGGTTAAGAAGGGGGATAAAGCCTTTTATAGGTATATCAGGGAGTGTAGAAAGACAAAGGGAGGGATAGCGAGGTTGAATAGAATGGACGGTGGGTGGGCAGAGAGGGACAGTGAAAATGCAGGGATACTGAATGAATACTTCTGCTCCGTATTCACAAAAGAGGAGGAGGAGGGGGAGGTGCCTAATCCAATTAACAGAAGCACTCTGGATGGGGGGGTTGATCCCAGTTGTTTCACAGAAGAAAGGGTTCTGAAAGAACTCCTAAAACTGAAGGTGGACAAAGCAATGGGGCCTGATGGAATTCACCCCAGAATTCTAAAAGAATTAAGGAGAGAACTAGTGATACCACTGACTACCCTTTTTAGCAAATCATGGGAGGATGGTGTGGTACCTGAGGACTGGAGAAAGGCGGATGTGATTCCGTTCACAAAAGTGGGAGCAAGACAGAGGCAGGAAACTACAGACCTGTCAGTTTGACCTCTGTGGTAGGGAAAGTGATGGAATCACTTCGAAGGAAAGAATTGTTGAGTACCTAGAGGTCAGTGGGGCACAGGACCCAAGGCAGCATGGGTTCACAGCGGGAAGGTCATGTCAGATGAATCTAATTGATTTCTTTGACTGGGTGACCAAAGTAGTAGACCAGGAAGGGGCTGTGGACATGGCCTATGTTGACTTTAGCAAGGCATTTGACACAGTCCCACACAAAAGATTAATTGTCAAATTAACCAGCCTGGGAGTGGGTCCCAGGGTGGTAGCCTGGGTAAAACACTGGCTGGACAACAGGACACAGAAGGTAATTGTAAACGGAGTCCACTCTGAAGAAAGAGGGGTTACTAGTAGGATACCACAGGGTTCAGTACTAGGTTCAGTCCTTTTTAATGTCTTTATAAATGACATTGCAGAAGGACTGGAAGGAAAAGTATGCCTCTTTGCAGATGACACAAAGATCTGCAACAGGGTTGACACACAAGGAGGTGTGGAAAGGATGAGAAGGGACTGGCAAGGTTGGAGGAATGGTCAGAAGTATGGCAGCTTGGATTTAATGCAAAGAAGTGCAAAATAATGCACCTGGGAAACAAAAACCCAGGGGAAGTTTACACAATGGGGGGAGGAGGTAGTAACAACAACAAAAATAGAAAGGGACCTGGGGGTAATCATACCAGATGACCTTAAGGTTAGCAAGCAATGTGAGAAGGCAGTAGGGAGGGCTGGGGGATACTGGGATGTATAGGGAGAGGCATCTCCAGCAGAAAATAAAAAGTTGTTATCCCTCTGTACAGACAGTTGGTTAGACCCCATCTGGAGTACTGCGTCCAGTTCTGGAGACCCCATCTCCACAAGGACATAGACAGGATGGAGGCAGTCCAGAGAAGGGCAACTAAAATGGTGGAGGGTCTACAAGAGAAGCCATACGACGAGAGACTAAAGGAGCTTAATATGTCTACCCTTGAGGAAAGGAGGGAGAGGGGGGACATGATAGAAACTTTCAAGTACCTCAGTGGAATCAACAAAGTCCAAGAGGGTAGCATCTTTCAGAAAAAGAGATGTGCAAGAAAAAGGGGACACAATTTGAAGCTAGAGGGGGGACGGCTCAAGGGCAATGTGAGGAAGTATTTTTTCACGGAGAAGGGTGGTGGGTGCTTGGAACAGCCTTCCTGAGGAGGTTGTAGGGTCTAAAACTGTGGGAGAATTCAAGAATGCAAGGGACAGACATAAAGCAATTTTTGAGGGGGGGGTAGGAAGAAATAGGCTGTTGGTTGAGTAGGATCTGCCGCTTGTCCTGTGGGTAGGGAAATGGGCAGACTAGGTGGGCCAAGCGGTCCTTATCTGCCGTCAAAGTCTATGTTTCTATGTTTCTCTCCCTAGGCTCCTAGTCGCCCCTGTTGGGGTCACCGGGGCGCTCCCCACAGCTCCTTGGACCTCACCAGCCCACCTCGAAGTCAGCAAGGTACTGTAGCCAACAGGTTCCATTTCAAGTCCTCAGGCAGTCTAGCTTTGAATTCTGGCACCTTTTCTAAGCGTCTCCCTGCCTTCCCAGCTGTGGCTGAATTTCTACCTCAACTTACCTCTGCACTATTGCAGACGAGAGGAGACTGCAAAAACCCCTGTGCAGACTGACTTAAATGTGCCTCTGTCCAGCTGAGCTGTAAACTGAATTTGTGCCTTGCATTGCAGCTCCCTGGTGTGTATGGCATTTCTGTGTGCACTGCAATCTCGGAGTTTATGATGCTGTTTCTGATTTAATTGTATGCTCCTAGCCTGTTTTTCTGTGAGAGATACTGAAGTCAAATTTTCTCCCTCCCCCACGTCTTATTAAATGCTTGTTCCTTGGGGGCGGATATTCTTTTTTCCCTCAGTGATTGGACCATTTCTTCTGGTGTGAGGATCTCAAGGCAGCTAGCCTGTGAATTTCATTGTTGAATTGCCCCAGGAAGCTGGTGAATATCTCCACACTTAGCAAAAGCCTTAATAAGGTTTCTAGTTGCAGCTTTATATCTCTGCCTGCTGGATAGTTTCATTCTTGAACTTAGTTACTGTCTCACTCCTGCAGCCAACTGCACATTTGCTTCAGTCCCATCTCTAGTCCTGAATTCACTTTCTTTTTCCCTAGTTCTACCTTCCATTCTTTTCCTTACCAGTGTACACTATGGAGGTGATCTCACTTTACTGCAGCTTTGTAGGAGAATTTTCCCTTCTGCTAGCCCTTTAACTCTCAGTAGATCTTCTCTGCCAGCCATCTACTGACTCTGGCTACTCAAATAAAGCTGAGGACTGGAGCTATTGTTTCTCAAACCTAATTATCAGGGGTAATACCTCTATCCCTGAAACATGGCTCCTAAAGCTTATAACATTTGCTAGTATAGCTGACTACCTAAGCCAATCCCCTTTTTATATGCCACTGGAGGGCAAACTCCAAACCTATCTCATTGAGACCTGGGTACCCCATTTCATCTCTCTCTCTCTCTCTCTCTCTGTAATACTGAATCTAACCCGGGCCTCCTGATGTCATCGCTCCCAAGAACTCATCTTATTGGTTCACAGAAAAGGGGCTTAGGCTTGCACATATGAACATTAGAAGTCTGTCAGCTAATTTTGCGCAGCTTGAAGCCTGGATTGCTCACAACTCCCCTGGCGTCTTAGGTCTAACTGAGACTTGGTTAAAGCCTCTTATACCAGATTCATTATGTAGAAGCAATGGATATAAACGTCACAGATGTGATCGTCCAAATGCTAAAAAGGGTGGTGGTGTTTTGTTTTATACCAGACAGGACCTTGACATTATGGTCCTCCCGGTCAACACTACCTGTCTATGTGAATTATTCATATAGTTATTACATTAGGTCTCACTAAGGAGCTAAATGTAGTGTGCATCTATAACCCTCCTAAAAATGGACTAACAGGCCTGACTAAGGTAACTGATCATCTTTCCTCGCTAAAGGGTTGACAAGAGCTCATTGTTATGGGGGACCTCAACCTGGATTGGCTAGGGAAAAACTCTAATCTCTATGCTGGTGAACTCAGCAAGTTACACCTGTCTCAATTGGTCACTCTCCCGACCAGACAGGCTAGTAACAACAGTCTCCAATCTCTTCTAGACTGGGTCATCTCCAACAGGCCTGAGAGGATCAGTGCTGCTGGAGTTTTACCAGACTCAATCAGTGACCACTCCCAAGTTTACTGTGTTTGGAAGGCTAGGGCCCCTAAACCACCCCCCCCCGGAAATATTATTTTCAGGGATTTTTAAAAAATGGATAAGAGAGCCCTAATCTTGGAGCTACAGAACACAGTCTGGGCACCTCTATATAATACCTGTAATATGGAATGTGCTGCTCAATTTCTCCTTACCACATTTTTGAAACTTCAAGATAAATATATCCCAATAAAAAGGCACTGTATCCGGGGATCTCCTACCCGCTGGTTAAATCCTTCACTCTTGTCCTCTCTCAAAGAAAGGGATAAAGCCTGGAATAAAGCTAAGCTAACCCAGTCCCCATCGGATTGGGCGGAGTACAGAAGACTCTGAAACCTATGTAAGGTTTCCATCAGATCTGCTAAGGGCAATTACTACCGTCAGCTCCTTAGTACCTCTGTCAGTGACTCTCGTGGTTTTTGGAGTCATGTTAACACCATCATGGGGAAAAACAAGTGCAATACCATCTCTGATATGGTTGTGGATGGTTGTAATTGCAATAACCTGCTCACTATCGCTGAGGCTCTTAACTCCAGATTTACTGACCTCTCCTCCTATACTGCACCTCCTGGACCTTTACCTGTCACTTCACAGGATAACCTTAAACCTTCCAACCCATTTTTCACCCATTGCCCAGTCTCTGAGAGTGAAATCTTACGCTTACTTAAGTCCATCTCTCCTGCTGGATCGGCAGGGGCAGATGGACTCTTACCAAAATTCCTAAGCACTGTTGAACCATCTATGGTCTCTCTAGTGACTAGACTTTTCAACCTGTCTCTTCTTACAGGACATGTCCCTTCCCTCTGGAAGATTGCTTGAGTTGTACCAGTCTACAGAAAGGGAGACACCACTAACCTGGATAACTACCGCCCTATTGCCATCCTCTCCATCCTCTCTAAAATACTGGAGAAAATTGTTGCTGCCCAGGTCTCGGATTACCTCTACACCTTCAAACTCCTCACGCCTGACCAACATGGTTTCCGACATGGGCACAGTACATCCACTGTTCTCATACAGTTTACAAATGATGTCAGACTCGCCATGGACAAAGGCTGTCTCACTGGGGCTACTTTTGTTGATCTTACAAAAGTGTTTAATTTAGTTGACCACCCACTGCTCCTATCAAAGTTGTCATCCCTAGGCTTCTCTGCCTCTGTCACCGCCTGGTTCCAAAATTATCTTCCGAAGTGTCAACAATTTGTCCAGATTGGAGATGCTAAGTCCCCTCTTGCTCCTACTTAGATCAGAGTGCCCCAGGGTTCGATTCTTGGTCCTCTCCTGTTTACAGTCTTCATAAACGATATCCCATCGTTCACTGGTGCTTGCTCAGGTCTGCTATATGCCGATGATCTTGTTCTTTACTCATCCTCCTCAAACCTCTCAGATCATCAACCTGAATCTCAGTAGTAACTTCAGCACCTTTCAGAGCTGGCTATTGCAAAACAAGCTTGTCTTAAAAATAAAACTGTGACTATGCTCTTTGGTTCAGGTTCAAAAATTCAATCTTGCACCCAATCATTAAGTATCAGAGCGCTTGATGGCTCTCCCCTTAACACAGTTACCTCTTTTAAATACCTAGGAGTAACCCTTGATCCTGCCTTAGATTTTGACCTGCACCTAGCCTCAATCATTAAATCTGTCAATATTCAACTTGGGCTGGCATATAAGGTGAAACATAGTCTAACATCCACGGCGAGGGATGGCCATTTCACAGGGGATCCTGAGACCCAAATTGGCGTATAGGTTAATAGCCTTTCTGGCAATTACTGGAAGGCTCCTCTGAAAGTTGGATGTCTGCTACAACAGCATTTGCTGTTTTGCTCTGTTTTTACCCAAACTTACTCACCGATGCACACTATACTCCGGTCTGGGATGGTTTACCCCCTCAGCCTTCCAACAGTTTGCTTCCTACTGTTTTATAAAGAATATAATCTCCTCCCAGATACCTGACAAATTGGCTCTACTGCTCAAACCTGTGACCTCTGCCTACCCACTGAGATCAGCTGACAAATCCCTTCTTGTCCAACCGAGATGTAAAACCAAAATGGAGGAGAATGCTTTCTCGAGCTGGGTCCCTAAACTAAGGAACTCCCTTCCACTGAGTCTAAGAATCTCCCCTTCTCCACACAGCTTCAAACAGGAAACTTCGTATGGCTCTTCTAAGCTCTGAGTCCTGCTCCTGTTCTCTATCCACCCACTCCTGTACTGGTTCCTCCTAGTTGCCTACTGGCTCCAACCTCTACGACTCTCAAACCTGCCTGGAAATCTTGCTATTTCCTCTCTTCTAGCACTTACTCACTAGTTGTATGACTTATGACTGTTAGTTATTTGCACTTATATTTCTGTTTTGTTACTACATATAGATTCCTGCAAATGTGCTGTCATTGCTGAAAATTTTGTATAAGTGTACTATGTCTGACTTCTACTTGTTCCCATGATGTTTTCTTGTATCTACTATTGTCTACATACCCTTTGTTGTAATCTCCCAGGTTGTACCTGAAAATGGGCAGCTGTGCTGTCTAGTGTACCTACCTGGTTAACAAAAACTAAATAAATAAACTAACTTAGCTGCTCAATTAATTTAGCAGGTCTCTTTCTACAGTGAACATAGCAAGACTTTTTTATTACAGTGAAATAAATAAATGCTACAGTACTTTTAACTCCACAGATAGGGCCTGTCTTCTATGGGTGGCACTTTCTAGGTTTTTATGTAGCAATTCACACAGCTAAATGAGCATAGTATGGTTCAAGTCTGTGCTGGGCCATGATCTAATTGTTACTTAGTTCAGTGAACGTATGTTATGCCTGGTACAATCTATGTGCTTTTATCACCTATGCTGATGCTTCCTGTGATGTGGTTGGTTATATGCCCTTATAAAATGGGCTAAAAAAAATCCAGAATGCTGATTGGCTAAAACGTACTTTTAGCCGTGTCCTTATCAGCATGTATTGTCCCAACTGGCACTAATTCTGCCAACCTCAGCCTTACCACCCTGTAAAACAAATCAACCTGCAGCTCCGTGACACACTAAACAGATATATGACCACTGTACACAGTACTCCTGTAGTCTACAAAGCACTCCCCCATGTGACCGTCTTCCCTCACCCAACACAATCCAGAACATGATTTTTCCTTCTTAAAAATCATACCAACATTAATCATATTTCAAAACCTCACCAGAGTGCCAACTGCGATCTCTTAAGTCCATCAGAGAACCGGAAATAACTCTCTAGCGGCGGTCTCCGTCAACTGTGGTCACCAACTCTGACAAACAAAATGTAACCCGTTTTGAAACCAGGCAGAAACGGGAAAAGTGGGAGAATTAAACAGAAACCCCCACATACACACAAAATAAATAAAATGTTTAGCGTAGAGAGGGGAAGTGGGATCAAATGTTTAGCATAGTGAGGAGAAGTAGGGTCAAAGGTCACTTCAGTGGCCGGCTCGCTCAACAGCTGTTTAAAAAAATTATTTTCTAACTTCTGTACCCTCGATCAGCTTCTGTGCCTTTTATGCCACACAAAAACTTTCTTTCCAGTGGCACATTTCAGACCCTCACTGTCTACTACTAACAGGCACATGCGATCACATTTCTGACTCTGTCTATAGAGTGGTGGGGGCACTGAGAAGCAGCAACATCGCTAGTCACGGCTGCAGCTGTCAGTAAAGTTGCATGCTCAGTGTAAAAGAAATGACTGCTGTCATAATTTAAAGAGAAAAAACACTATGTGACAGGCAGATCTAAACTAGTAAAACAACAGTTATACACAGATAACCTCATGAACATATACTGACACTGTACTGCCAATGAAACACTTCAACTGAATCATAGTGGGGGACTATTTTTTACAATTTGAGGGTACTGAAATCTCCTTTTTTAACTTTCTGACATTTGTATCTTTTTGGTTTTTACCCACTAAATTTTTTTTTTGGGGGGGACGCCATTTTATAAGTGCAATAACACCTCCGAGGTGTGGGTTTTCTCCCTGATGAGACGCCCAGGTGCATAAGGCACCGCGCCTAATAACGCCCTTGGGCGTGCTCTTATCAGGAGATAACTCACACCTCGTCATGTGTTATTGCTTGCTGATAGGTTGCATAAGCCCAATGATAAGGGCCAATTATTGTGTCATTCTCTCCTCCTTTCCTGCTGCTATGCTGTGGTGTGCAACTTTGTGTGTTTTTGGTCTTGACTAAAATATGCCTTGTGTAGTCCTTAAGCTGTGCAGCATTAATTGACTGTTAGCACTTTGGCAGGTGTTTCCAATATTGCAGTGCACACTGCATGCATGTCTATAAGCTAAACAAAATGGTTATATTAAATGCATGCTGAAATTAGAAAATAGAGTTAAAAATCTATGTTTCGACCTTAAGTCTTCTTCAGGAAATATCTAAAAGAGAAAAAAACAAAGTTACAAAGACACTAACTTTGCTTTTTTCTATTTTAGATATTTCCTAAAGAAGACCTAAGGTCGAAATGTAGATTTTTAACTCTATTTTCTATTTTCAGTATGCATTTAATATAACCATTTTGCTTTGCTTTTAGACCACATGCTGACACAGTGCCTTGTTTTTGTTTTTACATTATGCATGTCTCTGACCCATTTGCATGATGCACACAGTATTTTAGCGTGTATACTATTGTGTTTGCATGGAACACACCTCCAATGGCTAAATAATGTCATTGCCTATTTTACCACGCAATTTTACAGTTTGAGCAGTGCAAAATCCTTTTGCGCCACACAATTTCTGTGATTATGAGGCCCTATGTCTCTTATTTAAAATTTTTTAATGTAAAACTGATTTTACTAGTTTTGTTTTTAGTATTTTTTAATTTATATTAAAAAAGTGAAAGTAAGAAACCTGGAAAATTAAACAAAGGGACAGACTGCCTGGCATAAAGTAGATTGTCATCATAAGTGATTCATTATTATAATTATTGTAAATATATTTATTAATAAATTGTATTCAAAAAAAATGTCAGAGCTTCTTCAGCTGTGGTGCAGGACTGTTTCTGTGACAGCAACAACACTTTGCATCAGCACAAGAAATGTTGAAATGTGAAACGAGAAAGTGAAAAAGTAGATATTTTTCATAAATGATTTATTATTATTGTAACTATTTTATTAACTAATTAATTTAAAAAACAATTGGGAGCTACCTAAGTTTCTGGATCAATAAATAAATAGTCACACACACACAAAGGACTGGGATGGGTGGTAGTAACTCACTGTGGGGGTGGTGGTGGTGTGTGTGTGTGTGTGTGTGTGTGTGTGTGTGTGCGTGTGTGTGTGTGTGTGTGTGTGGGGGGGGCTCCTGATCTTTTTCCTATTTTTTGTTGTTGTTGCTGTTGTTGTGTGGCTTGTAGTTGCTTTTTGCTTTTGTTTTTTTGACATGTTGGGCTGACTAAGTTTGCCTACCATACCGTTGCCAGTGTCACCTTCTATAGTTTCGGCACTTGTGCTCTGTGCTGAGTAACGGTATCAGCTAATTGTCAACAAGGTTGCATGTGTGGACTTTTGCCTTTTTTTGAGATTGAGGTTTTCAGGGAGTATCTTTTAGAGAAGAATCATCACTACCAGCCGTGTCCTCTACTTTTCATTCACTGGTCTCCTCGGACTCCCCTTCCCCTTATCTGATAATCTTTTCCTTGACATCCTCACCTTCCTTAGGCATTGAACAAATCGTAGGACTAGGCTGGGCTCACTCTTCCATCCCTTATCATCAAGAGTCATGGTGGCCGAGTCAACTGTTGTCACCCTGCCTCAGCCTTGTGATAGTTGTTTCCCTTTGAATATACACCTTCCCTCAGTTGTTCTTTCTGTTGGTTCCTAACAGATCCTGTAGCCCTGCTCTTCCTCCATGTTCAAGAGCCCTTGAGCTGAAAGTAATCAAACTCAGAATACATTTTGCTGACAGTAAAACAAAGGTGTTTAACTCATATGGGACCATTCGTTATATAGGTTTTATAGGTCCATATGGAATAATGAGAGCCCAAACTAAATGGATTAAAGTGATTAAGGTATCTGGCAGAGTGTTCAGACTCGAATTCTAATACTGATTCGCATTCAGTGATGGAATAGGTTAAAACATATTTACTACAAATTATATACCTATATTATGTTTAATTAGGTGATAAGAAGGTATCATTTTGAAATATGAATTGGTCTACAAATTGCAATTCCACGTAATTCAATATGCTTTGTTTTCATTACTATATGCAAAAAAGTTAATTTTGAGGTATATGGTCTAGAACCTTGCAATATTAATTCTAAATGATTTTTTTTATTTATACTTTTTAGATAGATACTATTGTACAGTACACCCCCAAGAAATAGTTTTTAAGTCTCCACAAAAAGTTGGTGTCCATGAGCTGTCAGTCAAAGCTACCTGGCTATTGTAAAATAAAATAACTAATTTTATAATCTATATTAGTGAGGGAGTTCTCACGCCAGCTGTTTTTGCTGTAGAAAGTTAGTAATTCATATATCTTCAGCAATCATCACTTGTAATTGAGCAACATATGAAAGATATTTCCATGCAGATTGACTTAGTGCACGTGTCTAATTCCAAAATACTGTAGCTGTATATTATCCACAGATGGAAAGATCCTGGAATTGGGAATTTTATCTGACATTTATTATAAAATACCAAACTTAGGAAGTAAAGTGTGCAACTGCTCAAGAAGGTCACTTAAACTGAAAGCTCCAAGCCATCCCAACAAGGAGACTTAGACATCCAGTGATGTTCAGCTTACAGCGGTGATGTAACATACCTGGCTAGAGAGCAGAGGAGCACAGGATAAGCCTCTTTTGGACCTCTGGTGTCTCTGACTAAGAGAAAGAAAAGCATAGAGGTATTGCCTCTGACTTCAGCTCTGTCTGCATCAGAGATGGTGATGGCAGCTGATGAGAGATCTCCTTCCCCATCTATACTGATATCTCCAGCCAAGCAATGCTCCTGGAGCAGATAGCAGCGAGCATGAAAACAATAAAGCACACGGTAACTGAAACCCAGACCAGCATTGCAGGCCTGACTGGTTGGGTTGTGCACACAGAAACCCAGCTTACTCTCTGTGAATTTCCATTAAAAACAGATGACCTTTCAGTCTCTGGAGGAGCAGATTAATTTTTCCAGGCCCAGTTGGGCCTTCCACACTCCCCAACTCACTATCCTGGTGTTTCCACCACACCCCAGGAACCTATGAACACCTGTGCTTTGGCTTACTAGGGCCAGTTGAACATTTGCACCTAAACTGTGAGTAACATAAGCTGGCACTCAGGGTTGGAGAATGTGAGAATGAGGGAAGCTTTGACTGATAGTTGCCATTAAACTGAAAGTCTGAGCCATGAGGTACTTGGGGGGCTACAGACCTAACCGAGTCACATTCTTGTTCAATCACGTGGGCTGGCTCGACTTTTATTTTTGATCCCACCTAACTGCAAATGCTCATTGTCTGAACTTTCTGCCTGTAAAACCTGTGCAGATGCTATCTTCTTTGCACTGACATAGCCGTAGGAGATCCACTTCACAAGTTTCAGCAGCCCCCCCAGTAGTAGATCACTTGTCACCTGACTCTTCTTAGGGCACAGAAGTGGGGCTTCTTGTGGTTTACCTCAATGACCCAGGCAGTTCATTAATGCAAGTTCACTAATGCAATCTGCAACTACCTGTCTGTGTCAAAGGACCTCCTTGTGAATGAGCTTGCTCAACTGAGTTTTCCTATAATAAACTTGAACTTGAACTTTGAACTTGAACTAATGGACTTACTTAATTAAAACACCTTTTATTTTTCAGTGTTTAGTTTTACAGTAATTTGTCACTGTTCTAACTAAGTTTTCTATTTCTGATGGGTTTTTTGAGTCCATGCAGCTGGATTGAGCCTGTGTAATAGGCCTCTATGCCTAGAGCAATCAGACTTTGGCGGGAACGGCTTGAGTGCGAGTGGGAAACTACATGTCAGAGTACATCCCAGCTCACTGAGATGAGGGGCAGAGTTGGTCTTGCACTTTGAACCATCTAATGGGTGTGTGTTACCCTGCTTCCTGGCCCTTCCACCATGTGGCTTCTAATCGCTGCTGGAGCAGAAGCTCCTCTTGTACAATTGATGATGGGATCTGGGGCTGACATGGGCTTGTCTTGTGTTGTGTTCCCAAGTTCCGTGGAAGTGAGGGCTTAGTAGCCTTTCTTGTCATTAACTAGCATCAACAACTGGTGTGCCTGCCCCAGCTGGACTCACTTTTCTTCACCTTTACTTGTGTCCTTGCGTTAGCTTGGTGTTGGGTGTACACTTGCCTGTTGTGCTCTGATTGGGGGTTTCAGATTTACTTTCTGCAACACAAAATTTATGGTGTTCCTATTGTGTTGGATTTGTTGTGCTTGGGACTGGGAGTGAGGAGCAATGGCCAGGGGTGGGTGTTGGAGGGCAGACACTTGTGATCTGGGGGCTACTTATTGTACAGCGCAGTTCGCCATGACCTCATTTGACTCACTAAAGGAATACCAGGGGATTAAGCTACCCCCTGAAATGCAGAAAAGTTATATTAAAACTCAAAGACATGCAATGTGACACTGCCCTACTACAGGAGACCCACCTCTCTGTCCCTGGTAGGAATGGCATACCGTAGTGCCTTTACATCTAGGCAGAAGGGGGTGGCTGTTCTGTTAAAAGGGGTTCCAACTTGGGCTCCACAATCAGTATATATTGATACAGAGGGAAGGGCAGTAATTGTACAAACTACCTTTCAGGGTAAGCCAATTGTCCTGGGCAGTATATATACCCCAAATACCCCAGATTTTTCCTTTTGTGATAGTGTACTTCACACAATACTTGGGGGGCGGATAGATAGTATTATCATAGGAAGAGACCTGAACCTATCACTATACCCAGGTTTAGACAGAATGGGGCCTTGGGGGAAAACAGAAGCCCAGATTGCAGCACATGTCCTTGCTAAATTCAGAGCTGCAGGCCTTCACCATGTAGGGCAAACCCTTCACCTAGCTGAACAAGATTTTACTTAATATTTCCCAGTGCATGAGACCTATAGCGTGCTGGATGTCATTTTGTGTCCCAGAGCATAATCCCCTGGACCTGGTATACCTCCCTGAGTAATATCCTCATATTTGACCCTGTCCCTGTAGTACTGTCACTGGCTTGGGGGAGAAGGTCTAACCCCTGGAATAAGTGGTTGTTTAACACTACCTTACTTCAGCAAACTAAATTTTATGGCTGGTTACGAAGCGAACTTCTAGGATATTTCCTGCACAATAGTGCCTATGCACCAGTGTGGGCCGAGTACGAGTGATAGTCATGTACCTGGCCTGCTCAGGTCCGCACCCATGGACAGGTGCACAGGACACTGCATTCATGACTGCCAACCACTGCAGAGTGCTTGTCTGTGGTCCCATGCCCCTGGCACACTGGAGCACCGGGATGGATCAGTGGACACAGGCAGGCATCCAATTGGCTGCTTGTCCTGGTCCATGAGTGGATCCCCTGCTCTGCATGGAGCAGGCGATTATGCAAGGCCTCTTGTCCCAGGGAATTAACTAAAAAGGGTGATTGCCTCATTGACTGCTCCCAGTCTTTGCCTCCAGATGGATGTGGCAGAATGTTGGTGGGTGTACAGTCCCACAGTAGCCAGCAGGGGATTTCCTTGGGGGCTTGCAGCAGCTATAATAATAATAATAACAAACTTTATTTATACAATCACAAATAAATAAAATACAATATACAATATCCATCAACAACTCAGCAGTCTGCTGTTTTGGGAATTTAAAGACAATTCCAAAATGCCTGTCTAAAAAGATGTGCCTTCAGACCCCGCTTAAACATCTCCACAGATGGGGCCTCCCTCAAAGATCTTGGGAGTGAGTTCCACAGGTCTGGGCCAGCCACCTCAAATGACCGGTCTCCTGAGGTCTTAGCCATGCCCTGGGAGAAACACAGAAACATAGACTTTGTCAGCAGATAAAGACCGCTTGGCTCACCCTGTCTGCCCATTTCCTTACATACTGGATAAGTTGCAGATCCTTGTTAACCAACAGCCTACTTCCTCCTACCCCCCACAAGAATTGCTTTATGTCTGTCCCATGCATTCTTAATTTCCCTCATTGTTTTTGACCCCACAACCTCCTCAGGAAGGCTGTTCTATGCATCCACTACCCTCTCTGTGAAAAAATACTTCCTTACATTGCCCCTGAGCTGTCCCCCCTCTTATCTTCAAATTGTACCCCCTTGTTCTTGCACACCTCTTTCTCTTAAAGATGCTACCCTCTTGGACTTTATTGATTCCCTTGAGGTACTTAAATGTTTCTATCATGTACCCCCTCTCCCACCTTTCCTCGAGGGTATACATATTAAGCTCCTTTAGTCTCTCTTGATATGGCTTTTGGTGCAGACCCTGCACCATTTTAGTTGCCCTCCTCTGGACTGCCTCCATCCTATGTCCTTGCGGAGATGAGGTCTCCAGAACTGCATACAGTATTCCAGATGGGGTCTCACCAACTGCCTGTAAAGAGGGATAACAACTTCCTGTTTTCTACTGGTGATGCCTCTCCCTATGCATCCCAGTTTCCCCCCAGCTCTCCTTACTGCCTTCTTTGCTTGCCTACCTTTAAGTCATCTGATATGACTACCCCCAGGTCCCTTGTCATTTTTGTTGTTGTTAGTACCCCCCTCCCACATTGTGTACTCTTCCCCTGGGTTTCTGTTTCCCAGGAACCACTAGGAGGCCCTCAGTGGAGGGGCAGAGTGAGCACATAGGGCACACAGGAGCCAGAAGGTCACTCAGGTACCAGGGCCCAGTCTATATAGAGCCATACAGGTGAGCAAGCCCACCTTACATAGAAACATAACATAGAATTTGATGGCAGATAAGGACCGCTTGGCCCACCCAGTATGCCCATTTCCCTACCTACTGGATAAGCTGCAGATCCTAGTTAACCAGCAGCCTACTTCTTCCTACCCCAACCCCCTAGAATGGCCTTATGACTGTCCCATGCATACTTGAATTCCACCACTGTTTTTGACTCCACAACCTCCTCTGGAAGGCCGTTCCATGCATCCACAACCCTCTCTGTGAAAAAATACTTCCTTAAATTACCTCTGAGCCGCCCCCCCATCTTCAAATTGTGCCCCTTGTTCTTGTACACTCTTTTTGAAAGATGTTACCCTCTTGGACTTTGTTGATTCCCTTGAGGTACTTGAACGTTTCTATCATGTCCCCCCTCTCCCTCCTTTCCTCGAGGCTATACATATTAAGCTCCTTTAGTCTCTCTTCATATGTCTTCCGGTGCAGACTCTGCACCATTTTAGTTGCCCTCCTCTGGACAGCTTCCATCCTGTCTATGTCTTTGCGGAGATTGGGTCTCCAGAACTGCACGCAGTACTCCAGATGGGGTCTGACCAGCCGTCTGTACAGAGGGATAATAACTTCCTGTTTTCTACTGGTGATGCCTCTCCCTATGCATTCCAGTATCCCCCCAGCCCTCCTTGCTGCCCTCTCACATTGCTTGCCCAGCTGCACCTTAAGGGTGATTCTCCATTGCACCGTCAGCCAGTGCAGGTCACGCAGGACCGGGGTCACATGACAGGACCTTGGAAGGCCCATCAGCAACCTGGCCACTGTGTTCTGCACCAGCTGCAAACAATGGAGAACCCCTCCACTGACCCCAAGGTAAAGAGTGTTGCAGTAGTTGAGTCTAGACATTACAAAGGCATGAACCAGTGAGAGCAGGTAATCAGGCGGAATAAAGGCTTTAATCCTGGTGATATTCCAAAGGTAGTAAAAACCACTCTGGATGACAGATGACACCTGAGCCTCAAGTGTCAGTCCATCATCAAGGATAATGCCCAGATTTCTCACCTTACTAGATGCAACCAAGGGGACGGGGCCAAGGAATAACCTCGTTCCCATCAACACAGCAGCCATATCACGCTGATGATGAGGCTCAATCACTAGTACCTCTGTCTTGTCAGGATTGAGTCCCAGCCAACTGGAGGACATCCAGTCCTGGATCTTGGCCAGACACTTATTAAGCACCTCCACAGCGCTGTTCATCCTGGCTGCAAATGACATATACAGCTGGGTATCATCTGCATAACATTAAAAACTGAAGCTCTACTGTCTAATGATCTCATCTAGTGGAAACATTTACATTGTGAACAACATAGGCAACAGAATCAAACCTTGGGGAACTCCACAAGGCAGGGGCTTTGGGCAGGAGGAGAAATTCCCCATCACTACTTTCTACATCCTGCCAGTGAGACAGGACTCAAACCAATTGATGACAGTACCAGTGAGTCCACAGAGCTCCCTTAGTTGATCCAGAAGTACTACATGATCTACAGTGTCAAACGCCTAGGAGAGATTGAGGAGAACGAGTATTGACTGCTCTCCTCTATCCCTTACCCCGAGGAGATCATTCTGCACCCTGACTAATGCCATTTCAGGGCAGTGCCTAGACCTAAACCCAGACTGGAAGGGCTCATAGATGTCATAGGTCGCAGGTTGTGCCTCGAGCTGCAGAGCCACTACTTTCTCAATAACCTTACCCAAGAATAGGAGGTCAGAGATTGGTTTACAATTTGCCAAGATGTCAGGGTTGAGAGATGGTTTCTTTAGGGGAGGCTTCACCAGCGCCTCCTTCAGGGCACTGGGAAAAAGTCCCTCCAAAAGTGAACACTGGACAACCTCAGTGAACACTGGACCAACGGACTCAACGCATCCCACCAAGAGATAGGTCTGGCCCAGATCCAGTTCACGGTATGTGGGCTGCAGCTTTAAAATCATCTCACATATCTCTATCACCCCCACTGACCTAAACTCTCTCCAGACAATAGGAGTGCCTCTGAAAATGCGTAACTCACCACTGTGGGGCTATGTTTGCCCCATTGGAGAAATCCCAGCCCTTAATGGAGGATACCCTGTCAGAGAAGAACAGAGTGAACTCTTTGCATTGAGCAACTGAACCTGCTCTCTTCAGCTGCAGACAGGCAGGATGGAGTAGCCTGTCTGCAGTCTGAAAGAGCAGAGCTGGTCTGTTCCTCCCTGCAACAATCTCCCTGGAGAAGAACAATGCCTTATTATGGTTGCTTGCCCTTTGGTATTCACCGTAGTGAATTCTCAAAGCCAGCCTGTCCTTCTTGGACTGGGACTTCTGCCAACAATACTCCAACCTCCGACGCCTGGTCTTCATCTCCTTGAGAGCCCCATCAAACCATGGGGGACTCAAGTGAGAAGATCTGGGTCGTATACGGACTGGTGTAACAGAGTCGAGTGCCTTGGAGACAGCCCTATGCCAGGGTACCTGCTCACCTAGCCTGTGCCCCCTCATCCAGCACTCCGTGCCTTTGTGAATGGTATGGAGTCTGGGCACACCCCCTGATTACTCCACCAGACAGTTCATGCATGTAGCTGCACAAATGAGTGGGGCATCGAGTGCAATAAGGGTGTGCACCCCTTTGGTGCATGCCCCGGGGGTCTGTAATACCACCGATGCACAGCTCACTAACTTAGGGTTGCCCACACGCTGTAGATGTGTGGTGCATAGGCAATCCACACATATGTGCATGGGCCTGGTGAGACTCCAGACACTGCTACAGAGACACAGTGGAGGCAATAAAGGTAACCATCAGAGGGAAACTCATTGCTTATACTCAGGGCCCTGTGTTTACTGTGGCAAAGTGGAGCTACATTCCGCGGCAGGACCTCATACTTTCTGCATCAGAATAATTGCTGATTCTACGGCCATTCTGCGGCAGATAGATTGTGGCTAAATAGCATACCTTCAAAGGGATCAAGTCTTTGTTAACCCATGAACTGCCTTTGTGCAACCACTTTGCTACACTGAAAATGGAACAGCAGGCCATTTAACAGTATGTAGTCTTCTTATCACAAATATTAAACTGTAATAACCCAAACCTGGTGTAGCCGTGGGCATCAGTGTTCTCTTTTAATGAATTTTCCTTCCCACTTCGAATTTGAAGGCTCGTCTGGAAATTGGTGGCCTTTGCTGTTCTCCTAGGTTATAATCAGAGGAGGACATACACACATAGCTAAAACTACACAGAAGGCAAGACCAGCTTGGATTTGTTCTGGTTTATATTTACGGTTAGCAGATATAAAGAGAGACTCCAGCTTGAAAGCCATTTTTTTCTGATTTTCATCAACGTTCTTTTAGATAATTTTTTTAAACTAGGAATACTCTAACTACCTTGCAACAAACATGTTGAGTGCAGTTCTGCAGCTCCTCCTTCACCTGAAAACTTTACCCATTTCTATCATGTCTGTCTACTTCAGGTTTCAGAGGCAGCCAGTAATGCCCTGACTGACTGAATTGCAGTCTGGGAGGTATCAGAAGCCGTAGCTGACGTGTCATAGGGAAAATCTCCAGGCTCAGACAGTTACTCTTGTGACTTTTACCGGGCCTTTGTACAGACCTTAGCACCTTGGCTTACACACGTTTTCAACAATGCATGGGCCGAAGGATCACTTCCACCATCCTTTATGCAGGCTGTTATTACTTTGATTCCAAAAAAGGGAAAGAACAGCATACTCTGTTCCCAGTATTGGCCAATGTCACTGGTAAATGTAGATGCCAAGATCTTTACAACAGTTCTGGCCCACTGCCTTGACCCCAGTGGCAGAGCTTGAGGGGGGGCTGGGGGGCAGTCGCCCTTCCTGACTCCCCAAGTGTGAGTAGTGGTGCCCCACCACAATCTTTATTCACTATCTAGTGCCCATTGTGGAGCCCACAATTCACTGAAACACCCCTCCTGGCTCCCAAATGCTCCCTATCCTGGCTGTGCCACTGCTTGACCCTATCATGGACACCTTGATCCATCCTGATTAAGTGGGATTCATCCAAGGTCATTTAGGTTCGGACAACACCAAGAGAATTTCCGATCTTCTGTGGCAGGGCACAGGATTTGTGGAGCCCACTGCCACCATGTCAACAGATGCCAAGAAAGCCTTTGACGGTGGAATTGGCATATATCTGACACCTTGTCCTGATTTGGTTTCATACCACACTTTGTAGACCCTGTCAGGCTGTTACATGTAAGCCCCGCTGCGTCAGTTCTCACAAACTCAGTTATATCCTAACCAGTTCCCTTATATTGAGGAATGAGGTGGGGGTGCCCCTTTTCCCCTTTCTCTTCCCTGCCTCTTGGCTACAGAGCCTCTGGCACATAACATTCATGCTTCAGACAGGCTCACTGGTATTACAGTCTATGGTGTCCTGCACAAGATAGCTCTCTCTGTGGATGACATTATTTTTAACGGATATACCCAGTTCTCTGGGGGCTCTGACCAATATCATCCAGGAGTATTCACAACTATCTGGGTATAAACTGAATGGAGCCAAGTTACAGATTTTTCCCCTAAATCCTGCATGCACCCAAACATTGTTCTTGTTTCACCCATACCAGTGGTATCCATATGGAATAATTTCCTGGGCATCCAAATTATATCCACCATAAATGCTGCCATCCCTGCCAATACAGGGCATATACTTGACAAACTCACAGTTGGTCTCAATAAATGGAAATCAGCTATGCTTTCTGTGTGGGGCTGAGTAAATGCATGAAAACTGATTGCCTTCCCTAAAGTGCACTACGTATTATCTAACCTCCCAGTTCAGCTCCCGGTGTCATTCTTCTGATCCCTTTTTTCTAGAATGTACAGATTCATATGGGCTGGTATGCAGCAAAAATTAAGATGTAGACTTTGATGAGGCACTGGAGAGAAGGAGGGTTTGGTCACCCAAACTTGAAGCAACAACATCATCATGTCATGCTCCGACAGGCCCTCACCTGTCTCAAACCATACCTTGTTTCACATCCTCCTAGGTGGCTTTTTCTTGAACTAGTGCAAGGATGGTTAAGTACAAGGGGACACAATTTAAAGATAGAGGGGGGTGGTTCCGGGGCAATGTGAGGAAGTATTTTTTCACAGAGAGGGTAGTGGATACGTGAAACAGCCTTCTTGAGGAGGTTGTGGGGTCTAAAACTGTGGGAGAATTCAAGAATGCATGGGACAGACATAAGGCAATTCTTGTGGGGGGGGTAGGAAGAAATAGGCTGTTGGTTAACTAGGATCTGCTGCTTATCCTGTAGGTAGAGAAATGGGCAGACTAGGTTGGGCAAGCGGTCCTTATCTGCTGTCAAAGTCTATGTTTCTGTGTTTCTATGTTTACCACCCCGCTGTTCTGTTCCCAGATTGGGGAGCCAAGCATGGCCTGTCTCCATGTGCGAGACACACAAGAAAAGTCTGGAAAAACATGCTACTACTTTGGGTTGGCATCCTTGCATCTCCAGATTCCAAACTATATGTGACAGCCTGGGCAGTCAAATAGATAATACCTTGATCTCCTGGGAAAACTTGAAGAAAGTGGGTATCCTCTCCCTGGGTGACCTCTACAACTCCCTAACGGGTTGCTGTACTCATTCACAAAACTTTCTACCTGGTACATCTTATCTAAGACCCATTTCTGGACAGTGGAGTAACCAGGCTTTTAAAAAGTGTCCGCACAAGTCAATGACTCCACCTAATTGGCCTGGCCCCCAGAAAATTTTGGCATTTTTATTGCATTCTGGTGCATTTCGTGGCCATTTGTGGGAGTATACAATACCCTTGTACCATAGTCTTTTTACATACCAGTCCAATTGTTCAGGCCCCTAGTGGCTGCATAATTTCATCTTGGCACCCACTATTGATGCCATCTTTGCAGTGCAGGCACACAGTTAGGTACTAAGCACTGAGTGCTTAGTAACCAAGCACTGAAGGCTGTTTAAACTGTTTAACAATTATAATACATAGTAGCACTGGAACAAGTTGGGAGTCTGCATCTGCATAGGCCCCCAGAAAATGTTAGCAGTTTTATTGCATTTTGGTGCATTTTGGGGCAATTTATGGGAGTTCTACAGTGCTCTACAACCACAGCCTGACATATAACTACAGTTCCACATGTAGATTTGGGTCCCTATTGGTGGTAAAGCAGCTGGGCTGGCAATTATGTATTTAGTTAGTATGCAGTTATCAATGATGAGTGCAGTTTTGATGGTAAAGGCCACACCTGTGCAAGGAGATTGACAGGGTGGAGACAGTCCAGAGAAGGGCGACCAAGATGGTGCATGGCTTGCAACACAAAACATATGAGGAGAGACTAAATGACCTCAATATGTACTCACTGGAGAACGAAGATAGCGGGGGAACATTACAGAAACTTTAAAACACCTCAAGGGCATAAACAAGGTGGGGGGGTTGATAGGTGGACATCTTCCAGTGTAGAATGGGTACAAGAATGAGGGGGCATGATATGGAATTGGCACTGGGAAGGGGGTGTGGATTAAGAGGAAATGTGAAGAAATTCTTCATAGAGAGGGTGGTGGAGACATGGAATAGTCTGCCACAAAAAAAGAACCATCAACAATTTTACAATGGCATCTATCTCACTTCTTCACAGCAAAGCAGCCTTACATCACCATCAGTCACACTGCTAATGCAACTGGCCATGTACAGTCTGCTCTGCCCATGTATTTGTCTCCCTCACATGCCATCTCCATGGCTGTCTGACCTGAGCTGAAGGACCTGCCCTACTCACACACCACCTCCTGCCCCTGTAATTACCCTGCCATTGTGATTTGCTTATTTTGTTATACTTATCTTCATATTATTGTATTATTTTTGTACTTTGTATTTGCATTGCTCGACTCCCCCACCCCAACACATCTGGAAATGAGATGATACCAGGAAAGTCATACTGAGCTGGAAAAACCTTTGAAATAATTAACAAAATAAATAACTATGTTCTACACCAAACAGCTTCCAACGGTTGAGTGCAATGCAGGCTACAGGACACAGTCTTAAAGGGGAGCATTTATTAACAGTGTTCCTCATACTCTGAAAGCTGATAAAAAATTTAAATGAAGTATTGGGCTTACCTGTAGCTTGCAGCAGACTGAAGATACCCGACTAAACCTTCCCTATATTGATATTACTTTATCACCATGTTTAGAGCCCTCTGATGTCATGCAGGGGGGAAGCTGTGCCTAACGATATTGCCTCACCATTCATGACATCAATGGATTCCATAAAATGCTGAGAGTGTAGTATCAACATAGGGCAGATATAGCCAGGAATATCTCCAGACCATTGCTGGCTACTGGTTAGCCCAATACCTCATTAAAAAAGCATTTCGTGAACCTTCAAACAATGATGGACAAATGTTCAAAAATATTTCCCTTTAGTAGTAATACCTATCCATACTAAATTATTACTATGTAGAAAAACACAGGCAGTATCAGTGGCTCAGTAGGTGGCAGGCTCACCTCTGGGACTGGAAGATTGGAGGGTACTGCACACCATGCAGTTTAATGAATGGTTGCAAAACTGGTGCAGAGCACAGGGCTTTAGCTTCATTGGGGACTGGGGGTCCACCTGGACAGATAAAGGTCTATACTGACACGATGGTCTGCATCTGTCCATGAAGGGAACCAAGCTCCTAGGTGACAGGTTTAAATGCTTCTTTGGCAAGCTTTTAAACTAGCCAAGGGGGAAGGTGCTGATAAAAGGCAGGAAATTTCAAGCCTCCCCCCACAAAATATGGCAGGTAGTAAGGTAAACACTGAGGCACAGAGCTTAACACAGGGCAGGACAGGACAGGGGTAAATGGAAAAATAGACAAGGGCAATAAGAGCAGGGATGGGGGCAAAAAGTATAAAGCCAACATTAAATGGAGGGCAATAAGTACCAATACCCGTAGTCTGGGAAACAAGCTTCCTGAGCTAGTAGCCCTGACGGAAGATGAACAATTGGATATTGTGGCAGTCACGGAAACACGGTACAAAGAGAACCATGACTGGGATGCCAACATACTGTACCAGTGTACACAATCTACAGAAGGGACGGAAGGTAAAAGAGGAGGTGGAGTAGCTCTATACATAAGGGAAGGGATCAAAGCTACAGAACTAAAAAGAAAAGGGGAGGACAAGAGGCACTCTGGGTCACCTTGGAGACAGGGAATGGCATCACAACCCGCACAGGGGTTGTGTACAGACCCCCGTCTCAAGAGGAGGAAATGGACAACAAAATGATAGAGGACATTCTCAAAATGGCTGAAAAAGGGGAGATACTGTTGATGGGGGACTTGAATATGCCAGATGTTAACTGGATAACGTGCAGCCACATCCAAGAGCAGGGTAATTCGTGCCCTGCAGGGGGCAGACCTAGACAGCTAGTGTTGGAACCCACTGGAGGGAGCAATACTAGACCCAGTACTCTCAAATGGAGAGAGGATCACAAATTTAGAAGTCAGTAGACATCTGGGAACAAGCGACCACTGCACAGTGTGCTTCACAATGAGCACAACCATGGAGATAAGCCATACAAAAACAAGGATACTGGACTTTAGAAGGGCTGACTTTGGCAAAATGGGTGAATACCTGAATAATGCACTAGCGAATGACCAAAAAGGAGGGGTGGAAGAACAATGGAGAAAAATCAAAACTGCCATCATAGAGGCAACAAGCCTTTGTGTGAGACAAATAAAGAAAACAAAGCGGAGTAAAAAGCACTATGGTTCTCAAAAGAGGTGGCAGGGAAGGTTAAGGAGAAAAAGGCTGCATTCAAAAAGTACAAGGAATCACAGAAGGAGCATGACAGGGAACTGTATCAATTAAAGCAGAAAGAAGTGGGGAAGGCAGTCAGACTAGCAAAGGCCCAAACCGAGGAAAAAATAGCCAACTCAGTTAAGAAGAGGGATAAAACCTTTTATAGGTATTGTACATTAGGGAGCATAGAAAGGTTAAGGGAGGGATAGTGAAGATTAATAAAGGAGAGGGGAGGTGGGCAGAGGGAGACAGTGAAAAGGCAGAGATACTGAATGAATACTTTTGCTCAGTATTCACAAAAGAAGATGAGGAGGAGTTACCTAAACCAGACAATAGAAGCACTCTGGGTGGGGGAGTTGACACCAGTCCATTCACAGAAGAAAGAGTCCTGAAAGAACTCCTAAAACTCAAGGTGGACAAAGCAATGGGGCCTGACGGGATTCACCCCAGAATCCTAAAAGAACTAAGGGAGGACCTAGTGACACCACTGACCACGCTTTTTAACAAATCATGGCAGGATGGGCGGTACCTGAGGACTGGAGGAGGGCAGATGTGATTCCCCTTCACAAAAGTGGGAGCAAGGCAGAAGCAGGAAACTACAGACCTGTAAGTTTGACCTCAGTGGTAGAGAAAATGATGGACTCACTTCTGAAAGAAAGAACTATTGAGTACCTAGAGGCCAGCGGGGCACAGGACCCAAAGCAGCATGGATTTATAGCAGGAAGTTCATGTCAGATGAATTTAATTGATTTCTCTGACTGGGTGACCAAATTAATAGGCCAGGGAGGGGCTGTGGATATGGCCTACCTAGACTTTAGCAAGGCATTTGACACAATCCCACACAAAAGATTAATAATCAAGTTAGCCAGCCTGGGAGTGGGTCCCAGGGTGGTAGCCTGGGTAGCAAACTGGCTGCACAACAGGACACAGAAGGTAATAGTGAATGGAACACATTCTGAAGAAAGGGGGGTTACTAGTAGAGTACCTCAGGGCTCAGTACTGGGTCCAGTCCTCTTTAACATCTTCATAGGTGACATTGCAGAGGGTCTGGAGGAAAGGTATGCCTCTTTGCAGATGACACAAAGATCTGTAACAGAGTTGATACACAAGAGGGGTAGAAAAGATGAGAAGGGACTTGGCAAGGTTGGAGGAATGGTCAGACATATGACAACTTAGATTCAATGCAAAGAAGTGCAAAGTAATGCACATGGGAAACAAAACCCAGGAGAAGAGTACACAATAGCAGGGGAGGTATACGACAACAAAAATGGAAAGGGACCTGGGGAGTCATATCAGATGACCTAAAGGTGGGTAAGCAGTGTGAAAAGTCAGTAAGGAGAGCCAGGGGGATACTGGGATGCATAGGAAGGGGTATCACAAGTAGAAAAAGGGAAGTGGTTATCCCTTTGTACAGACAGTTGGTGAGACCCCATCTGGAGTACTGCATGCAGTTTTGGAGACCTCATCTACGCAAGGACATAGACAGGATGGAAGCAGTCCAGAGGAGGGCAACTAAAATGGTGCAGGGTCTGCAGCAGAAACCATATGAAGAGAGACTGAAAGAGCTTAATATGTATACCCTTGATGAAAGGAGGGATGGGGGGACATGATAGAAATGTTCAAGTGCCTCAAGGGAATCAACAAAGTCCAGGAGGGTAGCATCTTTCAGAAAAAGAGATGTGTAAGAACAAGGGGGCACAATTTAAAGATAGAGGGGGGACGGCTCAGGGGTAATGTGAGGAAATTTTTTTTCACGGAGAGAGTGGTGGATACATGGAACAGCCTTCCTGAGGAGGTCGTTGGGTCTAAAACAGTGGGGGAATTCAAACATGCATGGGATAGACACAAGGCAATTATAGTGGGGGGTTGCAGGAAGTAGGCTGTTGGTTAACTAGAATCTGCAGCTTATCCAGTAGGTAGGGAAATGGGCAGACTGGGTGGGCCAAGTGGTCCTTATCTGCCATCAAAGTCTATGTTTCTATGTTTCTATGTTATGGGTTCTAGCACCACACCAGGTAGCTGAGGTAATACCCATAACTGACAAGAGACATTAAACCGAGGTCTCTTCTGCCCATCCTTGGCTGATCCCATGGCATTTATGGAGGCAGAGTAGGGGAAAGGTTTCTTAACAGTCATGGCCAGCAATCCCTGTAAAATTCAGAGGTCTATGTAACCCACTCACAAGGATGTGTCATTGAAGCAAACTATGACAGCTCAGTGTGCCTTTTCTGGTCAAACATTACACATAAAAAAGGAAAAAACACAAAGGTAGAAACCATCTGCAGACAAAACCACTGTTCGAGATTACAGCTTGGGTGTATTTTTCTGTCTATGCTTGTTCCTAAATTAAAAGTCAGTGCAAGGCAAACTTTCCTTCCTGATGCATCTCTCAACAACTGGATTGCACTGCAGAGGAGCTACTGTAAACAGGTTTCCATACCTTTCAAGTGCTCTGCCTTAGACAGAGCCCTATACACCTTGCTCCACAGAAATATTCTAACTTGTCACATAAAGCTGGAGATATTTTTGAGCATACAAATCATTAAACAAACAAGCATTTGTCAATGCCGAATGTTGTCTTGCTGCCATTGGTAGTGCAGGAGTTAGAGAGATGCAGCATAGGAGCGGCAGTCAAGTATTGAACTGATGCTAACCCACCCCACCCTGCAGAGAGTGAGAGGCATTAGGGTGTCCCTGTGGGTGTTTGTTAGTGCAGTGTGGGAAAACATGCTGGGCAGGATGTGAAAAATGACAGCTGCACAGTTCATAAGGAGGTGTAATTAAATGCCAGTGCTGAAAATGTGGCATACAAATATACAAAATTTGCGGAGTTCCCAAGGGTGCGTGGGAAATATGCAAGGCACGCACGCTTTTCACCAGTTGTGGGCGTTCGGCACCAAATTTTTCAACATAGGCATTTAGCACCTCTGCTCATGTACAGTGTCACCGTCATTTCTCAAAGTGTCCCAAGAAGTGATTTCGCACAGTGACCACGCTTATTCTGCACTGAAGCGCGGAAACACATTTTGGGCAGGATATGTGAAGTGACAGCTGTATTGTTCATCAAGAGGTGTGTAAAATGGCAATGGTGAAAATCCAGAGTGAAAATTTCACAAATACCGCGTGATCGAGACCGTGCAATCTGCCAACGCATGCTCGTAACATGTCATTTTATGGAGTATCAGCCCAAATTTCAACACAGGCATTTTTAGGAGCTCTGCTCATGAACTGTGTCACTGTCATTTTCATAATCTGGCCCAAACACTGATTTCCCACAGTGACTGCGCAATTGTGTGCCGGAAGTGCGGAAACACATTTTGGGCAGGATGTGGAAAATGACAGCTATACTGTTCACAAGGAGGTGCACAAAAATGCCAATGCTGAAAATACAGCATTAAAATATTGCGAATGCGTGAACTTATGAGCCTACGTAGCAACTGCGCAACGCACATTCGTAAAACAGGCTTTTGTTGGATTTTTTCCACCAGATTTGGAACATAGGCTTTTTGAGAGGCCACCTCATGAACACTGGTACTGTCATTAGATTAATGGGTCCCGAAAGGTGATTTTTAGCATAGTGACTCACAGGAAATCACCTTCCGAGGCCGATTAATGCCATGACAGTGGCAGAATTCATGAGAGGGCCCAAAACCCCATGTTGAAAATTTGGTGCCAAATTCCAAGAAATGCCTGAGATATACACAAAGTTGAAAAACCCTATTCATTGCATTATATAGCTTACCGCATTTCCTCAGTTCGCGGTCGGCTTTGAAGAGTGCAGACGTGTTCCCGGTCCATGGAAGATCATCGTACAGAGTCCAGAGGTAAGTATGGGGTGAGGGGGTGAGGAGGCAGGATGCACAGTGGGTGGGTGCGGGTGGGGAGGGGGCATCTAGACTACGAGGGGCGGTTTTCGTTTTCAGGTGGAAAAAAAAAAAGGAAACCGTTGAGGACAGTTTTGCATTACAGGGCATTTGGCATGCTGGGGTGGGCTCCCAGCATGCCACCTAAAATGGTTTGTGGGGGTGTCAGTAGCCGGCGAGTTGGGCTGCCAGTGACGGCCACACAACAAGGGGTACTGCGGTGAGGTTGGGCACCCCGGAGGCAAACAAAAAAAGGAAGTGCGAGCCGGGGGGTTGGGCACCCCCTCGGCATTCAACAGTTGGGGGTGATGCCGGCCAGGAGTGGGCTCCCCGTCAGCGAGCAAAAGCGGGGCAGGCAGGGGGATTGGGCACCCTCGGCATTCCACATTTGCGGTGGGGTGCTGACGGGAATGGGCTCCCTGCTGGCACACAAACATGGGGGGGGTTGCCGACAGGGGGATTGGGCACCCCCAATGTCGGAAAACGTGAGGTGGCCGCCTGCTCACCGACCATGGTCATAATGGCGGCGAGCATGGCAAGCTAAGGACCGCTGCGTATGACGAGCTTTGCTCAGATTGCAGCGGACCTTTGCTTTGATGTGCTCACCCCATTATGAATGCATGGTGTGGCGGTGGCATGCAGGCTGATTGGGGAATGAGAGACGCACCTACTGATGCGTGCCTGCATTTGCCCAACAGCAGCCGTGCCCCCAAGACCCGCACTGTCGCAAGATGTTTTGCTTGCGCATGCGCAAGCCAACATAATAAAACTAACCCCACAGGAAGGAAAGCAGGAGTGGGAGGGGGAGTTATCAGAGATGAGGTAGGGTCTGCAGTGATAGTACAGGTAGGGAAAAAATGGGCAGACTGGCTGGGCCAAGTGGTCATCACCTTTTAATAAACCCAAAGTGGGACATTTCTTACTGAAACATGATTTTTGCAGGACAATCTGTAACCTTAACCAGACAACAGATGTGTTTTCTCTAAAAAAATCAGAATTGAGACTAAGTGTTGTAGTTTTTTAGTTTCTTATCCTTGTAAGATATTTTAGTTAAGGTATTGTAGTTTTCTGCAACATTTTGAGGAAAGTTAGAAAATATTTTTTTTCTACTAAAAGGTCAGGACATGTAGTATTTTTCATGTTTCTCTGGATGGACATACTGTCACCCGATACCTTCGAGGGCAGCCGCAGTCTGCACCAGGGCTGCAGCTAACAATTTTGGGTCCCAGGGCAAGTCATTTGAGATAGGCCCTCATCTCCCAAACCATCTAAAGTCGGGGGTCTGGGAGATTGGTGGTCCACAGAAGCTCTGGTGGTCTAGATACTCTGTAGTGAGTTTTGGGCTTTCACTGAAGATAAAAACACACTTTTGTTGCACCTTCTCTGGTGCTGGGTTGGTTGGGGGATGGGGGGTCACATTTTAATTTTTACAGTATAGCCAGGATCCCTTGCAGCCAGACAACAACTAACAACATCCTCCACAAACCCAAATAACTGTCCAAGATACCGGAGATGTGTCTTCTTCTCAATTAGCACAAAAACAAGACACAAAAAACACAACAGACCCCTAGTCAGAACTTCAACTGTATGGCCGGGAGGGGCCCTAGGCCCAGGAGGCTAGCTCAGCCAGCCAGGCAGCAGGATATAGCAGCAGCCAGCAGAATCAGCAGCACTCAGAATAACACATTTTTTCATAATAAACTTTAAAGTACGGTATGCTTATTCCCCAGTGAGCGTGAGCACAAGCAGGCGCAGGTCACCTACACCTCTGATTATTCTAGAAGAGGGCAAACTGGAGGCATGCTAGTGAGACAGCTTCAAACTGCTTCCTTATAACTGTTAACATAACATTTTATAAAGCCTCTGACCAGTCGAGTAGCAGATAGCAGCAAGCACGAAACAAACAGCAGCACTCATCAGCAGTGCATTAAGAATCAGTGACGGGAATTATCAAAGTACAAAAATGAAACAATAAAAAAGGCAGTGGACTGGTGACAAATTAGCAATGGTATATTGTGTTGTGCTTGAAAATGAAAAAACAGCCCACCCTACTCCCCACCCAGGCCACTCAACCCTGACTGCCAACCAACTCACTCATATGCGAGGTCTAGGTCTTCTCTCTGGACTGGCAGGAATCTGGAGGAAGAAGGCTACCAAATGAATCCTCCTTTTCCAATTATCCAACCCCGCACTGCCGCGGAGCAACGGATGAGAGACAGAGTGATTTGGATGAAGATTCTAAGAGGTGCGAAGGTGGTAGCTAAACAAACAACACTGTTCACTGCCCACAGGCTGCCTGACGGGAGGAGCATCGTGCGACTCATGCTCTCATCTGGCACATGACTTGATACTAGTCCCTGGGCTCCTCCTTTCCTCAGCTAAAACCAAGCAGCATGCTGATTCTTTGCTGGGCTCAGTGAGAACAATGGGCGGGGCAGGGGGAATTGGTTGCCGGCGAGATTAAAAAAAGAACGGCACCAGCTCCTCGGGTAAGGGTAGGCATACTGTAGGTGCCCACCCTCACCCCGCGCTCCGGGCCCGCAATGACAGTGGCCCTGGACTCTGTACTCTCACTCGGTGCGCTGCAGGTGCTGCTGCTAGGAGGGCAGCCTCCATCTGCACTGACGGTCCTGGGTGCTCCCACCGCGGGCGCCTCTGCAAGACAGTAGCTGGCCCCAAGTGAACATCAGGTGGGACAAACTACCGCAGGTGGTTGGCAGAGCAAAGATTCACATGGACAGAACTGTCCAAATTTCAGTTGCTCCACCAGATTGCCGCACTGCTGCCAATGCCAGCATGTCTGAGCAATCAGGACTGTGGAGTGGAGTCCCACCACCACCACCCCTTCCCCGGCTTCGAGGAGTGAAGGACCGCCAGGGTTCGGAACCAACATGACAAAAAAAATAAAAAAAACGGGGATTTTTGCTGTACACATGGGCGTACAATAAGTATGCATGGTTACACCACTGTTTCTGGAGATACTTACAGCTCTGAGACCTCCTATGGGTGAAAGTCTTGATAACTCACAT
Source organism: Neoceratodus forsteri (assembly GCA_016271365.2). Lineage (NCBI taxonomy): Eukaryota > Metazoa > Chordata > Ceratodontiformes > Ceratodontidae > Neoceratodus > Neoceratodus forsteri. The sequence goes on along the minus strand of CM057450.1, from coordinate 1,470,235,849 downwards.
AATACATCCCCCTGCACATCTAGAGAAGTGGGACGACACATAGCACTCTCTAAAACAAATCACCCCCCCATATTAAGAACCCGCATACCACTGTACAAGACCCTATACTTTCAGCTGGACCCAGGGAGACCTGAGAACAAGAAATTCATCCCTCCATTCCCCAGGATGAGTGGGATGTCCTTTGGGCACTGTCTTATAAAGCCTCCACGGAAGTTCAGTCTAAGACCCTCCAGTACTAAATTCACCATAGAGCCTATTATACCCCACTGTGGTTGTAAAGAGTACATAATCACCTTGTTAAGCCTTTTATATTGCATAGCCACTTAATGTATGTCACTACACCAGTATGTACTGATTTCTCTGAAACATTTGTACTATGTAATTTGACCTCATACCAAGTGAATTCGGCAGTCCTGTTTTGTTCTAATTGTATTTCTGTATTGTATTGATGTTTGTTGTGTTTGCCGCCCTGGTGGCATGGGTTGTGACTGAAAATGGTCCTCTGGATCAGTTTGCTCACCTGGTTATCAAATAAATAAATAAATAATAACAAAAAGTGACTGCTGGAGATGTTCCTCCCTACAGGTATCCCTCTCGCACATTCTTTGATTCTGTCCAGCATTAGAAATGTATTGGACTAGAGTCTGGGCCATATCACTTGGTTTACTTGGTGGAGTAGGACAAAAGTAGGCCTTAGCCCATCAGGATTATCCCCCATGAATCGTGGGTCATTGATCATGAATGTGGTTAGATGTGAACCAGTTGTCTAGACCCTTTTTAAATACGTTAAAGTTGTTATAGTCCACTTGTTCTTGAGGAAGCCTATTCCATAATCTAGGTGATCTTAATGTGTAGAAGTTAAGTCTTTTGTTAGTCCTGGCTTTACTGACTTCTAGTTGCTTATCATGAAGTCTTAGCACTATTTTCCTTTGTGAGAATGAGACACCACATTGTTGCATCAATGTAGGTGACTGTAAGATTTTAAATAGAAGAAGAAGATCTACTCTACTTCTTCTTAGTTCTAAGGAATGGAGGCCTGTCTTATGGAGTCTCTTGGAATAGTTTAAGTGTGCCAAATGAGGGACCATCCTGGTTGCTCTTCTCTGAATCTGCTCAATCCTGTTAATGTCTTTTGCTAGGTATGGGCTCCAAAAGGGTAACCCATAATCAGAATATGGTCTAATGTCTGTCCTATATCATGGGATTATGCATTCTTCAGTTTTTGAAACGAATGTGCGCTTTATCCTTCTGAGTGTGTTAGAGAGATTAACTACTTTGTTACATTGGTTGGTTGAGGAAAGCTTATTATTGACTATAATACCTAGATCTCTCTCACAGTAAGTTGTTTTTAAAGGAGTGTTGTTAAGAGTGTATACCTTTTAGGATTATTCATTCCAAGGAGCAAAATGGTGCATTTTTCTATGTTAATGTGCATCCCATTCGTGTAAGCCCAGTGTTCGATTGTAGCAAGATCCTTTGTGAGTGTACTCATATTTATGGAACAGTCAACTTCCCCCCTAACTTTGTGTCATCTGCAAATTTTAATAATGTGTTGCATGGGCCAATTTGCATATCAGTGATAAAAATGTTGAATAGTATGGGTCCAAGGACTGAGCCCTGGGGCACTCCACTAGTCACTTCCCGCTCCTCCGACAAAGCTCCATTTATTTTTACTCGCTGGGTCCTTCCTGTTAGCTGGCTGTCCACCCATTTAACCACATTGGGGGAGAATCCCAGTTGGAGTAACTTGGTTTTCAGTTTGCCATGTGATACCTTATCAAAGGTCGAGAGCTCGGGGGGAGAAGCCTTGCCTAAGTAGGGTGGAGATAAGGAGATTATGGTCAACACGGTCTAAGGCCTTAGAGAGGTCAACAAAGATGGCCCAAGTCAGTTTTCCAGCATCTGTGGTGGCTCTGACCTGGGAGGTGACCACGGCGAGAGTGGTGGACGTACTTTATGTCCCTTCCTGAAGCCGTGCTGGGCAGGGGAGAGAACTGCATACTCCTGCAGGTAATGGGAGATTTGACCAGCCACAGCTTTTTCAAGTAGCTTGCTGGTAGCAGGGAGTATGGCAATGGGGCGGTAGTTATTTAACTCCTTGGGGTCGCCGTGCTTAAACACCGGGACAACCTTGGCCACCTTCCATATATTAGGTATGATTCCAGAGGTGAGGGAAGAGTTAAAAATGTGGGTAATCGGCCAAGCGAGGTAGGGCACCCCAAGTCTCAGAAGCTTAGGTTCAAGGTGATCATAACCCACCCCAGAGTGGTGTGGGAGCCCGGCTAGGAGAGTTTGAGTTTCCCTGGCAGAGACTTGCCTCAGGTAAAAAGGAGGCCAGGAGGAGTGGGGGTGGCCCTGAGGTTCCGTGGAGGGGGAAGGGAGGTGAGGGGTGGCCGGCAGTTCTGAGAACAGACAGTTGAATGCTGAGGCAATGGTCAGGGGGTTGTTGCAGTTGGCCCCCTCTAAGTTCATGTCAACGTCCGAGTGCGTGGCGTACACACCCACCATACTTTTGATGTTTTTCCAGAAATTCCGGGGGTTGTAAGCCGATTTGAGAAAAGCTGATTTACAGAACTCACTCTTGGCAGCGCATATAGCAGCCTTACAAGAGTTCCTGAGTCGTCGATATTCAAGGTGAACAAGTGGGTCGCCAGAAATTTTGTAGTTGATCCAGCACTTGTCTTTCTGCTTCATGAGAGCAAGTAGTCCACCATGCAGCCACTTGGTGACAGTGCCCCTCACCCTTCTTTTAGTGAGGGGAGCATGCTTATCTTGCAGGGGGATGAGAATCGATAGGAAGTGGTCTAATGCAATGGTCAGGTTACTGGTACTAAGTACCCTGGCCCAGACAGTATGATGTAAGTCGTTCAGGTAGTCGTTTAGGATAAGTTTGGAATAATCCCTGACCTGAATCACTCTACTGGGAATTTTTGGGGCAGAGGATCCCCATACACAGTAGATGGGTGAGTGATCGGATATTGCGTCCGGGAGAGTACCAGATTGTAGGATTTTATCCGGATGGTTGCTAAGTAACCAGTCGATAAGCGAGCCCTTGTCCCCCCGGGTGGAGATACAAGTGGGTCCGGAGATGGTCTGACAAAGGGCTAGGCCAGACAGAAGTGGCTCAAATAGCTTGATATTGGGCCCCAACCAGTTGAGGTTGAGATCCCCCAGGATAAGGACCTCATTAGACCCCACAGTGCCCTTTAAGTGGTCAAGCAGAAAGGAGAGTCTGGGTAAGCCGCCCTTTGGGGGATTGTAGGCACAGACCAGGTGCACCTTTTTGGAGTTACCGAGTAGCAAGAGGGAGTGAATGAATTCACAACCTGTGGGGTTGGGCAGAGATAGGGATACCATGGATACATTTAGGTGCCCCCTGAAGTATAGGAGTACTCCCCCCCCACGTTTGTTACCAGTCCTGTCCCACCTGATGAGGCCGTAACCCAGAATGGCACATGCAGTGTCAGGAATACCAGGCTTCAACCAGGTTTCCATAAGTCCCAGAATGTCAGGCTCATACTGGGTCACCCAAGCAGTCAGTTCCACCAGGTTATGGAGGATACTGCAGATATTTAGATGAGCAATTTTTATCCCTTTTTTCAGCAGCCAGGCAGGGGACTGCATGGGTGGGTGTGGGGGGATGGGTGCCCAGGGTAGAAGGGTGTGGAGACCGGCAGCACGGAAGGAGCCATGGTCTAGTATGACTAGGCTGCAGGGTAACCCTGGCTTGAGAGCAGTCCAGAGAAACCAATGACAATTTGGGAGCCTAATGGAGCCCCTAGTAAAGGTGCAATGTCCAGCGAACCAGGGTGTAGGAAGAGGGATCCTGACAGGGTCCAAGGAACTCCTGAGGAAGAGGGAGTCTAGAGGATGGCTAAGTACAGGGGCAGGGATAGTAGCTAGGAGAGAAGTCAGGGGACAGCTCAGGGCCAGAGGTGTGGAGCCTTATATTGGCACACGGAGAGCCAAAGTTCTCATATGGCATATAACATAAACAGAGAGGGAGAGCCTGGTTCTCAATATATCAAAAGGATGTGTGAAAGAGAGTGCCTAGGAGTCACTCTGTGGGCAGGCTAGCAGGCACAGCGCTAGAGGGAGAGAGAGAAAGAGAGAGAGGGGGAGAGAGAGAGAGAGAGAAATAGCCCTCTAGTGGCAGGCAGCTATAGCCTGCAGATGGTAAAGAGGGCTGATAGGATAAATCTGTGCACGTGGTAGCAGCTATATATACCATGCACCACCAAGGGTGGTGGTGGGGGCGGTGGGGCAGCCGGCGAAGCCAGCAGGGCTAGCGCTCATGGAAGGAAAAGCATCTTAATTTAAAAGTCACTGTCCTCGCTGGCGCTCACACTCTTTAAAGGTGAGGGCAGTGTGGTCCGCGGAGGACAAAGTGGTGTGGCGTTACACCGCAGGACCGGCGGAAACGTCCAGTGCCTCAACCCTCAGCACCACCGGGCCGGCTTGTCTCATGGTCTTAACTATCTGTTCCATGTCCTATCCCTGTGAGATTCTACTGCTGAAATGCTTCCACTATTCTAGAGTAGGCGATTTATTTATAAATATCATGTACTTTGGCCTCAGCACTTGTACCTAAATGTTATGGGATTGTACAGTATATATCGTACAAATACTGCAAGTTTTGTCCTTTGTACCTTTTGTACTGATGCTCCTCATGCACTGTATTATATGCACCGTCTATGTCTTTTTGATTGCTACAGTGTTACTGTCCATCTCTGTACTGTATTGCTGTTCCTGTTTATTGTTGTACCAATGTATGCCATATGCTGTATGGATTTTTAGCGTCTCTCTCAGATGCTCCTTGTAAATGAGCTTGCTCAATGGAGTTCTCCTGCTTAATAAACTTGAACTTAATAAACTTGAAAATGTTCTCTGGCCTTGTTCATGAGGTGGGCTCATGAGAAAGCTATGTGGGTGTCATAAGAAAGCTTTGTTGAAAAATTGAGGTAAAAATGTGAGAAAATAACAAAGTTATGCCAGCTGTGTGTTGCAATTTTTCAATGCACACTCGTAGCTGTGGTCATTTTCAATGTTTTGACCCCAACATTTCAACATAGCAATATTTTCACACCACCTCATGAATGTGACAGCTGTCATTTCTTAAATCCTACCCAAAAATGTGTTTTAACACTTGTGGCACAAAATAACGTTTCAGCCATTGTTTTATAAATTACACCTGTCATGCTCAGAAGGAGTGGTGATAAAAAAATTATGTTGACAATTTGGGGTAAACATGAAAACCAAGTTATGAGGAAACTAACTATTCCAACATTTACTTATAACTTTATTTTTTTGCAGATTTTGGCCCCTAATGTTCAATATATCCCTCCTGAACATGGCAGGTGTAATTTTTCAAATCCCCTCCGAAACCTGTTTCCACAGTCGCTCAGCAAAATCACCTTTCGGGTGGGATTTAAAAAAGTTTACCTGTCTTGATCATAATGTCAGGTCATAAAAAGACTGTTAGACATTGGGGGTCAATATGTGGGAGCCCAATTTAAAGTAGATATTGCCTCTTTTATTTATTTTATTTATTTGTACATCAGTTTACAACCTTTGGGCCAGAGGCTCATTTCCAAAGGTACCTCGGCACATAGAGGACAGACAAAAACAGATTTAGGCTACAGCATAAAAGCCTACTGACTTAAAGTTACACAGTATGGTTTCATACATTTATACAATTTAGTAGCAATTACAATGATACAGCTGAGCACATGCTGGTAATAACAGAGGCAATATGCAATGGGTGAGAAGTGGGGGGGTGAAGTGGAGTGCCACCCAGTGGGTGTTGTCAAGTGTGCAGAGATCGAGGCCACATTTAGAGACAGGAGCAGCTGCGAGTGTTAAACAGTTCACTCCAAAGGGTGGTTTTGAAGTTGGAGATTGTGGGAGCATTGGAGATGGGAGCAGGGAGAGAGTTAAACCGGGATGGAGCTCTGTAGCAGAAGGACCTCTTACCATGGGTGTTCCTGGATCTGGGGACCAGTAGAGTGGTCTTGTTGGAGGTTCGGGTTGCAATAATGGGTTGGGCATGGCGGATGGAGGCTGTCACCCCAGAAGCTGCCCTGTCATGGGTAATTGTAATCTAATAATGTGTCAAAGTACGATACCATTGAAAATGAGATATTGCATCTTATCTGCTCTATCCTGGGTAAATCTATAGTAAAAATGTGTACAAGCAAGACTCAGTACAACAGCAGTACCAGCGGTGAACATTTAGCATTGACAAATGCTTGTTCATTTTGTTACCACATCATGTCACTGCATATGTATCTAACACCTCACAGCGGGATATGTCTTACACCTGATGCAAGGTAATACTGTAAGTACAGTATGCTAACTGTCAACATTTTATTAGCATTTGATTGCCGGAAATGACATACGGTTCCCGCCCCTTCTGCTCCCATGTGTGCCAGATATGATGCAGCCTCCACTCCAGCTCTGGATTGTGATGTTGCTGGGGTGGGAGAGGTTTGTTTGTTTGGGCTTTCCCAGGACATGTCAGAGGGCATAAAAGTAGACTTGATTATATATTGTTTATGACAAATGAACTGGTAAAACTTCTGATCAAGTGCTGCCTTCCCAATGCTTAAAATAATGTTGTGTAGTATGGCTGTATATTTTTAAAATGCTGTTTTGCATATTTAGACTGTTTCATATGTAAGCAATAATGCCTGACAGGGTGGGCGGTACTGGGCAATACCGGACCGCCCAGGGGCATAATGAGGCCCGACGCCGCAGGTGGAGGGCCTTATAGCCCCTGGAAGGTCCCATATTGCCCATACTGCCCACCCTGGAGAGCATTATTGCGCTTAGAACATGGTCCAGCATATTATATCTTCTTTAAATTAACCAAATTTTGTAATTAGATGTTAACATTCTTAGCTGTTTGATTCCCTTTGTGATAAAATAGTTCCTCCACCTGCATTAAAATACTGTCTTTGTTCTTTACATAGGGATGTTTGTGATACATTGGGCTCTGTAGATGGTAGTTTGCAGCTGGTTGCGAGGGGACCCCCGTCCAACACACACACGCTCTTCCTGTTATCTCTTTATTCAGTTGGTAATGTTGCTTGCTTGTTGTTTGGCTTTGTGGGGGAAAACACTGTGGCAGACCATGGAAATAGCGAGAGCCACCACCGCGAGGTAGCACCACCCCAATGTCGGCATTCACCAATGAACGAAGCACCTAACCTAAATGCAGCCCTTGCTCCCCCCCACCCCACCTCGTCCTCCCCTACCCACATGAGAGGGCCATCGTTGAGAAGGACGGCGCTCAGACCATGCACAGCAGCGAGAAGGAAGCATGAAGTGGAGACCACAGGCACACCATCAGGCAATGGAGCAACCATAAGCATAAATGGGAGAGTGGAACAGTCGGCGATGAAGGGGATGATAGAGGGCATTGCCAGAAGAGTGCCGACCGCCGATTGTGGTGATGCAGGAACACAGCCTGAGCAGGAGGGCCAGTGACATTGGGGGATGGAACTGGGGCTGTAAAGCTAGAGTGAGTGAGATTGCTGGCCTCTACAGTGAGATCATGGGATGGGAAAGGTGTGTTGCAGCAGCGATGAGCGCTGCGCGTGTCATGGTAACGGTGTTCGCTTTAAATACAAATGTCTTCGTAGGAAACAAAATGTATGTTGGAAAAAAAACAGAAAGTGTTGCATAAAATGATCAAATTGTAGAATGCTATGTATTTAATTTGGTGGCTGGCACTGGCAGTCAACTATTGAGCCCTGGGTTGCCAGCGTCTCTCCCTAAGCGATAAGGAAAAAAATGGCGGTGATTTCAAATTTAGTGTGGTGCTCTCAACCAATGAATAAGTAAGATGAGCACAATGATATGTGAGTGGGCGAACTGGCACTTTGGGGCTGGTTCTTTTTATTTCCTGGCCGTCTATTGAAAGTTAATATACCCCCCTGGCAGGGGTACCAGCCAATCAGAGCCCAGGAAATAAAAAGCCCATTCTTTAATAATAGTGAATGCATATAGCTGCTGAGCCATGGCAGTTTTCATACTTTTATTTTTATTTTGCCACAGCCTAAATGGCCAATAGTGCTTCAGATGTGCCAATGCTTATTTCATAGAAACATAGACATAGGAACATAGAATGTGATGGCAGATAAGGACTGCTTGGCCCACCTAGTCTGCCCATTTTCCTACCTAACAAATAAGCTACAGATCCTAGTTAACCAACAGCTTACTTCCTCCTACCGCCCACTAGGACTGCCTTATGTCTCTCCCATGCATTCTTGAATTCCTCCACTGTTCTTGACTCCACGACCTCCTCAGGGAGGCTGTTCCATGCATCCACAACCCTCTTCAGTTATTTCAGTTATTTTTTGTAAACTGAGAGCTCCATCAATAAATGGGTAATGTCTCTGATCACATGCTGCATTCACACTGTTTAAAAGATGCGGTTATATATTTTTTGAATAAATAAACTGATAAAACTTCTGATCATGTGCTGCCTTCACAATACTTAAAATAAGGTTGCATAATTTGACTGTATACCTTTAAAATGCTGTTTTGTACATTTAGGATGTTTCCTATTAACATTTAATGCAAATAGCTGTTGTTCCCTGACAGTTTTCATAACTTTATTTTTATTTCGCTGCAGTCTAAAATGCCCAGTAGTGGTTTGGTTATGCCCAGCCTATTTTAATTCTTTTTTTTATAAACTGAGAGGTCCTTCTTTCTATAGCCATCCAGTTCCCCCCCCCCAAATGCACAATGTTTCTAGTGTATTATCAGAGATCAGAGGGCTGTGGGTTCAGTTCCCACATCTGGCACTTGGGTTAATATCCCAGTTCTGACACTGTAGTGCAGCATGAGAGGGGTGCTGCACTTCTGAGGTGCCGTCTTTCGGATGAGACGTTAAACTGAGGTCCCATGTGCCTGGATTGGTGGTAGTTCAGGTGGATGTTAAAGATCCCATAGCACTTATCGAAAAGAATAGGGGAATTTCTCCGGTGTCCTGGTCAAATTTCCCTCATTCACTAAAAATAACACCAACAGCTTAATCTGGTTTAAAGTCAGTTGGCATTCATCTGTATCCCCTTCCCCTGGGTCGTGCCTGAAAATAGGCAGGATTTGCCTAGTGCACTTACCCGGTCAACAAAAACTAAATAAATAAATAAATTATTCAGCTGGCATAATTTTAAAAATATTATTTGTTGGCACACATTGTTTTAGCTAATCTCTGTTTTACAAGAAAAGCAAGGCAAAATGTTTGCAGATTATCCAAAGGTACATGTCTCTATAACATGCTGTTTAGTGTATGTAGCTAATGTTTTATTTTATTTAAAACTCTAACATGTTTTTTCTTAAATGTGCATACTTTGAAATATTATCTTCTGAATTACTTTATTTCAAGAGCTGAATTTAAAACTCACCTTGTGTGGGTCTAGGGGTGCATATGTCATGATGTTGGTTAGATATTTATCAACTGAACAGTCATCTGTTACACCCGTGAAAGAGAGAACTGTCCACGGTTAATGGTACGACAGTTTGGGAGAGGTCAGATGCAGGCATACTGTTAGGAAAAGACAGAAACTCCTGACCAGTTAAAACCCTTACCATTTTATCTAGAACTCCACAAAAAGTCTTAGTTGCCCTTCCTGAGAACAGCAACTGTGGGGGTTTAAGATAATGCTCAGGCCACTTTGACTGTTGCAGTGGTCACAGCAATTTTACCATTCTTAAGCACATCTGAAATACTGTGATAAACTGAATTATGAGCATTTGACCAGCATTCATATAGCTTTAGATTTGTAGGGTTTTAAGTCATTTCATCACAATCACAAGCACTAACGTTGTATAATGAGAGTGGCTCTTTAGTTAAATAGTAAGCATGGTTGTTATAAAATGAATCTGTGCAATGAACCCCTGCTGTAGAGGTCTTTAATGGCACACACACACACACTCTTTCACCATGCTTAAGTATGTCTGAAATACTGTGATAAACTGAATTATGAGCATTTTAAACTGCATTTCAATACGTTTGAATTCGTGGGGCCAGATATTCAAAAGATTGCCCTGGTGCAAACCCTGGTTTGCCTGCGGCAAAAACTGGGTTTTGTGTGGAAGTGCCATATTCAGAAGCCCAGATAGTGTGGGTGCACTGGGCTTGTGCCAGGGTAAAGAGTGGAGGGGAGTACAAGGCAAAACAATACAAATGTGGCGGGGGGGTGGAGACCTGAATATCAGTGCTGTTTGATAGTCAGAGTATTTGCTCTGCGCAAGGGCGCTTTGTGCGGTCCCCTTGTGTGGAGAAAATACCACTGACCAAGACCTAGTATTATTCTAGTGCAGCCGTAGCGGTTGCCAAAAGTAGTGCATCAGCACCCCCCATCCCAACACAGTACTCCCTGGTAGCAAGTGGTGACCCCCCCCACCCTCCGATCCCACTGCCCATATGTGTAATCATAAGTCCCTGGTGTCAAGCGGTGCCCTCCACCCTCCAAACACACTCCTGTGTGTTTACTCATATGTTTCTGGTGTCTAGCGGTGTCCTCACCCTCTGATCCTGGTCCCATTACATACAGAAATATTCCTGGCATCCAGTGGTGCTCGCCTCCTTCCCTGCATTCACTGATTGACAATCACTGCCTGATAAGAAAACTATGGGATAGTCCTGGTGTCCAGTGGCCTCTCCCCCCTCCTGACATCCATTCCCATAGTGTAGTACAATCTCCCTGGTGTCCAGTGGTCCCTTCTCCCACCTCATCCCTGTCTCTGTCATAGGAAAGACCCCCATTCTGATCTGTCACAACCCTCCCCACACAGCCACAGCTGGTCTGCCACAGCCATGCAAATTCTGCATGAGGTAGCTGCCCCCAACAACAAAGCCCAGGCTTGTTGCAAAGGCATAGCCATGTCCACAGCCCTAGCCAACCCTCATTGCTGGTAGTCGTCCCCCCACCCACCTATGGCACTGACGATGCACCTCCCAGTCCCCCCTTGCTGTACTGTTGGTGGCGCGCTGTAACTACAGCAGGTGACACTGATCAGTGACCTGGCCCTCCATGGCATCCTCGTCTGCTGGGATGTGACTGTCATCATGGCTATGTATGTCACACTGTGTACTTTCAGTGTCAAGTCCCAGTGCCTCCGCATTTTGTGTCTTGGTGGGCTGCATATTTGCTGTGCCTGCGTCCTGTGGCACATCCACCTGTGTACTGCCCATGTCCCACTGTTGTGTGTCCACATCCTGTTCTGGGAAAGCCATGCTGGGTGACACCTGTGTGTGTGGGGGTGTGCCAGTGGGGCAGTGTGTGGGCAGGCCTTCCATGTGGTGCATACCATCTGACCAGGTGGTCCACAAGCCTCTCATGTGTATTAGCCAGGAGGTCGATACCACGCCTCCTGTCACACACCTTGCCAGTCAGGGTTATCAGTACCTCTGTGTTGCAGTGCTGTGCCTCTAGGCTGTCCAGCTCTTGCTGCCACAGCTCCCTGTACTGTGCCACTACAAAGGCATGGCTGAGCACTGACCGTGTGCATCCTAGTGGCTGTGACGAAGGCTCTTCTTCACCACTATCCACTGGGCATGGTGGTGCCCTTCCTCCCCTGGCCCTACCATCCTGGCTCGGTCATTTAGGTCCAGTTGACGTGGTGCTGGTGCACAACCCCTTAACAGTGGTACATGTCTGTAGACCTGGGGACTGCTGGGGCACACAGCTGGCACGCCTTCCATCCGGCATCTCGCTGGTCTCCTGTGTCTCCTCATCCAGTGCCACCACTGTGCTGTCCACATCCGTTATAGACTCCAGCTGTGTCTCCATCTCCAGTTCAGTACCTGTGGGGGATATGGGGTTGTTAGTACAGCTGTGGTTGTCCCTTGCTGTTGCCCATTGCAGGTGTGTGTGTGTGCCATGGTTATCCACCTGTGCCTTCCTCCTCCTGCCTGGTGTCATCGCATCTCGCCTGGGCTGCAGGTGTGTCCAGGCTGTGTGTTGTTGACCCAGCTGTCATGTGTCCATCAGTGGCTGTGTCTGTGGGTGAAACACATGGCTGTTAGTACATGCATGCCGCTGCATCCCTGGGGTACCCAAGCCCTGCCATTGCATGCGTACCTTCCATGGTGTCTACTCCTTCCACCTCTCTGTGGACACTGACATCCATGAGGGTGTTCACCACCAGCCTCTCTACTGGTGTCAGCAGGCTGTCAATGCTGGGTGGGATGCCTCCGGTGCCCTGGTGTGCTTGTGTGTCTGTAGCAACCTTCTTCTTCACTGTAGCCTGCAGGTCTCACCATTTGTGTTTGATGGCCGACAATGTCCTGGCTTCTAGACTGGGAGTGTTAACATCAACCTGGATGTCCAGCCACAGACGTTTCTTTACCTCGGGGGCAGTGGAGAGGGACTGTGCCCCATACAGCTTGCTGTAGTGCACACGGATGGAAGTCACCATGGATGCCACCTGGCCGCTGGTGAAGTTTGGAGCACAGGGACATGCATCGTCCCCTGTCTGAACACGGCCCTGGTGCTGTCCTCCTGTTTGGGCTGCCCATTTGGCCTGCACCGATGGTAGAGAGCACCCCTCTGTGCCTCCTTCACTCTCCGCCATTCTGTACACATTTGTCTGCTACATGGTATTCACTTCCATGCTGTTGCGTGGGGTGGAGACCATTTCCTTATATGGCAGGGTCAAGGGGAGGGTCTGTGTATCCTTAGCATGCCTGTGTGCGCTGTGTGTTCTGCTGTGCATACCCTGTTGTCCTGCCCCCTGGATGCATGCGTCCCGCGTGGGCATTCATGCACACTGTCTATTTTCTTGATTGTTATGCTGTAATAGATGGTGTTTTATTGCATTTGAGTTTTTAGGGTGCTTTTATCATGGCTCAGTTTTAACCGGAAATACCAAAATAAATGAACTGCTCTCATTACAAAATGTTAGTGCTTATAATTGTGATAAAATTAAAACAACACAAATTCTGACTTATTGAAATGTGGTTAAAATGCTCATAATTCAGTTTATCACAGTATTTCAGACATACTTAAGCATGGTGAAAGTGTGTGTGTGTGTGTGTGTGTGTGTGTGTGTGTGTGTGTGTGTGTGTGAGTACCATTAAAAACGTCTACAGTGGGGTTCATTGTAGAGATTAATTTTATAACAACCATGCCTACTATTTAACTAAAGAGTCACTCTCATTATACAACGTTAGTGCTTGTGATTGTGATAAACTTGAGTTAAAATCCTACAAATCTAAAGTTATTTGAATGCTGGTCAAATGCTCATAATTCAGTTTATCACAGTATTTTAGATGTACTTATGAGCTCTAAAATTGTGGTGTCCACTGCAGCAGTCAAGGTGGCCTGAGCATTATCTTAAAGAGCAGCTTCTTAGTTTGTAAATATCTGCTCCCCCCAGCATAATCGATAACCGACCTTGCCAGGAGTGGTTTGTAGAAATCAGCCTAATTAATGCTCCACCTTTAGAAAATTATATCTCTCGTAATTTTAGTTTTGCAACTCACTGAGAAAAACTGTCCTACTTCCCAATCACAAAGCCATGCCCCCACTCCGGCCCAGACAGCCCCGTTTTGTGATGTCATAAAACGAAGGCTGTGTGTGCATGCTCTATTGAATTCTATGGGAACAATATTACTATACATTTTTATACCAGTTACAGTTGCGATGTTAATAGGTCAAAGTGACCGATCGACTAATAGGGACCCTATTAGTCGGTGCACAACATATTAACATCGCAACTAGTATTAATAAAAAATATAAGTATATATCACCCCATAGAACTCAATGGAGCGTGACATACAGCCTTCATTTTGTGACATCACAAAATGGGGCTGTGTGTGCTGGCATGGGGGCGTGGCTTTGCGATCGGGAAGTAGGAAATTTTTTCTCGTCGAGTTGTAAAACTAAAATTACGAGGGATATAATTTTCTAAAGGCGGAGCATTACAAAGCCTGATTTCTACAAACAACTCCTGGCTAGGTCAGTTATCGACTACGCTAGGGGGAACAGCTACTAGGGAGCTGCTCTTTAACCCCACAGTTGCTGTTCTCAGAAAGGGCAACTAAGATTTTATTATGGAGTTTTAGATAAAATAGGAAGGGTTTTACCTGGTCAGGAGTTTCTGTCCTATCTTCTCCTAACAGTATGCCTGCATCTGACCTCTCCCAAACTGTCATCCTATTGATAGCGGACAGTTCTGTCTTTCACGGGTGTAACAGATGCCTGTTCAATTGATAAATGTCTAACCAACTTCATGACATATGCATCCCTAGACCCTAGAGTTTTAAATACAATAAACATTAGCTACATACACTAAACAGCATGTTATAGAAACATGTACCTTTGGATAATCTGCAGCATTTTGCCTTGCTTTTCTTGTAAAATAGAGATTAGCTAAAACAATGTGTGCCAACAAATAATATTTTTAAAATGTAAAATGATGCCAGCTGAATAATACACTAGACGCATTGAGCATTTGGAAGGGGGGGGGACTGGACCTCTCAGTTTATAAAAAAAAAATGAAAACAAGCTGGGCATAACCGAAACACTACTGGCCATTTTATTTATTTATTTTTTTTCAAACTCTATTTTGTCTCCCTTTACCTCCGAACTCTCTCCAGCGACCTCCTGTGCCACAGTCTCTACCTCGCAAAGTGGCTCGGGGTTACTCCACAGGCTTCTATCCGGCACTGGGCATCCCCCGGGTCTACCCTCCGGGGCAGGGTCACCCCCACCCAGGGCGCTCTTTCTGTTAGTATTGAGACACCGGGCCAGAGAGGGGGGAACAGCCTGGGAGCCGAGTCCATGTCAGGGAGTGTGGGTTGCAGAAGGAGGCGCCTTCACCTATCAGCGATGAGGGTTTTTTTTCCTTGTGTGTCTACATCCCCTGTGGAGTCTGGCTGCCAAGGCAATTTGCGTCATGGCTCCACCCCCTGGCATATGCCGTGACACTTGTTCAGCTACCCTCCAGCCTCCACCAGAGGTTGCTCGTTGAGCGTTCTCTACCCCAACCCTCCCTGGGGAAGAGAGAGCAGTCCTCCGGATGCTCAATCTCTTTCTCCCCCTGCCAACCCCCGGCCGCCCGGGTCTGATCCCGAACCTGGGTCGCGGGTGTGACGCGAGGTGTGGCGTCCAGTGCCTCAACCCTCTGTGCCACAGGGCCGGCCCTACTGGCCATTTTAGACTGCAGCGAAATAAAAATAAAATTATGAAAACTGTCAGGGAGCAGAAGCAACATGCATTAAATGTTACTATGAAACATCCTAAATGTATAAAACAGCATTTTAAAGATATACAGTCATACTACGGAACCCTATTTTAAGTATTGTGAAGGCAGCACTTGATCAAAAGTTCTATCAGTTTATTTATTCAAAAAATATATAACCGCATCTTTTAAACAGTGTGAAGGCATCATTTGATCAGAGGCTTTACCCATTTGTATTTTGAAGGAGCTCTAAGTTTACAAAAAATAACAAAAATAAGCCTTGGCACAACTGAAGCAGTACTGGTAATTTAGACCGTGACAAAATAAAAAGAAAATTATGAAAACTGCCAGGACTCAGCAGCTATACACATTCAGTATTAATATGAAACAGTCTAAATATGCAAAACAGCATTTTAAAAATATACAACCATACTACACAACATTATTTTAAGCATTGGGAAGGCAGCACTTGATCAGAAGTTTTACCAGTTCATTTGTTCACAAACAATATATAATCAAGTCTACATTTATCCCCCTCTGACACGTCCTGGGCAAGCCCAAACAAAATCAACCTTCCCTTCCCCTTAGCATGTTACAATCTGGAAATGGAAAGGAGGCTGTGTCATATCCAATGCACACGGGAGTGGAAGGGAAGGGAACCTTACGTCATATCTGGTAATCAAATGCTAATAACAGGAGGAGGGCAGATGTGATTCCCCTTCACAAAAGTGGGAGCAAGGCAGAAGTAGGAAACTACAGACCTGTTAGTTTGATCTCAGTGGTGGTAAAAATGATGGAATCACTTCTGAAAGAAAGACTTGTTGAGTACCTAGAGGCCAGCGGGGCACAGGACCCAAAGCAGCATGGATTCACAGCAGGAAGGTCATGTCAGACAAATCTAATCAATTTCTTTGACTGGGTGACCAAAGTAGTTGACCAGAGAGGGGCTGTGGATATGGCCTACCTAGACTTTAGCAAGGCATTTGACGCAGTCCCGCACAAAAGATTAATAATCAAGTTAGCCAGCCTGGGAGTGGGTCCCAGGGTGGTAGCCTGAGTAACAAACTGGCTGCACAACAGGACACAGAAGGTAATAGTGAATGGAACACATTCTGAAGAAAGGGGGGTTACTAGTGGAGTACCTCAGGGCTCAGTACTGGGTCCAGTCCTCTTTAACGTCTTTATAGGTGACATTGCAGAGGGTCTGGAAAGAAAGGTATGCCTCTTTGCAGATGACACAAATATCTGTAACAGAGTTGATACACAAGATGGGGTAGAAAGGATGAGAAGGGACTTGGCAAGGTTGGAGGAATGGTCAGACATATGACAACTTAGATTCAATGCAAAGAAGTGCAAGTAATGCACCTGGGAAATAAAAATCCAGGAGAAGAGTACACAATAGCAGGGAGGTACTAACGACAACAATAATGGAAAGGGATCTGGGTGTAGTCATATCAGATGACCTAAAGGTGAGTAAGCAATGTGAGAAGTCAGTAAGGAGAGCCAGGGGGATACTGGGATGCATAGGGAGGGGCATCACAAGTAGAAAAAGGGAAGTGGTTATCCCTCTATACAGACAGTTGGTGAGACCCCATCTGGAGTACTGCATGCAGTTTTGGAGACCTCATCTATGCCAGGACATAGACAGGATGGAAGCAGTCCAGAAGAGGGCAACTAAAATGGTGCAGGGTCTACATCAGAAACCATATGAAGAGAGATTGAGAGAGCTTAGTATGTATACCCTTGATGAAAGGAGGGACCGGGGGTACATGATAGAAACTTTTAAGTACCTCAAAGGAATCAACAAAGTCCAGGAGGGTAACATATTTCAGAAAAAGAGATGTGTAAGAACAAGGGGGCACAATTTAAAGTTAGAGGGGGGATGGCTCTGGGGTAATGTGAGGAAATTATTTTTCACGGAGAGAGTGGTGGACGCATGGAACCACCTTCTTGGAGAGGTTGTGGGATCCACAACAGTGGAGGAATTCAAACATGCATGGGACAGACATAAGGCAATTATAGTGGGGGGTTGCAGGAAGTAGGCTGTTGGTTAACTAGAATCTGCAGCTTATCCAATAGGTAGGGAAATGGGCAGACTGGGTGGGCCAAGAGGTCCTTATCTGCCGTCAAAGTCTATGTTTCTATATTTCTATGTAACATTTTGACAGTTAATGTGCACTTACTGTATACTACTACTACATCTTAAATATGTATGGGATATGTTTCTGAACTTGTATGTACCTATGCTGTGTTAATATTGTAAGCCCCCCCAAAGTGGTCTTACCTGTATGGAGCCCCGTGGCTCCGGTGCTTCTCCTGTGGTGTTGCTGTCTGGTCTTGGTGGGAGTCACACCTTGCGACCCCCGGAGTATGGCTTGCAGCTGCAGCTGCACAATCCGACTGTCTCAGCCTTTTGTAGGTTGGGCCAGGCAGCAGAATTTTCATCTGTGCCTCCGGGTCCAGTGCAGTGGTTCTTGGGTCTGGTTTTGGGGCGACTGGGCTCGGAACTGCCCCATTTCATAAATAAATAATTTCTTGGAGATAAGATGGCAGACCCACGCACAGTGCACATGTGCAGCTGCCGGCTTTGGGGAAATTTAAAGGATCTGGTGCTCTTTTACGTTACAGTAGTTTCTGTGCTGGCTGGCACCGTTGGGGGACATTAAAAATAGTGTAATCGGGACTACAAGTCCTGCAGGACACCAGGGTGTACAGTGAGTTTTGCCCCTATGTGCACGGTCCCTGATTGGACCATTGTTTTATGGGCCAAATGATTCTGAGGAGATAAAAGGAAGTGCAGGCAAGTGAACGAGAGATTCATGAGGGAGAGAGCCGAGGAGAAGTTGGAGTAGGGCATCCGCCGGTTTGGCAATGCGACCATGCAACTGGGTTGTTTGTTGTTTTAAAAAGTGTTAGTGCTACAGTAAAGAGAAAACAAGAAGGTGTCGGCTGCCTTTTCCATGGAGCCCCAGTGCTTTAGGCTGGACTTCAGAGAATCCCTGAGGAGAGAAAGAGGTGGAAAATGCTGTTGCTAAAACCAGAGACATGAATTGAGGGGCATCCCAGGGGTAGTGCCTAAGCCTCGGAGGAGTGCAGCGTGAAACCAGATGTGAGGCTTGTGGCTGGGCCAGTTATGGCTGATGGGATCTAGGTGCACAGTCTTGTGGTGGCATGCCCAGATTGTGCTGGGACTGAGGAGGCAGCCCACTCTCAGAGTCACCTGGATGAGGTAGCTACTGCATGCAGAGGAGCTCCATGAGGTATGCATCCAGAGGAGGGAGGAGAAGACTTGTGGACTGGTCACTGGGACAGGAGGCAGAGTAGCAGGCTGTGTCTTGATTTCTCATGGCAATTCGACTGAGCCCCACAAATGAGGCCATTCTGGACTAGGATCACTGCATGAAGGATTTGTCCCAAATCTTTGGGGTTGCCAGGGCCACAGACTCCCTGGGATGCTTGGAGCAATCATGCCATCAGTGATCGGGTGCTGGACTGTATTTGAAGGGTCTTGCTCCTGCCCTTGTCATTTTGTGGCTTACTGCTTTGGTGGAAGAAGGGAAACCCCATTGGCTCAAGGAGACAGTTACTCAAAATAAAGCTGTGCAGGAGGAGTGGAAGGCAGTGGGGGGCGTAAGTGTGCTTGGCACCCCCTGTGACGTCTGAGCTCCTGGTAAGAAAGTATGAAGATGGGAGATAGATATTTAATGCTGTCTGCTGTGAGGGGGTCTTATTCGGCCTTGAGTTTACTGACTGTGTTTCAACTGTCTGGCTACTTGGATATCTTGTGCAAATGTAACCCCTGGGTCCAGAGTACTATTTAACCCTTAGACTGCTGACAGAACTAGAATGTATAGGAATTGTGTACTGATATATCAGTACGCAGCCCTTCAAGGGTTAACTATTCATTAGGACCCCTCTGTACAGAATGCTGTTCAGCTTATATGACCATCTGGTCCTGAGCAACCTGTATGTCCTTTACTGCTCCATGGAGTGAATGTTCTCTGTTCATTTTACTGTTCATTAAATGGGATCCTCTGTTTCTGCAACTTTGCTGTTTGCCTCTTGCATTTGAGAAACTGTTTTGCTGCTGCTAAAAGAAATTGCCTCCACAGCCATATCTCCAGTATGTTCCAGGGTGGCATTCAGAACAGCGGGAACCAGAGAACCACCGAGGAAGACGTCAAGAGGCCTGTCTGGCGAAAGCAGTCTACAAAGGCCTATGGGTAAAGTTGGCAAGGCCAGGCAGGTGAAGAGTCAATGTCTTTCATCCCTCCTGTGCAGCATTTCAGTGCCCTGAAGGTCCAAGGGCACCCTGAAGGAGCCAATCCATCACCTGTATCTCCCGTGGGAATCCAGGTACTGTTTTTCCTGTCTTATTTCTAGACTGCTGTTTTCTTGGCTGTAATGCGCTTCCTCTTCTCCACGAACTTTACCATCACAATATACTCATAGACAGGGAAGGGGGTGCTTACAATGTGGGAGTTCATCTGGGATTTGATTTTGGGGTGCCTGGGCCTTTACAGACTCAAAATAGTGGTGCTGGACAAGCTATGGAAGTCCCCCTTTGCTGGACTATTCTATTGCGCAAACAAAATGGTGCTTGAGACTGGGACATTTTTGCGCCTTTTCTGTATGAACTGCAAGTGCCTTGTTTCTGTCCACGGTGGAGACTGGCACAAGAAGTGTGCATTGCGTCTTTTTTACCCAGGGCCCAGGTAGGGGTGGTTTGCCCTATGAATAATCAGTGCTCCACATATTTAAACTGAAAAGCAGCTTGATGCAGAGACTTTTGAACTGTTTGAGCACAATGGATTTTTAAGGGGAAATAGTGCATCAATGAAAAACAAGCATTTGTCAATGCCGAATGTTTGCTTGCTGGCATTGGCAGTGGTAGTGTAGAAGTTACAGAGCTGCGTAATAGGAATGGCAGTGAAGTATTGAACTGAAGCCAACCCCACCACCACCCTGCAGAGAGTGACAGGCATTAAGGGCTAGTCGCCAGGCATAACGGGCCACGCCCATTTCACCACACCCCACTCTGCAGAGACTGACAAGTGTCACGTGTTCCCTGGGGTCTTTGGCTCTTGCACACCCCATTTCATTAGAAATACGGTGAGATGGGTGCGATATAGGAGAATGGGGTGAAGTTTGGGGCGAGAGTCCAAGGCATACCTTGATGCCTCTCAGTGACTGCAGGGTGTGGAATGGTATGAGCATCACAGGCAAGAATCCCAAGTCACACCCTGATTCCTGTCATTCTCTATAGGGTTGGCGATTTGAGTTGAAAAGCCTAATACCTCAGGCATTCGTTGGTATGTTAACTCAAATTTTCAACATGTTTGTTTTGTGACCCCACCTCATGAACAGGGGAATATCAGTTTGGTAGCCAAAAGCTGCTTATGCACAGTGACTACGGCATTTAGCACCACAGGTGCAAAATATTCGAACAGGATGTAAAAATGACAGCTGTACTCTTTCATGGGAGGTGTAAAATGGCTATGTTGCAAATGTGTAGTAAAAATATTTAAAAAATGGTAAAGTCACGGCGTGCATAGAAACTGCAACGACACCTGTTATATAATTAGGTTGGGGATTTTTATAGTAGACTGTCAACTCAGGCATTTTGGTGCCTCCGATCATGAACAGTGTCACTGTGATTTTCTTTATCTGTGCCGAACAATGATTTCCCACAGCGATACACCATCTCTGCACTGAAAGTGTGAAAACACCGCCGACCATGTTGTGAAAAAATGGCCTAGTACTGTTCATAAGGAAGTGTTGAAAAATGCCACTAGTGAATATCTGGACTGAAAATATTACAAAGTCATGAACTAACGAGGATGCGTGGAAACTGCACAGTGCTCACTCGTAACGTAGTCATTTTATGGACTTTTGTCACCAAATTTTCAACATAGCCATTTTAAGACCTCTGCTCATGAACAGTGTAACTGTGATTTTCTTAATCTGTCCTAAACATTGCTTTCGCACACCAACAGCACCATTGTGCGCTACATGGGCGGAAACACGTTTTGGGCAGGATGAGAAAAATGACAGCTGTTCTGCTCATTAAGGAGGTGTGGAAAAATGGCAATGTTGGAAATCTGGAGTGGAAATATTGAAAATTCGCAAACCTACGAGCGTGAGTGGGAACTGTACAGCAGCACTTTTCGTAAAACAGTCATTTTAGAATTCTGTCACCAAATTTTAAACATTGCCATTTTAAGATCTCTGCTCATGAACAGTGACACTGTGATTTTCTTAATGTGTCCCATACACTGAGTTCGCACTACGACTGCGCCATTATGCGCTACATGGGCGGAAACACGTTTTGGGTGAGATGTGAAAAATGACAGCTGTACTACTCATAAGAAGGTGTGGAAAAATGGCAATGTTGAAAATCTGGAGTGGAAATATTGAAAATTCGCAAACCTATGAGCGTGCGTAGGAACTGCGCAACACGCTCGTAAAACAGTCATTTTTAGGATTTTTTTCACCAAATTTTCAACATAGCCATTTCAAGACCTCTGCTCATGAACAGTGTCACTGTGATTTTCTTAATTTGTCCCGTACATTGATTTCCACATGACTACGCCATTCTGCGCTACATGGTGGAAACACATTTAGGTGAGATGTGAAAAATGACAGCTGTACTACTCATAAGAAGGTGTGGTGAAATGGCAATGTTGAAAATCTGGAGTGAAAATATTGAAATTGCGAACTTCTGAGCCTGCTAGGAACTGCGCAATGCATGCTTGTTAAACAGTCATTTTTAGATTTTGACACAAATTTTCAACATGGAGTTTGGGCCCCTTCTCATGAATGATGTCACTGTCATGGCGGTATTCAGGCCCGAAGGGTGATTTTGCAGTCACTGGAAATCACCCTGCCAGTCTTGCTCATGACATTATCATTGAAGAAGGTCTCAAAACCCATGTTAGAATGATGCAAAAATCCAAAAATAGCTGAGATATCTAATAAAGTTGAAACCCCTATCTAGCCCATTATACAGCTTACCGGCATTTCCTCAGTTCGCGGTCGGCATTTAAGAGTGCAGACGTGTTCCGGTCCACGAAGATCGTCACGCCAGAGTCGGAGGTAAGTATGGGGTGGTGGGGGTGTGTGGGGAGGCTGGGTGCACAGTGGGTGGGTGCGGGTTGTGGGGGGTCGGGAGGCACGACCGCTGGACCGTTTTTCCTTACAGGTAAAAAAAAAAAAAGCGTTGTGGGACCGTTTGCCATGCTGGGTGGGCTCCAGCGTGGCTACAAGCTTTGGGGGAGTTCAGCCGGCGGTTGGGCACCCCGTCAGCAAAAAAATAAAACAAAAAAAATCGCGGACCTTTGCCCGCGCTGGCGTGGGCTCCCAGCGTGGCACAATGACTTTGGGAGGGCGCGTTCAGCCCGGCGGGGTTGGGTACCCCGTCGGCAACATGACTGATTACCATGCTGGGGTGGGCTCCCAGCGTGGCATCAACTACTGGGGGACAGATGCAGCTCAGCCGACGGGGATTGGGCACCCCGTCGGCTATATACTGCGTGCAGGGGGCGCGCACGCCTGGCTGGCTGGGGCTGCGTGTGAGCAGCTTTCTTTATCGCTGCTCACTCAAGCATAGCTCCCCTTTCAACTGTAGCCGCCACTGCATTTTGGAGCGTACAATAGACAGCTCCAAAATGCATTGGCTTACAGGGGCCGCGCCTGCCAGCTCGCTGCCTGAATTGGAGGAGGAGGTGACACACCTCCGAAATCTCCGATGATGGTACTATGTTTCTTGCACATGCGTGCAAGCAAACATAAAAATGTGTGATTTAAATGTTTATGCACTGTTGGTATAATATATAGTAATTGTTAATTGTTAAACCTATGCAGTGTCAAAGTAAGAATTAGTTGCACACTGTTTAAAATGTGTTAATGTTTTAAAGGGAAATAATTTTATTCTGGGAAGGCTCAGTTGAACATGTTTTCTCTAGTTTTAATATTTAAGCCTAAAATGTCAAGAATGAGCAAATAATACAGTAATGCTACTTTAAGGTGGTTTAGTAACTGTTGCTAAGATTTCTGCTGTTGCTAAAGTGTTCTGTATTTGAATGTCCAGGCAGTCCAATGCAGGCAGCTGGCAGCAGGTAAGAGGGTTTTAAGTGGTAAGTTTGTTTAGGATATGGGAACTTGGTACACTGCCTTGTGAACTAAAAGCAGTCCATCTGTAGGTTTAGCGGTGGGTAGCCAGGTGAGGAGAATGTGGGATATTGTCAGCCAGTCTAAGCTTCTGGTCTTTTTCGGTCTGGTTGGTGGGTGGCCAGGTGGGGATTAGTTGAGGGACTGGGGATGCCATTGGGCAGGCCAAGCCTTGGGCCTTTCGTAGGTCTGGTCGGTGGGTGGCCCAGTAGGAAAGTGATTCCCAGGTAGTTTAGTGAGCTGGTTTAGTGTTAGGATAGGTAATGGCTAGCTTAGGTTTAGAGTAAGTGTAGTGTAAATAGTTTTAGAATGAGTTTTGACTTGCCAGGACGGCGAGCGTTTGGTAGGGGAAGTGTGTAAGCCCTCCAAAGTGGGCTTACCTGTATGGAGCCCTGTGGCTCCAGTGCTTCCCTTGCAACATTGGCTGTCTGGTCCTGGTGGGAGTTGCACCTTGCGACCCCCGGAGTACAGCTTGCGGCTGCAGCTTCACAATCTGCTGCCTCGACCTTTTGCAGGTTGGGCCATGCAGTAGAGTGTTCGTCCATGCCTCTGGGTTCAGGGCAGTGGTTCTTGGAGGGCAGCTGGGCTTGGGACTGCCCCATTTTGTAAATTAATAATTTCTTGGAGGTAAGATGGTGGACCCGCGCACAGTGTGCATGAGTGGCTGCCGGCTTTGGGGAAATTCAAAGGAGCTGGTGCTCCTTTAGGTTACAGTAGTTTTGGTGCTGGCTAGCACCATTGGGAGGGCATTGAAAATAGTTGTAATTGGGACTACAAGTCCTGCAGGGCATCAGGGTGTACAGTGAGTTTGGCGCCTGTGTGCACGGTTCCTGACTGGACCATTGTGTTAGGTGCCAAACACTTCAGAGGAGATAAAAGGAAGTGCAGGCAGGTGGACGAGAGATTCGTGAGGGAGGGAGCTGAGGAGGAGGTTGAAGCGGGGCGTCTGCCCACTCAGCCATGCGACCATGCGGCCAGTTTGTTTGTTGTTTAAAAAGTGTTAGTGCTGTAGCAAAGGGAAAACAAGAAGGTGTCGGCTACCTTTTCAGTGGAGCCCCAGTGCTTTGGGCTGGACTGCAGAGAATCCCTGAGGAGAGAAAGAGGGGGAAAAATGCTGCTGCTAAAACCAGAGACATGAATTGAAGGGCATCCCAGGGGTAGTGCCTAATCCTTGGAGGAGTGCAGCTTGGAGCCAGATGTGAGGCTTGTGGCTGGGCCAGTTATGGCCGATGGGATCTGGGTGCGCAGTCTTGTGGTGACATGCCCAGATTGTACTGGGACTGAAGTGGCAGCTGGTCTCAAGGTCAGTTGGAAGAGGTTGCCACTGCATACAGAGGAGCTCCATGAGGTATGCATCCTGAGGAGGCAGGAGAAGACCTGTGGGTTGGTCATTAGGGCAGGAGGCAGAGTGGCAGGCTGTATCTTGGTTTCTCGTGACAATTCGATGGAGCCTCACAAATGAGGCCATTCTGGACTGGGATCACTGCATGAGGAATTTGCCCCAAGTCTTTGTGATCGTCAGGGCGACAGACTCCCTCGGATGCTCGGAGTGGGCATGGCATCAGTGATTGGGTGCTGGACTGTGTTTGAAGGGTCTCACTCCTGCCCTTGTCATTTTGTGGCTTACCACTCTGGTGGAAGAAGGGAAACCCCCATTGACTCAAGGAGGCAGTTACCCAAAGTAAAGCTGTGCAGGAGGAGTGGAAGGTGGGGGGGGGGGCATAAAAGTGGTGGGCACTCCCTGTGAGGTCTGAGCTCCTGGTAAGAAAGTACGAAGATGGGAGACAGATATTTAATGTTGCCTGCTGTGTGGGGGTCTTATTTGGCCTCGAGTTTACTGACTGTGTTTGGACTGTCTGGCCACTTCGATATCTTGTGCAAATGTGACCCCTGGGTCCAGAGTACTATTTAACTGTTCATTGGAACCCCTCGGTCCAGAATGCAGTTCAGCTTAATGTGACCACCAGGTCCTGAGCAACCTGTTTGTGCTTTACGGCTCCATGGAGTGACTGTTCTCTGTTCATTTTACTGTTCATTAAATGTGATCCCGTTTCTGCAACTTTGCCATTTGCCTCATGTGTCTTTGAAACTGTTTTGCTGCTGCTAAAGGAAGTTGCCTCGACAGCCATGTCTCCAGTGTGTTCCATGGTGGCATCCAGAACAGCGGGAACCAGAGAACCACCGAGGAAGACGTCGAGAGGCCTGTCTGGTGACAACAGTCTACAAAGGCCTATGGGTGAAGTTGGCAATTCCAGGCAGGTGAAGAGTCAGTGTCTTTCATCCCTCCTGTGCACCATTTCAGAGCTCTGAAGGTCCGAGGGCGCACCGATGGAGCCAATCCATCTCTTGTAACACCCAAGGGAATCCAGGTACTGTTTTTTCTGTCTTATTTCTAGACTGTTGTTTTTGTGGCTGTAATGTGCTCCCCCTTCCCCACGAACTTTACCATCACAATATACAGTACCCCTAGACAGGGAAGGGGGTGCTTACAATATATTCACTGGTTACTGTGAAAGTTAAAATTCAATAAAACCTTTTTTATTGAAAAAAAAAAACATATTCAAAAAGGCTTTCTGAAACCTAAAAAAGCCTTTGAAAAAGGTAGAATGGAAAATATTCCATTTGATGAGTGCATTCTTCCCTGTAATTCAGATCAGGTGGAAACTGTAAAGCAATATTCACTGTTATCCTCATTCTGTGACAAAATCAGAAATATTCCTTTGGGCTTTTTTTTTCATATTTTTGTTCTCCCCTCCTGGCTGGTCCCCTTCTTACTGCCCCCCAGCCCATTTACTCAGCTTCTCCTGGATTTACCTGCCCAATAGTCCCATGGCTTGCCCCCCTCGTAGTTGGGTGGTGGGGAGTCCTCCTTGACCTGCTGGACACAGACCCAGTTTGGACAACACCAGATCCCCGGAGTGAAGCCTGCAAGGGGTCAGTGGTCATCTTGCCAACCAGAAGATTTTTCCAGTGTGAAATGAAATCTTGACTCATGCCACACACTCCTGCGCGATATGTATCAACATATGTCATGCCCCCCCAGCTCTGCTAGTCACAGCTGCCTTTCCCCCAGCTTCTGTGAGGGGTCTGATGAACACCAGGCTCTGCAGATTCTTCTCCTGGAGGAGGAGGAGAGCAGTTCTTCTGATGCTCGATTCTCCACCCTCTCCGGCAGAAATAGTTCACTCCAGAACTCAGGGCGCTGGTGCCTGAAGTGGTAGCGCTACCGCTGCCCCGACGGGATAACCCTTTTGGGCTTTTTACTCAAGGATCTCTATCTTGATTTCCATGGTTGTGCCTGAAAATAAGGATTTCATGCCTAGTGCACTTACCAGGTAAACAAAACAATGAAATAAAGAAATATACCAGATATAATTTTATTTTTGATATGGGGTGTGAACAAGGAAATAAACTCAGCTATGTTGCTTGCCCATAAGGCATAGAAACATAGAAGTTGACGACAGATAAGGACAGCAAGGCCTATCCAGTCTGCCCATTTATTTTTCTACCTTATGAATGTGCCATTGGCCTTTGCTCTGTCAATGGTCTATCTATTCATACTCATCTGTATTGCTCCCTTATGCCTATCCCTTGCCTGTTTGAAGCCCTGCACTGTATTCATATCCACCACTTCCTGAGGTAGGCTGTTCTGTGCATCCACCACCCTTTCTGTGAAAAAGAACGTCCTCACATTCCCCCTTAATCGGCCTCCCTCTAATCTCATGCTGTGTCCTCTTGTCCTGCTATTTTTCTTATATTGAAACATGTTAGACTCTTTCACTTTGTTACCTAATTGAAACCAAAAAGGATTATCATCCAAACAATGACTATAATATAGAGAGTAATGCATTGGCAACAGTGTGTAGCAAGTTTTTTTTTTTTTTTTTTACACACCTGAGGCACGTGATACCACATAAACCATGGGACCAGAAGTCATGTGGTTCATAGAGAACATTGCCTGTGCAGGTGTGTGGTATGAGGATTTTTCACACCCCTGAGGTGTGTGATAATCCATAAACCCTGAGAATGAAGCTTGGGGGTTTGTAAGTTATCACCCATCAGTATGTGCAGAATCATAATGTGAGAGACCTTGCACAGGCATCATTTTTATAATTCCTGGTGCAAGAAGTCATCGTTAAAGGAAGTTACTGAAAGAGCTGTGCTGTGATCACTGCTGCTGCTACTCAGTCCCCCACACATACATGATCATTTCAAAAGCAGGATCAATTCTTGGCATAATATCTTTCTTTTTAAATTACACTGTGGAAACACTCGTAGTCAGCCATGGCCCATTCCAGATTACAGTGGCTGTCTCTTGAGTCCCTGCCTGAAACGAAGCAATACCAGGATCAACCAGATAGATTTTTAAAAATAGAAAGGCAGGATCAACCAGATAAATAGTATTAAGAAAGTAATACCTTAACGGAAGTGCTGTCCGACTCCTCGGTAGCAGAAAAAACGCTGCCATGTTTGGTGATGTGTTTGGCCCACCCACACACACAGAGTAACAGCCAATTAGGTGTCACGCTAAAGAAGAGTGACACAAACTGCCATGGTGGGTAAGTGGACCCCTCATTCCCAATCTCCCCCTTGAATTAGTATATCTTTATCCCTGGTGGCCTAGCGGACCCCCCTCCCTAACTGTGATCACCCCATGTAGTAAGATATAACAGGCCCTGATGGTCTAGTGGATCACCCGTCCCCAACCCCATCAAGTAGTGTCCCACCACCCCGCTCCCCCAATCCCAAATCTGATCCAGTGACCAGCGCAGCCCTCCTCTCACCACCACAGCTGGCTTCTGACTGAGCTCTCAATGAGCGCGTACTGTATACAGTACACGTGTATACAGTATGTGACCAGCTGTGGTGGTGAGAGGAAGACTGTGTTGGTCACCAGCTCCAGATTTGGAAATGAGGGGGAGGGTATGGTACACTACCTGGATGGGGGGGGTCCACTGGACCACCAGGGGCAGTTATATCTTACTATGTGGGGGTGATCGCAATTAGGAATGGGGTCCACTAGGTCACCATGGATGAAGATATACTAATTCAAGGGGACGATTAGGAATGGGGGGTCCACTAGCCCACCAAGGACAGATGTCTGGCTATTTCATGGGGACACTGGGGATCGGGGGGTCCTATATATATATGTACAGTATCGGGCATATGAGTGACACTAACACCAAACTGCAAATGCACCCTGACAGGTGCAAATACGGGACCATTCAGACACAACTGTCTCCCCAACACCCCTCACTGCTACCTCCTGTGCCCCTTATGCCCCTGGCTCCATCTTGTTGAGAAGTTTCTTCATCCCACGCCATCCCGGCCCCTCTAGTGTTGCACCAGGTGGGGGGACCAGACTAGATCCCTGCGGCAATGTCCGCAGGTGTGCCAACTGTTTGGTGCAGCTGTGGACTTTCAGCAAACCTGGAGAGTTTGGCGCCAGGACCCTGCTTTTTATAAAATCTGGTGCAGGGTCCCTGGTGCACCCAGATTTTGCTGCAGCCCTTAGAGTGATGCAACATGCATCACTCTAAGGAATCTTTTGAAATTGGGCCCTAGACCAGCAGGGAGGGGTCTCAGAGCGTTTATTGGACATTTCCCTCCTGGGGAGGTGTGGGTCTGGCCTTGGCACTCTAGGGCGGATTGGCGACGGGCTTAGGGGATGTGGTACCTCGACATGCCCCCATACATCCCCCCCCCCAGGGTTGCCATGCTCAAGCATGGCCAAGAACTGCAGAGGGTGTGGGCTGAAGAAGGAAAAAGGAGCTCTGCACCCAACTGGATGATGAGTGCCAGTCCTGCCACCATGAAGCCGTGGAAGTCGGCCCAGACCAGCTCTTCAACACCCAGGATATGTAGGAGTGGCCGGTAAGGTACCTTCCCCCTTGGAGGAGAGGGACCCTCCCGATGAAGGGTTACATCGAGTTACCCGGTGGGTTGTAATGGGAGCTGGTGGCTGGAGGCAGGGGTCGGGGGGGGGCCTGGACATTGGTGCGCTGAAGGAGTGGCTGGGATGGGGGAAGCTCCGCTGGGAGGAGCATAAAATAAATAAATAAAATTGGGCCCTATATCTGCATAGTCAAATAGGGGATGATTTGTCTTTCAGTTATGTCTTTTTCAGGTCTAGAGGCAGGCATTTTTATATCAGCACAGTATGCCTATGCATATGCCAATTTCTTTTGCCAAGATATTAACATGTGTGTTACCCTTGCTAATGGATTCCACTTAGTTCCCCAAGTATTTGTAGCCATCAACCAGGTCAGTGAGCATCCATCAGTGGTTAGAACAGTAAGGGTGGAATTCATTTTTAATTTTGCTGGTGACGCAAAGAGCATCAACTTTATTTTTCCTGCATTTAGTTTTATTTATTTATTTATTGGATAGAATCGGAATTACAATCCTTTGAGTCACAGACTCGTTTGCAAAGGCTCCACGTCGGATACAGGGGGTGGAGGGTAAACAAGTACAGGAATAACATACAGACAATCATTATTGACAATACAGTACTGGAGACACAGTCCAGGCATTAACTTAGATAAAACTGGTGACAGACATAGGCAGCAGTCTGTAGGTCACTTGAAATAGAAAAGACATGAAGGCAAAAGAAAGACATGAAGGCAATGCTTATACGTGGGATCTAGAGAGACCCTGTGTCGGACGAAGGAGGGTACGGGGAAAACAAGCATTGGGCAGGGTTAGCCACAGTCACATATGGAAGATTCAAGAAGTTGAGCTTTGAGGCCTGCTTTGAAATGGTAGATGCTATAGGTCAGAGAGAGCAGCGGAGGTAATGTATTGAGCCAAAGTGGGGCACGGTAGTAGAAGGATCTTTGGCCAAGGGATGTTCTACAGCGGGGGATAAGAAATGAGGGGTTGGCAGTGAGCCTTGTATTGCGTCTGATGGGGGCAGCACTGACAATGGAGAGAAGGCCGGCGGGGGCTTGCTGGAGATGTATCTTTTTTGCGAGGATGCAGGTGTGGTACTTTAGCCTTTGTTGGAAGTTAAGCCAACCAGCTAGAGCATAGAGCTCACAGGTATGGGTAAGTCTGTCGCAGCCAGTGACTAGACGGCAGACTTTATTCATGGCAATGTTAATGTAACGTAGTGTGGTGGATTCTGCTGAGCCATAGATCACAATCCTGTAGTCAATTAGGGAGAGGATTGAGGAGGAGACTGCAAGCTGCATGGCCTGTGCGGGTAAGCAATGTTTCAGTCTGTAGAGGATACCTACCCTGGCATTGATAGTGGACACGAGGAGTTGAACGTGACTATGGTAGGAGAGGGAGGTGTCTAATGTGATGCCCAGATATTTAAAACTATTAACTTGTTCCAGAGAGCGCCTTGTGTGTTTTGATTAGGGCGCAGCCTGACTGTGAGGGCTTTGGCGGTGCGCAAAGATCATAGCCTTAGTTTTGCTATAGTTGATGATCAGGCAGTGTTCAGTGAACCATGTTTCAAGTTCCCAGAAGCCCTGTAGGCCAAGTTGGAGGGTACTAGGATGTGGGTGTTTCCAGAACAGGACCGCATCATCAGCATAGAGTAGAAGATGACCACTGCATGCCTTGGGGAGAGAGTTTAAAAAGAGGGTGAAAAGAAATGGTCCAAGTATAGATCCCTGTGGAATCCCCGCGCAGACTGCTTTGCGGGAAGAGATGGTGACATTTATTCTGACTTGTTGAGACCGGCCTGAGTCTTGTGAAAAACAAACATAAAGCATCAAGATCCTTTTGTAGTTCAGCCTGGACAACCATGAGTGAGTCTCCAGCTACATAGATCACAGTATCATCTGCGTAGAGATAATAGTTCACATTCTTCAAATTGTCCCCCAGGCCTCTCTTGTACATGTGAACAAGAGGGGGCCTAGTAGTGACCCTTGTTGAACTCCTCTCACTATGTCTAGGCTGCTAGAAGAATAAATAACTACATTAGGATGAACTCCACTGGATCAAAAATATTTTCAGCTAAAATGCTTTTATTCTTGTTTTTTTCGCAGTCAAGGCTCGGGCGACAGTTTTCATAGCTGACGCCACTTCATCAGGCCCCAATATGCAGTGTTGCTATCTTTTTATGCACTCATTTATTTCCCTTTCTTAGTTATGATTACCTCCTTAAAATAGTTTTTGTAAAACCTTTTTGATAAATGGCCACTGGCTTGTGGTTGTCTTTACAGGAGTAAACAAGGAAGTCGGCCGGACTCCACAAGCATTGTTGGAATGACGAATGTGTAGAACTCTGCTATCATCTGTGCATCTACACCAAGAAAGCAGAGCATGGAAGAGACATGTTAAGGAGAAGTGAACAGGAGATTTTGAAAAAGCCATGAAGGTGTGGCCAGTGAAACCAAATGGGAGAAGCCACAAGCTAGTGGCCATTTATTAGGCCTAGTAGAAACATAAAGAAAAGAGACAAATGGTTACCAAATAGTCTAATGGTTTTGTTGCAATGTTAATGGCTAAACTAATAAATTGGAAGCATTAGAACTGAGAATTCGGAAGGTTGAAAAAAATGTGTGGGTTTAAACTTTTTTCTTTTTTTTCCCCATATAGGTTTTTCTATTCCATGGCAGACTGGGCTGCCGTATCAGCCCTGTCCCACAATCCCTGGCTGTCCCAAGTCTCCATCCTACTCCCGAGACTGAGGTGGGCCATTGGTGCTTGCAGGGAGAGCATCACTAGGCCCAACATCTGTGCTTTCCACTGATTTTCTCCCCAGAGCTTGGTGGATGTACAATGAGTGGGCAAGCACACTCTACCTCTGAGGAAGCGCTCCAGCACGCTGAACGCTGGCCTTTTCCTCTAGCTGCGGGACTTGCATGTGACACCACCTGGCAGTCGAGCGGCAAGTCAAGAAATCCCCCTTCTCAAGGGAAGAGAGCTGTTCTGCGGATGTTCAGTCTTCCCTCTCCCAGCCAGGCCCCCGAGTGAACCGAGTCTGCTCCCAAACCTGGGTCACTGGTGTGGGAGCAGGGAGGCATGGATGCTTCAACCCGCTGCGCCACTGAGCTGGCTTGTGGGTTTAAACTTAACTGTTTGCTGAACTGGTTGTTATGGAAAAAGGGATACTGCATATGCACAGAACTATAAAGGTTATAGGGTAATGTTAGAAGAGAATTAAAAGAACATTTTTTAAATATGTTTTTTTTAAAACAGGTTCCCTCTTAAAAATGAGATTTCTGCTCAGTATTCCCAGTGTAAAGGGGGGAATGGGCTGGCATGCATTAACAGACACTGGGGGGGAGGGAGGAGTGGACACAAGTCCATTTATGGAAGAGAGAGTCCAGCGGAGGTTGGAAGCCCTTAAAGGAGAAGTCTCACATGTACCAAGGTTATAAATTTCTTACCTCCTTGGGTTTCACCATTCTCTGCTGCCTATGTTTGCCACTAGCACTGGTCCCATCTAGATCAGGTTATTAAACAAGGAATTATAGCCCTCCAAAATAATTTAGTGTTTCTTCTCCATTTTGTCATCCCAGTGTCTGGAGGAGCACATCATCAGCACAACGCCCGATAGTGGTGTTGTGCTAAATATGGTCTGAACAGTAAACCACAACCATGAAGTATGGTTCCCCCCCAGTTTCAAGGGACACTGTCAGTCCCATACTTATGTGTTCAGTGGGAAGGCAGCAGCCTTCACTCACTGAATCGGTCCCTGTGGTGGCAGGCAGTAAGACCGCACAGAGTGATGTGGATGGATCCACAGCATAGCTTCAATGAGTAAAAAGGAAAAATAGCTGGTCTCACTACACTTGACACTCATTTCAAGCCACACTGGCTCTTTCTTAAGAAAGAAAAAGAGCCAGTGCGGCTTAAAATGTAGGAGCTTCTTTCAATAGTGTACGTTTTGGTGTGTTTTTAATGCTTTTTCATGCTGTTCAACTTGAATAAATGATGAAACTTTGGAAGTATCCAAAACTTCTGTGATGATTTGGGTCTAGTGTGGTGAGACCAGCTATAGTTTTCCTTTCGACTCAGCCCCTGTGGTGCCATTATATCATTAGACACAAGCAGTCCCCATAAAAGTTATTATTTTTTGCTTATTGTAGTAAACCCTGACACCGCCGAGGCCCACTCCAATTGTCTGAGCACAATTCCAAAAGGATGTTCACAGCTGTATATGGCGCTGAGGCTCGTGTGTGAATCACTGTACCTGAGTTTAGCTAAATATGTTTTCACATACTAGAAAGAAAGCTGAACTTGGGAAACAAGTTAGTTTTTGGAAACGGTGGCTAAAAAGTACATTAATCATGCTCCAAAAGTAGAGCTGTGGTACTGGGCATGCACACTGCATGTTCATATCCCTTTGAACTGGAATCACATGTGTAACCTTCCATTTGTGCAGCACTACACCTTGGACCAAAGACATGTTATAAAGCTTCATCAGTGGAAAGGCTAGGAGAAGGGCAGCAGTCTATAGTAACCTGGGTTCAAGTTTGTCATGGCCTACAAACTTGTTGATTTTGATGCTCTGTAATCAGTTCAGAACCACCTTCTTAGTGACCAGTCTAAAGTAGAAATCTGAATAGCAAAATGAGGGGTTGTGGGTGTTGGAGGGATCCTTGAATATATGTCCAGATCCATGAAGAATCTGCTGAATGCTTTGGCCACCTGTTTGGAGTCAATGGTTGCTTTTGAATTGTGGAGAATTTCCCTAGTAGAGACTCCCACTCACCCTTTCAGGAGGAGTTAACCAGTTAGCAGAAGCGTTTGGGGTCTTGTAAGTTATTTGTCCCTGCAAGCCCTTCATCTATTTAACCACAGCCTTTTTTAGGTTGGACTTGCAAGAGTTTCGCATTTACCTGAAGGCCAACCAGTCTTGCTACCAACAGAAGGTTTTATATTTGCCCAAGGCCCAGTCCCTCAGCGTCATTAGGTTGCAGAGGGAAGGGATTAGTCATTGTGAGCATTCAGTAGACCTTTAACACTTCTTTGCACTAGAGGGGCATGCTTATTAATGACACTCATGAAACTGTTGATCAAAAAGTCAAGGGCATGGTTTACATTTTTGGATAACCTTATATCTGCCCAGTTTATTCTGAAAAAGCCTTCCTGAAAGTCATCATAGTCAAGATTGGAATAATCCCTGACTGTTATGACCCTAAGAGGGGTCTTTGTACAACTATTGTTCCAAATACATAATACCAGAGAAGGATCATTCAGGCAGGCTGCAAGGATCCCTGCCACATGCACCCTGTCAAACCTGCAGACCAGTATCCAGTTTATGAAAGTATGACTCCCTAATTTGGTATTGAGATGTGTAGGCTCGTCTATGATTTGATGAAGGTGAACATCTGTGAGTATGTTTTTAAAGTTACGGGAGCCCTAGCTAACCAGTTTAGGATGGAATCTCCCAGCAAGATAAGCTCACTAAGGAACAGCCCCCCCTAGGCAGCTTATGAGGTCATCAAGGGCTAGCTTTGTCACAGCTGGGGGGGGGGGTCAGAGACACACCCAACATAGAAGAGTTTAGTGCCACCGAGGAGTAGCTTAAAACAGCAGTAATTTTTAGTTAACCATATTTTTTCAGTATTAATGTTCACCTAGCAAAAGTATCAAGATACACATTTGTCTTTTTGTTTCCTTTCATTCCTGAACCAAGATACAGGTTTTTTAAGTTTTTGAAAGTTCCAACTCCCATGCCATACCTGTCATAGAAAAATAATGAACTATCCTGATAAAGTGTTGTGCTGTTTACCATCCAAAACATGTTGTAGCACCATCCTAATACATCTACAGTAGGAATCTAGCACGTGCATTGATCAGGTAATCTCAGCAGAAGAGATTTTTTGTAAAAATTGCTAGTGGCAACTCTCATTAATGGCGTGAGTCATTATTTACAAAATTAGCTGTAAAGGGTATTTTAACAATATCAGAGAAAACTAAAAATACACTGAGCATGAATCTTAGGATGTCAGAAATACACTATTGCTAAAAAAAATACCTATATGATAACACTTTTTGCCGACTGACAAATACTGCTGCTTTAACCAGGAATCAAATTACTGAGTTAACCAGACTGAGCAGTGTAAGTTCAGTTGTCTGCAGGTTGGATTTGATAGAGAAGCACCCCGCCTTTTTGCTATCTGGTGTTTTCTGAATACATTATAGCCTGAGATGTTAATTTCCTGCAGTGTCACATGAGGTTTCAGCCATGATTCAGAAATTATTAGAACATCTAGGGAGGACAAATCTGCCCAGGCCTTCAGTTCAGGGAGCTTTTGCCTCAAGCTGTTGATAGCTATCTGAAATATTTTTAGGCCTTTACCAGTGGACCAGCCAGAGTCAGTGGGGGATGTGTGACTCAGGAGTTTGCAGGGCAAAGACCACAGTTTGACTCTGCGTCACCAGCAGCAGGAGGAGCACCAGCAACCTTTTAAACAAACTGAAGGTTGATTAAGTATTCATGTTGAGTGACCTCACTATGTGTCAGGACTGCATAAAGCAATTGCCTTTGCGAGTCATACCATATAGTGCCATTGTACCATGGGAATAATTAGCGGTGGTCTCTCGGTATACACTTGGTATGCTGTCCTGCAAGGCGGAAAGAGAACTCGGTCACCAGGTGATCAACATTGGATCAGTCCCACATGTGCCATTTTTGCTATACAAGTCAAAGCGGGAGTTTAATGTGTAGGTGAGCAAATTGCAGAGGTTCATTGATTTGTTCACACTACTGAATATTTAAAGACTGACGGAGAGCTTAATGTGCATGTAAGTGCACTACAGAGGTTGATATGCTTGCACTACAAATTATAGGATTACAGGAAACAGAGATCAGACTAATGGAATGCAGTTACAACAGGCCAGTAGAAGTATGGACATAAGGGGCACCCATGTAGGTCAGTAGTGCTGCTTCACTACAGCAAGCTAGTGTGGCCAATCTGAAATAGTTACATTCAGGCCATCCATAATGGTTGATGGTAAGAGCAGGTTATTCTCAATGACCCAGGACCTTCAGGTGGCTAATTCCTCAGGTCAGCTGTATGTCAACCACAATACAATCAAGTCTTTATTTAATCAATCAAGTCTATTTATTTAACCAGGCGTTCATCGTTGAGCAGAAGCTCATTTGCAAGATGGACCTGGGTGGAGCATGAACAATTGTATATACAGGTCAACACAGGTATTTACAAGGCAATACAGGTAATACTCTTTACAGAGAGGAAGAAAAAGAAGTTCATATGTACATAGAATTATACAGATATTGTACAGATTACACGGTATTTACATACATAGAAGTGTCTATAGGAAGATAAAGCAGGTTATCTAAGGTTGCAGGAGGAAGTAACGGAAGAAAAAAAAAAATATATATACACCAGGTAGAGGTGAAGGTAGGGGGGAAAAGGCTAGGAGGGCATGGTGCACAGAGAGGAGTTGGTAAAACAGGATGTAGAGAAGGTGGATGGAGAAAAGGAGTATGTGTGAGCCCCGGGATTGAATGCTATAAAGTACGGGCCATGGTAGGATGTCACAACCCAAGGGTAGTGAGCTCCTATCCGAGGTTGGGAAAGGAAGGCTAAGGGGATGGACGGGCCTAGTGTTGATAAGGCAGGGGGATAAGAGAGAGAACAATTAGGCTTGTGAGGAGCAAGCTGGGGGATCAGTACTTAAAATTGGGTCTTGGTGTGGCTATATACCAG
The DNA here is from genome assembly GCA_016271365.2 of Neoceratodus forsteri. Lineage (NCBI taxonomy): Eukaryota > Metazoa > Chordata > Ceratodontiformes > Ceratodontidae > Neoceratodus > Neoceratodus forsteri. The sequence continues at coordinate 1,470,198,839 of CM057450.1, read as the reverse complement.
TGCAGACATCGGTACTGAGTCTGAGTGGGTGAAGCAGTTATATACTTCTCAATACAGCTAGCTAGTATGGCCAGTTTGAAATTGTTACATTCAGGTGACTCAGAGAGGGTGTTGGTAAGAGTAATGGTATTCTCAGGGACTGAGGACATACAGGGGACTGAGTCCTCAAGTCAGCTGGATGGTAACCACTTGCTTAAACAAAACGATCATACGATCATACGATCAAGTCACATTATCGGGGAAAGTAGTGGTAAGAGCACAAGCTGACACAGTACAGGTACAGAATGGCAAGAGAACAATCCGATAAAGCACAAGCACAACTAAAGTATATAACTGGTTACCTATCAGGGTTCATTTGTGTGGGGTATATCAAGCAGCATGGCCTGCTGCTGACTGCCTACTCTGACACCCTCAGCCGAGGCCAGAGTCATTCTAGATACCCTTCATGTTGTGGCTCTTAGTGCTCCAGATTACAACACAGAGGATGATTAGATTGAGAGAGCAGTTGTAGGAGAAAGGAGACCCACCCATGATGCAAAGAGCAGCCCAATTGGCTGATTCAAGTCTGTCCCGGGTCCTGGTTTGGGCCCTCTAAATGTTTGCTCCAGGATCAAATTAGTACTGGAGCAAACCAGAGGTGTATTGAACATGCTGGCCACTTTGCAGGTGCTAAAGGCATGTTCCAATATACTAGTCAGGCACTATCCAGATTGCATTCGCAAACCCCAGTCACTACTGACCACAGGATGTATGTGGCCTATAGGCTGCTATGGGTCTTGGGATTGTAACTGAACTGTTTGAACCCATCAATGGTGATTGCTCCTCTGGAGCAATCTGCCATATTCATATTTTAAGATATAAATGACCCCATAGCACTAGGGAGGCACTATGGGGTCATTTGCATCTCATTAGAGCCTTATTACAGGCCAGGAGCAAACAGAGTTTGCGACCCCCTTCCCCGTCGCCTGTCAGGGTTGCCTGTACTAGTGGTATAGTGAAAAACCCCTTCTGCTATTGATTAAATATACCTGGGGCCTGATTTTCAAATGGGCTGCATCGCTGTAACAGACTTGTGGCGGAGGGGTTTGCAGCAAGTGACGACTTGCGGTAAACTGTGCGGCAAGAGTAATTTTGAAAGTCCCTTGCCGCAATCCCCCCTGCCACAAGTCTCTTGCGGTGATCCAGCACAGTTACTCCAGCTACCTCCCTGGTGTACATTTGTGTCTGTGGGGGTGCCATTTTATGGGGCATGCACCAAAGCTTTGGCACAAGCTGCCGTAAAAGAGGGCACTGTCACAACTTGCGTCCCAGGTTTGAAAACTGGGTGCAAGTTGCGTCAATCACCAGGATGCAGCTACAGCAAAGGTTGTGAGGATGCAAGGCTTGTTTGCACGCCCTGTGTCCCCATTTAAAAATCGGGGCCCTGGTGTCCAGTGGTCAGCAGTGGTCAATACTGGCAGTGGGTGATCATGGGTGGGGAGAACACAGAACACCAGGGAATATTTAATCAGTACTGGTAGGGGTGTTTGGGGGCAGGGAGACCACTGGACACCAGGGAAATACAGTATTTACACATTATTGGTGGGGTGTTTCAGAGGCAGGGAGGCTGTGCTTAGGGGATGCAGTTGGTAAGTCCTGCTTTGGGGAGGTGGTAATTAGCACAGCCCTGACAGCTACTTACTGCCTCTCCAAACCTATGAATATGCTGCTGCACCTATATACAAGGCACTATCAGCTGCTTTGCATAGGTGCACCAGCATATTTTAGCACATGTTGCAAATGGGTTAGCGACTTGCTAACAGTGGCATTTTGCAGCCCTACCCTGCTTTGGGGCCACAAAGTGGTGTGAACGACTTGCAAACCAGTTTTGTGAGTGTTAATGGGGTTTATATATCCTGGACTACTACTACTATGTCTTTTTCTGCATCAGCATCACAAGTTCTTCCCCCCAGGACAACACTTCTTACTTTGAAAGCCATAGTGTTGTATATCTTTAGTTCATGGACAAGAAGGGCAGCTTCACCTGTGTATAGCAAACGTCTCATTTTCCTTTCCTAATCTGGCCCTATTTCTTGCTCTGAACTTGTCCCACACAGTAGTCGTACCAGTATGGTAACCTGAACTGCTTTCACTGTGTTTGCTGGGGACTCCTCACCCACAAGTTGTAATGTATTCCTAGGTGATGGCTGAGCCGATCTGAATACTCATACATCATGTTTTATCCATGGGGTTGGTTGTGCTCAGATCATATTTGGGCATCTCCCAAGTAGGACTAATATTTGTCTAACCTCTGCCTTTGAGGTTGCCTGGCAAGGGTGAGCCTACATGTAGCAGTGCTGCCCCCAGTGGTACTCTTCATGCCACATTGGCATGCAAGAGCCTTCCCAACACCAAACTTACAGGCCAAAGAAAAATAGGCCAGCTGGTACTAGAGAGATTAAGAATTGAAGCAAAATAAAACAATAACTATGCCGTATGAAGTGGGAGACCCAGAGAAAACATGCAAATGATGGCATAAGATGAAGCAAGAGCAATGGAAAATCAAGTTGGATACAACTTACAAAAGCTAGAAAAGTATCGTAGGTAGGAGGAGAGACTATGCAGTGGCAGAAACACTGCAAGAGATGGGCATCGGAGTGGTTAGCCTCCCTGACCAATTACTTATGAAGTTTCTGTTTATACAGCATACTGCAACCCAAGTAATTTCTGACATAAGGTTGTCTGGCCACACTATTTACATCATCTTATGTCTGCACTGACTTCCTATAAGGCAGTGTGTAGACTTTGAAGTGCTCCTGATTACTTTCAAAGCCATTTATGGCTTAGGGTCAGTAAATCTTGCAGAGTTGTTTTTTTACTGTACCCCCTCTCAATCCCTGTTTTGCTTTAGCACTGATTTGTTGGTGGTATCCTGGCAACAGACTGAAAACAACCAACACAAGAGCAACTGTGATCTAAAGATCTGGAATGCTTTTCCAGTTAGTATAAGGTCCCCTAAGTCAGAAGGCATGTTTAAGAAGTAAAGCAAATTTTAATTTGAGCAAACTTTTTGTAACACTTCGATGAGCTCTATTATTGTTATACTGAAGAGCCACTTGAAATAATTTATTAAATGTGCTATAAATTATAAGACAGGGTAAATAAAAGCAATATAATCATGAAGAGAGAACTGAGCCATTGAAGTAAGGATGGAAGGAATTTGGTTCTATATAGTGCCTTTTTCTGCACTATATCCCAAAGTGCTTTACAAGCCATGAACAGTTGCACCAGCCATTAGGTGAACCCATGTAGGCTAAGTGAGATTGAGGGAGGTTAAGGAAAACTCAAGAAGGTTAATCAAAGAGAGCATAGGTTAAGTTCTGTGACTGGCTTGTGATCATACTGAGGATCAGTGTCAGTGGATGGATTCAAACCTTGCCTCAGTATTTAACTATTTTTTTTTATCTGGATAGCCCAACTGAGATTCAATATCTTAATTTAAGTAGGGTCCTGCTTTTACCAATTTTTACAGCTTGGTGGACTAAAGAACGAAGGAGTTGAGTGACTTGGTTAGGGGCGTATAAAGAGTATGTGACTGTGGTGGGATTTGAACTGTCTCCTGGTTCCCGCACTTGTGTCCTAGCCACTAACTCAGGCTAGATCACAACTGTTTACTGTAACCACTTGCAACACTGTCTCTCCAGCAAGGCAGATAGAGCAGGTAATAGTATCAATAAAAGGAAAAAAGCCAAACAAAGTTAAAAAACATTTATCCATCTATCCACCATTGACAAATGCTATCAGGGCTGTTTCTCAGCTGACTAAAGGACGGAATGGTAATGCAACCAGTGGTATCTCCAAAGGAAAAAAAACATAGACCAAAATTAGCAAGAATGTAGTGACTACTTGCCTTGACCCTTCTCCAAACAAGTAGCAGTGACAGAGCAGCACTTACTGTCAGCATGTAGAACCTCACCCAGTGGTACAGAGAACAGGAAGAACCCTTTCATTAGAGGAAGCATCTTGGGAACCAAGGTCTCTGTTTGTTCTCCATGCTTCCCTCTGTGCAATCTAAAACAACAAATACAGAGTTCATGGCTAGGATTGCAAATGAACCGTTCAAAAGAGTTTTAGTTTGGCTGACAAGATGGAAGATTACATAAGTGGGAATTAACTTTCATGTAACAGAATGGCAGGTTGTACTTGTTTGGAAACAGCTGGCAGTGAAGAGATAAAGGTTCGTCCAGGAAATGCACTGCACAGGAAATACAGAAACATTGACTTGCCATTGGAGTCTTTCAAATGCATACAGTTCAGCAGAGAAAAGCCATGGGGTAAAATCCAAATTCTAAGGTACCTGGAAAATTAGAACAGAAGACAGCACAAAACCAGTCCTGCAGCAGAGTAAGACCTGTCCAAGTATGCAATCCCTTATTAGCTAACTATGCCTGCAACCCTCTTAGCTTCTGCTGTACTCTACTTTCGGTTGTGGATGACACCATATAGTAACCCTCTCTTGGTGTTTACTGAGGTCGGGCATAGACTTTGGAGACCTGTTCTGTCTATGTATAAGGTGGTATGCTCACCAGAGGGTTCTCCGCACCTCAGATTCACACTGTATGCACATTCCATGACCTTGGAAGTAAGCTTAGCTTAGACCTTTGTTCTGATAGAAAATATTGCAGTGCAAGGGTGGTTAAAGCAGCAGTTACTCTTTACTGATATACAATATATGCACTCCCCAAAAGCTCTCCTGGTTAGCACTGTACAAACAGGGTCAATCCTAACCCTGAACATGAATCAGAACCATAGGGTCTCCTTTGAAAAGGTTGGACCCTCCACACACATCTGAAGCCACATGACCCCTCTTATGTAGTAGTAGTAGTAGTAGTAGTAGTAGTAGTAATATATTTTATTCATAAAACATTAACAGGGATACAACTCAATTGAGCTCTTTTCCAATTAGGTCTCATTGCTATTGTACCAGTTACTATTTACAGAACAAAATAGACAACACTATTAAACATCTATATACAATAAAATTAAAAGCAATAAACACAGTCAGACATCACATTCAAACATAGTCATGTAAAGACTTCCACTGTAGCAAGCATAACACTTTAGTACATTTCAAACAATAACAACTTTCTAATATTATCATCTGAGTGGTTACAGACAAGAAACATGTTAGTGGGATTAATTCCATGTCCTACAATCTTTATAGATAATTTGTTTTATCAGGGGGATTATTCAACCATGACCCCAATAAATTATGCATATTCTTCTATTATAGCATACAATATCTCTTTTTCTTATTCCTTGTTTGGCACACCAGTGGGTGAGGTTATACCTTGGGTCAGAGCCTATTTTACTCTGCACAGTGACCCACTTGTACTACTGGACTGTAGTCCTTGAGTTTTCAAATTGTGTATCACTTCACATACAAAATTACACCACAGTGTCTGATCAGCAGGTGTTGCAGGAGGCATCAATTCTGCAGATCCTTTACTCTCAGACTTCTGTTCACTGATGGCATCCAGGGGTATCCTTATCCTGAGAGATGCTGCTCTGCACCAGGCCAGTCTCCCTGCTGGAGCCCTGAGGCCACCCCTACTCTGGGTACCTCACATCAGCTTCTACACACATACTGGCAGGTGTGCAGGGTAGAGCACAGCAAAGAATGCCCCAGCTTGCTCTCTGGCAGCAGCTGGCAATCACCCCAGCCCCTTTTCCAAAGACAGTAGCTCTGGTACCCAGAAGGCTCAGGATCTCCTGTACTCAGTGTAGGCATACCTCCTACTTTAGTCCACAGCTCAGTCTTTCTCACCAGGTCTCTCTCCATTAGCAGCTTGGCTGGTGGCATCTGTTAGGCAAAGAACTGCAAATGCCCCACAAAATGTGAACACCCTATCTTCTATCAAAGTCAAAGGGTGGTGGTAAATGGTGCCCACTCTGAAATAGGCAGTGACCAGTGTGGTGACACAAGGATCTGTACTGGGGCCGGTCCTCTTCAATGTCTTTATTAGTGACATTAAAGATGGTATGGAAGGGAAAGTATGCCTGTTTGCAGAGGACACAAAGCTCTGCAACGGGGTAGACACACGGGGTGGGGGTAGGGGGGTAGAAAGAATGAGGGATGATTTAAGAAAACTGTAGAATGGTCACGGATTTGGCAGCTGGGTTTTAATGCAAAAAAGTGCAAAATCATGCACATGGGGCACAGGAACCCACAGGCAACATACCAACTGGGAGGGGCGGTACTAACGGTCACAAAGCAGGAAAGGAACCTGGGGGTCATCATTTCTGATCAAATCGAATCAAATCAAAATGTATTTATAATGCGCTTTTCTGCATATAAAAGCACAGATACATATCAAAATAACATCAAACATAATAAATAACAACATAAAAACAATAAAAGCAGCACTAGACCTATTCAGACGCTAATTCAAACAGATAACTTTTCAGAGACACCTTAAATGATTCCGTGGACAGGCACTCTCTGATCTGACGAGGTAAAGAATTCCACAGGGTTGGGGCCATAAAAGAAAAAGCTCTGGCCCCAGATGACTGAAGACGAACCCTGGGAATCTCTAGCAATCCCTCGTCAGCGGAGCGGAGTGGGCAGAGAGGGTGGTAAGGTCGAAGGAGATCTTGCAAGTAGCCTGGTCCCTGACCGTGTAGGATCTTATAGGTCAGCAACGTGACCTTGAAAGTGATTCTCCACTGCACTGGCAGCCAGTGCAGTTCGCGCAGCACAGGTGTGATGTGGCAAGTTCTTGGTAACCCAGTCAACAACCTGGCTGCAGCATTCTGCACCAGCTGCAGGCGATGGAGATCCACCACCGGCAACCCTAGATATAGAGCACTACAGTAATCAAGACACGAGAAAACAAAATTGGGGACCAACACAGGAAGGTCATCGTGTGGAACAAGGTGTTTTATCCGAGCGATATTCCTCAGATGGTAAAAGGAAGACTTGACAGCGGCCGATACCTGTGCCTTCAATGTCAGTTCGCTGTCAAGAATTACGCCCAGATTCCACACCTGTTCAGAAGGTCTCAACTGGTTACCCCCTAGTACAAGGCCAGAGGGAAACCCAGGAGTCAACTTCTCTGCACGATGACCCGGGTCCACAACCAACATCTCAGTCTTATCCGGATTCAGTTTCAACCAGTTAGCACTCATCCAGTCCTGGATCACAGCAAGGCAGTTATTAAAGACTGATAATTAGTCATTCTGTTCGGGTACAAAGTACATATAGAGCTGAGTATCATCTGCATAGCAGTGAAAACTCAGCCCATAACGTCTTATAATGTCTCCCAACGGCAGCATATACACCGTGAACAACATGGGGGAAAGCACAGAGCCCTGCAGCACCCCACAGGACAGAGCAAAGGAAAAAATTCCTGAAACTACCCTCTGACTTCTGCCTGTGAGAAAAGAGTGGAACCATCTGAGGACTGTTCCTGACAGTCCACAGAATAGCTGCAGGTGATCTAGCAACTTCCCATGGTCCATGGTATCAAACACTACAGAGAGATCAAGGAGGACCAAGATCAAATGGCTCCTCCGATCTCTCGCTATTAGGAGATCATTAAGTACCTGGACCAACGCCGTCTCGGTACTATGCCTCTTCCTGAAACCAGACTGGAGAGGATCATAGACCTCATGGGTGGTAAGAAAGTCATCAAGCTGCAGCGACTACTTTCTCAATAACCTTACCCAAAAAGGGCAGGTTAGAGATTGGTCGCCAGTTAGCGAGACAGTCTGGGTCAAAGGAAGATTTCTTCAAAGGTGTCACGACAGCCTCTTTAAGAACTCCGGAAACACCCCTTGGTCCAAAGAGCACCAGACTATCTCAGCAAGGACTGGTCCGATCACATCCATGCACCCCACAAGGAGGCGCGTGGGACCAGGATCCAAACTACAGCAAGTCGGTCGCAAGCCCTAGACAATCTTCATGATATCCATGATCGCTGGCTGGTCAAAATCTGTCCAGGTAGACCAAGGGCCTGTAACCCCACATTGATCACTGCCATGCTCACTAGAACGCATACTGCGGATCTCTGACCTGATTGATGACACCTTATCCTCAAAGAACCGAGAAAACTCATCACACTGTATTTGTGAAAAAGCTCTCCGACACCGCAGACAGGCTGGATTGTACAGTCTGTCCACGGCCCGGAAAAGCTGAGCTGGTCGATTTCTTGATGCAGCTATCTCCCTGGACAGGAACTCTTCCTTCTTACGGGAGATTTCTGATTGATAGGCCACATAATGGGCCATCAATCTAAGTCTGTCACCTTCCAGGCCGGATTTCTGCCAACAGTGTTCCAATCCTTGCCCCACTCTCCTCGACTCCCTCAGTATCCCATCAAACCAAGGGGACCGAGGGCGAAGGGAGAGGGGGCGAACACGGACAGGTGCTATGGAATCCAGTGCCCTCAGCACCATATTATTATAGTGCACTACTAAGGCATCTGGTTCCATGCACTCCACAGGCCAACTCGATTGGTCCAGCACTGCCATCAGACCCCCAGGGGTAACTCCTCTCAAAGGGCGGTACTGGACCATCTCCAAAGGGGTAGGTCTCACAAGGGGGGCCATGAAATTGAACCTTATGGAGTGATGGTCAGACCACCCAACTGGTTCCACCACCAGTTCCGTGGTCTCCATCCCCAGGGTGAACACCAGATCCAAACAGTGACCCTGAATATGGGTAACAGCGGTAACAACCTGTGTGAAACCCCATGAAATCATCAATTAGAGGAAGTTTTGACCAAAATGCGAGAGTTCATCTTCGACCCAGGCATTGAAGTCCCCCAGGACCAACCACCTGGAGGGCTCCAACACCGGGTCGACAATGAAGTCTGCAACTTCCTGCAGAAAAACGTTCTCGTCACCGGGTGGACAGTAGACGAGTAAGATTCTGTTGCCCACACCTGCTCCCATGATACACTCAAAGGATCTAGGGGACACCACTGGAACCTCCACAAGGCCCAATTCTGATTTAAAACAAATAGTGACCCCCCCCCACCCCTTCGATACAACCTCGGGTGATGTATTACCGAGTACCCGGCTGGAACAGCTGACTTCAATATGGGACCAGCATTCTCGTCCAGCCAGGTCTCGGTAATGCAAACCAGGTCAGATGATTCAACAAGATCAGCAATAATTGCTGTCTTGTTCTTTATAGACCTGGCATTGTATAACACCACCTGGGTTGGATGAGAGGCCCTGGAGGAGCGGGCCACTTGCCCACTCTCAGTGGAGCCCTTGGGTATGGGAACCAGGCATCACACTCCCTTATCCTGGACCCATTTCGCCCCAGGGCGTCTCCTTGACCTCACCACCCTTATTCACCCACTCCACTCCCACCTCGCAGCTGAGGAACCCCCCTCCCCCTCTGCCTCCTCCGTGCAATCCCCAAAGCACAACAACACCTGTATACCTTGGGTGGCAACGGGGGGCTATCAAAAGGGCGCAGGTCCCTCAGCCTAGAGGGGGAATAGTGCCTGCCCATGGAAGCCTGGTCCCAACACATGATGCCAAATATTTAAAAACAACTATTAATCAACCAATTTGATTAATACTATCAAAGCCACTAAAATATCTTAAACAGCAGCCCACTTCCCATTTCTAACACAAAATAAAGCAATTGTCCATTCCACTTCAGGCAAACTCCTCAGAGAAAGTCCTAAGCAGTCTGGGCAGATTTTAGCTCCTCCGGAAGAGTTAATAACAGTTTGGACACAAAGTCTCAGTTTCCTTCCACCTGTACACCACTGAGAACTGAGAATAATGAAAAACCCTCAGAGCTCTCACCCCTGAGGAGTTAGTCTCAAACCTATCTCTCACATAGGCAAAGTAAACAGTCGCACAATTTGATCTTGATACAAAAAACGAAGCACTCTCACTGCTTCACCGAAATATACAGGAGGAAAGGAAAAAGGAACAATCTGACCTGAGTAGTACTCAGACAAGATCCATAAGTTCCAAGTTGATAAAACAGACCTTTGCTGCAGCTAAGGTCCTCAGAATTGATTCCAACCGCTTAAAGGTGAGCTCATGCCACCAGCCGAAAAGAGATTCTCCCCCCGGTCGTCCCCCAAGATGCCACTAAGGAAGTCGACCAGTGACTGGATCCACGCGAGCAGGCTCTCCAGTCTGCCCTTCGCAAAACCCAGAAATCATGGACGCACTGGGGCCTGTCCTCCGACAGTACCACCCCAATCTCCCGTCGTAGCCAATTACCCCAGTAAACCATCCTGGGTTCAGGCCAGAATTTAAAGAAACTCTCCCCCCGGTCGTCCCCCGAGATGCACCACCCTGGGTTCAGACCAGAATTTTCACAGGCTCACCCGCTCCAGAAAAACGGCACCGAGGATACAGCAGTCTGCGGAGCCTGAGAACGAAAGCCACTAAGTCTCAGAAAAAGAACCCAGCTTCAAGATCACAGTCTCCAGCTCCGGGCTCGGTGCCGTATCATACAAACACTCCAACAAGATCCAAATACAGTCACAGGACAGCACAAGACCAACGACCAGCTCACAGTCCCAGTGTACAAACTCCCAGCTTCTGGTAAGAGCCTCCCAGATTGTAATCGGAGTACTCCAGGTAAATTCTTAAATCTTGCTCCAAGGATAACTTTCTAATCCTGAAGGGGAAAAACAATAGCAATACCATGCACTGTTACTATCTCTGCCGTCGGCTATCGGCAGGTATTCCACACAACAAATAACTGCAAAAAATAAAAGAAAACAGCGAACTAAAAACGTAAAACATAAAACAACAAAATTAACATTAAAACGAGTAAAATAACATAAAAATTACAGCTGCTATAACATGGCTAGCCCAGCGTGGCCGCCATCTGATGACCTGAAGGTAACCAAGCAATGTGACAAGGCAGTGGGTATGGCTAGCAGAATTCTTGGATGCATTGGGAGGGGCATCACCAGCAGAAGGAGGGAGGTAGGTTATTATACCCGTTTAGATCACTGGTGAGACTCCACCTAGAGTATTGTGTACAGTTCTGTAGGCCCCATCTCACATAGGACATTAATAGGGTGGAGGTGGTGCAAAGGAGGGCAACAAAGATGGTGCAGGGCCTACATCAGATGCCCTACATGGAGAGGCTGAAGGATTTGAATATGCACTCCCTAGAAGACTGGAGAGATCAGGGTGATATGATAGAGACATTCAAATACCTCACGGGAGTTAAGGCACAGGAAGGGAGCATTTTCCAAAGGAAAAGATACTCAAGGACAAGAGGTCACAATATGAAGCAGGAGAGGGGGAAACCCAGGGGAAACGTGAGGAAGTACTTCTTCATGGAGAGGGTGGTGGATTCTTGGAACAGCCTCTCAGAAGAAGTGGAGGGAGCAAGAACAGCGGCAGGTAAGTGACCTTGAGGGCACCCTGGCACCCTTCTCACTGGAACTCTAAACTCCAGCCACTGGACTCTACTCAGAGAGACTACCAATCAGTAGGCTCCAGGCCTGGCATTCTAGTAACCAACCCCTCACCCTTTTGTTGTTCAATCCATTTCATTTATTTGGTAACAGGGTAAGAACATTGGAACATAAGTTCCTTTTTCAGAAGCGATCCGGGGTAAATATGCAAAGACTATATATAATGCATTAGTTAAATAATAACAAGATAAAAACATAGCTCTGTATACATCAGGCTGTTGGGTCAAGAGCCATGTATCAGGTATAATGTTTACAAAGACTCTGAGCTCTGTAATATGAACTGACAGCAGCAGAAAACAAATTAATATTAGGTTTTCTTCTGATCATAGAAGGCAATGAATTCCATACCAAAGCAGCACTAAAAGCTAGTGAGCTTCCCCATTTGGTCTGATGGTGTTAGCCATTTCAGGTATTTAAACACTGTTATCGTTTCACTCTGGAGTCTACTCTTTTTCCATAGATAACAGTTCCATGTTGCCAGTCAGTCTTCATAGTGTATGTTTTCCAAGTCTTCAGCCACCTTGGTCACTCTGTTTTGCTCTTTCTGAATCCTGTTGATATAATTCCTCTAATATGGTGACAGGAACTGTTCATTACACACGAGATATGTTCTGACCACCAGTGATCTGTACAGAGGCATTACGATATCTCTTCATCTACATAAGACCTTTCTTTTGATGCGGACCATGATTATATATGCTTTTCTAACTATTGCTTCACACTGTTCCTTAAGCAATAAGGCAGGGCAGGGGATGCATTATGGTGAGTTACTGGTCCACCATGGGTGGGTTGAACCACAAGGTAAAGCCGAGTGCTTCCATCATCCAATAAGGACATTAGTCCACCATAACACACCCCCAGGAGTCTCTTATTGTGATTATGAAATTAGTTTCTGTAAGGAAATAGAATATATTTTTTTAACTTTATGTTTATTGCATTATAAAAATATACAATTACATACAACTGCAGGATGTCAGATATCACAGTTAGTGTAGGAACCATCTAATGGAACAGGATGACATAATCTGAACATTCTAGATTATGGATGTGTGGGAAAAGCAACATGATAATAACCACAAATCTAGTCACATAGCTGCACCCTACAAGAAAATGGTGGTCAGTTAAAACCATAAGCAGTCCAAACATGTTCAAAAATTCAACAATTAATGCTGATATGACCCCTTCCCAAGCATTTAATATTTCAAAAATGTGTAGTGTCCCAGAGCAACAGCACTAACAAGGGAACATTTCTTAAGCAACAATTAAATTCAACCAAAATGAAACTGGATAGAAATTCAACAATAAAGCAGGTCCTAAAAAAGAACCTGTCAATATACATATATATATAAAAAAGCAACAATCAGATAAGTCCAAAACAGCAGTGTATATTAAAGTTCAAAATCAGTCCACTGGTGCACCGTGTTGAGGAAATAAAGCAGTATAGGTCTTACTACTATACACTTCAAGTGTCCAACTCATTAGTACCCACGTCGGGTGGGACATTACCACGGGCTGTATTGAACTCCTGAATTTGATCCACTTGTTTACCAGCTTCAGATGGATCGGTGAATTGGTAGGTGCACCCGCTATTGTAAATCCTCAAATGTGCTGGTATCAACAGTGAATGAACCACTCCAGGGCTCTTCAGCTTGGCCCATACTCCATCAAATTTCTTGCACCTAGCCCTCGTGGCATAGGACAGATCAGGGAACAGATGCAAAGTGTAACCCTGGTAATTCAGTTGATTGGTAGCTCGAGCGGCCTACAGCAGTTCATCTTGTATGGTGGGATCATCTGTAACTAAGAGCACTGTCCTAGGTAAGTCACACTGTGCTGCCACCATCCAAGGTGAGATGATGTATGCCCTGCTGAAGTGGTCTGCACAATTAGAGTCCAGACAGAGAGCCCTAGGGAGCCAAGTTTTCAAAAAAGAGAGTAAATCCAGGTCCTCCTGTCCTGGTAATCTTACTAAGCATACATTAGAGGCACGATGGGTATTTTCAAGAGCCTCCAACCGGTACCTTAACTGGGCATTTTCTTGGGTAAGCTTGGCGGTAGCATTCGGCACTTTAGTGGCTTGAGATTCTGCCAAGGCTGCAGTTTTGGTAGCTACTTCTATTTTAATATGCTGTTCTCCAAGTCTTTGTAAGACAGTCTCTACCTTTGCATTGGTGGCTTCCATAGAAAGTTGAAGTGCCCTCCAGGGTGACTCTGCTCCAGTTAAGTAAGTCATATGAACTGTGGCTTGGTGCTCCGTTGATGGTTGAGGCATTGTGCCCCTAGGGCCCTCCTTATTTGAGCACCCCATTGCACAAGTTTGTTATCAGTCAAGACTGCTCAGAGAAGACTATCAACTGTTGCCATTCTTCCAACAAAATAAATCACTTTGGAAGAAAAGAAAAGGTAAATTGTTCCCTCGATGTGCAGAACTACTAAAGACATGTCTTTTCAGTAGGTGTGCTCAACAGCGCCCCCAGGATATTTTTTAGATATGATTTTAGTATTACTTAATTTAGGGGAAAAAAGTAAACACAAAAAAAAAGTAAAACAAAAGTGTGAAGCAACAAATAGTCCAACTTGGACATTGTATTGTTGTCTTTCTTTCTTTCTTTCTTTCTTTCTTTCTTTCTTTCTTTCTTTCTTTCTTTCTTTCTTTCTTTCTTTCTTTCTTTTGTTCTTTCCCTGGTGAGTGCACTGATCCAGAGGACCATTTTCAGGCATGACCTGGGCCATGGAGATGGCACATGAGGGTACAATACAATTTACATGATCTAAAGAAGGTTCTATAGGTGTCAATGCATAGCAGCCATAAAGAAACAAGTAAATATGATAACATGCATTGATCAATACACAGAAGAGGAAGGTACACGATATGTGGGAATAACAGGAGCTTCAGATCGTAGCCTTGCTTTAAGATGAGTTTTAAAGATAGGGTGCAAATCAAGTGAGCGGAGCGAGGCAGGGAGTTTGTTCCACAGAGAGGGGGTCACAAAGGACAGTGCTTTGCTTCCCAGAATGGTGAAGATCCTTGGGACTTCTAGCTGAGGCACCGAGGTTTCACAAAGACACCTGGGTGAGACTCTGTTTTTGAATAGGGATGAGTATGGAGAGAGTTTGCTGCTCCCTATGGCGTTATCTACCTTGCCAGTAGGTGGCACCAATGCTGCATATAGGCAGCTGTTTTTTTTTTTCACATAAGTAGTGGCATGAGTAAAGGCAAGGGAGGACAGACTGAGGTTTCTGTCACTGTGATGGGTAAGGGCAGAGCAGGCCACGTTAACCTCTGGTGGCAGTTTCAGCCTGGGATGTCCAGATATTTTTAAATATTAGAGTGGGGCATAACTTCAGCTGATACCATGGCTCTGGGTTGGGGCATAGCAGGCCATGTTGTTGCTAGTGGCTGTTTGAGGAGAATACCAGTTTTAAATAAAGAGCATCTAGTCAAGTTGGGGTGGAGTGGGTTTCATTTGCTGCCAGAGGCTGTGGTTGAGAGGGTCATGGGATCAGCAGCAAGTCTGTTGTCTTTTTTTCAAAAAAATCAGCGATGTGGTTTCAGATGGTGCAGTCTTCATGATGTGCAGGTCTTGAAATTCATTGCTATTTGGTGTTCTGTGCATACCAAAAGTCATGCAAGGAACACCAAATAATGCCTTCTGGTATCCTGCGCTATATACTGTTTTGTGATTCCCTATTTCGACAGCCCCTTAGCAATGACAGTTTGTCCCAGATTATTAATACTGTCCCACAATTTACACACAAATTATAAATCTCACTCAGGCAGGATTTCTTTAGAAAAACAAATATTTTACTAAAATACTTAAATAATAATCATACAGTTACAACTAAAAAAACACTAATTTGGTCACAGAATACAGAAATAAAAAAAATGGAAAAATATGCATGAAAACACACTATCACTGTTAGCTAAAGTCTACCTGAGATGCATAGTAACTTGAAGTCCAGAACAATAAATGAAAGTTTCAGTTTTGTTGGTCTTGGCAGCAGTTTTGTTCCTTGTGTGTCAGGTGAAGTCCAAATGAAAAGTGTGTCCAAATGCCCTGAGCTGGGGCTTTAAATACCTTCTGTAACTTGCAGTGTCATCAGTTATCCCAGTCTAAAGAAACAGGTCTATTTCCCCAGAGCAACTACTCTGTTTGGCCAGGAGATGTCATTGTTTTGCTGTTTCCAAAATCTCAAGAATATCAAAATCCTGAGACATATAATTAACATGGATATGACAGTTAGAGTTTAAGCCTTTTGAAGTCCCCTGTAGACAACTGACACTCGTAAGATAAAATTCACAATATCCTGTCATAATGATCACTTGCTGATCAAATCCTGGCTAAAACATTCTGGACTTTTAGCTAGCTTCCTCCAAATAAGTTACAGGGAAGATCCTGATTTAGTATTTGCTGTATTGGTCCATCTAAGAACAGATCCAGAAGCAAATGCTTTTATACCTTTTAATGGAACAACATAGATGTAACAAAAAGAACAAAGTGCTTTAGCTGTCAGACCAACAAAACCTTCGTCAGAAGCATAATAACAATTATTTAGGGAAAAAAAAATACTTTTAACACCCAGATCATGCAGAAAAAAACAGAAAAAATCCTCACTGGTTTAAAATACTCATTTAAAAAAAAACAGAAGATGATGTCAGAGAAGCTTAACAGTACCAAGTCTCCTTTAGCTGGGAGAGTCTCATGGTCAGAGGTGCTTACTGCAGAAGACATACAAAGAACTCTACTGCATATAAATTAAACTGACATATAAGATAACTACTTGAGCAGATGGCTCTTAAATCAAATTATGAGTGTCACAATGTGCATAAGAATGCAGTTACTGAAAAACAACCCCCATCTGGATTAAAGACATGCTAAAATTGTATTAGGACTACAAGAAGCATCTATGGATATATACCATACAAAGAGTAACCAGTACAGCTTTCTTAAAAAGATCAGTAATTACACACTGTATGATATGTAAAACTTAGCTGACCCATTACCCAGCTATACTCTCCAGCTAGATATTATGCCCCATAAACTTCAAAAGCCTATAGTGTAGTAACAGGATTTTATAAAAGATAATATAAATAAAAATTGACAGTATAAGTGTCAAACAAAAAAACTGCTTGTCAAGGACCACCAAGAAATTGAGACCATGCAGCCTGATATGTACAGATGTCAATAAATTCTCAGTGTATAATATAACAACTTGATGTACCAAAAATGTCTAAGGAATCTGAATAAGAAATAAAAATTAAATTCTCTCCCCTCCTCCACACACACAACCTACCCCACCCCCACACCACCATGTATTGGGGGGAGAGAAAACTAGTTTTAAGGACACACACACACACACACACACACCCCTAATGCACCATCATTGACATCAGTCACTGCAATTGTTACCCAAAGGAATTCAACTTGTCATGAAATTCCAAGTAAAACGGATCATGTATCCTAATATCTACAGAGTAAAAATGTGACACTATTTAACCTTACTCCTATCTGTGCCATAACATTCCAAGGATTCTGGATAGAACCACAATGAAATAAAACTTCCACCCTCCACAGGGTAAGGTAACTAGAAGTAAATATACAGTATGTATGTAAGACAAGAGTCCTAACATACCTACAGGGAAGATCCTATAAGGTTTATGATTATATAAGCTGATTTTATTACCTCTGTTTCCTTTCGGTTAGTTGACTTAGGAGAATACCCTTTGATCAGCTATTCCCAAACCTTTGACAATAACTTGTCAGTTTCCTGGCAAACAAACTGGCCTTCCGGTCAAAGGAAGGTCAAAACCCTTTTAAAAGGAATCCAGTCTTTCTCTCTCTAGGTGCCTTTGTTTTAACACTGGCATTTGCTGTGGCATGTACATATACACAGAATTACATATATATATATATATATATATATATATATATATATATTATATTTACAAACAAGGACTGGCAGTTGGGCAGTTCACAACATTCCTCCCTAGACTGAATTTGTGGGAACACACCCTTTAATGCATGGTAAGGGTTTCACAAATTCAGCTACTGTTCTACCTGGTGAGATAACCCATCTGCATTGGCATTGGTCAATCCGGCCCTGTGGATAATGGTCATATTGTACACCTGTAGTGCAATACTCCACCTTAAGAGATGATCATTCATTTTTCCCATCTGAGTTACCCACACCAGGGGGATATGATCAGTCGGTACCTTGAAGTGCCTCCCTTAGAGTTATGGCTCTAATTTCTTCAGGGTCCATACCAGTGCAAGGTGTGACACTTGGACAGCTGGTTTTGATTAATCTATGCTTTTTTGTAATATAAATATGTGTTATTGAATGTCTCTCTTGAGACATGCTGTGTTTTGGAATGACCCTCCCCCAGGGTTCAACTACATACTGTTAGCCTAAAAGCCAGGAGATAATTACAGGCTAGAAGAGACTTCAATTAAGGATCTCCTGTTTATCTAGCTTAATTGTAGCTGCCAGCTGCTAGGATAGGAAATCATAAACTTTTATGATGTTAGAGAGAGAAACCAGGTTATGTCACTTAGGTGCTAAATCATAAATGTTCCATTGATGTCTGTGAAAGAGCAGGATGCTGCTCATGGATGAAAGAAAGAACTTGGAAAATTACAGACTTGATTGGGAAGTCACCTGGGGAAACAAGTTTTTGCTGATGTTGCCTATTTAATTTACCTTCTGAATGATGAGACATCCTGGTTGTATAATTTTTTTTTTATATTCTGACAGGGAGGAGCTAGGTGACCTCATGCAAAGAGGTTGGCAAAGCCAGTTTTAAACAGTATTCTGTTTTCCACTTAGAGACACACATGTTTGGACTCTGAAGCTACAACATCTACTTTTTTAGCACTATTAGAAGAATACAGTAGATAGGCAAGTCTAAGTGTATGGTTGGTAGGAAATTGTACTTTTAAACCTTATTCTTTTAAGTGAGTGTACGTTTTGTGATATATTGTTCTGTGTTTACATTTTACATATTTTTTATCTAGTTTAAGTAAAACCTCTTATTTTAAGAGACTACTTGGTGTGCCTTTGAAATTCTTTATTTGGCAAGTGAAGCATATATGGTTAAAGTTGACACTGTGCAAAGCTTACTGGTTTACCAAACTGGGAAAAAAGGTAAGAGTTTATCTGAGGTCTTTAATAGAGCTTTTAAGGGTTCATTTTGTACACCTTGGTAGGTGCCCATAGGTGAAAGATATCTGGCCCTCCTGAAGAGCAGAATTATCTGAGCCTGTACATTGGGTACGGTAGCAAGAGGTTCACAGTTTGAATCCCTCCAGAACTTGAGACCAAAGGTTGATTTGAACCCACAAAACAGACAGGAGGGTTATCCTGTTCACAAAACTGCACTCGGAGGTTGGCACTGTGGGAGCAGAGGGCCTGACCTACTGAGTGGGGTTGTGACAGATTGGTTGGCAGCGGTGTGCATAAGTTTGGTATTATAAGCTTTATTGTTCAGTGTGTCAGCTTGAGACTGTCAGCTCACTTGCAAAAAAAAAAGGCAGTGATTTATTTTTAAAAAGGAAACAGAACTATATCACTTGGGTTATGGTCAAGTTCCTGGCTGTTTTATTTTTTTTCTAAAGTGCAAGTCAGAGTAGTCGTAGTTAGGGAAGAAAATGGCTTCCAACTACAGCGGGCACACTGTACACTACTTAAAGCAGTTGTGCAGGGACAGAGGAGTCCCGTGTAAGGTGAAAGCCACCAAGCAGAACCTCATGGATGCCCTGATGGTAGCAGATACCTAGAGCATTGAGTCACAGATAGTGACTGCAAGGGACTGAGCTTTGAGTGTGGAAGGGCTAGCGGCCAGTGCAGTGTCCAGATCTGGTGAGGATGACAGCAGGGCCAGTGCCAGCAAAGGGCCACAGCAACAGGGAAAGGTCATCAGTATTCTGCAGCCAGAAGTACTGAGGCTGCAGATTGAGTTGCACTGAGTGGAGCTGGAGTTCCAGGAAAAGAGAGGGTGAGAACAGCAAGAGGTGGAACGAGAGAGATGAGAGGCAGAGCTGGAGCAGTGGGAGGCTGAGCATGAGTGCCAGTGAGCTGCAGAGGAGAAGAGGGACCGTGAACAGTGGGAAGCGGACTGTGAGGAGTGTGATTGCCAGAGGCGACATGAACTGGAGATGCTACGACTACGACCACCAGCACCAGTGCAGGTAAGTGGCTTGGGTTTGACCGGGACTACAGGACTGGGTTACAAATTAAATCGCAAATTGATAGCTGAATTTAAAGAGAGGGGAGTATTGGATGCCTTTAAATTCTTCTGAAAAAGTTTGTATTCAGGCTAAAATTCCTAGAGAGTCCTGGAACTTCCAGCTATCCCCGCTATTTACCGGGAAAGCTTGGGATGCATTGGGTCAAATGGATAATGAGGACAGTAATGATTACAACAAACTTAAACCTGCACTGTTAAAGAAATTTGAATTAACTGCTGAATCATACAGAGCTAAATTCTGTAAGCTCAGGAGAAGCCCTGACATGAGCTACGAGAAGCTAGCCAAGAAACAACGTCAGTTTTTAAAACGTTGGTGGGAAGGAATTGAAGCAAACTCTGTTGATAAAATTTAAAATGTGATTTTGTTGGAACAGTTTTTCTGGGCATGCTCAGCAGAGCTGAACAACTGGCTGGAGGACCAAGATCCCAAGACAGTGCAAGAGGCTGCTGAACTCTCGGACCGCTATGCCAAGAGCAGACCTGCTCTGAGAGCGAATGGGGTCAGCGTGGCAGCACAGAAAGGGAAAAACGCACCTTCAGGGCAGCTAAAACCCTCACTGCCTCTACCAAAACCAGTTAGCCCCAGATTTCAGAGAAAGGATTTCTCTGAGAAAAGAAATGAAAGTTGGTTGTGTAAAGAAACAGGGCATATTGCCAGACAGCGTCCCAAAAAGGTGAGCAATACACAACCGGGGGCTAGGAAAGAAGTGGGTTGTTTGTGTGTCCCTGGAAGCATGCCTGTGAACATGAGGGAGCACATGCACCCAGTCATGGAGAATGGTGTACAGACGCATGGGTTAAGGGACACAGGGGCATCCTTGACATGGTAAAAAGGGATCTGGTACAGCCTGGTCAGCTTATACGCAATAAATACGTCAGTGTACAAGACTTTACTGGTGGGGAGAAAACATTGCCCCTCACTAGTGTTCTCCTAGACTGGGGTGAAACTGGGGGAACTGTGCAACAGGTGGCTATAGCCAAAACCTTAGCAGTGGATGTGATCTGGGGCAAGAATGGCTTGTCTCCATGGTTGTGCTTATTGTGAAGCACACTGTGCAGTGGTTGCTTGTTCCCAGATGTCTACTGACTTCTAAATTTGTGATCCTCTCTCCATTTGAGAGTACCAGGTCTAGTATTGCTTCTTCCTAAGTGGGTTCCAACACTAGCTGTCTAAGGCCTGCCCCCTGCAGGGCATCAAGAATGACCCTGCTCTTGGAATGTGGTTGCAGTACATGTTATCCAGTTAACATCTGGCATATTCAGGTCCCCCATCAACAGTATCTCCCCTTTTTCAGCCATTTTGAGAATGTCCTCTATCATTTTCTTGTCCATTTCCTCCCCTTGATATGGGGGTCTGTATACAACCCCTGTGTGGATTGTGATGCCATTCCCTGTCTCCAAGGTGACCCAGAGTGCCTCTTGTCCTCCCCCTTTACTTTTTAGTTCTGTAGCTTTGATCCCTTCCCTTATGTATAGAGCTACTCCACCTCCTCTTTTCCCCTCCCTGTCCCTTCTGTAGACTGTGTACCCTGGTATATTGACATCCCAGTCATGGTTCCCCGTGTACCATGTTTCTGTGACTGCCACAATATCCAAGTGTTCATCTTCCATCAAGGCTACTAGCTCAGGAAGCTTGTTTCCCAGACTACGGGCATTTGTACTCATTGCCCTCCATTTAATGTTGGCTTTATCCTTTTTCCCCCCATGCCTGCTCTTTTGCCTTTGCTATTTTTCCATTTACCCCTGTCCTGCCCTCTGTTGAGCACTGTACCTCAGTGTTTACCTTACTACCCATCATGTTTTGTGGGGTGAGGCTTGAAATTTCCTGCCTCTTATTAGCACCTCCCCCCATAGCTAGTTTAAAATCTTGCTCTACTTGTTTCTGTGTGGACTGTCATGGACTGAATGCAGTCACAAAGTCAGACACCCACCAGATGCCCTGGATGGATGAACTCCTGGACAAGTTGGAAAGGGTGACCTACCTTATGACCATTGACCTGACCAAGTGGTATTGGCAGGTAGAGTTGATGGACAGAGCTAGGGAGATGTCGGCCTTCATCACTCCAATAGGCTTATTTGAATTTAAAGTAATGCCTTTCAGAATGAAGAATGCTCCATCCACTTTCCAAAGGTTTGTGAACCAGGTGTTAAGTGGTGCTGAGGAGTACGCCATGGCATACCTGGCTGACATTGCCATCTTTAGTACCAGCTGGGAGGAACACCTATCCCACCTTAGGGAAGTGCTGGGCAGGATACAGAGGGCCTGGCTCACTGTCAAAGCAGAGAAGTGCCAGGTGGCCATGGGAGAAATGACATACCTTGGGCATGTGGTAGGCTGGGGACAGCTCTGTCCTAACCAAATAAAGATAGAGGTGATCCACGCATGGCCCAGACCAGAAACACAGAAGCAAGTCAGGAGTTTTCTTGGGAAAGCAGGGTACTATAGAAAAGTTGTACCCAATTACAGTGCCCTGGCTGCTCCCCTATGACCTGGTAAAGAAAAGGATGCCAAAGAAAATTACCTGGGACCCAACCTGTGAGGAAGCCTTTACCAGACTGAAGGAGGCACTGTGCAGTGCTCCTGTTTTGACAAGTCCTGACTATAGCAAACTCTTTATAGTTCAGACTGACGCCTCAGACGTGGGTATTGGGGCAATACTGAGTCAGACATCCAGCCATGGAAAAGATCACCCAGTAGTGTATCTGAGTAAGAAGTTACTTCCCAGGGAGCAGGTATACTCTACTGTGGGAAAAAAAGTGTCTTGCCATAGTGTGGGCCCTAAAGAAGTTAGAGCCATACTTATATGGGCAGCATTTTGTGGTACAGACTGACCACAACCCCCTGGTTTGGCTGATGCAGATGGGAAAAAACAATGGTAGATTGCTAAGATGGAGTCTTGCTTTGCAAGGGTATGACATGACAATTCTACATAGGGCTGGAGCAGCTAGTCAAAACTCAGATGGGTTGTCTTGTGTCTATGAGGAGTGAACTGATTTGGGAAGCTCATCCCATGCAGGGGATAGAGCCCCCAAATTCAGTCTAGGTGGGGAGGATTGTGACACTTGGACAGCTGGTTCTGATTAATCTATGCTTTTTGTAATATAAAAATATGTTATTGAATGTCTCTCTTGAGACATGCTGTGTTGTGGGATGACCCCCCCCCAGCGTTCAACTACAAACTGTTATCCTAAAAGCCAGGAGATAATTACAGGCTAGAAGAGACTTCAATTAAGGATCTCCTGTTTATCTAGCTTAATTGTAGCTGCCAGCTGCTAGGATAGGAAATCATAAACTTTTATGATGTTAGAGGAAGAAACCAGGTTATGTCACTTAGGTGGTAAATCATAAATGCCCCTTTGATGTCTGTGAAAGAGCAGGATGCTGCTCATGGATGAAAGAAAGAACTTGGAAAATTACAGACTTGATTGGGAAGTCACCTGGGGAAAAAAGTGTTTGCTGATGTTGCCTATTTAATTTATCTTCTGAATGATGAGACATCCTGGTTGTATAATTTATTTATATTCTGACAGGGAGTAGCTAGGTGACCTCATGCAAAGAGGTTGGCAAAGCCAGTTTTAAACAGTATTCTGTTTTCCACTTAGAGACACACATGTTTGGACTCTGAAGCTACAACATCTACTCTTTTAGCACTAGTAGAAGAATACAGTAGATAGGCAAGTCTAAGTGTATGGTTGGTAGGAAATTGTACTTTTAAACCTTACTCTTTTAAGTGAGTGTATGTTTTGTGATATATTGTTCTGTATTTACATCTTACATATTTTTTATCTATTTTAAGTAAAACCTCTTATTTTAAGAGACTACTTGGTGTGCCTTTGAAATTCTTTATTTGGCAAGTGAAGCGTATATGGTTAAAGTTGACACTGTGCAAAGCTTACTGGGTTGCCAAACTGAGAAAAAGGTAAGAGTTTATCTGAGGTCTTTAATAGAGTTTTTAAGGGTTCATTTTGTACACCTGGGTAGGTGCCTGTAGGCGAAAGATATCTGGCCTCCCCCCGAAGAGCAGAATTATCTGAGCCTGTACATTGGGTATGCTAGCAAGAGGTTCACAGTTTGAATCCCTCCAGAACTTGAGACAAAAGGTTGATGCAAACCCACAAAACAAAACAGACAGGAGGGTTACCCTGTTTCTGTTCCTGTTCACAATACTGCACTCGGAGGTTGGCACTGTGGGAGCAGAGGGCCTGACCTGCTCAGTGGGGTTGTGACACAAGGCATTCCTTTTTAAGTGTGGAATATGCCTGCTCCCAGGGAAGTAACTTTTTGCTAAGGTACACTATTGGGTGATCTTTTCCCTAATTAGAGGTATGACTGAATACTGCTCCAGTCCCCACATCTGAGGCATCTGTCTGGACTACAAATGGTTTAATGTAATCTGGACTGGCCAACACAGGGGCATTGCACATGCCTCCTTTAGCTTTGTAAAGGCTCGTTCACAGGCTGGCTCCCACTTTACCTTTTTGGGCATTCTTTTCTTTAGCAGGCTAGATAGGGGAGCTGCCAGGGTACTGTAATTTGGTACAAACTTTCAATAGTACAGTCACCTCCACTTATAGTACCCGTGGTTTAAATGGGCAGTTGTTTTTTGCAGGCATACTTCATTTTCCACTTGCCAGTGCCATAGGCTTTAATAGAAAAAAACATGGTTATTCTATGCCCGCCTTCTATTTCGGGCAGTTATGGCTGCAGACAGTGGAAAATGTAATCTGCCTCAGGGTGTTAATCACACTTCTCTCAGTCGCAGCACCTCGTTAGCTTATTGTTACCTTTGTTAGCTCGGTGTTAGCTTTAACAGTGACTCTTGGCTACTGCATTCGGAGGTGTTTGTGTTGCCTTTCCAGGGACTTAGCCTGTTCAGTGGACAGTGGAAAATCTGCCTCAAGTGCTCCATTGACACTCTGTCAGCTCTCTGTTTCCTTCTATCTGCTCCTCATTCAGACACAGTCATTTTGATGAAGGAGTCTGTGTCAGAAACAATGCAGTGACAACAGAGACCTGCAGTCTGTGATCACAGTGCTGTGTGGGACAAGTTCAGAGCCGGTGTATACAGTACTTCCTTATTTATTGATTTAACACAGCACTGCACAGTACATTACAGTAATTTTGATGGCAGGAGATAAGCAATGCAGCAGCACAATCTGAGTGTGACAAGGTTTGGCCACCGAGAGACCATTAATTATAGGACTCGGGATATAGTGACCAACTCTTATAGCAGGCAGAGCTATGTTACACAAACTAGCCCACTATAAACGGTGGGGACTGTACCCGGCAGTCCTTAGAAAACTCCTAACCTGCTTCTGGGTTTCAGGCCTGAGCCACCCTCTATTGCCTCAATCTTTCCTTGATTGGGATGAAGCTGCCCCCGTCCAACTGCATGTCATAGGTATACCACCTCCGCCATGGCCACCTGGCACTTTTCAGCCTTGACAGTGAGCTCTGCCCTCTGTATCCTGTGCAACACTTCCTTCAGATGGGACAGGAGTTCCTTCCAGCTGATAATGAAGATTCAATATCATCCAGATATGTCACTGCGTACTCTTCAGTACCATGCAACACCTGGTTGACCAACCTTTGGAAGATGGAAGGAGTGTTCTTCTTTCCAAAAGGCATTACTCTGAACTTGAATAATCCTATTGGAGTGATGAAGGCTGACCTCTCCCTAACTCTGCCAGTTAACTCCACCTGCCAGTACCTTTTTGTCAAGTCAATGGTGATAAGGTATGTCATCCCTCCCAACTTGTCCAGTAGTTCATCTGGCCATGGCATTGGGTGGGTGTCAGACTTCAAGACTGCGTTGAGTCCACAATAGTCCACACAAAAGTGAGTAGAGTCATCTGGCTTGGGAACGAAGACTACTGGTGAGGCCCAGGGGCTGTGGGATTTCTGGATTTCCCCTAAATCTAGCATTTCCTCCACCTCCTTCCTAATGTCTTTTAGGATGACCTCAGACATCTGGTAGACTATCCATTGGATGGGTGCTTGTGTTCCAGTATCTACATCGTATATCACTAAGGGGGTACATCCCAGCTTGGCCATAAACAAAGGGGCAAAGTCCGCTAAAACCTCCCTCACTTCCTGGGACTGTTCTGGGGTCAACTGGGTGATAATTTGATTGCCTCCACAGAGAACTTCCTATTGCTTTCCTCTAGCAAGTCCAGTAGGGGGTCTTCTTCGTCCATCCCCTCCCCAGGGCTTCACACTGCAAATACCATGTCAGCCCTATTTGCATATGGCTTCATCATGTTGACATGGTACATTCTATGGGTATGCCTCCTGTCAGGCAGTTCTACAATATAGTTCATGTCATTTACCTGTCGGACTACCTTGTATGGTCCCACCCACTCGGTCTGTAACTTGTCCGTCCGGACTGGATTAGGACCATGACTTCCTGACCTACACTGTACAAGTGAGCTCTGGTTCTGTGGTCATACCAGACCTTTTGCTTCTGCTGGGCGGTGACAGGTTGCTCTGGGCTGCTCCCATAAGCTCCTTTAGCTTTTCCCTAAACTTTAGGACACACTCTACTTTGGGAGTTCCCTTGGTGGCATGCTTGCCTTCCCAGTCTTCCTGGATCAAATCTAGGAGCCCACACACCCTACGTCCATATAAGAGTTTGAAGGGGATGAATCTTGTTGACTCTTGTGGCACCTCCCTGTATGCGAACAACAGGTGGGGAAGGTATTTCTACCAGTCCCTCCCATGCTGTTCAGTAAATGTTTGGAGCATCGATTTTAGGGTACCATTAAACCTTTTCACCAGTCCATTGATTTGTGGGTGATAAGGTGTTGTGTGTCTCTGCAGTACCCCACACTTCTCCCACAAACACTTTATCAGTTCCAACATGAAGGTACTCCCTTGATCAGTGATAACCTCCTGTGGAAACCTGACACAGGAGAAAATCCCTAGCAAGGCATCTGCCACTTTGTCCTAAGTGAGGAGAGGGCAACCACCTCTGGGTATCGGGTGGCATAATCTATCACTGACAGGATAAACATCTTCCCACAGGAGCTTGGGGTACTCAAAGGTACCACAATATCCATTCCTACCCTCTGGAATGGCTCCTGCACAATGGGCAAAGGAATTAGGGCAGCTTTGGTTTTGCTGCCTGCCTTCCCCATTTATTGGCACTGGTGACAAGACCTGCAATATTCCTTCACCTGCTGGGTGAAGTTGGGCCAATATAAATTCTGGGCCAATCGTTGTGTGGTGCACGTGATTCCCAGATGTCCAGACATGGGGATATCATGAGCGATCTTCAGTAACCACTCACGGTACCCCTGGGGAATGACAAGCTGCCTGCCCATCACCCCTCCCTCTGTCCTTATGTTCTGTGTATACAACAGTCCATTGTTCCAAAATACTCTGTGTCTCATGTCACCTCCCTGTGTCCCATCAGATTCTGCACAAGCCCTCAGCCTCTCCAAACTAAGATCAGTCCTCTGAGCAGCTGCATATTCTTCACACTTTCCCAAGGCATGGGACATGTCCCTTTCAGTTCCTAAACTAGGGACCATAGCTCTAGCATTGGGGCATTCAGGGTCATTGCCATCCCTAACCTCAGAAGGACCATTGGTTACACCCCCCTCCTCAGAGTAAACTTGTGTAGCTGTTTTTTGAACTGCTACTTGGAGAAGTCCTACCTCCCTTTCACTACTCTCCATTTCAGAAGACACAGGCTGGGGAACCAGCCTCCCATTGTTTTTCACAGGGGCTTCTGTGGGATCCAGAGAACTACAATCAGCCTTTTACATCTGACTGTGGGTAACCACACACACCACCCTCTTCTGAAGATTGTTCTCTATAGTCACATCCAGGGAAAGGTTGCCACTGCCACCTTTTGCACCCTCTCTTCTGTCTCACACCAGTCCAGGAGAACACTAGCTAGTGGCAGAGTTTTCTCCTCCTCAGTGAACCCCCTCACTGTTACAAACTGATTAGGTATAAGCTGTTCAGGCCCAACCAAATCCCCTTTTACTAAGGTAAGAGATGCCCCCATGTTCCTTAACCCATGGGTCTGCACCCATTTACAGTAACCGAGTGTATATGCTTCCTCATGTCTATAGGCATGCTTTCAGGGATACACAGTGCACCCAACTCTGTTTGAGCACCACTTTGCCCACTCTGTGCCTTTTTAGGACACTGTCTAGCAAGATGCCCTGGCTGTTTGAGAAACCAACAATCATTTCTTTTATCTGATAAATCCTTTTTTTGTAACCTCAGGCTTCCCCCTTTCTGTGCAGGCAGCAAGGGGTTTAGCTGCCCTGAAGGTGCGCTTTTTCCCTTCTACGCTGCCACACCCACCTCACTCTCTTTCAGACCAGGTCTGCTCCTGGCATAGTGATCTGAGAGCTCAACAGCCTGCTGTGCTGTTTTGGGGTCTCGGTCCTCTACCAGGTTTTTAGCACTGCTGGGCAAGCCCAAAAGAATTGCTCCTGAAGTTCAACCATCTCAGTTTTCTCAACAGAGTTTGCTTCCACCCCTTCCCACCAATGTTTCAAAAACTGACGTTGCTTTGTGACGAGTTCCTCATAGTTCATGTCTGGGCTTCTCTGGAGCTTACGGAACTTAACCCAGTATGCTTCAGGAGTTAGTTCATATTTTTTAAGCAAAGCAGCTTTAAGTTTCTCATAATTACTACTGTCCTGATTGTCCATTTAGCCTAGTGCCTCATGCCCTTTGCTAGTAAGTAATGGGATAGCTGGAAGCTCCAGGACTACCTGGGTATTTTAGCCTGGACACAGACCTTTTCAAACAAATTCAAAAATGCATCCATATCCTCCCCCTCTTTAAATTCAGCTATTAATTTGGAGTTTAATTTATACCCCAGCCCTGGAGTTTCAGGTTTACCCCTGCCACTTACCTCCTCTGGTGCTGGTCATTGGAGTTTTAGCTTCTCCAGTTCAAATTCCCTCTGATGCTGTTTTTCCTCAGCCTCTCTGTGGTGCTGTCTTTCTTGTAACTCCATCTGGAACTTCATGTCCTCAAATTCCAGTTCTAATTTCCTCAACTCTAGCTACAGCCTGATCCCTTCCGGCTCCAGCATTGCGGACACCCCCCTGTTGCTATGACTCTGGGTTCCCTCTGGTCTCACTGTCCTCCTCTCTGGAACTGGACACTGTGATGTCCCTTGGAACCCCCATGCTCAAGGTCTGGTCCCTTTCAGTCACTGGCAGTGATTCAAAGTCCTGGGTAGTCACTTGCTTATCGGCTGCTACATGATCCTCCATGAGGTGCTTTTTGGTTCACCCTCGCGCTGGACCCCTCTTTCCTGACACAACTGCTTTAGGTAGTCTGCAGTGTATTCACTGTAGATGGAAGCCATCTTCTTTCCTGACTACTGCTACACTAGCTTACACCCAAGGGAAAAACAAAACAGGTAGGGAACTTTATACTGTAACCAAATTATATACATATATATATATTTTAATCTCTGCCTTGATTGTATGTGGACTGCTTTCAGTTTATCAATCTGATACACTGGGCTCAAATCCAACTGTTATGCCTGTGCCACCAATATCTCTAGAATCACAACACTATGCAACCAGCTCTCTCTGTTCCCAGTGCTGTGCACCAGATTGGTCACAAACCCACTCCTAGGGGTCAGGTTCACTGAGCTCACAGTAACCACTGCTAAGTGCAATCCGTGATGGGGGGGACAGGGATACCCTCCTCGTGTCCTTTTAGACTACTCGCCAAGGTCATGACTGCACCTCTGCCACAAGGACCCAGGGAATCCCTCTAACTCTGGATAAGGGTACAATACCAGTTTTGAGTCTTGTGGCCAAATATGAACCCTTCTTGGTTATTACACAAGGGGGGGGTGGACCCAGGCTTCATACTCTTTTTGGGGGTAGCAGTGTGTTCCTGATTTGGTCTTCTCCCTACAGGACATGCAACAACCTGGTGCAGAATCCCTGCAGACTCTTGCCAGAGACTTTCATATACTCTCTATCTTTAGAGATCCTTTACAGGACCCTTGTTCGATTTGGTTGCTGATGGTGTCAACCCCTTAGCAATAACAGTTTGTCACAGATTATTAATACTGTCCCACAATTCACACACAAATGATAAATCTCACTCAGGCAGGATTTCTTTAGAAAAACAAATGTTTTACTAAAATACTTAAATATTAATCATACAATTACAACTAAAAAAACTAATTTGGTTACAGAATACAGAAATAAAAAATATAGATGAGAACGCACTATCACTGTTAGCTAAAGTCTACCTGAGATGCATAGTAACTTGAAGCCCAGAACAATAAATAAAAGTTTTAGTTTCATTGGTCTTGGCAGCAGTTTTGTTCCTTGTGTGTCAGGTGAAGTCCAAATGAAAAGTGTATCCAAATGTCCTGAGCTGGGACTTTAAATACCTTCTGTAACTTGCAGTGTCATCAATTATCCCAGTCTAAAGAAACAGGTCTATTTCCCCAGAGCAACTACTCTGTTTTGCCAGGAGATGTCACTGTTCTGCTATTTCCAAAATCCCAAGAATATCAAAATCCTGAGACATATAATTAACATAGATATGTAATTTAGAGTTTACGCCTTTTGAAGTTCCCTATAGACAACTGACACTCATAAAATAAAATTTACAATATCCTGTTATAATGGTCACTTGCTGATCAAATCCTGGTTAAAACATCCTGGGCTCTTAACTGGCTTCCCCCAATTAAGTTATAGAGAAGATTCTATAAGGTTTATAACTATACAAGCTGATTTTATTACCTCTGTTTCCCTTGGTTAGTTAATTTAGGGGAATACCCTTTGGTTAGCTATCACCAAGCCTTTGACAATAACTTGTCAGTTTCTTGGCAAGCAAGCTGGCCTTCCAGTCAAAGTTTGGTCAAAACCCTTTTAAAAGGAATCCAGTCTCTCTCCCTAGGTGCCTTTGAATTAACACTGGCATTTGTTGTGGCATGCACATATGCACAGAATTACATACAAATATATATATCAGAATTATATCTACAAATAAGGATTGGCAGTTGCATAGCTCACCACAGTAGGTACCTTAGGAAGAAACCCATGGGAGAGAAAGATGTGCCACTGGAGGAGGAGGGGTGGATGGTGGGGCAAGGAAAAAATGCTTACGTGTGGAGTGAGGAGAGCAGCCCTTAAATGGGCCAAACAAGGGTGTGGCCAATTGCACTGCCCCCTTGAACTACATGCTGTAGCCTTCCAATTCAATGTACCTGTGCAACTGGTTTCATGCTTGTGCAACATAAGTCATCTTTTGCAAACAACATTTGTCAACCACAGGAATGCATGCTGACCAAGTCCATTAGGAAGCCAAATTGGGAGAGAACTGAATTGTATGTTATTAGCAAGAGAATAGTGAGGCTGGGTGAAGCCCAGACTGATGGTTGGAGAGGAGGAGGCTGTGAAGCCAGTTTAGTAGGAGGAGGCTGCAAAGCCAGTATGGTAGGAGGTGCAGTTCAAAGCAAGTAAACATGATATGCTGCCAGACTTGGAAGGGGATGAGTGTTGCTGGTAGTGCAAGGAGCAGGAAGGCTGGGATGACTGTGAAAACCAGGTGTATAATATTAGGTAGGGGATGGTAGAAGGCTGTGTAGAGCCAGAAGTCCTTAGGTAGAGAGTTGCCTAGAATAGCTGGTTGCATAGTGCCATAAAGGCTACGTGGAGCAGCAGAAGGAGGCTGGGTGAGCCAGGGGCTTATACAATACACAACAAATAGGAAGCTGCTCCCACTGCCTGGGGCTGCAATGCCCGCCGGGACTTCTCAGTCCCCCGCCGTAGGAAAAACAAAGAAGGCATGAACATGACACCACGACACCAAGCAGCTAATGAAATAAATTAAATACAGTATACTATATGTCTGCCATGAAAGCAGGATTAGATTATCATCAGAAACAGACTGCTGTAGGTTTGGTAAAAGCGGGAGTAGCAATAAATTTGCCTAAATAACACAAACAGAGAAGTGAGGAGTAATACATTAGGGCAAGACACTGCTGGAGCAGGCAGGGGAATGAGACAGAGTGATAGCTACTAAGGGGAGCCAATTCTAAAGGCAGGTGCAAACAATCAAGGTGATGAGCACAGGGACTACAGCATGGAAACAGCAACTGGAACTGAGCACACACTGGCACCTAGTACAGAGAAAGAGAGATTGCTGAAATATGATAAACGAACTGAGAGTTTGTTTGATTAGCAATGCAGCTAAATATAACAATGCAAACAGAGGGGCACTAACATACCAGAAAATCCCAAAAAGCAAACAAAGCAAACAGGACCACAGGAGTAGGAGGGAGAACAAACAGCTGAGACAGAAGCACAGACTGCAGCCATAGGCAAAACATGGACCGAGAAGCAGGAGGCAAATGCAAAATTTACTGACCCAGAAGCAGGAGAAGTACAAACCAGGCAGGGAGTCTAGCACAGCCAGCAGATTCCAACAGGAAGGGAGGAGACAAACACAGCGGGGGTGGGGTGGCAGGGCTCAGGGAAAGAGTGGGCCCAGAGAGAGGACGGACAGAGCCTCTGGCTGCAAGGAAAAAATGCTTGTGTGTGGAATGAGGAGAGCAGCCCTTAAATGGGCTGAATGGGGGTGTGACCAGTTACACTGCCCCCTTGAACTACATGCTGTAGCCTTCCAAAAAAGAAGTTTATATACCAGATTTTCAGACGGAGTGCCAAAACCTGTAATCTGGTATTCTGCGAAATACACCAGGAGCTCGATTTTCCAAGGGGATACAGTGCTTGCATTAAGCCCTGCGTCACACCCATTTTTTGGTTCAGCTGCACCAAACTCCTTTGACGCAACTGCACCCGAATTTAGTACATCGGGCGCAGTTGCAACAGTTTCTTCATTACGGCAGCTTGTGCCAAAGATTTGGCACAAGTCCCATAAAAAGGGTCCCTCAAATGGCACGGTAGACCAGGGAAAATCTAGTTTACCTTGAAGTATTTAGCGTTCAGGATTAAAAATCCCAATCACTGGCCAGGAGAATGCTTCAAGCCCCTTGCACCAAATGATTGGCACGCCAGTGGCTTGTGGCATTCTCAGAGCCCCAGATTTTTAATTTCTAGCCCTGGAGCAGGAGCCACTTCTTAATCACAGTCCGAGAGAGTGGGAGCTGCTTCTTTATTGCGGTCTGAGACAGGAATGTTTTTGTTTTTAAAAAAGGTAAGGAATTTCATTATTTGTTATGGGGATCAGGATATGGAAATCAAAAGCAATAAAAGTGAGGGGGCAGCAGATTGGGGCAAAGACTGCTGGGTCAGCTAGGGGTCTCTGAGGGGAGACAGATACCAGAGCAGTGATGTTTATTCAGGGAAATTTTCTGGGAACTAAGAGAGTATGGTTTTTTTTATGTACTGCATCTTGAGTCCATGGAGTTACTTTCAGCTAGGCTGTTGTGCTGGAATAATGCCCCAACTGAAAGTACCTTTCAGCCAATTGGGATCCAGGATTTTCCTACCCATTTCATATTCTCTTTTAAAATTGTTGTGAAGTATGACTCCCAGATTATTTTCATGCAGTGTTTCAGTTATCTTTGTCACTAATGAATCCAACTATGTAGCAAAGTTGCACTCTCTACTCCCTTAGACCACCAAAAAGTAGAGTTCTTAACCTAATCTGAGCATTAAAGGGATATTGTCTGCTTTTTAAGCCATTTTTATGTTTGCTTGCAAGCATGTGCAAGAAACATAGTGCCATCATCAGAGATACTGGATGCAGTGGCATACAGTTGAAAGAGAGAGCTCCGCTGCAGTGAGCTCTCCCCCCCCACTCACGCAGGCACGTAAGCACTGCATTGTGTGCTCGTGCTCATCGTGCTCCCCTGATGCATACACTGTATGGCCGGCGGTGCCCAATCCCGTCAGCTCAGGCCCCAAAAAAACAAGCTTCCGGTGCCACGCTGGAGCCCACCCCAGCGTGAAAAACAATGTAATGGCCGATGGAAGCAACTCCATTGGCTCCAAGTCTCCAGGCCCCCCAAAATGTTTCCAGGTGCCATGCTGGGAGCCCACCCCAATGTGGCAGAAACTGTTATGGCCGACGGGGGTGCCCAATCCCCCATCGGCTCCAGCCCCCCAAGCAGCCTTCCTGATGCCATGCTGGGAGCCCACCCCAGCATGGCAAATGTCCTGCGTCATCCTCCTTTAAAAAAAAAAGTCCCTGAAAGAAACAAAAGGTTCCTTGTGGTCTCATTGGCTCCCTCCCCACCGCACCCACCACTGTGCCCTGCCTCTCCACCCCCCTCACCCCATACTTACCTCTGGACTCTGGCGCAACAATCTTCGGTGGACCGGGAACACGTCTGCACTCTTCTAAGCTGACCGCGAACTGAGGAAATGCCAGTAAGCTGTATAATGTAATAGATAATGTTTTTTCAACTTTGCTGCATATCTCAGACATTTCTCAGAATTTTTGCACCAAATTTTCAACATGGGGTTTTTGGGACCCTCCTCATGAATTCTGTCACTGTCATGGCGTTAATCAGGCCCAAAGGGTGATTTCACGGTCACTCGTGGAATCACCTTTTGGGACCCGTGTGAGCGACGTGTCAGTGTTCATGGTGGGCTCTCAAAAAACTATGTTAAGTGATGGCAAAAAAATTCTGTTTACTGAGTGTGCATTGTGTAGTTCCTACGCACACTTGTAAGTTCGCGAATTTTTAATATTCACACTCCCAATTTTCAACATTATAATTTTAACACATTTCCTTATGAGAAATACAGCTGTCATTTTTCACATCTCACCCAAAATGTGTTTCCGTGCATATAGCGCACAATGGCGCAGCCAGTGTGTGAAATCAATGAATGGGACACATTAAGAAAATTACAGTGACAGTGTTCATGAGCAGAGGTCTTAAAATGGTTATGTTTAAAATTTGGTGAAAAAATTCTTAAAAATGACTGTTTTACGAGAGTGCATTGCGCACTTCCTACGCACGCTTGTAAGTTCGTGAATCTTTAATATTTGCACTCTGGATTTTCTACATTGCCATTTACCACCTCATATGAGCAGTACAGCTGTCATTTTCACGTCGCCCAAAATGTGTTTCTGTGCATGTAGCGCACAATGGCGCTTGATCAGTTAATGTACAATCAATATTTGGGACAGACTAAGAAAATCACAGTGACACTGGTCATGAGCAGAGGTGTTAACATGGCTATGTTGAAAATTTGGTGAAATATTCCCAAAATGACTGTTTTAGGAGCAGCACATGAGTTCCTCATGCGCCTAGCAAGTTCGCGAATTTGTAATATTTGCATGCCAGATTTTCAACATTGCCATTTTACCACACTTCCTTATGAGCCCAGTACAGCTGCCATTTTTCATCTCACCCAAAATGTGTTTCCGCACATGTTAGCGCACAATGGTGCAGTGGTGTGTGCGAAAACAATGTTGTGACAGATTAAGAAAATCACAGTGACACTGGTCATGAGCAGAGGTCTTAAAATGGCTATGTTGAAAATTTGGTGACCAGACTCCATAAAATGACTGTGTTACGAGTGAGCATTGCGCAGTTTCCACGCACCCTCGTAAGTTCATGAATTTGTAATATTTTCAGTCCAGATTTTCACCAGTGGAATTTTTCCACACCTCCTTATGAGCAGTACAGCTGTCATTTTTCACGTGTCCAAAATGTGTTTTCATACTTTAACCACAGAAATGCGTGGTCGTTGTGGGAAATCGTTGTTCGGGACAGATAAAGAAAATCACACTGACACTGTTCATGATCGGAGGTCCCAAAATGACTGTGTTAACAATCTGCTGTAAAAAATCCCCAAACTAGTTACATTACGGGTGTGTGTTGCAGAGTTTCTACGCACACTCATGACTTCACCAGTTTTTAATATTTTCACAGCAGATTTTCAACATTGCCATTTTTACCTCCCCATGAACAGTACCCGCTGTCATTTTTACATCCTGTTCAGAATGTGTTTTGCACCTGTGAATTCTTAAATGCCGTAGTCAATGTGCAAAAGCAGCTTTCGGCTAACAAACTTATATTGCCACTGTTCATGAGGTGGGGGTCACAAAAAAAACAAGTTGAAAATTTGGAGTGAAAATACCAATGAATGCCTGAGGCGTTAGGGTTTCCGACCATAACGCCCCACCCTGTATAGAATGACAGGCATCAGGGGTGTGTCTTGGGATTCTCGCCTGTAATGCTCATACCATTCCACCTCCACCCACACCCTGCAGCCAGTGAGAGGCATCAAGGTGTGCCTTGGACTCTTGACCCCCAAAGTTCACTTCATTCTCCTACCGCACCATCTCACTGTATTTTCTGATGGAATGAAGTGCATAAGACAAAGACCCAAGGCACACCGTGACACTTGTCAGTGTCTGCAGGGTAGGGTGTGGTGAAATGCGTGGCCGTTATGCCTGATGACCCAGAGCACACCCAATGCCTGTCATTATCTGCAGGGTGGTGATGGACTTGGCTTCAGTTCAATACTTCACTGCCATTCCTAGTATGCAGCTCTGTAACTCCTACACTACCAATGTCAATGCCAGCAAGCAAACATTCGGCATTGACAAATGCTAGTTAGTGCCCCTGTAGTATCTGTGCCTGTGAACAGATCAGTATTCAATAATTATTCTGATTCTGTTTTAAAGCATTGGTGGCTTATTTAGTGTATATTTTGTAACAAAAAGACTTTCAGTCGTTCTGATCTAAATGCAGGGTCTGCTCCTTCCTGTACATCCCTGACATAAGGAATGGCACTGTATGCCGCCAAACTCGTGTATGAATGAGTTTGGTGATTTTGGAGGCATATAATTTAAACAAATGGTTGAATAGTGCTAACTGTGCTGATGTTTCTAATGTAAGTGTTTTTTAAAACCAAGGGCTATTTTTCATAGTAACCTTTGTTTGAAAAGTGAAAATGGGACTTTGTGCAGCATGCATGGAGTTTCGGTTTCACTTTTCAAGCAAAAATTACTACAGAAAATAGCCCTTGGTTTTAAAAACCACTTACATCATAAACATCAGCACAGTTAGCACTATGCAACCATTTGTTTTGATTATATGCCTCCAAAATCACCAGACTCGTGCATGCATTGCCGCTCCTTATGTTGGGGACATGGAGGAAGGAGCAGACCATGCATTTCAGTCAGGGCAACTGAAAGCCTTTTTGTTACAAAATATACAATAAATAAGCCACCAATGCTTTTAAAACAGAATCAGTGCAATTACTGAGTACAGCTCTGTCCACAGGCACAGATACTACGGGGGCACTAAAAACGGCTTAAAAAGTAGACAGTGGGGCATTCCCGTTGGCACTCCTGACACTGGTGACCTGGGTTCAGGAACAATCTTGGGTCACTGGGGTTCAGTTGGGGGAGCAGGCTTGAGCGTCCCATCATAGGATGCTGTGCTCCAAAGGGGGAGGGGATATGAGGCTACTCTCGCACCTGAAACCAGTACTGCCACCAGTGGAAGCATGGGCGGCAGTCTCAGGCTCACTGAGTCGGAAGGGGAGGAAGCCATTAGGCACTTGGCTGAAGTGTGCATCAGCATGTTGCCAGTCTGATTGCATGTCCTTCATGCCGGCACCCTCTAGGGTCAGGGACTAAAGGGGGAAATACTGCAAAAATCCTTGGCGTTGAGCAGCTTGATGCCAGGATCCCGGATTACTGGAACCCAGTAAGGAGTGCTGAGGGGAGAGGATCCCGGTATGCTGAGACCCACCTGTCATCAGGGGGGGTATATCCTTGAACTGCCGAATGGGGAAAGTTAAAAAAAATTGGACAGTGTCCCTTTAAAAGATAACATTTTATATTTTTGAAGGAAATGCTACCCCCTTGACAAAATTCTAGATCCACTCCTGATCTCTGTGTTGTTTAGGTAGCATTTGGCTTTTATATTCTTCTTACCTTCATAAATAACTTTCCATTTTTAACACTGAAATTCATGTGCCATTTCACAGCCATTTTCCTGAGCATGTCCAGATTGCTCAGTGCATCATTAACCTCCTGCTGAGCTGTAACTACCCCACCTATTCTCATACTATCAGCAAACTTAACAACCCAGCTACAGGTACCCAACTTCAGATCTCTTATAAATGGATTGAAGAATATTGCTCCTGGCACAGAACCTTGCAGGACTTCACTGGGTCAATTGTGTCCATGTCACTAGGATACCTTTTTGGGTAACCCTTGCCTCAGTGCTTTTGTGCTGAAGGTCTTTGTATTTTTAGCTTATTATTTATAATAATCCTTCAGAAAATGGGTTAGAAAATTTTCCGGCCTCTTATTGGCTGAGATTCCTGGCAAGGGATACATTTATGTGCCAAGACAGACCGGGAAATAACTAGTCTCAGTGCCAGCCTGCCCTTTCACAATATATACAGTATATTAGAAAATGGGCTTGAAAAACACTGCATGCTGATTGGTTGAAAGCCCCTTCCGGTAATGTTGGGTCAGTTACTTTTTTATTACTTTCTATTACGTTTGGAAACTTGTTCCAGGAAGCTCTGTGCAGTCACTAGCAAGGATGGAGAAGTACTAGAAAAAGTAATACACCTTACAATTATAGTTACTTATTTCTTTTAATACAAAAACAATACAAAAATAATAAATAATACCAAATTACATTTTTTGAAAGTAATAGGTTAGTTACTAGTTACTTTCAAATAAATGTAATCAGTTACAGTTAGCGTATTTCTTTTGTGTATAAAGACATGGGAAATACTATAAGGTGTATTACATCTTCCAGTATGTCTCTATCCTTGCTAGTGACTGCACAGAGCTTTCTGGAACAAGTTTTCCAAAGTACTAGAAAAAGTAACTTACCCAACACTGCCTTCCAGGCATGCATTTACTTTTCAACAATGCCTGGTAAGAAACAAGTGCCACTGGCAAGAGCCCCATTACACAGTGTACCCTTGTACCACCCCAGATTTTCAGACTGGCCAGCCACCATTTTTTCCGTTTGGTAAATGGACTGCTGAGCAAACCATCCCCAACAAGTGAAGTGAACACATGCTGCCACTTCTATTTAAATTCTCCCTCACTACATTAAAAAAAAGCTGTTTTTTTTACTTGTCATAGTCAGAGACCCCAGAGTGCTCCACAGTAACATGTCTTTCCTGTCACTCTTCCTTGCTTGCTCCTGAGCCTCTCCCTGCTCTGCACCCCCTCCCCCACACACACACTGAATCAATAATTGAAGTTTTAAATTCTCCTTTTCTTAACATTTTCCTGTTTTTTACAACAGTATTAGCATAAGTCCCCATTCTCACTCTCTGTTCCTCCATTTCTGCCTCAGTTCCCCTTTCCCTTCCTCCCCCGTTCTCACAGTCTGTTCCCATGCAATGCAGAATCAAACTCCCAAGAGAACTAAAACTTTAAGCACTGACAACCAAGAACATGAAAAGAAACATGCAGAACTAATATCTGCAGTATCAGTAACAAAAATGTAGAACTCTGCAGTGCCCTGTACTGTACCAGTGGGGGAACTACTTTTTCAACATAATAAGTTTTAATTATGTTGTGGTCATTGTTCTAATTTTTTTTTTGTTTTAGTTTTTTATCAGGAAGTGGTCTGGGCACAGCCCTTTTCAGCCATGCCTGACATAAAGAACATTACGATACAATTACAATGCATTCAATCAACTTTCAACATTTACTTTACAAAACATTCACACTTATTAACTAAGCTAAGAGATTTAAATAACAAACTTTTAAAATTGGTTAAATTTTTTGCTTCCTTGACCAACCCTGCAAATTCATTTAGAACAGTGGGTCCAACTCCAAACCAGGAGAAAGCCCTCTTATACATATCCACCCTACACATGGGGATCAAGAATAAAGACATTGCACTTTTTCTAGTTTTTTGACCCACTTTCTGAAACTTAAGTGCATTTGAAAGTGATTTTGGTTCTGATTTTTTTACTACTCTATTAGCAAAAATAACTGCATCAAATGTAATCTTAATCAGTGGGGGCAGGGCATTCAATTGTTGATACAATACACAATATAAATAGCATTAAAATATCTCATATAGCCCATTTTCTAAGTGCAATAATACCCTCCAGTGTGGGCAGTATTGGGATGTACCGGACATTCCAGGGGCTGTAAGGCCCTCCACCTGCAGCGTTAGGCAGGTATTATTGCGTACTCAATGTGCCAGTTTGATTTTCAAAATTCTTCATGGCCGTCATTTTTCTCCTCGCTTAGTGAGATTCACCTCAGTACCCCATGTACCCCTGCTGGCAACTACACAACGCAAACAACAAAAAATAGCATTATTTATCTGTTTTTACAGGTTTAACATTTATTTTAGTGTCAACTTGCTCCACATCCCTCACTATCCAGCTCCCGACTGCACATCCTGCGCAGTTCCCTACTCTGGCTGCCCGCCCAGTTTCTGTGCTGCTGCAGTATGGCAGGGCATCTTCATCTGTGGTAGCAGCAATCAAAAAAGTACCACTGCTGTCATCCCTGACTATGCTGTCATAATTTATTGGGACCACAACATTTTACTTTTATTGACTCCACTTGACTCATGGCCTTTTACAAAATTGCCAGTTTCAAACTACCAGCATTCTCCAATATCTCCTCAACCTGCCTGACATAACCTTTCAATACATAATAAAAAAAATGTACTGAACTGGGTGAAAAAGATGAGCACGTGTTGTTCTCAGTGATAACCTCACTGCTGACTGGCGACTACTGAACCATTATCGTCCTTCTCTCACCGGAACTGCTAGCACTGTCAGTTCTTCCCAAATCGTTTTGCCGACATCATCTCCTGATCACGGTCCTCCCAGCAGACATAATCTTAAGTTCTCAAATGGAAAGAAGTAAAACAAGCAAGAACAGTAGAACAGACGTCCAGCATGAAGGGGAGGGGGTGGTGGGCAACAAAGCAACAAACCACAGACTAAAATAAAAAAGTATTAAAACAACTGCACCCTCTGCTGGCAAGTATACCAGTAGAGGGACTACTTAAAAAAAATTAATTCATTTTAAATATTTTTTCAAGTGATTATTTTTTTGTAAAATTTTAGATACTTTTACACTTGTACCATTTTCTAAGCACAATAATACCTTACAGGGTGGGCAGTATGGACTATACCAGACCTTCCAGAGGGCTATAAGGACCTCCACCTGTGGCATTGGGCCTCATTACACCCCTGAGTGGCCCAGTATAGCCCAATACTGCCCACCACGTTGAGTATTACTGCTAGCAAAGTAAATGGTTAGCTGCCATTGTTTATGGAGTTTTGTACATACAGTTTTCTTGTTGGGCTACAGTTCAGTGGTCATGAAAAGTTGTTGTAGTACAGTTCAAAGGTCATGAAAAGTTGTTGTTGTATTGGAGTGGCATCACTACTATTGCTAGAACAACGTTTCAGTTTTAAGTTTGTTCCAACAGTCTCTCCTTGTCAGGCTCTCCTACACCCCACCCTCACCTGAAACAC
Organism: Neoceratodus forsteri; assembly: GCA_016271365.2. Taxonomy (NCBI): domain Eukaryota; kingdom Metazoa; phylum Chordata; order Ceratodontiformes; family Ceratodontidae; genus Neoceratodus; species Neoceratodus forsteri. The sequence continues at coordinate 1,470,157,712 of CM057450.1, read as the reverse complement.
AAATCTGCCATTCCTATTTTACATTTTAGATTTCAAAAGTAATATTTTTTCATGTTTTTACTAAAAACAGAACTACTGCAGCCAGCTCCGTTTTATTTATTCATATACAATTAAACCTATATACACTATAAAAAAACAATACACGGGCAATCAAACATCACTTGGCATGTGTTTCCATCTCAGGGTTGAAATGACATAGGGGACTTCTTGATCTTTGCTCTCAAGGTCCCTATGCTGTCATCTCAATCCCTTGATAGAAACACAGCCGTGTTGTGTATGGTTGCCCATTCACTATTCTGTATATGTCCCCTGTCCTGCAACCAGTTTCTAATCTGTTACATTACATGACCGAGTATGCTTAGGGCCTCCATTTTGTGATTGGTCTCCTATGTGATGTAGTGTCAAAGGCTTTGCTGAAGTCCAGATGCACAGCATCCACATATTTCCTCCCACTGTGCTCCTTAGTGACATTGTCAAAATATGCAATAAGATTGGGCTGGCACGATTTGCCCTTTCAGAACCCATAATGGGCCACAATTTCTGTAAGTGTTCAACAGTTCTGTTTCCTATGATTGTCTTCAGCAGCTTCCGTTACTGATGTTATGCTGACTGAACTATAGTCTCCAGGCTTAGACCTTGAGTCTTTTTTCTTTACAGTCAAGGTTATTCTCCTATGAACCTCACATCTCCCTCTTCAAGACCTTTACTGGTGATCATCCAGCCCATACACCTACTAGCCAGACCACAGATGCCTGTACCCCTGTGGTTGTAACCTCCATGGCAGGGAGCTCAGATAAAGGGTTGTCCTGTCTCTGATATGTGTGTGTGTGCACACACAGACAGGCAGACAGACACACACATGCACACACACCACACATAACAAACACGTACACACACACACAATCTTATGGCTGGCAGTCAGGTATATGGTGCAGAGCCTGAATGTAACAGTATCCGTCATTCTGAAGCAAGTTGGCAATTTTGTCCCTTGTAATGCTCCCTCTCATCACCCACTGTAACACATGAATGTCTGCTACACACCTGCTGGCACATAGCCTTTCCCTGGCACAGGAGGCAATTCTCTTTGGCCCACTGCAAGGGGTTGCTACAGGCAGGAAACACAGCACAACCCTGCCTGGAGGAGGAGGAGGAGGATTGCCAGCACGTATGGGCCACAGCTGCCTGGTCATCTACATTGTTAGCTCACTCCTGAACTTGGGCTGCTGGTGTCAGAGCACAGAGCACTACTGCTGGGCCATTTGGTGGCCCTGAGCCTTTCACATGGACCACTCTTCAGTCATTTGGCATTTATGCAGTTCTCAGTGACAGACTGAATGTTATTGCCAGTGGGATAGATAATTCCTTGGCTAGATACCTCAGGCTTTTGGGTGCACTGCATCAAGCCTATTCGTTTCTTTATGTTTTCAATCTTCAGCATGCTTTCAACCCCTTCAAATACTGTATCATATGTCCTAAAGTGTGTTCTGCTCCTCCCCTGTAGACAGCCTCTAGCTATCCCATATTATTCCATCTCTTTATCCAGTAACGGTGAAAAATACTCGTTTAAACGTTCAGCTATCATTTCCTTTTTTTTTCATAATTTCATTTTATTAAAAGCACAAGTGTTTCCATGTGACAGTGCATACATTTCAAATGATGTTACATGTACAACTTGTTATAGTCTAGTAGGTTAAAACTTGTAATCCAAGCCATACTGTGATTTTGAATGGTAGCCTGTGACAGAGGTGACCACGACTGGGTGTTTTCAAAAAGGGTAACTCAATAGCGGTGCATGTCAACAGGGCTTCCGACCAGGGAGGCTGACCGGATTGGGGGGAGGGGTTCACGCATATAGTGACAGGATGTTGCTAAATGTATATGCATGGGGGGGAGTGAGCACGTTGAATGATGGACTGAAAGGGAGGGAGGGTTTGTGAGGCATGGTGCCATGGTGGAATGCCGAGCTGGCTCCGTGGCGTGGTGAGTGGGTGGTGGGCTAGGGTTCTGAGGGCGCTGGGTCTGGGTCATGTACATTTTGTTGTGCCTATCCCAAATGTTTTTTTTTTAGGTTTTGCACCCCCCGATATTCACCCCCTCGGAGTTGAGAATCCTTTAGTAGGGGGGTGCGGGGGGTACAGCCCCCCACATAACAAAGTCCCCGGTGCCATTTTGCTGGGCACCAGGCATGTACATCGCCGAAATTGATTTTTGGTGATGTACACTTGCCCTAACAGAGATTGCCTTTCCACGTTCACCGTTATGACATGGAACCATTTTGAATATAGCTACATATTACCCTTCTGTATCAGCAATTAAGTAAGTTTTCCCTTTCTGTTCCCTTTAGAGATCCGAAGTGTCCAATGGAACAAAACTCTCATCCGGTTGCATGACATGCATCATTCAAGCTTGCCATTTCTGTCTAAAATTATCCAGTGTGTCACTTAAATACTATATGCTGTTATTCTTTCCAAAGCATAGATATTGTTAACAACAAATTGCCAGTCCTTCCTAGTGGGAGCCTGAGTTTGCTTCCATTTTTTAGCTATCATTTCCTTATTGATTATCATGTCACCACTTTATTGATCCTTCACGGGTCCAACTGTTAGTGTTCTTCTCTTCTCAGTTACATATCTGAAGAACAATTTATTTTTACAGTTAATAATATTGTTGCAATTTACTTCTGGACTTGACTTAAAGTACTGCCTCTTTTCTGCCATTCATTTTATACCCCCCAATTCTATGTTTACACTCTGTGTTTGCTGCCAACCCCACCAAAGAAGGCATTCAGTAGTGAGATTGTCATGTCCCTCCTCTGGAATCAGAGTGCACTATCTGCATTGCATGCCCCAGACTCCACAAGCCCAGTGGTACATGCCAGGCTCGAGATACAGTACATACCAGTTATATATGAAGAAACCATTAGAAATAAAGTGCTGAAGATACTAATGGCATCAGCACAGTATATTTCAAAAGGAGCATATCTTTAGACAGACAAAAAGAGGTAGCAGCAACAATAGAACATTTAAGAGAAGTCAGTTTGTCCAGCCATGTAGGGCGCTACATTGTACTACAATGCAGGGGACTTGTATTTGCATCTCGAGCCTGATATGCACCATTGGGAAGGTGGAGTCTGGGGTATGTTGCACAGGCAGCATACTCTAATAATGGCAGCATACTCTAATTATGGCAACATACTCTAATAATGGCAGCATACTCTAATAATGGCAGCATACTCTAATTATGGCAGCATACTCTAATTATGGAGAAGGGACATGCCTGTTTTGCAATTAGAGTGTCTCCTTGGGTGGGATTTGAAGCAGCATTGGACATTGTGGATAAACACACTGCATCCAGCACTTCTCTGAAGGCACAGTGCAGTGGGCAGTCCTATGTAGAGGGAGACAGCAGGAGAGAAGACAGGGCAAAAACTTCAGAAGATATGGTAACCTGATATCCAGCCTGCCCATGCCAGAGCTACCCACCTATGTCTCATTGGGGAAGGGGGGCCTGCCTCCATGCTGGACACTGTAGGAATCAGTGGAGTGACCTACTGTGGGCGTTAGGTCCCAGGGGTGCATGATGGAGGTAGTGGTCAGGAGGCCCCTTAGAGGACATTTGTTACTGTCAATGTCATGAGTCCAAAAAGGAGCAAGGCCACATCCCACTGAAAAGTGCGAATTAAAAAAACAAAACAAAACTGTAGTCAATTCTTGGTAGGTCAGATTGGTTGAAGGAAGGTACAGCATCAATAAAATTAAATAATACATTTTGATAGCAAGCATAACGTGCCAGCATTCACGTCTGGAGCAGGATTATTTTGGTGAGGTTTTTTTCTTTTTGGTGATTTGTTTTTGTTTTAAATAGTTGGTTATTCCTTCAGTACTCACAAGAGGAGTAGGAGCACAGATTAAAATAGTTTCCAGAGCTTTGATACATGGATACACACATAAGTACAATAGATTTGGTGAAACATAGAAGTTGTCGGCAGAAAATTACCCCATGGCCCATCCAGTCTGCCCTCAAAATATCCTACCTAATGTGTCACTGTAGACCCACCTTGATCTGTGGCCTTACCTCCACCCAGCCCTGTTACTAAGGACCCCCTTTGTCTATCCTATGTATGCTAAAAACCTGCTACCATCGGTACCTACTACCTCTGCTCGTAGTCTGTTTCAGGTATCCACCACCCTTTCTGTGAAGAGGTACTTCCTCACATCTCCTCTAAGTCTCCCCCTTCTAGCTTCATATCATGCCCCCTTGTCCTTGAAGATCTCTTGCTGTGTAGAATGCCCCCCTCCTGTACCTTATTGATACCCTTGAGGTACTTGAAAATTTCTGTTGTACCCCCCTTCCCCTTCTATCCTCTAAAGAGTACATATTTAATTCCTTTGGACTTTCTTCATAGAGCTTCTGATGCAGGCCATGCAGCATTTTGGTTGCCCTCCTCTGCACAGTCTCTACCCTGTCTTTGTCTTTCTTGAGATGTGGCCTCCAGAATTGGGCACAGTACTCCAAATGGGGCATCACCAATGTCCTATACAGAGGCAACACCATCTCCCTCTTTCAGCTTGTGATACCCCTCCCTATGCATCCCAGCATTCTACTAGCCTTACCAACAACCTTATCACACTGCCTTGCCACCTTCAGGTCATCAGATATGATGACCCCTAGGTCCCTTTCCTGCTTTTTTCTTGTCACCACCCCCCCCTCAATTAGTACATTGCCCTTGGATTCCTGTGCCCTACGTGCGTAATATTGCACTTTTTGGCATTGAATCCTAGTTGCCATACCCATGACCATTCTTCCACTTTTTTCCAGGTCTTTCCTCTTTCTGTTTACCCTCTCAGCTATGTATACTCTGTTGCATATTTTTGTGTCGTCTGCAAACAGGCATATCTTCCCTTTCAGGCTCTCTGCAATGTCGCTAATGAAGACATTGAAGAGGACTGGTCCTAGAACTGACCCCTGTGGCAGCCTGCTGGTTAGCTTTCCTTCCTCTGATTGTACCCCCTTTACCACCACCCTCTGCCTTCTGTTACTCAGCCAATTATGTATCCAGTTTATAACTTTGGGACCCACCCCTAGGCTGCCCAGCTTGTTTAAAAGTCTCCTGTGTGTAACGGTGTCAAAAATCTTGCTGAAATCCAGGTAGGCCAAATCCACTGCCCCCCCGATCCATTTCCTTGGTCACCCAGTTGAAGAAACCAATCAGGTTTGTCTGGTGATGGCAGAAAAAAAAAAAAAAACAAGGGCCTGTCTAGTCTGTCTGTATGCTTCAATGAAACCGTGCCTGACCTGCAGCAGGCTGGAGTTATTAGCCTCAGGCCCTAGTGGTTTTGCAAACCTCCTTCTTTAGTATATCCCTTGTTCACTTTACAGTACTTTGTAGTATTCCCTTGTAGCTATCCCACCCATGTTTGGACCCAGTTACGGACTTTAAAGAAGAACTTCCTTAAATGCTTCTTGAACTTTCCCCCCATTGATCTCCATGCCTGACCTCTCTTCAGTGTGCCCTCATTCCTCGTGAACAGTTCACTGCAGTCCACTCTGCTGATTTTCTGCAAGTAATTATAGGTCTCTAGTCTGCCCCTTCTTCCCTTCCCTTCTATCTGCTGGTTTGTACATGTTGATGCTTGCCAGCCACTCCTTATACGATTTCCTCTGCTGCCCCTGAAAAATTTTTGTGGCCCTCCTCTGGACAGACACGCAGTGTTTGTCCTTCTTTAGGTGTGGATTCCCAGGACTGGACACAGTACTCCAGGTGTAGCCTTACCAGGGCTCTGTACAGGGGCAAAATCGCCTCCCTCCTTCTGCTGCAAAGCCCTCTTCCTTTGCATCGTTAGCATCCTGCTAGCTTTTTAAATTGCTTTATTGCATTTGGCAAAAGATTTGAGGCTGACACTGGTAATGACCAGATGCTGGTAATGGCAAGGCAAAAATGTTTGTTAAAATAGTACTGAAAGAGCAAAAGAGCCAGAAAGTTGTTATAGTCACCATAAATGTGCTAGCGGTACATACTACAGGATCACAGGCTGTTGAATGAAAGTGGTTGATGATAGTCTTGGAGAAGTCAGTAGTCCTTTCTACAGAGAAAGTGGAGATGGGTGTAGAGTAGCTAGAAATGCTAATCAGCACTGCTTCACAGTCGTGGAAGAGCCTGAGATGATGGATGAAGAAGAGTGAGAATGCCGGTTAAGTTAGAGATAGAGGGGACACGAATGCTGGATACAGGGGATTATGTGATGCCTGGCAGTGGGTAAGGAGTACAGGAACAAAGCTTTTCAACCATCGGTATTATCTGCAAGTAAATAACTACTTTAAAATACTGCACAGTCCTTGTGGCAGGTCTTTAGGATAAAGACTTACTCTGGTGTATGGGAGCTGGGAGTTAAGTAGTACTGCCATTTGGTTTATATTTATTAAGATTATGTCGCACTGTATTTTAACAATTGATGTTTGCATTTTAATCTTTTAGTATGTAAAGCGTTTAGATCAATGGAATTGTGCTGATAAATAACACTTTGATTGATTGACTTTGAGACACCTCATCATGGTAGAAGCAGACTGCATGATCCACATGGTGTCGACTGATGTGGCGGGGTTAGCAGCAGAAATAAATAGCAAGTATACCACCATGCACAGAGTGGTGGATAACTGAGACAGCAGTCCATCCAAAATGTATTTGCTATGGAGTGACAGCTCCAATATCTCACAACAGCTGACCCATTTTCTGTTTACGGATGCAGAGGATGCAGTATCTCAGTGACTCCAGGAGCAGCAGGAACACAGCCCTGATTGTGTACCCGGAGGGACTCTTGAGTATCTTGAAGGGAGTGGGAAATGGAAAGGACATTAAAGTCTCCCTAGAAGGATTCTTGGCACACATTGTGCTGTTTTCTGCTCACTCTCTTGGAAATCGATTAGGCCCACCACTTAGCTGCAGTGAGATCACCAGCAGACAAACCACTGCGAGGCTTTAGAATTTGCTTTGCAAGGCAGGGACACTTTGAGGAGCTTCTCTGCAAGGCAACATAGTATGGAGCGGAAATAAAGCAGCAGACAAGTGATATTAGCCTGGGCTCTGATGGCAAAGAAGCAGCATGGAGGCAAGTGTTCACGCCAGAAAGGTTGGCAGCGCATTGGAAGGGATGCAGATTTGGGTTAATGTACCCTACAACCTTTTAAATCACTGTTGATGGCCATACTTCCCATGTTGGTGAGGTCAAAGATTTACTGACCTTCATACCAAACCTCCTACTGCTGGACAGCCTCATGTGAAGATGATCATCAGTACACAGTGGAGGACAGTGGCAGCAGAGACCATGAGGAGGAGAACTGGAACAACTAAAGGTGCTTTTACAAGGCGCACCTCTGCACTGCAATTATTTGTTGCAGTCTGTTTCACATTTTTGCGCCTCTCATCCATGTGCTTTTACACAGCACACCTCAGATTGATCCCAGAGAGACAGTCTCACGTGACCCTCTGGGATCCTCATGGCCTTGCACCCTCCTGCCTCGATGTTCGTACAAGCAGTACTGTACCCGAGTTTAGCTACTTACATTTCCTGACAGCACAAAGAAAGCTGAACTCAGGCAAGTAGTCATTTTTGTGTAACGTTTGGTAAAAATGCTTTAAAATGACTCAGAAAGTGGGGCTTATACTGGGTATACACTTATGCATATACTTATGCCCAGTATAAGCCCCACTTTCCAAGTAAGTAGCTGAACTCGGGCACAATACTACTCGTATGAGCATTGGGAGGCAGTGATAATGCAAGAACCATGAGGATCCCAGAGGGTCCCGCGAGACTTTTGCGGGCCAAGGTGTGAGCTCTGCTACCTGAATACACGGCCACTAGATGCGCTTCATGGTGATGCGCTGAAACGATGAACCCAGAAAAACAGGGAACACCATTTCAGCGAATGCTCATTGTGGAATTGGTGCAGGTTGCCTTCACACCCAAAAAAGGCAATGCTGCAATTGATCTGCACCAGTCAGTGCAGTGCAGAGCCAGGCATATAAAGACATCTTACGAGAGGGAGATCTGACAGCTCACCTTGGTGACAAAATGCATTCACAGGCAAGGACAAAAGAAAGGTGTCCTTAGGCAAAGCCTGAAATTGAAAAAGGACTGAAAAGCCTTAGCATAATAATGTGTCAGAGGGGGGAAAGAGGGCAAGGGAAAGAAGATACAGAGGAGTTTGTTTTTATGGGGCATAAGAATGCCAACAGTAAACATGGCATGTGGTAGTCTAGACCAGAAAAATGGGGCTCGGTGGTTCGGGAAAGGGAGGTTGTTGGTGACACCCTGATTAACAATGTTCAGTACCACAGTCCTATGGCAGGAAAATAGCAGTGAATGGATGGGGGTGGGGAGTGAAGGACTAGAGGCAACTTGATGGAGACAGGCTGGTATAAAGCAGAAAAGTGCTGCTAGCATCAGTACCATGCTATAAATGAGCTACACAACCTGAATGTCTATCAGGACTGGCCTGCTGTCAGAACAGCACAACATCAAAATCATTAAGGAGCAGGTACCTACTAGATGAGCTGTCCAAAACAAACACATGATGGAAATGTGTCCAGAGGCCCTGGTGCCACTGTAATTAAATCACATAAGTCACAAGAACAGAAACAGCACTCTCAAGAGTAAAGCAAGGAGTAAACTTTAAATTAAATAGTAAATTGCTTACGTTACTTTAACTTACTATGCTCCAAGTCACACAGCAAAGTTATGGAGACATGCATGCAGTAAAATACCCCAATGTTTCACATCACTCTGAAGTTTTGACGGGGCTGGCATATCATAGAAACATAGAATATGATGGCAAATAAGGACTGCTTGGCTCACCCAGTCTGCCCATTTTTTTCCGTGCCTATACTGTCACCGCATAAGCTACTTGGTCTCTGCCCCCCCCTTTACTTCCTACTAAGATTCCCTTGTGCCTATCCCATGCATGCTTGAAGCCCACTACTGTTTTTACCCCCACCAACTCCTCTGGAAGACTGTTCCAGGCATCTACCACTTTTTCAGTGAAGAAGTACTTCTTCACATCTCTCTTGAATTTATCCTTTTCCAGCTTCATTGCATGTCCCCTTGTTCTTGTGCAACTTTTCCTCTGAAAAATGCTCCCCTCCTGCACCTTTATTACCCGGTGAGGTATTTATTTGTCTCCATCATTACCCTCCCTTCTTTGTACCAAGGTGTACATATTGAGGTCCTTCATTCTTGCCTCATAGTGATTGTGATGCAGACCCTGCAACATTTTAGTTGCCCTCCTCTGGACTGCCTCCACTTTATGTCCTTCCTGAGATGTGGTCTCTGGAACTGGACAAAGTACTCCAGGTGGGGCATCACCATTGATCTATACAGTGGCAATGCCACCTCCCTGTTTCTGCTGGTGTTATCCCTCCCTATGCACCCCAACATCCTAGTGGTCCTATCCACTGCCTTGTCACACTGCTTTGCCACCTTGAGGTCAACAGATATGATTACTCTTAGGTTCCTTTCCTATTTGGTGACTGTCAATACCTCTTCTCCCATTTTGAATGTTTCCTCTGGATTTCTGTTCCCAAAGTGCATGCTTTTGTACTTTTTAGCATTGAAACCCAGCTGCCATGCCCCTGACCACTCCTCAAGTTTTCTAAGGTATCTGCACATTCTTTCCACCCCCTCTGGAGTGTCCACCCTAGTGCACATTTTGGTGTCATCTGCAGAGGCAGACCTTCCCTTCCAGCTCATCTGCAATGTCTATTATTAAGATGTTAAAGAGGGCTGGCCCCAGTACCGAGCTCTGTGGCACACTACTAGCCACCCTTCCTTTCCTGGAGTGAACTCCATTTACCACCATCCTCTGTCGTCTATCCCTTAACCAATTTATTACTCAGTTTACCATCTTTTGACCCACTCCAAAGCTGCCTAGTTTCCTTATGAGCCTTCTATGTGGAATGGTGTTGAAAGCCTTGCTGAAATCTAAGTAGGGCTCATCCATTGGCCCAAAATGATCTATTTCTCTGGTCACCCAGTCAAAAAATCCGACCTCCTCCCCATGAATCCCTGTTGCCCCAGGTCTTGTAACCTGTTGTCTTCAAGATATTCCACAATCCTTTCTTTTAGCAGTGACTCCAATCGCTTTCCCACCACTGTTGTCAAGCTGCCTGGCCTGTAGTTGCCAGCCTCCTACCTGCTACCATTTATGTGAAGCAGGACTACACCTGCCCTCCTCCAGTCCTCTGGAACCACCTCTGTTTCCAGTGAGTTGTTAAAAAGGACTATCAGAGGTGCAGCTGGTACCTCCATGAGCTCCTTTAGTACCCTTGAGTGTAACTTGAATGGCCCAATGGCTTTGTCCACTTTCAGATTTGTAAGTCCCTTCAGGATTCTTTCTTCTGTAAAGGGATTTGTGTTTATCCCCCCCCCACGCAGTGTCCCTATTTCTTTTATGTGGCCCATCTATTTCCCCTTCCCCTGTGAAAATGGAACAAAAGTATTTGTTCAGAATATCAGCTTTCTCCTGATCCTCCTCTGCACAATCCCCACCTGCCCTTTTTAATATCACAATTCCTTCCCTAGTCTTCCTCTTTTAATTTATGTACCTAAAAAATGTCTTGTCCCCTTTAGTTACTACTTGGGCTAGTCTTTGCTCAGTTTGTGCCTTCACACGCCTCACTCCTCACTATTTTCCCTGCCTCTGTTTCTCTTGATACTCCTCCCTGACTTCTTCCCTCTGTGTCTCTTTATACCTCCTGAAGGCTACCTGTTTAGCCTTAACCTTTTCAGCCACTTCCTTTGAGAACTATAACAGCCTCTTTTTTTCTTGTTTTTACTCACTTCCTTTGTGCAGATGTTTACTGCTTTCACCATGCCCACTCTTAGCCTAGTCCACTGTTCCTCCACCCCACCCAGGTCATCTCCCCTTGTTAGATTGTCTCTGAGGCATTCATATATTTTTTTTAAATCTGCCCTCATGAAGTCCAGGATCCTTGTCCTTGTGTGGTTCACTTCCACCACCATCTCTTTGTTGAACCACACTTTACTGTGGTCATTGGTCCCCAGGTGGCCTCCCACCTGGACGTCTGCAATATTATCTTTTTTAATGAGTACCAGGTCCAGTATTGCCCCATTGTGACAGGAGTGGGCTCCCTGACTTGTTGCCTGAGAAACGCCCCCTGCAGGGAATCCAGGATGTCTCTGTTTCTACCTGAAGCTGCAACTGGGGGGCTCCAATATATATCAAGCAGACTGAAGTCCCCCACCAGCAGCACCTCCCCATTTCCTTCCCTTGTGCTGATCATCACTGTTTCATCAAACAGCTTCCCATCTCATACATATAGCAATTTGAAATCTTGAACAGACATGTGCCAGGAAATTTGAAGGCATTTTGTGAGTGCAAAATGGGTTAACACCTTACTAACAATGACTAACCTCCCTAAAGAAAGGACTTGCTAAATGTGCCATATTGAAAGGCACGGTTAGTGAGTCACTAACCCATTTGTGAGTGGTACTAGCTGATGCTGGTGCCCCTATGCAAAGCAGCTGACTGCACTTGTGTATACGTGCACTGGCATATCCAAAGGTTTATGGAGGTGTTACACAGCAGTTAGTGCCGCAGTGTATAATGTCTCCTCAAACCTGGTCTCATGCCTTTGGCCTGCACCTTCTCCCACCCCACTGATTATCTTTCTGTGGGAACCAGAACAGTTCCTGGCTGTCTAGTGCTCCCCCCATCCTTGGATCCCCCTATCCATTTGACCGGAACAGTCCCTCGTAGTATAGTGGTCCCTCCACCCCATATCACCCATTTGTTGTTACTGGAACAGTCCCTGCTAGTATAGTGGTCCCTCCACCCCATATCACCCATTTATTGTTACTGGAACAGTCCCTGCTAGTATACTTGTTCCCCCATCCCCATATTACTCATATGTTGAACTCTCCCCACCCCATGGTAGCCAGGTACCTCCACACCCCTAACCCATGAGGCAACCCCCCAACGGTGGTCATCACATCCCCACCTCTCACCACCACAGCCAGCTTCCATCTGCCTCACACAGCCAATGCACATTACTATGAATTGTTTGTGTGAGGCAGACAGTGGCTGTACCACTGGGGAGGAGGGGGAGTTTAATGGGTGGGCAGTTGGGGGTGGGCTGGGGGAACCACTAGACTACCAGAGACTGTTCTGGTAACAACAGACAGACAACTGGATATGTGTGGGACTACTAGACAGTTAGGGAATGTTCTGCTAACAACATATTTGTGTTCTGGTGTATGGGAACCACCAGACTATCAGAAACTGTTCCAGTAACAACAGACAGGCCAAGGGGGGCTAGAGGGGACCAGTGGACTACTGGGGACTCTTTTGGTAACAGCAGACAAGTAATCTGGGGGGGGATGTTCAGGTAACAATGGAGGGGAGATTGGAGGGTGGGAGGCTCACTAGACAGCCATGGTATGTTACTGCACTGAATGACAGATTGTGGGGCGTGGGTTGGAGGTGCATATGGCATTTGATCTTGGCATGTAATGAGAACATAATGAGATGCAAATGATATCATACTACCTTGCCAGTGCTATGGGGTCATTTGCATGGAGAGTTATGAATATGGCAGACTGCTCCACAGTCACCATAAAAGGAAGAGGAAAGTAGATTTTCCTGCTTCAGGGAGCCTAGGTCAGGAGGCTCAGGAAGACAGAGAGTGGGGCACTAGCTGTGTGATGCATCATTGTCCAGGGTATGGACGTGTCAATCAATCAATCAATCTTTATTTTATCAGGAGAAACGCTGTTGAGAGAACTCATTTGCAAAGTGGTCTTGGATAGGAGATACAAGAATAAAAACACATATAGAGTAAAAACAAAGCATATGTACAGCAATAATAGGACACATGGTTTTATAAAGGTCCTGGGCAGGAGGTACAATAATGAGAACACATACAGAGTATATACAAAGCATATGTATGACAATAACAGGATATGCAGTTTTACAAAGTTTACAATATAAATAGTTCATGAGGGAGAAGGATAAAAGGGGAAGATTAAGACGGGGACAGGAGAGACCAGAAAAAGTCACAGCAGGACTCAAGCCTACTAGGTAAAGAGGAAGGGGGTGGCTTGGCCGAACTTGAGGGTTGATCAGGCCAACTATAGAGGAGTGAAAGACAAGTAGCAAAAATGGGGGGGAGGGGGGTCAGGTAAGAGAGCTAGGGCTTAAAACAAGAAAGATTACATGTCACTCTTCCACCCTTCCTTACTTGGTTTTTCACATTTCAGGCCATAGCGTGGGGTGTTGTATATCTGTCACACTGGCCCTGCTGTATCAGATATGAACATCTGTCCTTTCCTTCAGCCCCAGCTGACTCACATTCATGCCAGAGGTTAGCCACGGTGAATGTCCTATCAGACTGGACACCCCTCTCACCTCGTGGTATGCTGCAACTAGCTGGGCTAAGAATTCCTAGACTTTCTTTTTGTTTAGTCTCCTTGGGTTCATATGTATGTGCAAGTGTTCAGCTAGTAAACATACACTGACACAAAGGTTATGATGAAACAGGAATGCTGTAGATTTATTTGCCAAATAGTTACATATCAGTGGTTCAACTTGCATACTGTGATATCTAAGAATAGGTCCAATCCTTTCAAGTAAGCAATACTTCTCATCAGCTTCTGCATGTTTTAGAGCCCTCTGTGTGCCGTACAGAGTTCAACTGCCTCTTGCCTTTAGCTTCCAGACCAGACCAGACTTTTTTCCCAGCCTGCTGTAAGGGGAAAAAGTAGAACTTGGTGAAAGCCTGTGTTCTGCTGAGCTCTTATTTTGGGGAGCTGTGAAAACTCCTAAGTTTTAAAAAATGCCTTTCATAAAGCTAACCACACAGGTCCAGTTGGAACATTCATGATTATCCGCTTGCATTGACTGGTCTTTGATAAACTAACCCTTCAGCTGTCTGTGATAAATAATAAAGAATGATTCCTGTAGTGGAATTAGTATTTTCTGTCGCAGTACACAACAGGTTGGTCCAGACATTAACCATCACCGAAGAGATAGCATGGGCGTGGAGGTTGGGAGAAGGTAGTGGGTGGAGAAACCCACAAGGATTGGGAGGCCTAAGTATATTATTTCTAGTATTTAGCTAGCCAGTGTAATCATGAAGGGTATAGGGGAAGTACTAATAAAACCTGGTGATCTCGGGAAGCACGGGACTCCTGAGATTTTATTTATTTTTTTTACATAGAAGCCCATCCTTGCCTGGACAGGGGACCTTGAATACTTGTGCAGGGGAAGGGGGGGGGGCTCAGATATTTGAACACATATATAAGGACAACAAGGGAAGAAGGGGGTCCCTCCCAGCAAAAGATAGCTCCAGTCAGCATGGGGAGGGGGGCGATTGGGGAACGGTAGTTAGAGTAACTTGCATGTTCCATATTTGATTATTCCTGCTGTCAGTTATTAATGTTAAAAATGGTAATGACCTTTGCTAGTTGTCAAGATGGGCACAGCATAGCAGCAACTGGCATTTGCTTTCCCTGGATCTGAGGCTAAAAAGTTAAAAACCTGTTCTAGTATGACATGAGTACTGTATAAGGAAAGGTTTTACACCACTGAGGAAAATGGCCAAATCTAAGAAAAAAAACTAAATAAAAGATAAAAGACAAAAAGAAAAGAACTTACTTCTCCTAATGATTCATTATTAGCCCCAGGAGTAACGGACCACTCTCTTCTCCACTGTATAATGCCTGGGTGCAACTGAGGAAAGGGGTACTAGAAGGTGCAGCATATTTCAGCTCCAAACTGATGGGTGACTTTTTGCTTGCCAGCCCAAGCTGGGAAAAGCATTAGCACTGATAATATTTAAAGCCCAGTCCTGAGATATTGGTGATCCTCTCCAAAACTATGACAGGGAGAAGGGGTGATTGGGCATGACTGAAGAGAGATGGAGGGGGAGAATAAGGTGGGGTGGGGTTAATGGGACATGAGAGAGAACCTAGGAGCCGAAGAATTCATTGAAAGGGGAGGCTACATCAGTAGTGTATCTGGGTCGCCGTGGATGTTACAGTTACTACCCCTACCTTGTGGGCTTAGACAAGGTTGAGGGACCTGGGTTTTGATTTTCCTGATTTGGGGGTGGGGGGTCATTTTCTGATCTTTGAAAATTAGCATGGTGCCTCCACCCAGAGTAAATTTTAAGTTGGCCCGACATCAGAGTGGTAAACCCCCTGGGATGCAATAGCTACCAACATCCTCACAGTACTTCCCCACTCAAGCAAAATCACAGTGCAATCTTAAATTCAACAAAACATGCAGTTTTTGACTTTTGCTAATAATATGCTCATGAGGCAAAATATAAAACATCAACAAAACATTTTGGAGGGATATTCACAGGGAGTAGGGGAGTGCAATGCAGTAGGAATTGTAATTGTAAAGCAATTACTGTAATGTCAAGCCTGATATTTAGAATCCGCTAGACTCAGGCTATTTAGCTTACTGAACAGCATGAACAGTTAACAGTGCACATTGCCCACCTCTCACCAAGCAAAACAGACCAACATATATGAGGTTGGCAAATCTTCCAGTGCTAACAGTTCAACCTGCACTAGACGAATTACCCACTGGTACTGGTTTTACTCTTTAAGTCTAAATGGAGCTCCCTAAGCTTCACTGGGTACCCAACCATTGAAACGCTGCAGGCCTGCTGACGTTGCAGCTGGTTGACCTGTGGTGGTGCACATTAAAATAAACAGACTAACACTTCTGAACAGAAAACCCACAGGCCATGTGTGACGGGCATATGACCAGACAGAGCTGTTCATTTCTTTTGTTAGTGTAGATATTTTCATTTTATAAGTTCTGTTATTTGAAAGTGGATGAAAACCTGGCTGGTATCCCATGATAACAGCGAGTAAAAAATCACAAGTACAAAACTGTGAATAAAATATAGTGAAAGTATTTTTGGCGACCGCAAAATAACAGCGCATGGACATAATGGTGATTACTGCTGTACAAAAACAGCGATTGTTTAAATCACAGTCATGAATCTTTTTCTACCTTGCCCACTACGTACCTTTCTGGCTCATATTGCTGCTCACAATCAGCATTCTTACCCCCACAATCTCCCTACGATCAGACCACACATCTTTGTGTCACTGAGTAGTATGTTGAGATGTGAGACCTGAAAAAAATATACTTTAGAGAGCACCACCTCTGGACATTTACTAAACAGCTGCTAACTTAGCAGGGATTAGCTGCCTGTTGACTGTGACCATAGTAACTGATTGTACTGTGAGGCCTTCTGGCACTATGTAATTCTGTTTAAAGTACAGCCAGTCCAAATTCTGTCATGGGGATTTGCATATGTTTCCCATGATGCTTTGCATTATTGGGGTATGTGCAACTGTGTTTCCTTTAAAACTTGGCTTTATGGCCAATATCCTCTGGGATAACCCTTGCCTCAGGGCATTTGCTCTGGGGTTCTTTTGTAGTTCTTTTCCTTCTCTATTTTGGGGTCCCCATGACCCAAACAAATATCATCCCCCTTAAGGGGTGGCTGGCTCCCTCTCCCTGGGCTAAGACACAGATATGGCACACTGATGAGTCCAAATGAGGATGAAACACGTGTATGTGTCTGCGGTTCTTAGCCTTTGCTGATTGCACTGAGAGGCCTTGTGGCACCATGCGATTCTGTTTAAAGTATAGCCAGTCCAAATTCTCTCATGGGGATTTGCATATGTTTCCCATGATGCTTTGCATTATTGGGGTATGTGCAATTGTGTTTCCCATAATAACATAATAATTGTGTTGCCGGGACCAGGGAGCAAGTGCACACTGAAAATGGGAGGATATCATAAGACAGGTTTCACTTGCTTTAAATATAAATCTTTTGAGTGCTGCATCACTTACTTCAATGGGACAGAGAGAGAGAGAGATAGTTACATTGGGGATAGAGAATTATAGCAGTGCAATGACAAGGTAAAACTTGCATTAAACATCGAAGTTAAAGTAGTAAACACTGCTATGGTATCACATATTATGAGTACTGCTTTTCAGTCCGAACACTATGCAATGACAAGGTGACATGGAGGTAGTGCTCTTTAAAGAACACATTTGCAAGTAAGTTCAGCAGTTTAGAGAACATTCTGAGACGGATTCAGTGACACAGAGCTGCGTAGTCTGATTGTAGAGAGATTGTGGGGGTGAGCAGCAATGTGAGCCAGAAAGAACATAATGGTACACAGAGAATAACTCAGCAGCTGTATGGTCTGTTCATAGGGAGATTGTGGGGGGGGTGAGAATGTGTGGTAATATAAGTAGATTAGATCAATGGAATCGCTGTATTTACATGCGCATTTATGAAGTATCGCTAATTGTGTGGTCGCAGTTATGTTGTCGCTATAATAGTAATCGCTATTATTATTTCACTATTTTTACATGGAACCACATGGCTTCCAAGTCACATGTCCAGACAGATCTTGTGGGAAATACTGGTTAACTGCTCAGTGTAACTTTCCCACGAGCTCATCTAAGCTGCACATCTTAGTAGATGTGAGGGTACAATTTCAAACACCTCAGACATCCCGAAAAACAGGATTGTAAAGCTAAACAGAGAATGTTTAGGTGCGAAGGAGGCCTGTTGGCCCGGATGATGTGATACACACACACACACACACACACACACACACACACACACACACATTTGGAATAGGGGAACAGCGGAGAACCACTGCTAAAAGGGTTCAGACAACTTCCCACAGTCAGAATAAATTAGGGAGCTAAAGGGTCAGCTCTCTCTCTCTCTGTTTCTGTCTCTCTCTCTGGAACATTCAACATCTGAAGGCAAGACTGCCCTGCCAAGGACTAGCTGAAGGGTAAGACAGCACGGTTAGGGAAAGTATCATTTGTAGTCAGTGACAGGTAAAGATGTCTAGGTGAAAGCTCAGTTTTTTTCTATACATCAACTGTCAGTTTAACATCCTTTATTATCCATTTTGAGTAAACTGTAAACCTTTTGTCTTTCTGCAAATATATCCTGTTTATAAGCATTTGTAGTTCTTCTAGTAAAGAATCTATTTTTGATAGAATTAGTGACTGCCTGTTTATATAAAAAGGTAATTTTATTATTTCTGCTGGACTCTGTTGGCAGTCCCTCTCCGAAGGGCACTGTACCAACAGTTATTGTGTTGATCTTCCTGACTTTGCACAGTAGGAGAAGGGTGGTTTCCTGGTTTCTGATAAAAATTAGGTGGTGGCAATGAATTAGAAGTCCCCGACAGAGAACTGCCCTGTAAGCGAGGGACCCAAGGGGCAGTTTTTGTCTCAACTAGTAATAGTGGTGAGGCATCTCTGTCACAACTGGTGGCAGTGTGGTGTAGATCTGTGCACAGATTTAAAGCCAGAATTTGTGCACAGTGTGCTTTCCTGTAGAGGCAGGAACTTTGGGAGAGAAGTGAGAGCCTTGCCTAGCACATGGGGGACAGAGTGCCAGTAGAAATATACCTTTACAGTCACAAAACAGGATATACAAAAGGTTACATTGTTTACTACTTTTTTTTATTTCTAGAAAACAGCTTAGTGCACTATAATTAGAAAAGATGAGCTGTTCAACCTATGGCAGATTTAATGTGCAGCATCTTTGTGACCTGTGCACAGAGAGGGGGATTGTCTATGAGGGCCTGACAAAGAATGGACCCATGGAAGCCCTGTTGGTGCATGACTGAATGCAAGGGGAGCAGATGGTCTTACAGATGCATGACCAAACACCTGTACAGCAAGGGGTCACTGAGGAAGGTGAGCAAGGTAATGGGATTGAGGTCACAGTGGCTGGGTCAGAGGGGCATCTCGAGGCATGAGCTGGGGGAGCAGTACAGCTTAAACCTGAGGTAACAGCCAGTGCAGTGTAGGCTCAGAATCAGCTGGAGTTCCTGAGAATGGAGCTCACACTGGAGGAGGCTGAAATGCAGAGGGCAAGGCTTGAGGCTGAAAGGAAGAAAGCAAGGCTGGAGGCTGAGGAAAGAGAGAAGACTCACCACCATAAAATCCTGATGCAGGAGGAAAGAGAGAAGGAATGAGCAGAAAGAGAAAAGGAATGAGCAGAACAAGAGAAAGAACAACAGTATGAGTTTGAGATGGTGATACTGCGTCAGCAAACACCACAGCAAACCGTAAGTAATGGCATAGGGGGTCCGACCCACGAAGCCATAATTAATTCTAAAATGTTTCCACAATATCGGGTGGGGGATGATCTTGATTTTTTTTTTTAAATCATTTGAAGGGATATGCGTGCAGTTTAAACTGGGCAGGACTACTTGGATGACTCAGCTTTACACCATTGCTTACTGGTTGTGCTTTGTATGCATTTGCTAGAATGGACGATAATGACTGCATGGACTATGACAAAGTTAAAAGGGTGTTACTTGAAATGTTTTGAACTGACTCCTGAGGCTTATAGGTGAAAATTCAGAGAACTAAGAAAGGGCCCAGGAGACAGCTATGTAGAATTGTCTGTCTAAATGTGTGCTCATCTAGATCATTGGATGGATGGGGCTAAAGTTAGGGCTGTAGAGCAAATAAAAGATTTGTTTGTAAGGGAACAATTTCTTAAAATTGTACCTGATGACCTACGCATATGGCTATTGGACCAGGCATGCAACTCCACGAAGGAGACAGCAAAAAGTGATAATTTGTATGTGGCCAGCAGACCATACGTGCAACATAAGAACAATGAGGGTGGGGCAGCACATGGTTTTAAGGGGACCTGGGAGGGCAGCCTAATGTAAACCAGTCTGCACCCAAGCCCAAAACAGAACCCACTGGTTCTAAGGGAAATAAGGAGCTGGCAGTAAAGGAATGCTGGATTCACCTGAAAGAGGGGCATCTGTCCTATGACAGCCCTAAAAACAGAAGCAAAGGCCAAACGTCTGGGGAAGGGGATGACCAAGACAATACTCAGCAGTTGGTAGGCTGCGCACACACTGTGGTGCCATCGAAGTCCACCATGAATATGCACCCTATTCTAGAAAATGGGACAGTAACACAGGGATTGAGGGACACTGGTGCTTCCATCTCCATGATAACGCAGGATCTCATCCAGGTGGAGCAGATTCTGTCAGGACAGTTTTCCAAGATTCAGGGAGTCACAGGTCTAGTGGTCCAAGAGTCAATGACTCGGGTCTTCCTGAGCTGGGAAGGTGGCCATGGAGTACGGGAGGTGGGAGTTGTACAAGATATCCCTGTGGATGTGATCATGGGGAATGATTTTGACCACAGGGAAAACCTAGCATGTGTTACTACCTGTAGCCAGGCAAAAGGGCAAGCTTCTGAGGTTGAGGAGGAGGCGACAGCCTGTCCAGACCCCTCCCATGACAGCTGAGAAAGCAGCTAGTGTGGGTGAGGGGCTAGCTTGGAGTAGTAGTCCTGAGTCCCACGCGCAAATCAGGGAGGCATCAGCCAGGGGCAGATTTCCTCCTGAAGGTGAGCTGGGCAAGGTCAGATGGGAGTAGCTGGGCAGGGCTCAGCTGGCTGATCCTACCCTCCAGAAACTGAGAGAGTTAGCAGATAGTGCTAAGGACTCTCAGGGGAGCAAAAAGGCAGTTTACTGGGAGAATGGGCTGTTGTACAGGGAGTGTACACCACATAGGGGCCTAGAGAGAGAGGTGCTCCAGCAGCTGGTAGTCCCCCAGGGCTACTGAAAGCAGCTTTTGGCCCTGGCTAAGATATCCCTTTTTCAGGCCACCTGGGTATTAATTGCACAAAAAGGCGGCTCACTAACAACTTCTTCTGGCTAGGCATGTACACAGATGTGGCAAATTACTGTTGGACTTATCTACAGTGCCAAAGGGTGGAAAAGGTAGGGGACAAGGCTAAGCCAGCTTTGGTGCCCCTGCCTATTATTGATGAATCCTTTAAGAGGGTAGCTGTGGACATAGTGGGGTGCCTGAGCACCCCTAGTCATATGACAAAAGATACATACTGGTTGTTGTGGACTATGCAACCAGGTACCCTGAGGCAGTGGCCATGTCTTCCATTGAGGCACAGAAAGTGGCTGATGAGCTACTGGGAATTTTTACCTGAGTGAAATTTCCCCAGGAGATTTTGTCAGATCAGGGAACAAATTTCATGTCATCCTTAATAACTAGTCTATGGGAGAAGTGTGGGGTGAAACGGCTCTAAGCCGTACCCTATCACACCGAGACAAATGGCCTGGTTGAACAGTTCAATGGGACCCTCAATCTATGCTCAGGACATTTGTTGGCCAACATAAGAGGGAGTGGGACAAATATTTGCACCACCTCCTATTTGCACACAGGGAAATTCCACAGAAGTCCACAGGGTTCTCACCCTTCGAGCTCCTGTTTGTTCACAGGGTGAGGAGGCCACTAGATTTAGTCAGGGATGAATGGGAAGGTAACATTGCCTCCCAATGGGGTCTGGTGTGGAGTATGTCCTGAATTTCAGGACCTGGCTTAAGGAACTCATGGGGCTCCCCCAGGAGCACTTAACCACTGCACAACAGCAGCAGAAAACCTAGTACGACCATGGGACCAGAGCCTGGGAGTATGAAGTTGGACAGTGAGTGATGGTACTTGTCCCAGTCCAACACAATAAACTGTAGGCAGCATGGGAGGGCCCATTCTCTATTATCAGGCAGGTGAGTGATGTTAACTATTTAGGGGGGCTGCCTGACAGAATGTGCAGGCAGAGGGTATATCATGTGAACATGATGAAGCAATACTATGATGGAGGAGAAATGATCCTCGGTGTGTGCAGCATGCCAGAAGAGGGAAATGAGGCTGATCCCCTTGTGAACCTCCTTGGGGAAGTGTGGGAGGGATCCTGAGTGGATAACCTCACCCTCTCAGGGCTGCTGATACTGGCCCAGGCAGAAGAGATGAGGGGGGTGCTGTGAGAATTTGGGGACATGTTCACATGGAAACCGGGGTACACCACAATGGCTGAGCACCATGTGGACACTGGGACTCAGGTTTCATTGAGGCAGTCCCCCTACAGGGTACCAGAGGGGGTTAAGCAAACCATTCTAGAGGAACTCAGGGAGATGCTGTCCATGGAGTGATTCAGAAGTCCAGTAGCCCCTGAGCCTCACCCATGATCCTGATCCCTAAGAAGGATGGTACCACATGGTTCTGTGTCGACTACTGGAGGCTCAACAGCTGCATGGAGTCAGATGCCTACCCCATTCCCAGAATGGATGAGACATTGGAATGGTTGGGGGAGCCAGGTTCCTGACCACAATAAACCTGACAAAGGGCTACTGACAGGTATCCCTAACCCCTGCAGCCAGGGAGTGGTCCACTTTTGTCACCCCATTTGGCCTATTCAAATTCCAAGTAATGCCATTTGGGATGAAGAATGCACCTGCAACCTTCCAGAGGCTTGTGGATTGCATCCTGGATGGGGAAAAAGAATATGTGCTGGTGTACATGGATGACATAACCATTTACAGCCAGGCATGGGAGGATCACATCATGCACGTGAGGGAGGTGTTCAACAGACTGAAGGCTGCAGGGCTGACAGTTAAGGTGGAAAATGCCAAGTAGACAGGGCTGAAGTGTCCTACATTGGGCACTTGGTGGGCAGTGGACACATCTATCCAGAGCCCGTGAAGGTTGATGCCATTCAGGCCTGGCCCACCCCTGCCACAAAGAAACGGGTAAGGGCATTTCTGGTGACAGCCAGGTACTACAGGAGGTTTGTCCCTCACTATAGTGAAGTGGCTAAGCCCCTGATAGACCTGACCAAGAAAAAACTGCCAGAGAAAGTTCACTGGACAGTAGACTGTGAATCAGCCTTCCGACAGTTGAAGGAGGCTTTATGTGGGTCACCCAAGTTCTCTAGCCTCAGTTATGACCTAAGGCTCATAGTGCACATGGATGGGTGCCTTGGACCATGGGCTGGGTGCAGTCCTGAGCCAGGTTACACTGCAGGGGGAAGAGCACCCCATAGTGTATCTGACCTGGAAGCTTCTGTCCAGGGAGGAGGCATATGCCACAACTGAGAGGGAGTGTCTGGGATAATGTGGACCCTTCAGAAGCTGCAGCCATGTTTGTACAGCAGGGTATTCACTGTGGTCACAGATTATAATCCCCTGGCATGGCACCATAGGACTAGTGGGCAAAATACAAAATTATTGCATTAGAGTTTGATACTACAGTCTTATAATATGACCATCCAGCATCGAAGTGGTGTGCAGAATGCCAATGAAGATGGACTGTCGAGACAGGACTAAGTGCATGACATGTTCCTTTTGGTATTACCCAGTTCCCTACATGAACAGCAGTGTCTCTTGGGGTTCACCCAAAGAGACATGCCTTCATTACAGGGGTGGGTGGGTGGGAGGAGATGTGACAGGCATATGACCAGATTGATCTGTCCATTTCTTTTGTTAGTGTAGACAATTTCCTTTTATAAGTTCTGTTATTTGAAAGTGGATGAAAACATGGCTTTCAAGTCACATGTCAAGGCAGGTCTTGTGGGAAATACTGGTCAACTGCTCAATGTAACTTTCCCATGAGCTCATCTAAGCTACACATCTTGGCAGATGTGAGGGTGCAATTTCAAACACCTCAGACATCCTGAAAAACAAGATCATAAAGCTAGACATAGGATGTCTAGGTGTGAAGGAGGCCTGTTGGCCCGGATGATGTCATACACACACACATGCTCATTTTGGGTAGGGGAACAGTGGGGAACTACCACTCAAAGGGGTGAGACTACTCCCCACAGTCAAAGGGAATACATTAGAGAGCTGAGGGGTCAGCTCTCTCTCTCTGGAACACTCAACATCTGAAGGCAAAAGGGCCCTGCCAAGGACTAGCCCAAGGGTAAGACAGCTCAGTTAGGGAAAGTGTCTTTTGTGATTAGTGGCAGGTAAAGAGGTCTAGGTGAAAGCTCAGATTTTTTCTATATGTCAACTGTCGGTTTAACATCCTTTATTTTCCATTCTGAGTAAACCTGTAAACCTTTTGTCTTTCTGCAAATATATCCTGTTTGTAAATACTTGTAATTCTTCTAGTAAATAATCTATTTTTGATGGAACTAGTGACTGCCTGTTTATTTAAAAAGATAATTGTATTATTTCTGCTAGACTCTGTTGGCAGTCCGTCTCGGAAAGGCACTCTACCAGCAGTTACTGTGTTGATCTTCCTGACCTTGCACAGAAAGTGAAGGGTGATTTTCTGGTTTCTGGTAAAAATCAGGTGGCAGCAACAAATTAGAAATCCCCAACATAGAACTGCCCTGTAAGTGAGGGACCCAAGGAGCAGTTTTTGTCTCAGCTGGTAACAGTGATGAGGTATCTCTGTCACAACTGGTGGCAGTGTGGTGCAGATCAGTGCACAGATTTAAAGACAGAATTTGTGCACAGTGTACTTTCCTGTAGAGGCAGAAACCCTGGGAGAGAGGTGAGAGCCTTACCTAGCACACAGGGGACAGAGTGCCAGTAGAAATATACCTTTACAGTCATAAAACAGGATATACAAAAGGTTCCATTGTTCACTACTGTTTTTTTATTTCTAGAAAAGAGTTTAGTGCAGGATAGTTAGAAAAGATGAGCTCTTCAACCTTTGACATATTTAATGTGCAGCAGCTTCATAAACTATGCACAGACAGGAGGATTGGCTATGAGGGCCTGACAAAGAATGGACTCATGGAAGCCCTATTGGTGCAGGACTGAATGCAAGAGGCGCACAAGAGGTATAGGAGGACGGGAAAGGAAGTGGACAGGGAGGAGCATACAAGATGGTCCAGGGAGGTGACCAGAAACATGAGAGAAGCCAAGGCCCAGAGGGAGCTGAGATTAGTGCAGAGAATTAATGGGGGGGGAGGACTTTTTCAGATACATCAGGGAGAAAAGGAAGTGCAAGGAAACAATAGCGAGGATAAAAAGGGGTGGGGAGTGGACGGAAGGGGGGGGGAGCAGGTGGAAGCATTGAATTAATACTTTTGCCCAGTGTTCACGGAAGAAAAGGGGGGATCGCTACCACCATGGGCTGGGAGGATGGGGACGGGAGGAAAGGAGGTGACAGATGGAAGAATTGAGGCAAATAGAGTCCTAGAGGGACTGAGGGCACTGAAGGTAGAAAAGGTACCAGGGCCAGATGGTATCGACCCCAGAATGCTGAGGAAGATGGCGGGGGTGTTGGTGGAGCCACTGGCAGATCTGTACAGCACCTCACTGGAGTCGGGATGTGTGCCACTGGACTGGAGGATGGCACATGTAGTACCATTACACAACAGTGGACCAAGGGATGAATCGGGTAATTATCGTCCAGTAAGTCTCATCTCAATAGTGTGCAAACTCATGGAAATGATACTAAAGGAAAGACTGGTGTCATACCTGGAGGACAATGGCCTCCAGGATGTGAGGCAGCATGGGTTCGTTGCAGGGAAATCTTGTCAAATCAACCTGATGCAATATTATGACTGGGTGACAGGTGAGCTGGATAAGGGTCATGCGGTGGATGTTCTTTACTTGGACTTCAGCAAAGCCTTCAATTCGGTGCCTCATGGGAGGCTTGGGGGAAAGCTAACTGGTGTAGGGGTAGGGGCAAAAATGACGAACTGGATTACAAGCTGGCTGAGTGGGAGGCTGCAATGGGTGGTGGTGAGAGGGGAGCTCTCAACTCCAAGGCCGGTGATGAGTGGGGTACCACAGGGCTCTGTGCTGGGGACAGTATTATTTGAGCTCTTCATATCAGACATTGCACATGGGGTGGTGAGCAAGGTAAGTCTGTTCGCTGATGACACCAAAATCAGAGCAGCGGTAGATGGAGGGCAGGGATGGAAGCAGCTGCAGGGGAACCTAAGCAAGCTAGAGGAGTGGTCAGAGAGGTGGCAGCTGGGGTTCAATGCAAAGAAGTGTAAGGTTATGCACTTCGGGGCAAAGAACCCAAGGAGAGAATCCTGGCTGGGGGCAGGTTAAGCTGGGGATCACTGAGGAGGAGAAGGACCTAGGGGTAATGATAACAGGGACCATGAACAACACTGCCCAGTGCAGGAGAGCAGCTGCAAAAGTGAACAAAATTCTGGGGTGCATAGACAGGGGATTTTCATCCAGGCAAAGAGAAGTGATCTTGCCCTTCTACAGGTCGCTGCTAAGGCCACCCTTAGAGTATTGTGTGCAGTTTTGGAGGCCATACCTAAAGCGTGATATCAGGCTAATGGAGGGGGTGCAGAGAAGGGCAACAAAGATGATATGTGGAATGGAGAGGCGAGACTATGAGAGCAGGTTGGGAGACCTGAATATGTGCACCCTGGAGGACAGAAGGGACTAGAGACATGATAGAGACATTCAAGTATCTGAGGGGGATCAATAAGGATGAGGCAGATGGGGTATTTAAGCTAAGAAGAGGGACGGACACCTGGGGGCATGGGCTAAGAATAGAGGGGGGAAGATTTAGGAGGGAAATGAGGAGACACTATTTCACAGAGAGGGTGGTAGCAAAATGGAATGCACTGCCAGAATGGGTGGTATCATGCAAATCTGTGAACAGCTTTAAAGGGCATGGGACAGGGAACAGGGAGAGTGAGGGTGGGGGAGGTGGGGGTGGCAGTGGGATGACAAAGGGGAGGGGAGTGGAGCAGCTGCTAACTAGGGGTGCTAGCTGCACACTCGAGCAGACTTAGATAGACTGGGTGGTCTGTTTCTGCTGGCACATTCGTATGTTTGTATGCTCATATGGTCTTAGAGATGCATGACCAACACCTGTGCAGCAGGGGGTCGCTGAGGAAAGTGACCAAGGTAGCGGGACTGAGGTCACAGTGGCTGGGTTAGAAGGGCACCTCAAGGCACTAGCTGGGGGAGATATACAGCTCAAACCTGCACTAGGAGACGGTGCAGCGTAGACTCAGACTCAGCTGGAGTTCCTGAGGATGGAGCTTGCACTAAGGAGGCTGAACTGCAGAGGGCAAGGCTTGAGGCTGAAAGAGAGAAAGCAAGGCTGGAGGCTGAGGAAAGAGAGAATGCTCACCTGAAATATTGATACAGGAGGAAAGAGAGAAGGAACGAGCAGAACGAGAGAAGGAACGAGCAGAATGAGAGAAGGAATGAGCAGAACGAGAGAAAGAATGACAGCAAGAGTTTGAGATGGTGAAACTGCACCCGCAAGCACTGCAGCAAACCTTAAGTAATGGTAAAGAAGGTCCAACCCATGAAGCCACAATTAATTACGTTTAAGCATGCCCTATTTTCCCACCTCCTTCTCTCTGGAACCTGTGACTGCCCTTAACTTCTTTTCTGTCCCTCCCCTTGTCTCTTCTCTCGTCTTTGACTACTTGTTCGTGACCTACCCACCCACTTGGAATGTCCGTTTGTCTTGAGTTCTGACTGCTCCCCCATCCCCTGGCCTGATGTTTGTGTCTATCATGTGATCCTAGCCTAGCATGTTACCTTGGATTTCTGCGGTTAGCTGAGCAGTCTGGACTGCTCGCTCCCAGCCAGGCGACCTGAATGTTTGCCTACTGCCAGCTGTAATTAATGGCAGGATACACTACTGGTTGCTATTCATGTTTCATATTTAAGGCAGTCCTCTTTTATGCATTTTGTACACAGTTTCATGGCACTTACCCTGATTGATTGTTTGTTCCACTGTTTGATTTTGTACTCTGCTGTATTTGAATTAATGTACTCTCCCGGGTCGTGCCTGAAAATAGGCAAGTTATGTTGCCTAGCGCACTTACCCGGTTACCAAAAGCAAATAAATAAATAAATTCTAAAATGTTTCCTCAATATCGGGAGGGTGATGATCTTGAATTGTTTTTAAAATCATTTGAGAAGGATTTACTACGAAAGACTGACAGGCAGTTGCCTGACAGTCATAATCCCAATGTAGCAAGCCCAACAGAGAAAATCCTGACAGTGGCGGCAGATGTGTTTTTCATGTTTTGGGTTCCCCCCCTACACACCCACCTTAATTATTATAATAAACTTTGCTGCGGGCAAAATCCCACTGTTGGAATTTTTGGCATCAGGCTTGCGGCGTCTGGATTTTAAGTGTTGGGCAACCAAGTTTCAGTCTTTCAAAATACTATGTTCAGTTTTTTTTTTTATCATTTAACACTTTTGGCCCCCGGACAGCCCCCATCTGACCGACCCCCCCCCCAGCCCCATCACCCAGAATTACCGGGGCTTACCTCATGCCCGGCCCAGGAGTGGAGCCTGCAGGGAGTTGGTCACCATCCTGCTGCCGGCGATTTTCCTGTTTGCACCCAGGGGCCCCAGGAGTGGGACGCATGTGTGTGGAGGCACGCATTAGTCCCACGGCCCTGGTAATGGCCCCTTTCCTCCCACCCCAGGCCTAGTGTCTGGCTCCTCCAGGCCCATGCTGACCCTAGCCTCCACCAGGTGGCAGCCATCAGCCGGAGGAAGCAGTAACCCCATTCCGGAGAGGAGAGCTTTTGCTTGTCAGCAGCTCATCCAGCTCCCTCCCCATTGCCGGCCTCCGATGGCCCGGGCTCATTCCCGGACCCGGGTCGCCAGCATGCTGTAAGGTAAGGAGTCTAGCGCCTCAGCCCTCAGTGCCACCAGGCCGGCCTATGTTCAGTTTTAATTGGGCAGGGCTTTGTGGATGACTCACCTTATGCCATTGCTTACTGGTCACACTTTGCATGCATTTGCTAGAATGGACGCTAATAACTGCATGGACTATGACAAAGTTAAAAGGTTGCTAGTGAAACATTTTGAACTGACTCCTGAGGCTTTTAGGTGAAAATTCAGAGAATTAAGAAAAGGCCCAGGAGACAGCTATGTAGTACTGTGGGTCCAAATGTTTGTCTATCTAGATCATTGGGTGGATGGGGCTAAAGTTAGGACTGTAGAGCAAATAAGAGATTTGTTTGTAAGGGAACAACTGCTTAAAATTGTACCCGACAACCTGCGCATGTGGCTACTGGACCGGGCATGCAACTCTGCGAAGGATGCAGCAGAAAGGGCTTATTTGTATGTGGCCAGTAGATCATATGTGCAACGTAAGAACAATGGAGATGGGCCAGCACATGGTTTTAAGGGGACCCAAGGGGCAGCCTAAACCTCCCTGGATGAAGGCAGATCACAGTCTGTCAGATTAGCGGCAACCTGTTGATTTAGGGGAACAGGCTCACTGTTCTGCTCTATATATATTTTGGCTGTGGAAACCCTTTTAAAGAACACCTTTACTGCCTATTTTAAAAATTTCCCATAAACACTGTAGGTGCCTTACCTGTCCCAAAGTCCACTGGCACCAAAAGTACTATTTTAATGTTGCTAGATTTCGGAATAGAAGGGATCGTAATTTGGCTCCATGGAGCCAATCCACAGATCCCTTCCACTTCCTTGTCTGCAGCGCCATCCCTGCACTAGCTTGTTGTGTGATGTATTTATATGGAGAGCACAGGGACACGCTCCATAGACTTCAACAGGGACTGACTTTTACTTCTTTTTTAATAGGTCATTGTTCCAATTGGGGTAAATCAAGGCCACCGTTCAACTAATAAGAGCCTTGTCAGTTGAGTGGTAACCTTGTTTTATCCGTATCATAATTGTGAACTATAAAAAACACCCATAAAGTCACTACTGAAATCTGTAGATGTGTATCTCCATGCACTTCCTGAAACATCATAGTAGGTGCTGGCGTGGGGGTGGTGCTGTAGAAAGAAGTGGAAGGATCAGTGGCTGGGGTCCAGAGACAAATTATGACTTTCCATTCTAAAATCCAGTAACATTAAAATTTTACTTTAGGTGCCAGTGGACTTTGGGACAGTAAGGCACCTCTACAATTTTTATAATGAGCACCAGGAAAGGTGCTTTTTAAAGAATTCACACTCTGTGTAAGCCCAGGCTGGCTTTGCTGGAAGGGTCTCATGTTGGCACTAGCCCTCCTCTCCCTTCAAAGGCTCACTCTGAACTCTTCCAACTATAATGTTTTTTATTTAAACTAGCCCCCGCATTCTGAAAAGCACACCTGCATCCAGCATTCCGGTGGTGGTATGGTGATAATAGGGGCTTTGTGCGCCCCATCGGGAGCCCCTGAAATTATGAAGGCCATCACTGGTGGTTGACAGCTGCTTTATCCTTAAAGGCGCAATGCATTTAAGTCATAGAACCACTTTGTTCTCTTCTTTCCCACTGCCTACTGCCTCCAACCCCCTCCAGCCCACTGGTATCTCTGGGGCCGGAGCACACTGGGAGGTGCAGTATTAGCTGCTGGAGTGGCTTTAGTGTCCTGAAATGGTGGGCACCTCCAGTGCCGCAGAAACATCTGAACTGGCAGACAGCTCACATGTTCCAGCAGGCGGGTGCTCGAATGTGCTCACAGTGACTGTCTGGCCTCGCAGTGGCTCTTATGCGGCAGTCCTTTGGTGGCTCCTCCAGTCCCCTTCCAGCTTCAGTCCTGGGGCAGGAAAGAGCAGAAACAGCAAAGGCAGAGTCCAGGGGCAGATCAGCAATTCAGGTAAGCCCCACAAATTGAGGGTGGGGGGGGGTTACACTAGGAATGGAAATGAATAAATGACCTGAGTTTGGGACTGGGATGATTGGGCTGGGTTGGGGGTAATCAAAAAGGGATTGAATAATCATCCAGAACTTGCTGGGAACTAAGACTGCTCAGTGTTGTGAGGCTGGCAGAGACATAATTTGATTTACCCTCCCTGGTGGCCTTTGTGTAAGAGTTCCTGAACTGTTTGTACCTCAACATCTCCTGAGGGTATCCAGAGGCTTTGTGGGGATGCCAGACAGGGTCATGGGCCTTACAGATGTCGATGATCTCTGATGAGATCCAGAAAAGGTGGAAACCACAACTGGTGGGGACCACTGACCTTTTAAGAAGGGCATGTTTGTCCTAGAAAGCAATAAATTATAGTTTGAAATAGGGCAGCCTCTTCCATGTCAGTGGATGTAGCAATGGGACCAGGCAGTATTCTAAAGCTCAATGAGTATGATGAACTTTGTGTGTGTGTGTGTGTGTGGGGGGGCTTTGAGCAGCACATTTTACAGACACAATAAACCATTTAGTAATTGGTGAAAGCATCTGCTAAGGTGCCAGCGGCAGCAATGCAGTGAGTATGTAAGGATAGGACCCAGTGAATTAGAGACAGATTTGGGGAACAGGGCTTCAGGTGGATGTGCTCAGTAATGAGCTATGTGAGACTGAGGGATTCACATTTTTGAACAGTAGGGTTGGCCAAGGAGGAGGCAATAAATGTTAAGAACTCCAAGTAACAGGACTTCACCAGAGGAAGCAAAAGAAGAAAGGGAGGGGAGGGAGTCAATAATGAAGTCAGGTTTGACCCTAGGAGACGTGTAGAAAGCTATGAAACTGCAGAACAGAAGCAAGAATCAACATGCAGTCTCCCGTGTTATCTACCGTGCCTGAAAAGCCAGCCAGAAGCAACTTCCACCAACTCCAAAACCTATCACCAGATTGGCTAATTGAGGGAAAGACTGCCAGCTAGCATCATGTCTAAAATGTCCTCACTACTCAAACACACTTGAAAGCAGCTGTTCAGAAATGACTGTAAGCCCTTGCCAAACAGTGCTCCCTAATTAATGCCTTATCTTTTGCAAGTGAACAAAAGGACTGGGGTTGAGGGTTACCTGGAGATTTAAGGATTAATCAAGTGGCTAACAGGTGTGCATACACTTATACTAATTACTGTTTAAACTGTTATAATCTGGACTGTGTATATGCCAAGCTGAAATCAGGACTGGCATCATGAACATTTCAACTAAAAAGGGACTGTTCAAAGAACATACCCTCCACCCCCCACTGGCTTGCTCACTTAATCCCCCTGGCACCAACCTGGTCATGATCCACTCAGGGCTGCTCCCTTCGTGTCCCATCATAGGCTCTGGCTCACACAGAATAAGATCAGGCTTTTGCTTGCATGGTACAAGGCCTCTTGGAAATGGGAATCACTTAGTTGCTCCAGGTATACATAACCCCTGCTCTGCATCAGACACAGATTTTCTTTTTAACTTGGTTGTGCTCTCCCAGTACTTTAACTGCACCTTTTTGTGATCCTAGCTCTAGTTATAGCAGGTAGTTTTTCATTTAACCCTGCTCACACAGACCCAGCATCTCCATCCATAACAACCCATCTGCAACTTAAATGATCCCACTTAAGATTGAAGTAGTTCATCAATCAAGAGACCATGGTGGAAAATAAGTTACCATGCTCCCTGTAATCAGTATGTCCCCACACAGAGATAAATCAGAGACAACCCCTCCCCAAACATAAAAGAAACCACCCACCTGATAAGCAGCACCGTTTGGAGCTGTAGCGGGTGGTGAGGCATGGCAGAGAGGCATGTCTGCTGGGGACGCTGGGACCTGGGCATGCTATTCTGTTACTTTGCATCTTAATTCTCCTTTGAGCACATGTTTTACTTATATGATTCATTTCAAAAGTTTTTTTTTTGTTTTGTATTGGGGGTGGGATTTTGCTTGATGTAGTGTCTCAGTTACATATGCACTGGTAATTATTGGTACTTACTGGTAAGGTGCATATGTTAATGTAATTTTTTTTTGTTTGTTTCTGTCGAATAGGAAGAGAAATCCTGATTTATTTTTGTTACTTAGTTCCAAAATGTATTTGTTCAGCTACTTTGTGGGTCTGTACCTCAGTTCATATGGGTTTAAAGGTGTGTCTAGAGATCTTTTGGTCCACCAGTGGTCCCTGTGTAGGGACTGTGATACCCCTATTTCACCCAAAAATAAACATAATGTTTTTACTAACAAATGGATGAGATACTGTTGCACAAAATCTACTGACAATTAAACATAGAAGCATAGAATCTGATGGCAAATGAAGGCCGCTTGGCCCACCTGGTATGCCCATTTTCCGTACCTACTGTAATACCGCAGACCCTACTGCCCTCTGGCTTTTACCCTCCTTTTCCTACCTGCTAAGATTCCCTTGTGCCTATCACATGCATTCTTGAATTCTGTCACTGTTTTTGCCTCCACCACCACCTTTGGGAGGCTGTTTGATGCATCCACCACCCTTTCTGTTAAAAAGTATTTTTCACATTTCCCCTGAGTCTACTCCACTCCAGCTTCATAGCGTGACCCTTTGTTCTTGAACATCTTTTACTCTGAAAAATGCTACCCTCTTGTATCTTATTTCTACCTGTGATGTATTTGAAAGTCTCTATCATATCCCTCCTCCCTCCTTTCCTCTGGGGTGTACATATTGAGGTCTCCTTAGTCTCTCCTCATAGAGCGTTTGGTGCAGACCCTGCACCATTTTAGTTTCCCTCCTCTGGATTATCCTCTGCTCTGTCTGTGTCCTTCCAGAGATGTGATCTCCAGAACTGGACCCAGTACTCTAGATGAGGTCTCACTAATGATTTGTACAGCAGTAACACCACCTCCTTCTTTCTGCTGGTGATACTCCTCCCTATGCACCCTAGCATCCCACTGGCTCTCCCCGTTGCCTTGTCACACTGTTTGGCCACCTGTAGGTCATCAGATATGATTACCCCCAGGTCTCTTTCCTGTTTGGTGGTCACCAGTACCACTTCCCCTATCTTGTACTCTACCCCCGGGTTCCTGTGCCCCAAGTGCATGATTTTGCACTTCTTTGCATTGAAATTTAGTTGCTATGCTCTTGACCACTCCTCAAACTTTCCTAGATCTCTCTTCAATTGTTTGTACCACCCCTCCCCCGGAGTGTCTACCCTGTTGCAGATCTTTGTGTCATCTGCAAAAAGGAATACCTTCCCTTCTAACTACTTTGCAATGCTGCTGATAAAGACATTGAAGAGGACTGGTCCCAGTACTGATTCTTGTGTCACCCCTCTGGTCACCGTACCCTCCCTTCCTCAGAGTGAACTCTGTTTACTACCACCTTCTGTCACCTAGCCATCAACCAATTTCTTACCCAGTTAACCACCTTAGGACCCACTCCCTGGTGCCTAGTTTGTTTATGAGTCTCCTATGTGGAACAGTGTTAAAGGTCTTACTGATTCTAGGTAGGCCACATCCACCGCTCCACTCTGATCTAACTCCCTGGTCACCCAGTCAAAGAAATCTATCAGATTTGTTTGACATGACCTCCTTCCAGTGAATCCATGCTGCCTCGGATCCTGTAAGCTGCTGGATTCTAGATATTCCTCAATCCTTTCCTTCAGTAGGGATTCCATTAATTTCCTTACCACAGAAGTCAGGCTGACTGGCCTGTAGTTGCCAGCCTCCTCTGTGCTACCACTTTGTGAAGTGGGACTACATATAGCCTCTTCCAGTCCTCCAGAACCACTCCTGTCTCCAGTGAGTGGTTGAACAGGACTGTCAGTGGTAAGCTCCTTCACTATCCTTGGATATACCCGATCTGGCCCCATTGCCTTGTCCACTTTCAGATTTGTGTGTCTCTTCAGGACTCTCTCCTCTGTAAATGGACTGGTGTCCATCTCCCTTCCTTTGATTCTCCTGTCACGTATCTGTGGTCCCCAACCTTCCCCTTCTTCTGTGAATACTGAACAAAAATATTTGTTCAGGACATCTGTTTTTTCCTGGTCCCCCTCTTTACCCCCCCTTAGTCTTTCTCCTTTTGCTTGCTCCTTTAGCAACAACTGGTAGTTTTAATGTCTCTTTGGTTGTTTCGAATAATAATAATTACACTTCATGGGTGGTGTGCTTGATGTTATTGGGGGGGGGGTGATGTTGAGTTAAACCTGGGCCCATCTGAGGTTCACATTAGGAAACTGCAGATTTTGCATGACAATGCACATACTGTAGTATGGAAAATGGATATGCTTTCAACTCTGGTACAAGAGCAAGATCCTGATATACTTGGATTGTCAGAAACTTGGTTATCTAAAGAGATTGAGAACAAGGAGGTTATGCTCCCAGGTTATCAAATGTCCCAGTCAGATGGACACAAAAGAAGTGTGTGTGTGTGGGGGGGTCACTGAATATAAAACATTCATTAGGTCTTTTTGAGACCTTGTTACTTGGTAGCAGTGAAAGCACTGAGTAGTAATATATTTAATCTTAGAATAGCAGTTGGTGTGGTGTACTCTCCGCCCAAAGTTAAAGTAACTAAACTAGAAGTGGTAGTAAATAAAACATACGAGTGCCTGGGGAATAAGCTTCTTATCCTATGGGTGATATGAATTCTGATTGGGTTCAATCGAGAGGAAGGCAAATAAAGGAGCTGGTTTCAATTTTTGAAGTTAAACAACATATCCAAGTGCTTACCAGATGTACTAAAGTTTCTAATCAGGGTTCAATTTTAGATTCAATATTTACTTTGTCACAAATTAGGTTAATAGTTGCAAGGATTTTACCACCACACTAAGGGGACCATAATCCGATCCAGGTTATTATTGAGCAGGAACAGTTACCGTATAATTTTAGTAATTATTATAGGGCTAGGGATATGTAATATTTTTCCACTGTAAAGTTTAAGAACAGTAGGAGAAATGAAAACTGGGAACGATGCAAATTAATTCTTGAATTGGAATGGGCTGTGGAATACTCTGTAGGAACTTTTGGTGATTTATGTGATTTACACGCACTGAGGCACAAAATTATGTCAAGGTCGGTTAGGGCTCCTTGGATAATAAATGAAAAAATTTTAAAAACAATCAGGATAAAAAACAGACTCTGGAGATCAGCAAAAAAACATTTATTAGGGAGGGATTGGGATATTTTTAAACATAAATATAACGAGTGTAAAGAGCAGATTAAGAAAGCCAAAGCAAAATAATTTTACAGGTACAAACTGGATGAAAATAGAGACCTTTGTAAATTTTGGTAGACTGTTAATCAGTTAACTAATCCAGGGAGTGCTGGTCCCACTAAGCCCTTGTAGTTGATTCATAAAGGAAATTGGTTACTGACTCATGTGCAAGCTCTGAGATTCTCAGCACCTATTTTGTAAACCCACCATGCTTAGGATATGTTTTCCCTTCTGGAGGACTGGGTGATTAAAAGTTAACATAGATTTAAAGTAGCCACCCTTTCAGTTTAGGGCATTGAATGTCTTGGAGTTCCATGCAAATTTACAGGGCATTAAAGAACATAAATCCCCTGGGCCTGATGGTATTGAAGGTAAATTTTGAAAACTTGTGGCTGAGGAAAGAGCCCTGATTATTACTTTGGCCCAGATATTCAAAAGGGTTGCGCCATGCGCAAGTCCAAAATGCGCCATTCTGCGATATTCAGCAGGAGGCAGTTACGCCACTGGCACCAGGTTGCGCAAGAGAGCAATGCAAATGAATGCATGCTCAACAGGAGGGGGAGGATCCATGCATAACCTGCGCAACCCGATATTCAGTCGGGTTGTGAGAGATGTCTATCGCAACCCAAGCTGCGCCACTGAAAGCTTGAGCCAAAAAAGAGCTTAAGTCGAGGCCACCCACAGGTGACTACTGCATTGCAGGGTTGCAACACAGCAGCTGCCACCCTAGCTGGCCCCAACTCGCTCCTGTGCCCCCCACCAGCCCGATGTGAGCAGTACCATCATGTCCCCCCACATCCCACAGCCCGATCACGGGCAGAACCTGTATAAGCCCCAGTGCCCGATCGCGGGCAGAATGTAACCCTCCCCAACCGAATAACTCCCTGGTGGTCAGTGGACCCGTAAAGCCCGATCGCGGGCAGAATGTCACAACTGGCCCCCAAACATCTCCTGGTGTCTGGTGTCCCCCCCACCCACCACGAGCCTCACCCCTTCCCCCGCGCGGCGAAGCGACAGCATCCACCGCAGCCGCCCGCTGCCCGCAGGTTCTGCCCACATCGGGCTGTGGAGTGTGGGGGGGGCATGTAACTGTGATGCCCGCGATCGGGCTGTGGGAGGTGTGGGGGGGGCATGTAACAGTGATGCCCGCGATCGGGCTGCAGTGTGCGTCGGTCCCCGACGGCTGCTGCCTGGCAGGGTGGCCAGGAGCAAGTCCTCGGGGATCGGCGCACCTACATGCAAATGGCATGCAAATGGGGCCATAAAGAGATGCAAATGGCCCCCCCTGCGCCTTGCATAAATTATGGCCCCATTTGCATGTCACCTTTTGAATATCGGAAATTTGCGCATGGCGCAATGGTACCAATGCCACCGCAAGTTGAATGCTTCAACTCTGGCAACTGCGAGTAGCGCAAGTTTACGCCATCTTGCGATGCTGCTATGGCACGGGCTGCGATATTCAAAGGAGTTGCTCAACAGCGCAACTCCTTTGAATATCACCCCGGCCACACCCCTGCGCAACTATTTTGAGCAGCAGAGGGCTTGCGCCTCAGACTGGCGCAGTTTGAATATCTGGGCCTTTCTCTTTAACTCGAGCCTAAATCAAGGTCTATTCCCAATAGTATGGAAAGAAAATAAAGTACTACCCATCTTTAAGTGAGGAGATGCTTTAGACCCAGAGAATTATCGACCAATAGCACTTTTATTTCTGTTGTCTAAATGCTTGGAACATCATTTACATTCACAGTTGGCTGATTAGTTGGACAAATATACCATGCTGACGCCTTTCCAGTCAGGATTCAGGAAGGAGCACTCTACTACAACTGCTTTGTTGGAATGTAATGATTTAGCATCCTTGCTGGACTCAAGACTGGAAACAGTGGTCATTTTTATAGATTTGTCCAAGGCCTTCTACCTGGTGGATCTCTCCCTGCTACTGGATAAAACAGTAGTTTTAGGGATAAGAGATGGTCCTTGGGACTGGACTAGGTCCTACCTGGAGAACTGGTCCCAGAGGGTGTCAGTGTCCCAGGCTCTCTCACCAAGGAAAGATGTGGTTCAAGGGGCACCCCAGGGTTCTATCCTGGGGCCCACTTCTTCCTTTTTAATACCGATCTTTCCCAGGCAGTCCAGTTTTCCTCTGTAAGACTGTATGCTGATGACATGGCTCTCGTTGCTATGGGTAGGGACATGACAGCTCTTGGGGAAAAACTACCAGTAGACTTTTTCAGTGTGCAGGTGTGGTTCACCAGGCTAAGGCTTGTAATGAGTGTTAAAAAAAACAGGTTGGTTCATTTTAGATCAAAAAATAAACCTTAATTGCACATCTTGACAAACTATGGTGAACAGATTGCCCAGGTTAGTGAATACAGATATTTGAGTATGGTTTTTGATTCCGAGTTATCTTTTACAGGACATATAAGTTCAATTGTTAACAATGTTAATAATAAAGTAAGGGTACTAAAATGTATCACTATGAGTCTTGAAAGATCTGCCAGGAAAACAATTGCTGAGCAATTAGTTTTTCTTTCTTTGGAATATGGTAATTTGATATATTGTACTGCAGCAAAAGGGTTGTTAGATAAGTTAGATAAGTTATATTATAAATTGGCCCGGTAGATATTGGGTTGTAGTTTTACTGCTCACCGTTGTGCAATGTTAAAAAAGTTGAATTGGCAGTACCTGGATACAAGATCTGTTAAAACGTGACTGAAACTACTACATAAGAATTTATTATTTCACCCTAATCATTACATTACTTGTACTGTATTTTGCAAAAAAATTTAAAAAGTTGAGGATCAAGTTCATGATTTGAATAGATCTGAGCACATTAACAATATTGGCTTTGCCAGGTGTAATACTATATTTGGTGAAAATGTGCCAAGTTTTCAGGCTGCTTTATACTGGAACAAATTATTCTATTCTGCTTGCACTTTGCCATCAGTATCTGTTTTTGCAAATGAACTGGAAAGCTGCTTCTCAAATGCTTGTAATTGTTATCGTAATTGATAGTTTGTATTGTTGTTTTTATAGAAATTGAAATATGTAATACACAGAACTGTCTTGTAAACAGTGGTATTTTTCCCTAATGACACATTACCGGTATAAAAATAAAGTTTTATCTGTTTGTCTATCTATCTATCTATCTATCTATCTATCTATCTATCTATCTATCTATCCATCTATCTGCTTCATAACTGTCACAGAATATAATAAAGTGAATACTGGTTTCAATGTATTTGAAGGAAACTATTGCTTAATTGCCTGCTAATTAACTGTATAACATACTTACCATATTTGGTGGCAGTATAGCGCAGTGGTTTAAGGCTCTGTGCTGCAAACCTGGAGACCTGGGTTTGAATCCCACAGCCCCCATCTGCATACTGTGTGTCCCTGAGCAAGTCACCTAACTTCCTTGTGTTCCCACGTTGCACCTGGAAATAAGCTTCAGCTTAGTGTGTCTCTCCTTGGTAAAATAAAACAAAACAAAAAATATACAATAAGACACAATGAAGTGTGGGTTGTTGTGTGATAAATGCATATCCCAGGTGCATAGTAATGCACAAGGCACTTGCACTGAGTACTTTCAGCAGCTGGGAATTGTCATGCAACAACCTGCACCACAGAGTGCCTCATTGCACTTATAAAATGGGTCCCAACAAGTAAAAATAATTACAATTTAAAATAACATTTCTTGGGGAGAAAGTAGTTTACTTACTATATGTGAGAGCAGTATAGACATTATGGAGGCTGTGACATGCCACTAGAAGGTACTTGGTAATGGTTTACCCATGCTGCAATGACAGTCATCATGGAGACATCCCCGACAGCGACAGCTGCAGTGCCAACTGTCGGCATTGCAGTGTCGGGGATGCCTCCGTGTATCCATCGGGGCTGCACCCCGAACCCCCCAGTGGAGCTCTGCCCCAAACCCCGTGTCTCTAGGATTCTAACCTGAGTCGGAGCTGGACTTGGGGGGGGCAAACACCCAGCGAGGCAGTCCCAATCACCATACAGACCACCACAGCAACTCTTGGATTTTGCCCAATTCCTGTCGCTGTGGTGGTCTTCGCGATCTAGAAGTCGCTGCAGCAATGGTATACGTTTGGTAACTACACTGCTTCTCCACTTGGTTTTGCTTGACAAAAGAAAGAAAGAAAAACAAATCAAAGTACCAATGGTACTGGGCAGTGGTAGCACATCCATAAACACACACACAAATACTTTCCAAAACACACACACACACACACACACACACACACACACACACACACTCTCTCACAAACACATACATTAAAGAGCTAGTGGAACTGAAATAGACACAGAAAATTGATACAAATTTTAAGAAGTAGACAGTGGTAACTTTATTTCTGAAATGTTTTCCTTTTTCCTTTTGTTCATTAGAAAGTTTTTTTTTTTTTAATTTAATATAGTTAATTGATTTTCAAAAACAGATACACAACAGAAAATTATAAACCACCAAGACCCCCTGAGCACAATCATAAAAATTTTAAGCACAAATACATGAAATAGTGAAATCATTTAATGAGGTGTTTGCACATGAACAGAGTATCACCCTCCCACAGAACCTTTGTCTGCCTCAAGATGCCAGAAACACAGTTTTCAATCCAAAGAAGAGATTTCATTCCAGGGTCATCAGGATAAACAGAGTTTCCCAATTTTTCATATATGTGTGTAGCCTGTTATGCAGACTAGCAAAGGACTTCTTGGCTCTTAGGGTGAATAATAATTCTGCATGCCATTCCTTAGTTGAAGGTATATTACTATCTAGCCGGTGGTGCAATATAACTTTTTTCGCACATTTGGAAATAAGAGCCATATGGTGTTTTTGACTGCTGATCAGGTGGCCTATGTAGTCACGTAACAGACAGACAGCCGGTGTGTATGCTGCCTCTAGGCCGAGTAGTGGGTCCAACTTTGCTTTAATAGCTTACTGTAAATGCTGAGATTTAGGACAGCTCCAAAGAATATACAAAAGGGTATCTGGGTCTTCATTGCATCTGGAGCATGTATTAGTAGGTAGTTTATTTTTGCTCATTAGAATGTTTTCTATGTGATATTGTGCTGACTGTGTGGAACAGCTCTCAGCCTGGCAGTTGACATATCTGTCTCTATTGCCCCCACTACATCATCAGCATTGTGTCCTCACTGACTGTGACATCACAGGTGCTCAGTAACAGCCACTGAGTAGCTGCCAGGTCAGCCGTCTATGATGTCACAGTCAGGAAGGTCACAGTACTGAAGATATATTGGGGGAATAGCACTAGATATGTTAGCTGCCAAGCTGAGTGTTGTTCCACACATCACACCTACTAACATCAATTATACAGTCTTCTAATTACCCAAAGGGAAAAGAAAACATATCTTAGATATAAAAAGTTAATGGCTGACTGCTTATAAAAACTAATATTGATTTTAGGCAGTACACTAGCTCTTTAAAATTTGCAGTGGCAGTGCTTTGCAGCCAAAGGATTTTATCAAGTTTTTAATATGCAGTGGTGTCTCCTGCTCCTGGGGGACTTTCTTCATGTTGCCACTAGGAGTGACAGCTCTGGCCACAGAGGGGCTTCATCGATTTTGCCACAAGCTGCAGTGATCCCCTGTCTGACAGTAATCTGAACTACATCCCCCAAAAAACATTATGGCCTAGTCACAGCTGTCAGTGTCAGTACATTGTCCTGGTGGGTAAAACATCACCTCCAGAAAGTTACTTTGGCAACAGGAGCAATATAGAAATAGACTGTGAGGAGCAAAGTAAGCAGCAGAGAGTGAGATGGAGATGTTCCCATCAGGGAATTCTGGGCGTGTGTTGGACATGTATACTGGTGCCCTGTGGTTCCACCCAGTACTACAGTCCACTAACCATGC
The DNA here is from genome assembly GCA_016271365.2 of Neoceratodus forsteri. Classification (NCBI taxonomy): domain Eukaryota; kingdom Metazoa; phylum Chordata; order Ceratodontiformes; family Ceratodontidae; genus Neoceratodus; species Neoceratodus forsteri. The sequence goes on along the minus strand of CM057450.1, from coordinate 1,470,116,162 downwards.
AACTACACAGACTGCACAAGTGACATACAGCTGACACTCACATAAAATGCAACATTAAACTTGGCAAAAGTAACATCAAAGTGCCAAAGGTACTGATAAGCCCCAAAGGAAATGATTTCTGGTATATAAATAAAATATATCTGACTTGCTTTATAATACAAGTAAATGGGGCTCAGGAGATGTCTCTTGGCTACTCAAGAGTATCTCCTTGTTAGTTCTTAGGGTCCAAGGACCGAGAAATGAAGCTGAGTGGTTCTGGAACCCTAAAAGGTTACAGTGCCATGCTCTAAATTAGCCAATAGACATCTCCAAAGCCCCATTTACTTTTCGTTATTTATGTTTTTTCCAGCTCAAATTTCATTACTGTGGGAAGTACAATCACTTTGGCATAAACAACAAAAAAGGAATGCAAAGCTAAATAATGGATATAGCTGACTAGCAGGCTCATATGTGCTGATCACCTCACTGCCTGGGTTTCATTTTGTGTAAATGCTGTAGCCATTTTATTCAGTACACTGTCTTTTGTTTTTGAAAAAGACTCAGAACATTTTTTGAGTTTCCAACCGCGCTGAACACCCAAACCGCGCAATTAACACATATAGAGGTTTAGGGTCTATATTCAGAAATCGCCATTTATGCCAGTCAAAACATGGTGCCACATGCAAAATAGCGTGTGTTCATCAGAGAGGCACATTCTTATGGTAATGTGGTCTGCCTGGTACACTCTGCCTGTACAAAAATTGGGCTGTGGTAGAGTTGCACAAGGTGCTGTGACCATTGCCTCCACCCTCAGCCAGTCTTTGTACACTAATGTACTAATCCTTGGCAGTCTAGTGGTACCCTCAAACTGTCCTGATCCCTGTTATGAAATGAAATTAACCTGGTAGTCCAGTGATAACCCCCTTTCACCCCGACCATCAATATGAAAATAAATCACCCTTAGTCCAGTGGTACCCCCTCCTGATCCAGTAAAATAAATGATGTCCCCCTTCTTTGGCCCGGTATGCCCATTCAATTCTCACCACCCTTCACCCTCTGTTCAGTACCTGAGTTACCCTAAAAAGTCTATCGGTGTGGTGGGCAGAATTGTAGATGACGACTGGCACAAACCCTCCTCTCACCACCTTGACCAGTCACCATCTGAATGACAGGGACCGAAGATGAACCTACTGTGTTTCTACTGAAGAATCCATATGAATTTGAAGCACTGGGGTTGTCTTTGATGTAATCTCTCTTGGTTTGCTTGCCACTGCAAATACTTGTTACTTGCTATCCAGCTTGGTTTATATTTTTATGTGACCAGCGTTTTGTGTATTTACGACACTGCTGCTGAAAGGTCATGTTTGTATTTTTTTTTATATTTCTTATTTTGGATTTTAAGAAAAAAGGTATGCTTGCTGATATTACATGTACAATGATTAAATTACTTTAATAAACAGGATCTTCTTTTTAGGCAACCATAATTACACTTGACAACCATGTGTAACACCCAAGGTAATATCACTGAAATTACACATTTTTTAAGCAAGTTAAAGCTGTGTATGTCAGACAAATATGGCATTTTTCATGGACATGAAAATCTGGGTTCAAGAATGCATGAGATAAGCACAGGGGAATCATAGTGGAAAGGTAGAAGGATGGAACAAGAGCTGTAGATCAGGTACAGTCTGTGGTAATAGTGTAGGTAGGGAGGAATGGGCAGAATGGATGGGCCAAGTGGTCCTTATCTGCTGTCAGATTCTATGTTTCTATGAAAAAGAATAGCTAAAGATGATGAGTGTACATATTTATGTATCATTGTCCCTTGGGACGTTTAGTTACATATACTGTACATATGTTTTCACTGGCATTTGTTATGATTCTGTAGCATGTTTAAATATTCATTTTCTGGTAATGTTTTAACATCTGTTTTACTGAAGTAGAATGAAATAAAATGAAATTGCACATTTAAGGGGTCACTGTTGAGCACTGCTGCTGAGCAAATATGTTTTCTGCTAGATCTGAGATTTCAGACCTTTTCTGGGGAAAAAAGTAATTTTACAAACTTATCAGATCAGATTTATTGTATTATGATTCAATAGAGCAGACTTACTTGAACATTTTAATACCTTTTTGAACAATGGATTGGCTGAACAGGGGGCACTGGAGCGGGTCTGAAAAAATCAGCCTCAACAAGGAGACGAGGCTGCAGCTCCACCACCAACTACAGTGGGGCTGGAGACAGAATTGCCATTGAAATAGCTGGTGACTTCCATGAAAGCAATCAACTCCTAAGTTGAAGCAATACTACACTGTATGGGTGAGCAGGATGTTAAAATCGAAGCAGTTACCAAAAAAGCCAATACCGCCAACCAGCATGCAACACAAGCTCTTGTTGCATCTAGTAAAGCTGGTACAGGAAAATGCACGTCTACTTCTGCCCAGAGGCCCTAGGAAATTCAAATAGGGCTAGCAATATCCACCTAGTTGGTCTACCAGAGGGCTATCGTGGATTGGACATTCTACAATTTCTGAAAGAGTGGCTCTTTTCTTGGGGCTTTGAACAAGAATCCAGCTATCCTAGCCCCACTCTTTCAGAAAGCCTACCAAGTGTTGTTGTGCATCGCCGTGGCCCAAATAGACATCATAAACCATTCTTCTCTCAATGGCTAATGTGGCAATGAGGGACAACATTCTTACAGCCTTTAGAGCAGCATGAAACATATCTTTTGATGGGTCAGTCGTCAACACCTTCCCAGACCTTTCCTTTGTGATACAGGTGTGTTGCAAGAAATTTGATGCAGTCAGAGCAAAGTTCAGAGGTCTGGGCATCACCCATTCTTTATTGCTGCCTGCCTTCATATCTACACAGTTCTTCACAGACCCATGGAGGCAGCCAAAACATGGAAGTGCTAGCTCGGGAGTTGGAGCTGGCAAGAGGTGAGGAGAAAGAGGTGCAAACTGGAGGGTGAGGAAGACACCTGACGAAGAAAATTACAACACTTTCAGGACTTACATTTAAAGGGGGGTAATTCTGTACTTCAGTTCCACTAGAGACTTCCGTGTTATTTGTTTCCTTAAAGCTGTTGAAATGTCAATAATATTACTGGTGAAAAGTTTCTCAAGTTTTGCATCTCATTTATTTAGCTGCTTATATTCAGGTAACAACCTTGTTTTTGCAATATTCCCAGTCAAAACAGCACCTACTTTGTGGCACAAAGGACTTTAGAAGATCTCTGTTCTGTAGAGTGTGTTGGCTTATACTGGACTTGGAGTTGCACCCAGAACACATTGCAAGCAAACATTTCTGTGTCATTTTTCTGTGGAGGCTCGGTTGACTCCTTTTTACGTTCGCTTGCGTGCATGCGCAAGGAACGTCTTGGGAGAATGGGACACTTTGGAGGTGTGCCTCCCTGCAATCCCCTGCTCCATTGAGCAGGCGTGGCGATCCTGCGCAATCGGATCGTGCTGGCCATAGCGGCAGCGGTGGTCTTCTCTTCAAAGAAACCACCGCTGTCATCACCCAACACCGTCACGCCGCCCAATCTTTGCTGCCATGCTGGGCCCACCCCAGCGTGGCAAGCGTCCCAGCGTTGTCTGCCGACCAGGGGGTGCCATCCCCGTCAGCTCCGTGGCCCCAGCCATCCTTCTGCCATGCTAGAGCCCACCCAGCATGGCAAGCGTCCGTCGTCTTTTTACAAACCTGTAAATTGAAAAGCGGTCCCCACGAGCGCTTCTCCCAGCCCCCAACAACCGCACCACCCACTGCGCACCCTGCCTCCCCACACCCCCTTCACCCCATACTTTCCGAGCTCGGGCGTGACGATCATCGGTGGACCGGGAACAAGTCTGCACTCTTCAAAGCCGACCGCGAACTGAGGAAATGCTGGTAAGCTGTATAATGGGCTAGATAGGGGGTTTTCAACTTTATTGCATATCTCAGGCATTTTTTGGAATTTTTGCACCAAATTTTCAACATGGATTTTTTGGGACCCCTTCTTATGAATGATGTCACTGTTATGGCGTTATTCGGGCCCGAAGGGTGATTTCGCAGTCACTGTGCAGTCACTACGTGAAATCACCCTTTGAGCCCGAAAAATGCCATGACAGTGACATCATTCATGAGAAGGGGTCCCAAAAACCCCATGTTTAAAATTTGGTGAAAAAATTCCAAAAAATTACTGTTTTACGAGCGTGCATTGCGCAGTTCCTACGCAGCTCGTAAGTTCGCGAATTTTCAATATTTTCACTCCAGATTTTCAACATTGCCATTTTACCACACCTCCTTATGAGAAGTACAGCTGTCATTTTTCACATCCTGCCCAAAACATGTTTCCACCCATGTAGCGCACAATGGCGCAGTCGGTGTGCGAAATCAATGTAAGGGACACATTAAAAAAATCACAGTGACACTGTTCATGAGCAGAGGTCTTAAAATGGCTGTGTTGAAAATGTGGTGAAAAAATTCCTAAAAATGACTGTTTTGTGAATTATGCGTTAGCGGTTCATATACTGCGCTTGTAAGTTCGCGAATTTTCAATATTTTCACTCCAGATTTTCAACATTGCCATTTTACCCACCTTCTTATGAGCAGTAGAGCTGTCATTTTCACATCCTGCTCAAAACATGTTTCCGCCGTGTGGCCTTACAATGGCACAGTCGGTGTGCAAAATCAATGTGGGACATTAAGAAAATCACAGTTACACTGTTCATTAGCAGAGGTCTTAAAATGGCTGTGTTGAAAATTGGTGAAAAATTCCTAAAATAGCTGTTTTATGAGCGTCGTTGCACAGTTCTCATGCCTTTCGTAGGAGTTCGCGATTTTTCAATATTTGCACTCCAATGACTTCCAAATACCTAAACAGCACATATAAGCAAGCAACATTCGGCATTGACAAATGCTTGTACTTCTTTGTCACTGATTTTTTTAAGCCATGTCCAAGTGCCAAATACCACTGCAAATACCTGCAAGAAAACGTTTGGCATTGACTAATGCTTGTTTCTTTATACAGGTTGGACGGATAAAACAAATAGCTGAACTCTAATCAGAATAAAAAAAAATCTGAATGTCCATCGTTATTGTCCTTGAATACTTTATAATATCGAATCAGATCTGCAATTGAGAATTGTGTGAAATGTAATTCAGATGTTTATATCTGTTAAAGTTTTACTAAATTATTTCACATAAACTGTAAATGACTGTTTATAGCTTGGAGCAGGAAGAAAGCTCTAAAATCATTCTATTTGCTGTATATGTAGATTGGGGCCATATCAGCTTCTAGTGATTGAATACAAGGTATGTCGCTGCAGTATCATCGAGTTGGCTGCCACATTCATGCAGCTTGTAGCTGTATTTTTTGGCATATTTGTTGGTAAACTATCAATGTTGAAATACCCTCTTATTCTAATGCAATATTGATTAGATAACCTAATACTTTTTTTTCCATATAATGGCGCCTTACAAAGTGTTTGCTGTGTCTGTCATGCGACATATCTTTATGACTTGTTTTATTTTTAAATCAATAAAATATAAGTTTACAAAATTGCACATTTAAAGAATATAATTTAGAGGTCTGCTAGCGTTACACAGCAGCTGTTGGATATCTTTGGTAAGAAGTTAATTAGTATATACTCACTGTGTGATTCTCAGCAACTCACTTAAACTCCCAGTATTCAATTCCATCAGTTGGTTCACCCATTTTAGGGCAAATGCTCTACAGTGTGGGAAATTAGGGCATAAGAACAATGCAGCCAGCAAAAAAGAGCAACCACAAATTGTGTTACCCTTAGACATGACCACAGGAATTGCAGGAGCAGACGTGGCTCTTGTCTCTGTGATGTTATGCAGGGGGCTTCACCCCTGCATGCCTGTTGTGGGGGGCTGTGCCCCCAGCACCCCCTGGCATTTTTATATAACCATCTCCGGCCGGCACATGATGGGGGAAGACAAAAACTAAGTAACAGCGGCAACCCCCCAACACGCTCACAGTAAAAGACGCTGAAATAGCCCCTACGCTAAAACATTCACATGCTATTGCCAATGCCTGTATTCCAGTGCCCTCTTTTTGGCATCCTCTTGATGGGATACCCCACCGGTTACATAAATGTGCAGAAGCAGGACCCACTGGAAATGAGATGTGGCATCTCTGCTGGGTTATCCTAGGTAAATATATCTTATAAATGGGTAGAAACAAGGCACCAATGAAAATGAAATGTTGTATCTCAGTTAGTGTGTCCTGGGTAAATATACTGTGCAAATGGGTAAAAGCAGGACCCTCTCGGGGAACTAGATGCTGTAACTCAGTTGAGCAGTCCTGGGTAAATAAATTGTAACAAAATGTATTGCGAGCAGCCACTGCCTCTTTCCAGACCTACCCCCTTTGTCAGTTGAGGCTGTGTGCTTTAATGGATGGAGCACTGTTGAGAATTGGGGGACTGCAAATTCAAACCCTGCTACAGCCACATACTCACTGAGTGATCCTGAGCTGTAAATTTAGCCTCTCAGGGCTCCAGTCCACCCACCCACCTATGGAGATGGTTAGCAGCAGGGCCCCAGTGGCAATGAGATATTGCATCTCAGCTGGGTGGGCTATCCTAGAGAAATACACTGTGAAAAAAAAAAATTAGCAATTGCTTGCCTTTCCTGGTCCATCTGCCTTGGAAGCAGTGTGGTCTAATGGTTAGAAAACTGATAAGGATTAGGAAATCGCGGGTGCAGTCCCTGCCAGCAAGAAATATTCACTGTGTAACACTAAGCAAATCACTTAACCTCTCAGTGCTCCAGTCCTCTCATTTGCAAAATGGACAGAAGCAGGACCCCACGGGAAATGGAATGCTGCATCTAAGCTGCACTATCCTGGGTAAATACATTGTAAAAATGAGTACAAGCAGGACTCCACTGGGAAGGAGATGTTGTATCCCAGATGGACTGTCATGGGTAAATAAACTGCAATAAAACAAAACCAAAACATGGCTAGTATTGTAGAAACATAGAAGCTGTCAGCAGATAGACCGTTTGGCCCATCTGGTCTGCCTGTTTTCCCTGCCTACTGTGATACTGCAGACCCTTCATGATCTCCGGTTGTCCCTAACCCTTGTGTTACTTCCATCTGTCCCATGCATGCTTGAATCCTGCAACTGTTTTGGCACCTCTCACCTCTGCTTGGAGGCCATGCAAGGCTTCCACTACCCTCTCCATGAAGAAGTATTTACTCATATCCCCTCTGAATTTCCCCCCCTCGTAGCTTCATAGCATGAACCTTTGTCCTCGAGTCTGTCTTTCTGCAGCAAATGCTACCTTCCTGTACATTATTAATACCCTCTATGTACTTGAATGTTTCTATCATATCCCCCTTTTCCTTTTTTTCCTCCAACGAATACATGTTCAGTTCTCTCAGTCTCCCCTTGTAGGACTTTTGCTGCAGTCCCTGCACCATTTTGGTTGCCTGCTTCTGTACTGTCTCCACCGTATCTTTGTCCTTCTGGAGGTGGGGCTTCCAGAACTGTACAGAGTACTCGAGGTGTGGTCTTATCAGTGACCTGTATAGTGGTAATATTACCTCCTTCCTCCTACTGCCGATACCCCTCCCTATGCAACCCAGCATTCTACTAGCCTTTCCCACCGCCTTTTTTATTCTGCTTGGCTACCTTCAGGTCATCAGAAATGATTACCCCAGGTCTTTTTCCTGTTTGGTGTTTTACAGTACCTCCCCTGCCAGTTGGTACATAGCCACCGGGTTTCTGTGCCCCAGGTGCATGATTTTGCAATTTTGGGCACTGAAACCCAGCTGCCAAACACTTGACCAGTCTTCTAACCTCTGCAAATCATTCCTCATTTTTTCTATCCCCCCACCAGGTGTGTCCATCTTGTTGCAGATTTTTGTGTCATCTGTGAACAGGCAGACTTTCCCTTCTAGCCCTTCAACAATGTCACTAATAAAAACATTGAAGAGGACCAGGCCTAGTGCTGACCCCAGAGGCACCCCGCTGGTCACCCTGCCTTCTCCCCAGTGGACTTCATTTACCACCACCCTCTGACTCCTGTTGATTTATTGATATATTAAGTAGTCTGGAAAGACCTTTGAGCATGAGCTCTTTTACAAAGGTTCCACGTCAAAGTACACAGCAAGAACAGTATACAGTACAGTAGAGCGGTTACAATTACATGAGCAGTAGGCATATGAACAGTAGATACATGAACACCATACAACAAGAGTGGAGCAATTACAATTTGAATACAGTACTGTGGCTAGTTCATTGCCTAAGGTTGCTCAACCAACTCTTACACAGTTTACTACTTTCTGTCCCACTCCTAGACAAGCTAACTAGTTCACCATTCTTCTATGTGGAATGGTGTCAAAGGCCTTCCTAAAATCCAGATAGGCCACATCCATCGCTTCACCCTGATCCACTTCCCTGGTCACCCAGTTGAAGAACTCAATCAGGTTTTTCTGGCAAGACCTCCCCCTGTGAAACCATGTTGCCTTTGATCCTGCAATCCACTTGTTTCAAGGTATTCCACTATATGCTTACCTTCAATACTGATTCCATCACCTTGCCCACTACCGAAGTCAGGCTGACAGGTCTGTAATTTCCTGCCTCCTCCCTAATCCCACTTTTGTGAAGTGGGACCACATCTGTCCTTCTCTAGTCCCTTGGAACCACCCCTGTTTCCAGTGATAAGTTGAACAAAGCTGCCAGGGTGCAGCCAGCACCTCTCTGAACTCCTTCAGTATCCTAGGGGGAACCCCATCCAGTTCCATTGCCTTGTCAACTTTTGATCTTGCTAGTGCCATGAGGACTTCCTCATCTGTAAAAGGACTAGTGTCCACCTCCCTTCCAATTCTGCTGCTGTTCTTTGTCTTTGGCCCATCACCTACCCCTTCTATTGTAAATACTGAACAGAAGTATCTTTTTAATATGGTTTTATGTGATAAGGGTGAATCTTTAAGATCGAACTCAGAATCGCGAAGCACAAAGGGTGAAACCAGAACGCCAACTTTTTCTTTTTACTTTTATAACTAACTCCGAAGTTGTAGCATCTCGGGGAAGGGGGTCAAACTTTTGTCGTCATTCTGGTTTCACCTTTTTTGCATCACAAATCCGGTGTCGGCATTTTTGTTTTCGCCCACATCGCTGACCACCATTCAATATGTTTGCCTTCCCTTGATCCTCTTCCTCACAGACCCCTCCTTCACCTTTTATCCTTGTTATCCCATCATTGGTCTTCCTTTTCTCGCTAAAATATCTGAAGAAGGTTTTATCCCCTTTTTTATTGACTTGGCAATATTCTCCTCCATTTGTGTGTTTGCTCGCCTCACTGCCTTTGCTGTCTCTCTCTGTTTCTCCTGGTAATTTATCATATCCTCCTCCTCCTCCTTCTGTGTTTTTTTGTACTTTCTGAATGCTAGTTTTTTTACTCTTACTGTTTTCACTAGCTCTAGATAAAGTATCCACTGGCTTTTCCCCAATAGTCCCTCCAGATAGCAGGTGAAGTGGTTGGAGCACTTTTGGGAACCAAGAGATCACAAGTTTCGATCCTACTACAGCCAAGTGTAACCAGGCACCTGCTGGTGGGTACTAGTTTGGCCCTTTAAAGGAAAACATTGAAAAAGGCACGGCTTTCCCCAGCTGCCACAAAAACACCTGATTAGCGCTTTCGGACAGTTACAAGTTTTTTTTTAATTACCTCTAAATGCTTTTTTAATGATTTAAACAATGACCAGCAATTTCTGCTTTCTGTTGCTGGCAAGCAACATCTCATGAGTAGCCATGTGCCTCCCTAGCTCCCTTTTTGCTAATGTGTCCTGCCAACCTCAGCCATTGGTTGGCAGGACATATTATCATAAAGTGAGCTATGGAAGCTTGCGGTTGCTCGTGAGATGGCAGCTGCTAGCAATAGAAAGCGGAAGTTGCAGGTCACTGTTTAGATCATCAAAAAAGCATTCAGAGGTAATTTTTAAAAATGTTGTTACAGTCTGAAAGCACTAATTGGGTGTTTTTGTACCAGCTGGGGAAAGCTGTACCTTTTCCAGTGTTTTCCTTTAAGAAGCGTAGACACTGTAAGAGTCAGTGCAGTTAGACTTGAATAGTCAGGTAGGAAATGGGAGGAACTGGAAGTGCATAAAAGAGCAGGGAGAGATGGAGTTTAGGTTTAGCTTTTGGAGACCGTGAGGAAGAAGAGACTGGAGCAGCAGCTGCTCAGCCCTATAAGGGGCTAGGCCTCTGGGAGGCTGGGGCTGAGGTGATCCTACTGGGCCTGGAATGGTGGCAGTGCTCCAGATCCAGTGTGGCATAGGAGACCCTACGGATCCTGGTCCCCAGAGGGATTACCTGGGAACCCAGAAATAAGCTTGAGACCGGGACAGAAGGTGAGGAGTGGTGGAATTTTGAGAGTCGGTTGGTAAAAGAAAGTTTGACAGTTGATGGAACAGAAATTGAGAAACACCCTTGTTGAAGTCATCACAAAAAATCAAAATGCAGCCAGCAGGTCAGCACATTAGTCCATGTCTCTAACTAGGGATGCGAGAACCACAAAAAGTGCTGATGTTCTCAAAGGTTGTGAGAAACCATGAAAAGTTTTGAATGTTCTCTGAGCCTGATAAGAACTTTCAGAACTTTTTTAGTTTGGAGTACTGTGACGGAAACTGCCCCTTGGTCCCCTCGCTTGCAGGGTAGTTCCTCTGTTGGGGACGTCTAATCTTTTGCCACCACCTGATTTTTAACAGGAAACAGGAAACCTGCCCTTGTGTCCTGCTCAAGGTCAGGGAGGTCACCACAGTAGCTATTGATATAGTGCCCTTCAGAGGCGGACTGCAAACAGAGCCAGCAGAAATAGTTAAATTACCTTTTTATATAAAACAAGCAGTCACTGATTCTATAAAAAATGGATTCTTTACTAGAAGAGCTACAAGTATTTACAATGATACAAAAGGATTACCAGTTTTCTAAGAAACAGCAAGTAAAGAAAGTTACACAGCAAGTTACACAGATATTTGACATATAGAAAAAAACTGAGCTTCCATCACTCTTAAAATCTGGTTTCTTGCGGCTAGCTTAAAATGACACTTTTCCTTAAGCTGTACTTCTTACCTAGCTTCAAGGCTCTCCCTTCTTCCAGAGGAGGCAGTATAGCACAATGGTTTAAGGCTCTGAGCTACAAACCTGGAGACCTGGGATTGAATTCCACAACTCCCACTTGCATACTGTGTGACCCTGAGCAAGTCACTTAACTTCCTTGTGCTCCCAGGTCGCACCTGTAAACAAGCTTTAGCTTAATGTGTCTTTCCTGGCAAAAAAAAAAAAAAAGTGTTGAGTGTCCCAGAGAAAGAGGACGTGCTATCTACCAGCACCCCAACCTATACCATTCTCCCTGTGGGGAGTGGCTTCACTCCTTTGAGTGACAGTTCCTCACTGCCCCCCCTCAAATGTATGTGTGTGTGTGTGTGTGTGTGTGTGTGTGTGTGTGTGTGTGTGTGTGGATGACATCATCTGAGCCAAGTTTTATGATCCAACACTAAGCAGTAGCCAGTATTTCCCATAAGACCTGCCTGGATATACGACTTGGAAGCCATGTTTTAATCCACTTTCAAATAACAGAACTTATAAAAGAAAATAGAACTGTACTAATAAAAGAAATGAACAGATCAATCTGGTCATTTGCCCTGTCAGAAGTACAAAAACAGTTTTAAGCATAATGTTACATCCCTAAGCTATTGTTAGTGGTGGTAACAAATCTAAAAACAACTTGGAGTGTACTTCAGTAAATATGATTACTGTTATATAACTGCTTATCACCCCCCTGTGTAACACCACTGTAGGGATCTTAGGTTAGCCATTCTCTCTGCCCGATATTGATGTGGACCCCTCCCTGTTTCACTCCAAATTGTCCTCAGTTTAGGACAAGCATGCCCCCCCCTCCAGAAAATCCAGAGTCAAAACTCACCCCTACCTCTGGATTACTAGCAAAATCATTGACAAATGCAAGTCCTGTGATCTTGCTTGGGCCCACTACAAATTATCCCAAGGAGTTCAGCATGTTTGTAGTTCATTTGCATCACCATATGAGGAAAAAGGTCCAGCTCCCCATATGACGTGCAGGGGGAAAAGCCGGACCTCACCCCACAACTAATGCACCTCAATCTGGCAAATAAAAGATCATGTACACAAATACCTGCAGTCTGGGAAACAATATCCCAGACCTGGAGGCAACAATGACAGAGGCTAAAGTGGATGTGGTAGCCATTAGCGAGACATGGTTCACCACTAACCACATCTGGGAGACTACAGTACCCGGCTATGTACTGTTCAGAAGAGACCAAGGTGAAAAAGGGAGGGGGCGGAAGTGGCCCTTTATGTCAAAGCTACAGAAATTCAGAATACACATAAGGAGCCAGAAGAACTGTGGGTCACCCTGGAAACAGGAAATGGGACAGCCATACGAACTGGGGTTGTCTACAGGCCTCCAGACCAGGGGGAGGACATAGACACATTACTGTTAGAAGATATGCAAAACATGACAGCTAAAGGGGAGGTTCTGCTAATGGGAGACTTGAACATGCCAGATATGGATTGGTCAATACCAGATGAAGCATCCAACAGAACTAAGCACATAGTGGATTTCCTGCAGGGGGAGGGCCTCAAACAATTGGTACAACAGCACACAAGAGACAGGGCTATCCTGGATCTAGTACTGACTAATGAGGAAAGGATCACAGATCTCCAGGTAGAAGGTCACCTGGGGGCCAATGACCATCACATGGTATGGTTCAATTTGGCCACTAGAACTAAATCATCCCATTCCAAGGCAAAAATATGGGACTTCAGAGGAGATGATTTTGATAAGATGGCCAGCAGAGTTAAGCTAGTCCTGGCAAGAAGAAATACAGGTGAGGGGGTATAGACAAAGTGGGCAAGCATTAAGGATGCAATACGTGAAGCAACATCCCATTGTGTTAGGGAGAAAAGCAAGAGCATAAGAAGTAGGAAACCATTTTGGTTCTTAAAAACAGTAGCAAAAAAGATCAGAGCCAAAAGGTTGGCCTTCAGGAAATATAAGGGAATGCAGCGGGACGAAGATAGGGAGGCATACCAAACTTCCCTAAGGAAAGCAAGGAAGGCAGTAAGGCAGGCAAAGGCCCAAACCAAGGAAGCAATAGCACTAACAGTAAAAAAAGGGGACAAGACTTTCTACTGACACATTTGTGAAAAGGAGAAAGTCCAGAAGAAGTATTGCTAAGATCAAAGGGGATAAGGGGAAGTGTGTGGAGGAGGACCGAGGAAAAGCATCAATCCTAAATAGATACTTCTGCTCAGTAGTTACTGAAGAGGAGGTAGGGCAGGGCCCACAGCTCAGCACCATGGACTCAGGGGGGTGGGAGGTGTGCACAAGTCCCTTCACAAAAGAAAGGGTCCTACAAGAGCTCACTAAGCTCAGGATGGACAAGGCAATGGGACCTAATGGCATACATCCCAGGGTACTAAAGAAGCTAAGGGTGGAACTAGCACAGCCACTAGCAGAACTGTTTAGTGAGTCTCTGAGTGCAGGAGAGGTCCCAGAAGACTGGAGAAGGGCTCATGTGATCCTGCTCCACAAGAGTGGCAGCAGGGAGGAGGCAGAGAACTACAGACCAGCCAGTCTTTCCTCAGTAGTGGGCAAGATTATGAAGGCACTCCTTAAGGAAAGGATAGTGCAACACCTGGAATCCATAGGAGCACAGGATCCAAGACAGCATGGGTTTACAACAGTAAGGTCCTGTCAAACTAATCTCATAGATTTCTTTTACTGGGTAACATGAGTGGTGGACCAAGGGGGTGCAGTTGATGCTGCCTACCTTGACTTTAGCAAAGCTTTCAATACTGTTCCACATAGAAGATTGATTAATAAGCTGGGTAGGCTCAGGGTGGGTCAGAAGTTGGTCAACTAGGTGGCAAACTAGTTGGCGGGCAGAAAACAGAGAGCGGTGATAAATGGTATACAGTCAGAAGAGATGCAAGTCACAAGTGGGGTACCTCAGGGATCAATCTTGGGGCCAGTCCTCTTCAATATCTTCATCAGTGACATTGCAGATGGACTGGAGGGTAAGGTTTGTCTGTTTGCAGATGACACCAAGATCTGCAACAGAGTAGATGATCCAGATGGGGTGGGCAGAATGAAAAGAGATCTGGAAAAATTGGCACAATGGCCTGAAGAGTGGCAACTAGGGTTTAATGCAAAGAAGTGCAAGATCATGCACGTAGGGAAGAGAAACCCTGAAGCTGCCTATAGGTTGGGAAAGGAGTTGCTGGCAATCACAAGGGAAGAAAGAAAGAAAGAAACTTGGGCATCATCATCACAGATGACCTGAAATCATCCAAGCAGACCACTAAGACAGTAGGTAAGGCTAGAGAGATGTTGGGGTGTATTAGTAGGGGTATCACAAATCGTAAGAGGGAGAGAACCTTGCTGTGAGCTGTGCATTGCACTGCAGTGCTCCTAAGATATTTAATGTTTTGCTGTAACTGCTAAATGGAACTTTGACTATTGTATACTACACATTGTGTACTTGCATTATCGTGAGTGTTCTGAGAGCCCTAGCAACTCTAGGAAGCTAGGTGGAGGAGCAGTAGTCCAGTAGGGTATTCTGCTGAACTACGACTCATGTTTTTAAGCATTTAAATACTGCTATTTATATCCCTATAGCTCTATTGTGTATGGGAAAGCCTCTTATGGTGGCAATTTTAATTTTATTTTAAATTAAACATCTTTGGGTACCATGAGGCTTCTGTGACCTGTGGGAATGCATCCAGGTCATCTAGGCTTATATAAACTAGCCCTGCAGTGGGCAGGGTGAGCACGCGTCTCCGCACGTGAAGACGCATGCAAAGACACACGCGTCTGCGCTTCTTAGGCATGTTCGGCGAGGTAAGGCATAGAGTTCTGATGCAACAGCATCATCAGGAAAGTGTGGATAGGTAGTATAATTTGGTTTTGTTTAATATATGACTACTACCACAGCAATGGGGATAGCATCCAAATGGAGGCAGTCATTATAACTGTAGACGGGAGATTGGTAGATTATGTGTACATTGTAATATGTATCAATTAGGATATAATGATGTAAATTGTACCCACTGCATATGTATTAAGTGTCAACAAAATAAGGCCTTGGAAGAAGAGATTCTCACATTTGATACTAGATTAAGGGCACTTGAATTGAGCCAGCAGGAAACTTCCAAGAGGCTACAAAGATCCAGAATACCTGACCAATCACAGGGACCATATGAGGAAAGTTTGGTAAAGAATAATGCAGGAACTGTCTCCATGAGGAAAAGGACCAGACAGGAAGAAAAGGCACATGCTATGGAAAATGAATGGTATACTATTCAAGGTGCTAAACCGGTAAAAAAATGAAGGAGAGCTAAATGCTTTCAAATACCTATACATAATAGTTCTGATCCTTTATTTAATATTACTGAGGAAAAAGAAATTACCTTGTCTAACCCTAATTCTGAACCTTCTAATTTGTGCCATGAAACTATTGAGGTATTCAATGTTACTGCTCCAACTAAGGATAATTTTGTCAATTTTCCACAAGCTAGGATTGGACACAGGGAACAATTTGATTTATTAGGTCACTCTCAAATTAGTGACACTAATGATCCATAATCTACAAGTCCATATGGAAATCATGGAGTCAACAACCAACTCCAAACAGGTTTATGTTTTAGGGGATTCAATGATAGCAAATTTAGATAGACATATTTGTGAAAAAGATAAAGCGACACGCACCCTGTCTTGCTTTCGTGGTGCTAAGATACAAGATATCACAAGAATGACTAGACAAATCCTAAATAATTGCATACATGATGCCCTGGTTATTGTTCATGTAGGAAATAATAATATTAATAATCAAAGTTTGAGACAAATCAAGGAAGCGTTTGTAGGTCTAACAAATACATTTTCAGATATAGGCTGTAGTATAGTCCTATCAGAAATTTTACAGATACCAACAGCAAACTCCAATACAGAATCAAAAATTAAAGACATTAATAATTGGTTGAGGAACTGGTGTTTAAAACAAAATCTAAGATGCCTGACTCATTGGGAAGACTTTGATAGAAGAAGGGAACTGTTCTCTAGGGATGGACTTTATTTAAATAGGAATGGATCTGAAATGTTGGGTAACCAAATTAATACAGTAATTGATGGTTCTTTAAACTTCTAAAGGAGGGAAGGGAGGTTGTAAATTATCTTGCAACTATTAAGTCCTCTGAGCCTTCTGGTCAAGAACATGATAATTTGGAACAATTTAAATCTCCCTGTCATTGGATAAAGCATACTGATACCCCTATTTCTAGACTCAAATTATTATTACTAAATGCTAGAAGTTTAACAAATAAAATAAACGAACTTCAAGTTGGCCTGAATATTAGGAATACCGATGTCTGTGGAGTAACAGAAAAATGGTTCACTGATTATTAGTGGGGTCAAGATATTCCTGGGTATACTCTGTTTAAGAAAAATCATATCAGTTCCAAAGGAGGAGGGGTGGCATTCTATGTCAAGGACAGTTTTAATTGTCTGGAAGTAGATAGCGCTACACTAGTACCAGATGGCATTAAACTCATATGGGTGAAATTAACTGTACTAGTACAAATTTATTGTTTGGCTAAAAACCCATTACAATGTATTACAAAACTCACAACACTTGCAAACTTTCCAAAAAATACCTAATATAAAAATTATTGATAACTCATTTTAGTTGTACTAAATGGATATACCTTACAAATCCTTATCTAATCATTCTGCACCTGTACAGATATTTAATCAGTTTATCATTCTAGAACAGGACAGGATATAATAATTATAACAAATCGCTCTAAGTCAGATTACTCTGACCCACAGAGCTCATCCTGCCAAATCATGTAGCAAGCCATCAATGCCCACCTGGAAACCAGTAGGGTGTGCAGGCACAAAATGCAAATCCTTCAGAAGTATCATGCAGTGCATACTGCTCCACACCCCTTGGACCTCTACCTAGCCTACTACTCTGAATGGCCATACCTGAGGCGCTTAATTTGACTACATGGTATGGAAAGGTCCTGTCTGTTTTACACCATGCTCTGGTTGTGCCTACTTTTTACCAACGGGACACACCGGCCTTGGAGGACAATTAATTGAGACACCATGCAGCGCATGCTGCTCTGTGGCCCAATAATCCACCATCCAGTCACTCCTATAAACCACTTTTAAGGCACTAAATGGGGCTACATGTCACAGTCTAGGTCCCACCATTATCCATCATGTCACATTTACACCTACCTAACGGCCTATCAGACATGTTGTCAATATAGCTCGTCCATAGGCGCACCATGCGACTCATGCCGCTCTGTGCCTCCCTGGAATTGACCTTAATCCAGTCACTCCTACTAGCTACTTATACTGCACACCTGGTTGCAATGATGTTGGTAGGATCTCTCATTAGGGCATTTTATCTTGACAAAATTGTGCTATGTAGTTACAAAAAACTTAAGATTTTTAAGTATATCCTGAAAGAACTAAAAACTTACAAGGTAATTAAAATATTAAGGATACCATTGAACAGCCAAAAATATTTAAGCTAATTTAACTAAATCAGTATATTTCTATACATCCAATTAGATCAATTACTCAATTAGACTACAAAAGTCCAAATTCAGCTCAACAGTGATTTTACAATAATATATGAATTATCATTTGTTGTCTCGTACTCATAAGCTAAAAACTATATAGCAGGCATACAAAGTATATGGAGTGACATAGACATAACATATGTAAAGCCTCCTAATTAAAGTTATCGTAAAATTGAAGCTAAACATTTTTACAAGCTTCAAACAATAGGAAGTCCATCCATCATGTAAAGTGTCCAAAGTAACAGTCTTTTACTTTTAAAACAATTTCATTAAGTGGCCATTTATACTAAAAGGCTCACCACAAACTCCAGCCATTGATTTAAATAGACTGACCTTCAATAAAGGCTATCTTATTCGCCCCTCTGGTTTCGTTGTTTTTGGCCCACATGAACTGCTGTGCCAAATAATCACATCGACTTCTGCTTCTTAATATACTTTGAGCTCAGAAAAGAACCTGAGTTATACCGCAATAACATTTCTTTATAGGGTTTGCTAGAGATTCGAAGATAACATCAATACCTTATGAGGCAGTACATCCCAATAGTCAGACACTTTAAATCACAGCCCCTTCCTCTTTCACTTTGTCTCACCAGATTACTTTTCTTTACTTTTTTCCTTATCAACTCCTTTAAAACCACATCATCAGTAGGACCAGACAACATACCTTTTGTCTTTTTAAAAGAAATTTCTTATGAAATAGCAGGTGTGCTTACTTTATTATATAATAAATCCATTATGGAAGGAGTTGCCATACAGGAATGGAAAGAGGCTACTGTAATTCTGATCCATATGGGTGGGACCAGACAAAATGCGACACAATATAGAACAATCAGTCTGACATCATGTATCGGGAAAGTTATGAAGAAATTAAGATTGCAAAGAATAAATAATTATATTGACAGTAACGGATTAGTTGATATAAATCAATATGGTTTTACTTCAGGCAGATTATGTCATACTAATCTGATTAACTTTTTCAAACCTATTAGTGAAGCTTTAGATGCTGGTTTACCGGTTGATGTTATTTTCCTGGACTTTGAAAAGGCCTTTGATTCAGTAGCCCATAAAATCTTAATTGAATGTTTAGTTCATTTAGGGCTCCACTATAACATAATCATATGGATCTCATCCTGGTTGACAGATAGGAGGCAACAAGTGAGTATTAGGGGTTATAAATCCACATGGACCAGGGTGGCTAGTGGCGTGCCTCAGGGCTCGGTACTTGGTCCAGTGCTGTTTAATCTACTTATCTCTAGCATGCAAACCACACAAGGTGTTTGGCTGAATAAATACGCAGCAAATTGGGGTGTATAGTAAATGATATTAATTCTGTACACTTGCTACAAAATAACCTGGATAATCTATCAGAATGGGCTAAGAAAAACAAGCTAATTGTTAATGTTGCCAAATGCAAAGTTATGCATCTTGTCAAAAATAATAAGTTAAACAGTTATTACATGAATAATATGTTATTAACAGTAGTTACTTCAGAGAAGGATCTGGGAATACATATTACAAACAATCTGAAACTTACAGAACACATTAATAAAACAGTTAAAAAATGTCACAGATTGACCAGCTGTATCTTGAAAAATATCAAAAGCAGAGAGGCAGTGGTGCTGCTACCTATTTATAAAAGTATAGTAAGATCACATCTGGACTCCTGTTCTTTCTGTACACCATCTGCCCAAGAAAGAGTAACAGTAGAAAAAGAACAGCGTAGGTTTACTAGAAGTATACAAAATATGAAATCATTCTCTTATGATGAAAGATTAGTAACTTTGAATCTATATTCTTTGGAATATTGTTCTATAAGAGGTGACCTATGTCTAATTTTTAGAGCTGTTAGAGATCCTGCTCTTTTTGAAACCTTATGGCTGGAATGGTATCCTTCTAGAAGGGACACAATATCACATAAATTGAGATTGAGATCTACTATTAATAAAACAGTAAAAAGAAATCGATTCTTTACACAGAGAGCAGTACCAATATGGAATACGCTTCCTTCTGAGATAGTACAAAGTAAAAATTTATTGCAGTTTAAAACTAATTTAGATATATATATATATGGGAAACAATAAATATAAATTCCACCTTGGTTAAAGGTGGCGAGTTCATAATGGGCCAGTCCCTAGAATTTGTACTCACCTATGAACCTAAAGGGAGGTAATAATTCCTCTTTATAAGACACCGGTTAGGCCCCATCTGAAGTACTGCGTGCAGTACTGGAGGCCTCACCTGCACAAGGACCTTAAGAAAATGGAGGCAGTCCAGAGAAAGGTAACCAAAATGGGGCAGAGTCTGCATCAGAAAACATATGAGGACAGATTAATGGAGCTCAACATGTATACCCCAGTGCAAAGGAGGAAGAGAGGTGATATGATCGAAGCATTCAAATATCTTAAGGACATTAACAAGGTGAAAGAGTCTAATATGTTTCAATATAAGAAAAATAACAGGACAAGAGGAGACAGCATGAGATTAGAGGGAGGCCAATTAAGGGGTAATGTGAGGAAGTTCTTTTTCACAGAAAGGGTGGTGGATGCATGGAACAGCCTACCTCAGGAAGTGGTGGACATGAATACAGTGCAGGGCTTCAAACAGGCTTGGGATAGGCATAAGGGAGCAATACAGATGAGTATGAATAAATAGGCCATTGACAGAGTAAAGGACTATGGCACATTCATAAGGTAGAAAAAATGAGCAGACTGGATGGGCCTTGTGGTTCTTGTCTGCCATCAACTTCTATGTTTCTATGTTTGTCTCTGACTGTCTCTCTTACAGGGTACCTAGAAATCTTCTGTACAAAGGCTGCGGAATCGCACTTTTTCAAGGTCAGTCACCAGAACAGCCTTAACACGCCAGCTAAATTCTGGATGATAACTGACTTCCTTTTTGACCCTTCAGCTCAGTCTGTTCCCCCAGTCCTTCTTATATATATGGTTCACCTGTTTCTGGTGCTCCCTCTGTCATAGCTCACTTCAATGAGTTCTTCACCACTTGTACCCTACCTTCTCTGTCCCATCCTGGCTCCTCTTCTCCCCCTTTTGCCCCTCCCGCTTCTCCTCCTCACCCCTTCCTCCCCTCTCCAGGTTTCCATTTCCCCTGCCATGACCCAGGAATCTCTGTTTGCCCTTGCGTTCCTCAACGTGTGCAAGTCCTGCCCTGACAGACTGGATCCTAAACTCCTCCACTTCTCAGCTCCTGCTAGTGCATTTCCCCGTACTCACCTCCTCAGTCTCTCCTTCTCCCTCAGAACTGTTCCACAGTCCTGGAAGATTGCAAAAGTTCTTCCACTTCACAAAGGGGACACCCGTTCTCCCCTGGTAACTTCATCTTATCTCCCTCCTCTTCTCTGTTTTGCAAAGCTATAAGAGAAACTTGTCTATGTTGTATTTGGTGGCCGAAAATAAGTACCTTAAACACATTAGGGTCTTGGTAGAAAGAAAAACATGCACACAAAAATTTAAGCCTTCTCTGTTTACTTCCATTCAGCACAGATACAGGGGGAACACTCTTCTCAACACACACAGGAAGATTCAGAAGCTCACATGAAGTACATTTCTTAAAGCTGCACTACACATAACAATCCTTCCAGACTTAGCTAGAAAGTACGTAAGTAAATAATTCAGAAAATAGTATAAAGCTATTAAGGTTATTACTGCAATGTCCCTTTAGTTAGTCTATGTCATTAGGCTATATCGCTACAAGTCCATTCTCTTTGGTGAATGTCTTATACGTCCTGACTGACATAGTAGGACTGGAGGCCATTGCTCTGGAATCTGATTAGCATCAGCCATATCTTGTCTCAATTGCTGTGGTTCCACTATCTCTTCCTGTTCTTGTTCTGGAAGAAATAATAATGGATAACTACCCCATCTCTGGGTATTCCTTATTTGGTTCTGTCTCAATTCTAGTATGTAATTGGTCCACGTGTTTTTTCACTCTCCTCTGGTTAGTCAGTCGAACAGTACAGATAACATTTCCAAACCTTTTTCCTTCCACGCCTTCTAGCCATCTCTTTGGGCCTGCATACATCCTGACCCACATGAGATCATTGGGTTTGAATGATCTGGTCTTAGGAAGCATTTCAGTTACTGACTTATAGCCTAGAGGGTGAAGAAGGTCCAATTGAGTTTGAATCTGATGTCTAGACAACAATTATGCAGGGGATATTCCCGTGACACAATGTGGTGTTGTTCGATACATTGCAAGAAAGTCCAAAAGGGCTATTTGTATTGCTGTTAGTGTAGTAGGATTAGCTTTGTCCATACTCTTTTTAAAAGTCTGAACCAGGCGTTCCACTTCGCGATTTGAACTTGGATGGTAGGGAGGTGAGAAAATATGGTCAATAACACATTGCTGGCAAAATGCTTGGAATTCAACAGACGTAAACTGTGGTCCATTATCTGAGACAATCACTTGCTGAAAACCATGGTTAGCAAAGATAGATTTCAGTACTTTAATGGTACTCTCAGTAGTTGTCGAAGACATTTGATGAATTTCTGGCCATTTACTATAAGCATCAATTAAGAGTAACCACATAGAATTTAAATAGGGTCCTGCGAAATAAATATGCAACCTTTGCCAGGGTTTTTCAGGTCTTTCCCAATGGTGAACTGGAGCTCTTGCCATATTTCCCATCAATACAGCACAACCTTCGCATCTTTGCACAACCTGGTATATGTCTCTGTCAATGGAAGGTCACCATACGTGAAGTCTGGCAGGGGATTTCATTTTAGTAATGCCTAGATGGCCCGCATGCAAAAGAATCAACACATTTGAGTGATAACATTGGAGTATTATGACACACAATCCCCATAGAAGACACCCCTCAGCAATGGACAACTGCTGTCTCTTTGTATAGTAGGGTTGTAGTTCAGCCGGACAAGTAGTGCCCTGCGGCCAGCCCTCAAACGTATACTGATACACTTGTTTCAAAATTGCATCTTGACTAGTCGCTTTTGCAATGTCCTTGGCTAGTACTGGAAGCTGATCTAACTGTTGTAGCTCCATTGCACACACAACAGTAGAATCCTCCATATCTTTGAGTTGCACTGGAAAACTATCTGGCCCCACCTGGTATACTAATGGTGCCTCTTTAAGTCCCGCGTCGAACTCCATTTCTCTGGATATTGGTATGCTCGACAAAGCATCCGCATTTCCATGCTGGTCTGTTGGTTGGTATGTAACCTCGAAATTATATACAGACAAAATTAATGCCCATCGTTGAAATCAGCTAGCAGCTATCTCTGGAACTCCTTTTTCTGGACTGAAAATTGTCACTAGTGGCTTGTGATCCGTCTTCAGTTGAAACTTGCAACCTAGCAAGTATTGGTGAAATTTTTTTACTCCAAACACAATTGCTAATGCCTCTCTCTGAATCTGGGCATAATTCCTTTCAGCTGCAGTGAGTTTGCGTGAAGCATGGGCTATCAGCTTCTCCACTCCTTTTGGATCTGTATGGAAAAGGACAGCTCCTGTACTCACAGGACTAGCATCATGGGCCAATGTGATAGGTAAGTTAGGGTCATAATGAGTTAAATTATTCACATTGGTTAGAGAGAGCTTGATGGCTTGAACAGCCTTACTGTGGCCCTTGGTCCACTTCCATGGAGTACCTTTATGTAACAGTTCATTTAGGATAACACAGTTAGTGGCTAAGCCAGGTATGAAACGATCATAGTAGCACACCATACCCAAGAATGAGTGCAACTCCGAAACATTCTGTGGTTCAAGCGTGTGCACAATGGCTTCCACCTTTTCATCATTTGGATGAATTCCACCATTGTCAATAATGTGACCTAAGTACGTGACACTTGGTTGACAAAATTGAAATTTTTCTCTCCTGAGTCTGAATCCACTCTGTTGCAGTCTCTCTAAAGTCTTTCATAAGTTAAGTAAATGTTCTGCTTCTGTCTTGCCCGTGAAAATGATGTCATCCAAATAAAAAGCAACACTTGGTATATTACCCACCGTTTGCTCAATCACTTTTTGAAAAATAGCAGGTACAGAACTAAGGCCAAAACATAACCATTTGTACTTGTACAGTCCTTGGTGTGTATTAATCACTACCGATATCTGAGAGACTGTATCCAACTCCCCTTGAAGGTATGCATCAGTGAGGCCCAGTTTAGAGAACCCCACACCACCATTCAGTCTATGAAAATGTTCCTTTGATAAGGGTAAAGAAAATACATCTGTGCTAAGTACTGGATTAAGTGTCTCCTTAAAATCTCCACATATTTGAACCTTACCACCTAGTTTAAATACCACCACAATTGGAATAGCCCAATCTGAACTTGAAACCTTTTCCAGCACATCTGTTTTTTCCAGTCTGTCCAATTCTGCCCCAACCACCGGCTTTAAGGCAAAAGGAAGTTTCGATGGTTTACTAAACTTAGGGACTGCATTAGGCTTTGTAACTAGCTTGGCTTTAGCTGTTGTGCAACATCCTAGGCCCTTCCATGGCTCTGGATACATGTCTAAAATCTCCCCAAGCTTGGGCGGGTTACTGCTTTGTGGTACCTGGACAGCAGCAAGTAGGTCAAAATCTGCTGGATCAATATGAATGTTTAGATGAACCTGAGCATCTCTGCCCAAAATGCTGACACCCTTTTTTGAAACCAGAAAAGTTAAAGGTATACCAGGAGAATCAGCCCTGCTTACCAAAGTGGTAAACGAGCCCAGTGGCTGAATTGGTTGCACTTCAAATGCATGCAGCAACTTACTACAAGGAGATAATGGTGGCTTATCCAGATCAGACCATGTCTGATGGTTAATAAAAGTAACTGGGGAAGCAGAGTCTACCATTAAACATAACTGATGCCTCAGTTGTGGCAATTGAAGTAACACATAGAAAGAAGGAACATCTTTAGTCTGCATTTGTGGTGCAATAGGAACCACTGTGCTGCCTGTGCTCTCTGAATTGACCACTGCAGTTCTCCTGCTCCTGTAAACCTTAGCCATATGCCTCTGACGTGTACATGCATGACACTGAACTTCTCTGACTTTGCACTGGTCCCTGCTATGCTGAGATGACCCACATGATGCACATGTAACCCCCTTACAAATGGGGGTTCCCGAAAAGTCTTCCTTGAGCTTTCCTAAATGCTCACTGTCAGGTTGGTGTCCTGCGTTTTAGCAGTTTAAATGTGATTGCTAGAGAGTGCCTGTATAGCCTCTGTGTACTGTCTCTTTAAGAGCTGCCTGGATTGCAGTCATAAGTAATCTGAGAGGGAGCTCTGTTGAAAGATGTAACTATTTGCTGAAAATCATTTAGAGTGATAATGATAATGTAGTTTGTCTAACCTGCCTACTTTGCAGCAAGGACTGTTTTGTTTATCTCCACTATCTTGGTCCTGGACTGTGAATTGGACCAATCAGTACTGGTGGGACCTAAAATGGAGCTGGGAGTACAAGAGCTGTCTGGAGTCAAAATCTGTAGGAATTGTAGTTTGGGGCTTTTTGCGCCTTTTTGCACCTGAAAGGGGAGCCTTTGTTGTGACTGACAGGAGGATCAGCCAACCAAACCTTTTGGATCTTGAGGAATTTCCCAGGCTGCTGCAGCTAGTTTCAGTTTTTGAGCTGAGAACTGAAGAAAGTAACAGCTCTAGTGATTTTGAGCAGCAGTTCTGTGTAGTTCTGCATGGGAGAACTGTGAAAGGGCTGAGTTGTGGCCTGCCTGTCTGCCTGCTGTCCCTGAGAGGGGAAAATAGAGTTTATTCGGACTGAATCCGAGTTGTGAGGACTATTTAAGCCACTGGACTATGACCAGGCTTTAACCTGAAGAAAACCGAAGATTTGCTGAATGCGATCGGCCTGTCAGGATTTCCAGCTGCTTTTGAATCCCCAGTTTGTGCAGAGACTTTGCAATCGTGACCAGAGAGCGGTTTGCCTGGTACAGTAGAATTTCCTTACATGTAAATGTGCTGTGTATTGAAAGTGAGTCGTGATTTGGTTCCCCACAGTGTGAACTGTGTTCTGCTTGCTGGTACCATAGAATCCTCTACATGTAAATGTGCTGTGTATTGAAAGTGGGTCGTGATTTGATTCCCCACTGTGTGAACTGTGTTCTGCTTGCTGGAAGCTTTATCCAGCCTAATCAGACTGAATCCATGTTCATCTCCATTCGGCCTGGGCCATGTCATGCTGGCCCTGCCAGACTACCCCACTGCACAGAGAAAGCCACCAACGAGAGACCTGCCCCCTGCTCCATGCTTGAATAGGAACAACGCCTCGGCAAATCGTATGGGCCCTGCTTCTCCTGGCACTCCAGATTAACTACCTGCTGTTTCGATTTTCGTCCAGCCTGTGTCCAGTCTTGGGTATCAAAAGTAATCATCAGGGTAGCTCCCTGCAACAACAGCCTAATCTAAAAGTGTGTCATCCGATTGTCTTGTTGTTTTCTTTTCATGAACTGAGCCCTCCGGCTCTGGATTACAAATAGTGTGTGCCATGCATGTTGTTTTCTTCCATCACAGGGCCCCAACCAGCTGCAACATTCCTGGCTAGCCCACCATTCTCCATCTGGGTACCCAGAGTATGTGACTGTTTATGGACCCTGAAGTGCATGCATAACTGTTTGATTGATAAAGCCTTTAAGCAAATTAATCTGATTACGCCCTTCCCTTGTTCAAGCCCTTAAATAAATCAGATCTAACTCTTTTTTGCATTTACCCTGATTGTGGTTCCAGTTTGTGCAAGAGTACTGTACTGCTGTTATTTACTGTGTATAATCTTGT
Source organism: Neoceratodus forsteri (assembly GCA_016271365.2). NCBI lineage: Eukaryota > Metazoa > Chordata > Ceratodontiformes > Ceratodontidae > Neoceratodus > Neoceratodus forsteri. Next base: position 1,470,089,787 of record CM057450.1, on the reverse strand, counting down.
TTTACAGTGGGTCCACAGGGCCAGGCCAGAGGAACGCCCTGGTGGCAAGTGCAAACAATGTGGGTACTTGTGTGGTGTATCAGGGGTATTGTGAAAGTGATTATTGTGTGTTGTTCTGGCCACTAGTAAGAAAAGAGGGGGGTTACAGTGTCCTGGAGGGCTGTGCCCAGGTTAGCTTGACCACTACCAACCCTGACCTCTGGGTGGAGGCACCCGTTTCAGAACTCAGGCCCCTTAACCTGCTGCTAGCCAAACAGGCAGGGGTAGTAGCCCTTGGGATAGCGCCACCTAGGGGTTACACACATTTGTATTGACCATGCAGTTTGGGTGGAGTGGTTGAATTTTTCTTTCAAAACAGTGGTTTAGGCTTAGGTTTGAACTGTTTCAATTTGGGGTTTACTGCAGTTACTTGTACCTCATTTGTAGTGTTCATCTTGGAATGTGCCTCAATTTCTGCAGCCTCATACATTTGTGCCAACTGTAAAAGTTCATCAGCAGACTTTTTGACTTTTACAGAAAGTAATTGCTGAATACGATGTTCATTATTCAACCCCATAACAAACTCATCAGCTAAATTAGATTCATGATGCTTTCTGCTCCACTCACACGTGAGAGCTAAGTGTTTGATCTCAGCCAAATAAGATTGTAATGACTGACCAGGTTTCTGCTGGTAACTTTAGAATTTATAATGTTTAGCCCTTGGGAAAGTTGTTAAACTGTATTGTGCATTCAGTTTAGCCTTTAGCTCTTGATATGACAAATCCTCTGACCTGTCCAGTGCACACAGACTGCATAAAACTTTGAAGGTTTCACTTTCCAAGAAAGTACAAAAAGCAGCTCAAATAAGCTCACCCTGCTGTTCATTTTTAGCAGCTGGTATGGCAGGATTAAATAATAGCCACTGATCAAACCATCTGGACCATGTATCCCAGTCCGTTCCTGTAAAAATATCAAAGCTGGCTGAAGTTGCCATGATACTGTACAGTTCCAAATTGCTTACTTGCCTCCAATACAGAAAGTCACAAAATGATGTAATTCAGAAAGCTGGAGCTATAAAAATGACCACCATCCTTGTCGCCAGTTGTATTTGGTGGCCGAAAATAAGTACCTTAAATACATCAGGGTCTTGGTAAAAAGAAAAACATGCACCACAGAAATTTAGGCCTTCTCTGTTTACTTCCATTCAGCACAGATACAGGGGAAACACTCTTCTCAACACACACAGAAAGATTCACAGGCTCACAGGAAGTACATTTCTTAAAGCTGTACTGTCTAACATTTCTTAAAGCTGCATTACACATAAGAGTCTATTCCAGGCCTTCTGACATCTTGTCTTCCTCCAACTTCCTCTCCCCCTTCCAGTATGGCTTCTGGAAGCACCATTCCACCGACTTGTCCCTGCTACATGTCATTGACTCTGTCTTCTCTTGGATGATCAGGGCACACCACAGCAGCCATTTTCATCAATATGGCCAAAGCCTTTGATTCAGTGTCCCATCTGTTCATCCAGGATAAGCTGAGTTCTCCTGGCCTCTCAGCTCCTGTTGTTCATTAGTTCCATTCCTATCTAACGGGCTGCATACAGTTGGTACAGGTAGCAGGAGGTTGATGGCACCTCACTTAAAGTGGTTCAGTCCGTCAAGTACCTCAGTGTGTGGCTAGACATTAAGCTTGACTTCTCTGCCCACACTGATGCCATTTATGCCAAGCTTCACCCAAACTTGGCGCCTTGTACCACAACAAAGATTCTCTGTCTTTGCCAAGAGCCTGTTACCAAAATGGTGCTCCCAGTCTTTGACTACCTGGATATGGTGTATGACACCACCTCCTCCACTTCCCTTGCCAGACTATGCACCCTCTGTAACTCCTTTGCTACCACATTCCCTCTTCCCACTCACCACTGCTTCCTCTACTTCACCCTATCCATCCTTCCCCTACCCTCATGTCACAAGCATCACTGTGCCTTCATCATATCCAACTACTGGTTTGGGCCTTTTCCTTCTTATCTTTCCTTATCCTTCTCTCCCACCCCCCCTGCCTCATGCTCCCTCCACTCCAGGGATCATTGCACTTTCTCCATTTCACATCCCTGCTTCTCTGCTGGGCAATCAGCCTTCTCCTATTGTCTTTACACATTCTGGAGACTGCTCCCCTCCTCCCTCTGCCTTCCCCTTCCCCTGGTTGCCTCAGGCACCAGCTGAAATTCTTCCCTTCCCCACCTGTTCCCGTCATCCTTCTCCCTGATACTTCCTCTGCATGGAACCCCTACTGACCATGTGTTCTTCCTGGACTCTCACAAAGCCTGAATACAGGCTTCAGTACTCCCTTCCTTGGCAATGTCATCCATCCCTCACACAGGTCTCTCTGTTGGTACTTTTTCATGCTGCCTGTACCTTGCTGTTTTTTTTTCTGCACTTGTAACTGAACTCATAATTGTACACTGACTGCACTTTATTTGTACAGAGTAATGCGACTGTGTAGTGTCTTGTTGCATTCCTTGTCCCCTTCCCCCTGGGTTGCACCTGGAAATGAACCTCAGCTTAGTATGCCTCTCCAGTTTTTTGTTTTATATACTTATTTCTTGTACTGCTGCCTCCTCAGCTGGGGGTGTACCTATGGTTCCCCATCAGCCTTCAACCTCCGGTGCCCCACTGGCCACAGCTCCCATTCCCTACCTCCTCCCCCCTACACACAACCCAGGACTGTACCCAGCGGGTATGTACCCTGCACACTGGGGAATTCCTGGTGAGCTGGGCTGGGCGGGAGAATCCTTGGTGCATCCGGTGTGGTGCCAGTGGGCTGATGCCTCATGCGCGCTGGAGGATTCCTTTTTCTCCACTTTTTTCCTCCTCCTTCCTGTTCTCAGCAGTGCAGGGTGACATCTAGGATGTTTCTGCATGGGTGCCCACGTGCTGCATGTCCGATGTCTGCCCTCCTGTCCCACACATTCTCTGTGCTGCCATGCACCACCCCCTGGCCACCACCAGGGGCCAGTGCTGCAGCAGCTGTTATCCCCCACCCTCCCCAGGAGAGAAGAGCTGTCCTCCAGATGCTCAATCCTCTCCTCCCCGGCCAACCCCCGGCAACCCAAGCTCGCTCCTGACCCCGGGTTGCCGGCGTGGTTCAAGGTGTGACGTCTAGCGCCTCAACCCTCTGCGCCACCGGGATGGCTAGGTCACCAATTTTCAAACAAACAAACAAATCAGTAAAATATTGCCGTTTAATACAGACCAGGCACACTGGGTCCTTTCTCCACCTCCAGACTTCTTTCTGGGGTTTTCCACCTCCAACAGCCTTCTTTCTAGATAAACCCTTAGTAGGGGTATATTAAGCTCCAAAACTGATGTTACACATATTATAATTGGAACATCATTAGAACCTCAATCTGATAAGGGTCTTTTACAGAAAATGACACAGGTTCTGCATTATTGGTTCCCCTCAAGACCCTAACTGGACCTCTCCCAAGGGCTTAAAAATAGCACATATGAATGTCTGCAGCCTGCGCCCCAAAATACATGAGCTCCATAGCTGGGTGGACCTCTACAGTCCTGACATACTGGCAGTAGGTAGTAGGTAGGTAACATTTTATTCGTTCAACATAAGTCTTTACAAAATTCACATTCAAATATTTCATGCAAAATTATCAGATATTACAATTACATATAAAACATGATAATACTATATATACATTGTGGCTACATTTGAACCTGATTCATGTATCAAGGATCATTTTATGTCAATACTCAGCAACCATACTTACAGGTTCAATGATTTCAAATATCTATACAATCTATCCAGCACATTCAAATCTTCGTTATTGAATAAATACCTAACAAGTTGGTCTGAGGGGAGACCAAGGATAGCTATATACTGGCAGTATCAGAAACCTGGTTGAAGTAGCATATCCAAACCCATGAAATAGAACTCATCAGGTACAATGCCTTTAGGAAGGACAGGGAGGACAAAAAAAGGAGGTGGGGTACTTATTTATGTCAAGAACTCCCTCGATGCTTCTCTAGCCTCCCTCCCCAATATAGACTGCATTGGATGTGAGTCAATATTCATCAGGGTCACCCTCGGCCATGCCAAACACCTAATGATAGGCTGTCTGTACAATCCCCAAAGGTTGCCCCCCCCAGCTCTGGGGGCACTAACCAAAGCCTTGGCTGACAACACCCTCTCCGAGTTGCTAATACCGGGAGACTTTCACCTGAACTGGGCACCTGACACCGAATGGGCCCTTAGGACTACCCTCCTGGATGCCAACCTGACTCAGGTCATCTCGGAAACAACAAGGCACAATGCTAAGACTGGGAACCATTCTACCCTTGACTGAGTACTGGCTTCCAACCCAACAAACATTCAAGTGGCTGGCACCCTTGCAAATGCCTTGAGTGACCACTCGCCAATCTACTGTGTTTGGAAGAACAGGGCGACCAGACTTCCTCCAAGACTCCAAACAGCCAGAAACTACTCCAAGTTCTCTGCTGACATCTTCCAGGAGTACCTGAGCTGACTGGACTGGAGCCCTGTCCGACTTCTCCCAAACCTAGATGAAGCACTGGAATTTTTCCAAAACACTTTCATCTCTGCTGCCAACCTACATGCCCCTCTAAAGAGACTTCAAGCTAAAGGTCACTGTTACAAGTGGATTACTCCTGAGTTAAAATCAATGATGACAAATTGGGACAAGGCCTGGAAAAAAATACAAGCAGTCAGCACTCCCTGAGGACCTGGTAACCTACAGGACTCTAAGGAACCAGTGCAAGTGCGCAGCAAAGGAAGCAAAGTAGGTGTATGTCAAGAACCTCCAACAGGTCAACCTGACTGACCCTAGATCCTTCTGGTCGTACATCAATGCCTTGATAAAAAGCAGTGGCAAACTAGCCCACAGCCAGATACACTGCAATGGCTAAACCTTTAGCGATGGCCATGAGGTTGCCTCTGTCTTCAACAGGTTTTTTACCGACCTTGATGTATACAAAGCTAGCCTCCCCCCCAGAACCCTGTGCAGTCTAACCCTGAGACCCTGAACTCTCTGTGCCCATTTTCCACCTGCGGCTTGTGCGACCAAAAGAAGTCCTTTCCCTCTTGAAGTCCATTAGAGCGAAAGGCTCAGCCAGACCAGACGGCCTTGACCCTAGGTTACTCAAAGCGGCCGCGCCAGCAATTACACTACCTGTTATATGGCTCATTAATAGGTCCCTGTCAGAAAGAATGGTACCGAGCACATGGAAACAGGCTTACATGGTACCAGTCCACAAAGGAGGCCCTAGGGAGCAAATAGGCAACTATAGGCCCATATCCCTCCTATGCATCCTATCCAAAATACAGGAAAGGCTAGTCTACTGCAAACTCTGAGACTACTTGGAGGGGAACCAGCTGTTGGTAGATACCCAGCACGGATTTAGACATAAGCATGGGACTGACACAGCACTCATCAGATTCTCTGCTGATGTCCTCACCGCCTTGGACAATGGTACCCCACCTGGGGCACTCTTCATAGACCTGACCAAGGCATTTGATTTAGTAGATCACAGCCTCCTGTTAAACAAACTGAGTAATCTAGGCCTTGATTGCCACTCCTTAACCTGGTTCTGTAGCTACCTGACCAACAGGTCCCAACAGGTCAAATGGAGATGGACAACTTCAGAAGCACTTCCTCTCAAGGAGGGGGTACAACAAGGATCAATACTGGGCCCTCTCCTGTTCTTGTTGTTTGTCAATGACCTGAACAACCACTGTGAAGATAGCTCAGTGGTTCAGTATGCTGACAACGCTGTTATTTACAGATCCTCATCCAGCCCTTTAGACCTGGGACCTCAACTTCAAGCGGACTTTACAATCCTAGAAAGATGGCTCCTAGACAACAGGTTGGTTCTAAATGCCACAAAAACTAATGCCATACTGTTCAGGCCGAGAACCTTAGGCAAAGACATAAGCCCCTTACTCCTTCTAGTCCCCTCATCAGGAACCCATATAGAGGTTGTGAAGACCTTTAAATACCTGAGCTTGATGCTGGACTAAAGTTTCACACTGAAATCCTACGTGGACCAGGTAACAAAAACCATACACCAAAAGCTGGGTTTACTATGACGCCTGAATGCCCAATTGATCCCTGAGTCCAGGATCACAATAGTTAATAGCATCCTCCTCCCAACACTGACCTATGCCACTTTGGTTATGCAGGGAGTTGCTAAAAAGGAGCAAAACAAGCTGCTAACGCTATGTAACAAAATCACTCGCTTCACCACAATGTCCCATCTGAGATGACATCACTGTGAAGCACTGGCCTCCCAGAAGTGACCATCCTTATGCCTCCGGCAACAATACCCCTTATTATGCAATACATTCAAGCTCATCAATGACCAGCCCTCAGCAAGCCTATCTGGCCTGCTGGCCCCAAAGCACTCAGGTAGACAGCGCCACACCTCTGGAAGACACCTCCTGGAAGAACCCATGGTAAGGACCACAGCTGGTAGCAAATCCTTTGCCCATGCAGCTCCTGTATTGTGGGACAAGCTCCCTGACCACCTTCAGAGCACTGCCTCCCTGAGTACTTTCTGCAAGGGACTACACGTGCACTTGCTAGACAAGAGTACTTGCTCCTGCACCTGAATGCAATACAGGAAGGCTACTAGCTACATCACAGACTTAAAACCTAGTCTTCCTGTATTCCTAAAATATCTCTCAGAATCCTTTGCCAACACCAAGCAGAAAGCGAGCAACCCTCTGCTCATGTTCTGCACTAACCCACCGTAGGCTGAAGATTCAGTTCCAGTGTGACTGAACAAAGAACTTCCCTCAGGGAGCTGCCTGATACTCTGCTGTGAAATGTCTCGAATGTAACCTAATGAATGAACTTACCCACAGGGAACTGTCTAATACTCTGCTGTGAAATGTCTTGAATGTAACCAAATGTTGTCTGCTCACACATATACTGTATATATGATAAGATCCTATTTTATGTAACTAATTCAGGGTTGCCCCTGAAAAAATGACCCTCGGGGCCCAGTGGGGTTACCCAGTTATCAAAACTGAATAAATAAATAGGTTCTGGAAGGTTCCAAATGTACCCGAATTAGTTCTCCCATCCATACCTATATCTGTAAGTGGATTGAGTCAACTGGGTTTTCTCCCTATTAGCTTATGTTTGGAGGGGAGGCCTGATTACTTATGTATCTGTCTTCTGGAGTTTCTGCAAATGGAGCAGTACCTGAGACCTATCAGCAGTGCACCCAACATCTAAACCACAAGTTGAGGAATGTTATCACCTGGCACAGGAGGTCACTGGAAACATTAAACAAGCCAACAAGACCAGGTATGATAAGCATGTCCTTGAACAAGCACTTCAGATCTGAGATTGAGTTTTGCACAGGAACCTGAGCTTCCAGGTAAACACAAGACAGGTGACCATTGGAAGTCCAAGCCAAATGTCATCATGGTGCAGCTGCCCAATCTTACAGTTTACAAAGTGAGACAGGAGAAAGGAAAGGGTATGGTAAAAACATTCCATCAAAATCAGTTATTACACATTGGAAAATTAGTCTTTGACAGCAAGACTGTTGAAACAGTCATAGAAACATAGAAAGTGTCGGCAGAAGGGGACCATCCAGTCTATCTAATCCCCCAGTTTGAAGGTCTGTTGCCAGGAATAGAAGTCAAAGTTCTGAAACTCAGAATGAACCTAACAGTACACTCAAATGAAATGAGAATCAGTGTTGGAATTACAAGGGGGCTTGCCAGGGTTGGCCCCCACCAACTCAGAAGTGAGCCCCAGTAGCTCACGCATCACTGCCATTAGCTTACAATGGGAAAGGGGGGCTTTGTTTAAAGATAGCATTCTTATGGGCCCCCCAACTCCCAAAGGTCATAAAATGTAATTCCAGCACTGAACGAGACCATCTGAAGAGGCATGATTCAGAAAAACATTAATCATTTGACTGATATAGCAGAGTGCACTGTCCCTTCCTCGTGGGTGGCTCCTTACACAGAAACATAATTTGACAGCAGATAAGGACTGCTTGACCCATCCATTCTGCCCATTTTTCTCTACCTACAGTATCACCACAGATACTAATTGGTCTCCAGGTCTTTCTCTCACCCCTTCCTTTTGACTAAGATCCCCTTATGCCTATCCCATGCATTCTTGAACCCCATCACTGTCTTCATCTCCACCACCTCCAGTGGAAGGCTGTTCCAGGAATCCACACCACTCTTTCTGTGAATAAGTACTTATTCACATCTCTCCTGAATCTACACCAGCTTCATAGCATGTCTCCTGTTCCTCTGCTCCTTTTTTTTTCTGACAAATACTTCCCTCCTGTACCTTATTTACCCCCGTGAGGTACTGTATTTAAAGGTCTCTGTCATACAACCCCCCTTCCAGGGTGTATGTATTGAGGTCCTGTAGTCTCTCTTTATAGGGCTTCTGGTGCAGATCCTGTGTCATCGGGCTATAACTGACTTCTCTTTCCCTGCTGCTTGAACACCTCACTTCCCCATAAAATTCAACCAGGCACACAGGATTTAACAACATGGCAGTTTTGATCTGTAAAATCAAATAAAAACATGAGCTGCAATCTGTTGCACAGAACAGTAGTTTATCCCTACAGCATGCCTTCATTAGTCTGCTGCAGACTGTAGCCAGAGCACAGGTTTCACTCAATATCCACCAGAACAGCACAGAGTAACCCCATACTTGCCAGAACAAAGCTGAACAGAACAGCCAGATACAAGGGGCTTATAATTTTAGTGGAAATTAACAACTGAATAAAACACATTAGTAAACCCATTACACTTGCACCATTTTGGCTGCTGTCCTCTGGGCTGCCTTATCTCTGTCTATGTCCTTTTGGAGCTGTGATCTCCAGAACTGGACACAGTACTCAAGGTGAGGTCTTACCAGTGATCTATACAGGGGCAGCACCACCTCCCTCTTTCTGCTGGTGATACCCCTCCCTATGAACCCCAGCATCTCACTAGCCCTCCCAACTTCCTTGTCGCTCTGCCTGGCCACCTTTATGTCATCTAATATAATGAACCCCCAGGTCTGTTTCCTGCTTGGTGGTCATCAAAACCACTTCACCCATTTTGTACTCCATCCTGGGTTTCTATGCCCTAAGTGCATTATTTTGCACTTTTTTGCATGGAAACCAAGCTGCCATACCCTTGACCACTCCTGGAGTTTTCTCAGGTTTTTGCTTACCCTTTTCACCCCTCTTGGAGTATCCACTTGTTGCAGATTTTGGTGTCATCCACAAAGAGGAGGTCTTTCCCTTCCAGCTACTTTGCAATGTCACTTATAAAGACATTAAAAATGACCGATCCCAGCATTGATCCCCGAAGCACTCCACTGGTCACCCTCCCTTCCTCAGAGTGAACTCCATTTACCACCACCCTCTGTCACCTATCCCGTAACCAACTTATTACCAGGTTTAACTACCTCTGGACCCAGCTTGCTTAATAGTCTCCTATGTGGAACGGTGTCAAAAGCCTTACTGAAATCTTGGTAGCCCATGTCCACCACTCCACCCTGATCTAATTCCTTGGTCACCCTGTCAAAGAAATGTATAAGATTCACTTAACATGACCTCACCCCCATGAATCCATGCTGCCTCGCTTTTTTCAACCTGTTGGATTCAAGATATTCCACAATCTTTTCCTTCAGTAGAGTTTCTACTAACTTTCCCACTACTGATGTCAGGCTGACTGGCCTATAATTTCTATCTTCCTCCTTGTTGCTACTTTTGTGAAGTGGGACTACATCTGCCTTCTTTCAGCCCTCTGGAACCACTCCTGTTTCTAGTAAACTGTTAAATAGTGCTGTCAGAGATGCAGCCAGTGCCTCCCTGAACTCCCTCAACACCCCTAATGAACTCCATCTGGCCCCATTGCCTTGTCTATGTTCAGATTAACGAGTCCCTTCCAGACTGTTTCTTCTGAAAAAGGACTGGTGTCCACCTTCTGCTCCCCTCCACATCTCCTGTTACTTTTTTGTGGTCCCTCCCCCTTCTCCTTCTTCTTTGAACACTGAGCAGAAGTAGTTGTTCAGGATGTCTGCCCTTTCCTGGTCCCCCCTCTGCACAGTCCCCTCTTTCTCTTTTTAACCTTACAATCCCTCCCATGGTCTTCCTCTTTTTGCCTACAACTTAAAAAATGATTTTCCCCTTTTGTTACCACCTTGGCTATTTTTTCTTTGGTTTGTGCCTTCATGGCCCTTACTGCTCTCCCTGCTTCCCTCTGTTTCCCCTGTTTTTTTCTTTTATACTCTGTTTTTCACCCAGTCAGCTGGCCCTCCATCTACTGGTCCCCCAGCCCCATCACCTCGGCATCCACTGGGACTCACCTCATGCTCTTCCAAGGTGCCCAACTGGCCGGGTGAGGAGCCTGTGGGGGATCGATATCACTCTGCCATTTGGCCACCATTTTTGCCCCTGTTTCTCCCCTGAGTGCAGTTGCGGTAGCGTGCAATGACACAAATGGTTGTGCTGCACACGCTTCTGCATGCAGCATGCTGGCTGTCTGCTCCGACTCTGCCCCTTAGTCTGCGGGTCCATTGTGCCAGCCCCTAGCTGCCACTAGGGATCAGAAAAGCAGCGGACTCTGTGTCCACCCCTCCCCAAAAGAAGAGAGCTGTCCTCCAGATGCTCGATCATCTCCCTCCCCGGCCGACCCCTAGCGACCCACTCGCACCGCAAACAGAGGTTGCCAGCATGGTAGGAGGTAAGGCAAGATTCCTCAGCCCTCCACGCCACTGGGCCGGCCCTGTTTCTCCTGATATGTCTCCCTATCCTTCTCCCTCTGTGTCTCCTTGTATCTTTTGAATGCCAGCCTCTTAGCTTTTACCTTTTCTGCTACCTCTTTCGAGAAGCATAGCGATGACTTTTTCCTCTTGCTCACTTGCTTGATGCAGAGGTTTGTTGCCTTCACTATGCCCCCTTTTAGCTTTGCCCACTGTTCCTCCACCCCTCCAGGTCATTGCCGCCCCCTCCCAACCAGGTCATCTCTGAGGCATTCACCCATCCTTGAGGCAGTCACCCATTTATTTTGTGAAAGGATGTTATAAGTCCCACTACTATTGGGGGGGCCATCAGAAGGCCTCTTCAATGCTACCCACAACCCTGCTAGGCCAGACAGAAGCAGGAAGATGTGCGGGGGCAGTGTACAGTGATGGTAGTGTAGGGGGACTCAACCTGGCAGAACAGGCAGCAACAGGTTGGGGGTAGCACCGGTGGTGGGCAGGTTCCTCTACCAGTACTGATGCTGACAACCTCTGCCAGGGAAGACAGAGATAGGACACCAAGTAGAGCTGTATAAGCATCTCAAAACTGGACATTTTAAACTTTTCACACATAACCCTTAAAAAATGCTTGATTCACAATCAGTCTGATGCGGAAAAATGTGCCTCTTTCTTTTACGTAAACATTCCAAACAGAAAATTGTGAACACTAGGTGTGGTGTGGTGCAAGTGCTGAGACATCCAAACTTTTCCAAATAGACTGCACTCAGAGCTGAAAAAACACACCGGACCACAATTACCATCGAGCTGCTTTATTGCACATAAGGTGGTGGTGGTACAAGTACACAAATGTATGGCGTACCACAACAAGCCTCGGAGCTTCGAGTAAACAGCTCAATGGTAATTGTGGTCTGGTGTGTTTTTCCAGCTCTGAGTGCAGGGTCTTTCTCTTATGGCTGCTTTCTGCAGCTGTAAGTGATTGAGTCAACACAAAAACAGACCACATCAGAACATTGAAAAAAGCAAGCACTATAGAAGAAGCTTATGGCATTTTTTCTGCAGAAACAACGATCTGAAGACAATGGGAACAGAGACCTGAGGACATGTGATCTGGTGAGTCTAGAGGAATTGACCATTAGGCTTTCTGACATTCTGAGCATAGTCAGAGGAAACTGCAAAAATGTGGATTTTGAGGTGAATCCAGGTAATTAATTATGTACTTCAGCATCCCATTTACTTTCATGACAGTGTTGGCCAGACATTGGCCTGATGTCTTGTGGGATCTATTATGTTACATCCTCAGAATCACTTTCCCGCTCTTTCCCAGTCAGTACTATCCCAGTTAACCTGTAGTCCCTTTGGTTGTTCTTTTCCCCTCACTTTATTACTTCATTTTTGTCCAAGTTGAACTGCATCTGCCAGTTTTCTGCCCCTTTCCCTTATCTGTAGTATCTGGATCCTCCTGTAGATCACCTTTAGTTATAACTATGCTCGCTATTTAGTCATTTTTAACTAGTTTGGAAATGTTGCTACTTGAACCCTTCTCTGTGTCATTTAGGAAAATGTTGATCAGTAACGGTCCCATCACTGAATCCTGTGGAACTCCACTTTGCATACTTTTTTCCCCAGAATATTTCTCATTTACACACACTGACTGCCTCCTATCACCCAGCCAGTTCTGGATCCTTCTTAACTCATCCTATCCTATTGTCACTTAGAATGTTCAGGAACCCTCTGCCTGCTGCTAGAACACCTATGTTCCTGAAGGGGTTTTAGATCTGCAGCATTCATACAAACACACTGTGCTTAAACCTACATATCTTAAAAACCATACATCCAATTTTAAAACTGTAAAAAGAAAAATTTTTCAGGACAAAAAGTTTTTGAAAATGAGTGAGGTTTGGTAATGTCTATTTAACTGGATTTAATGTTGTGTAAGGTTGTTTTCATATTTTAATAAATTCTGATTATTTTATCTTAATATCATTACGCTCTGTTTACTTAGTCATGCAAAACTATTACATTTCTGTAAAACTGTTAGTTAAAATTGTTAAAAATATACAATAAACATCTGTCATTGTCTAAATATAAATTTTTCAAGTTTTTTAGTCAGAAATCAATATCTGAATCTCTTGTTATTACAGTTTCAGTGTTTTGTTCCACTCCACTGGTTGGAATTTTTGCAGTGTTTTATTCTTCTTACCCACTGATTTTAGTTTATGAATCTGATTATCGCTTTTTTTGGTTTTTCCCCTAGTTTAGTAAGAACATATTTACACATTACCTTAGAAGGATATATCAGGAAGTGATGCAGGAAGGAAGTGCTTTGTGAGGTCAAGTGATGTAAATAGGAAGAACACTACCAGTGTAGGTCAGTGAGCTGACACCAGAAATAGATACATTTTTCAGTGCTGGAGGTCTCTCTATGATTAACTGCATATTTGCTGTAGTTAAAATGTGTTATTTCATTAAAATAAACAATTTTATTTTTGTATTAAAATCCCATAATAAGTATAGGAAACAGTATTTTATTTGTGCTGTTTGCTTTATCATACTGTAAATGAAGCATGATGTTGTTCATGTAAAGGTTCACAGTCTTTCAGTAAACATCATGTTACATAAATGTGTGTATTATTCAATTTCCTGGCATAGTTTATTTTTGGGGAGTTGTATTATGGGATGATTTAAGGCGAGGGAATGACTGTATGATGAAGCACTGTGTGTTAGTGGTGGTGGGGTCTTGCATTCATAATACATGCTCAGATGCACTTCATATGTTCTAGGGAAATGAGAGGGGCTGTATGCATGTAATAATGGTGCTAACAGACACTGTTGATACATTATGGGTATACGTATAGGATGATGAAATTGCTGAAAAGGCACTGGTAATTTGGGGTATACTGTGTCATGGGGAAGGGGGTGGGTGTGCCTGTACCAAGGAATGATGCTCATAGACACTGCAGTCATTTTGTGTCATGAATTGGCACCCTTCCTTGGGGTATACTCAGTTGTAGGGAAGCAGATGGGGCTGCCTGCGCCTGTAATGGTGTTCATATGCCATGCAGAGACATTGTGGGTACACATACAGGGCGATGACATGGGCACCTGTAAAGGTTGTGTACTATGTGCTGTGTCACATGGTTTGCCTGTATACGCATGTGATATGTTGCAGCATTCAGTATGGCGCACTGTGTGGGTCGGAAGGAGTGTGGGTATGCCTGCTCCATGAAGTGATGCTCATTGGTGCACATGTGTACTATGTGCTATGTTTCATTTTGAATGGACTGTAAAAGTCATACATTGTCACTAATCGCATCACAGTGCATCAGAGGTAAGGGCTGGTCTGAAGCATTATGAGCACAAGGGACTAAACAAGTGGTTGTGGAGTGATTCGAACTTGAATAGAACATTACAGTACATCTGAGGGTAGTGCTGGAATGAATCTTGATGTGCACAATGGACTACACCATGGTGACTGAGGAGGGATCCATATCAGTAACGCACATCACAGAGTGTCAGAGATAAAGGTTGGACTGAAGACTGATGAACAGATGGACTAAATCAGTGACTGTGGTGGGATTTGAACCTGAACAGCACTTTACAGTGCAGTAGAGGTTGGGGCTGGACTGACACCAGATCAGTCAATGGACAACACCATTGGCTGTGGAGGGACCTGAACCTGAAATGCACTTCACTGTTCACTACAGTTTGGGGCTCGACTGATGCATGATAAGGAGATTGATCTTACAAGTGGCTGTGGAGGGGATTTGAACCTGAAGAATATTTTACAGTGCATCAGAGATTGGGGCTGAACTGATGTCATATGAATTGATGGACTACACCAGTGGATGTGGAGGGGTTTGAACATGAAATGCACTTCACAATGCATTATGGGATCAGTCTGGACTGATGCATGGTAACTCGATGGACAACACCATCAGTTGAGGAGGGATCTGAACCTGAAATGCACTTCACTGTTCACTACAGTTTGGTGCTCAACTGATGCATGTTAAGGAGCTAGATCTTACAAGTGGCTGTGGAGGGATTTTAACATGAAGAACACTTTATAGTGCATCAGAGGTTGAGTTTGAATTTACGTCATACGAGTCGATGGACAACACCAGTGACTGTGGAGGGATTCAAAATTGATTTGGCCTTTACAGTGCATCAGAGATTGGGGCTGGGCTGATGCCAGATGAGTTAAAGGCAACACCATTATTTTTTCATTTTAAACAATCAGCAACTGCGTATTAGGGAGAAAACTCAAGTGCAGAGCAAGAGAGACAAACATGCTACTGACCCTAACCCACTTATCATCCATAACGCAGGGAGCAACATGCCACATAGATGTTAACATAGCCATAATTCGAACATAAACTCTTTAAAAAGTAACAAAAGGTGCTGAATTCATGTGACCTCATCTAGTACATGCACAAGAAACACTCTCTCCCATCAGGAATGCCAGCCAGATCCACAAGATGTGATCACACCGGATGACCAGAAATCATCCCAAAAATGAACAAAGTGACAACTATGAAAACTTTTATCATAAATAAAAATTAAAACAAATAAAGTAAATACTGATTACAAATCGAGGTTTTGGCACTGAAATGAAGTGAGTATTTTAGGATAAGAGCAGCACTTCCATCTTGAAACTAAGTTTCCAGTCACCATGCTCTTCCTGCACCAGTGTGCACTCTGACTGGATAATGGAAATAGTGATGTGTGCAATAAGCATAGAGGAAGCATGGCAACAGTGAGGATCAATATGACCAGATGGTGCCACACTACAGAGCTAGGGCGGGTGCAGGTGCGGGCTGCGAGCCCTAACTGAAACATAAAAAAAAAATAAAAATCACTGTACACTCCAGAGCCCAGAGAGCCAGTTTCCCTCCAGTGACGGCTGTAAAAAAATACGAGTCCTTGCTTAATGCTAAATAAGGATTTAGTCTAACATTTCAGGCACACACATTGAACAGAATAGTGGCAGGCACAACAAAAAGATCTGCGTCCAGATTCCCTGGTGCTTCGACAACTAAGGCTTCATCAGGGGGATGGTGCCTGCATCTAAGACAATCCCTTTATACCAATTAAATTCAGAACTGTTGATGTCAGACAATCCGACCAATCACAGAGATCAATTTTTAAATACAGAAATATTCAGTTCACTTAGTGGTATAAATGGACTAATAGTTATAATAATCATGATATCAGTGACAACATGTTATTGTAGAAAAATATCCCAAAAGACATAAAAAAATACACCAAGAGTGGTGACGGCCAATTGAATTGCTTGAATAAAAAAAAATACAAGTTATGAAATTAATTATAGTGTCAACCTGATCAGCTTAACATGTTACACTAATACAAGATGATTTGTTGTTACAAGACAAACTAATGGCAGAATGAACATAATAACCATTTTTCACAGCACATGCAAAAAATAGTATATATATTTATTTATGTATTAAGGCTTGTTTTCTCAAAAATAGCCAATGGGAATGCATATTATATTAGGTAAGATCAGTAAGGGTACGATGTCCCCTATTGGCTGGTACAACTCAATTCATCAAATGTAAATAAATGCTCGAGCTGCACCAAGTAAAAGACATGGACGCCAATCGGCGTCATCAGGCACTACAGCACATGATTCAGGACGCCATATGGCATCATCGGGAAAAAGAGGTATGTTTTTTATGACGCCATATGGAGTCATCAGGATGGAATGTATCAGTTTACTTGTATCATGCCTGATACGTTTCACACACGTTTTCTCTACAGTATTTCAAACAAGCAATTGTCAATGCCAAATATGTTTGCTTGCATGCTGTCACAAGTTAGAACAGCAGCAATATCTCATTTTCAATGGGGTCCTGCTTTTAGATATTTTTAAACTGCATTTACCCAGGATGGCACAACTAAGATGCAGTATATTGTTTTCAGTGGAGTCCCTCTTTTTTAATTTTCCACAAAGCTATTTCTCATTCCAGTCTCATCTGGTGCCACTTCCCTCAGCGCTGTCTCTGATATTCTCACAGACTTATAGGTTATTCTCCACTTACCCAGGACCACAGTGTTGTGGGTGGCCAGCCATGCTGGTTGTGTGAGAGCCTGGCCTGGAGGGGGGTTCCGACCTGGATGGCTGGTCCGTATTTTCCTCCTGACACCTGATGTTCTCCCCCGGGGTGGTGGCATGCAATAAGACAGTCTCACATATGTGGGACAGCATGTATGTGTGACATGCATCCACCAGTAACCCTTCCACTGTTGGTGCTCCCCACTGTGTTGTCAGCTACTTTGTACCATCTGACAGTCACACAGCAGCAGCAGCTTTCTTCCCTCCCTGAGGAAGGACAGCAGTCTCTAGGATGCTCATTCCTTCCTCCCCGGCCAGTCCCCAATAGCTTGTGCTCCCTCCTGAACCCTTCCCCAGTCAGCCCCCAATGGCCTGAGGTCCCCTACTGAACCTTCCCAACCAGCTCCCAATGGCCTAAGCTCCCTCCAGAACCTTCACCCGGCCAGCCCCCAATGGCTTAAGCTCCCTGCTGAACCCTCCCTTAACAAGTACCCAATGGCTTGAGCTCCCTCCTGAACCCTCCCCCAGCCAGTGCCCAATGGCCTGAGCTTCCTCCTGAACCATCCACCGGCCAGTACCCAATGGCCTAAGCTCCCTCCTGAACCCTTGCCAAGCCAGCCCCCAATGGCATGAACTCCTCCCGAACCCTCTCCTGGCCAGTCCACAATGGTCTAAGCCCCCTCCTGAACCTTCCCCTGGACAGCTCACAATGGTCTGAGCTTCCTTCTGAACCCCCCCTCTTGAACTCTCCCCTGGCCAATCCCCAATGGCCTGACCGCCCTCCAGAACCCTCACCCTGCCTGCCCCCAATGGCCTGAGCTCCCTCCTGAACCTTCCCCCTGCCAGCCCCCCAATGGCCTGAACTCCCTCCTGAACCCTCGCCCAACCAGTCCCCAATGGCCTGAGCTCCCTCCTGAGCCCTCTCTCGGCCAGTGCCCAATGGCCTGAGCTCCCTCCTGAACCCTCTGCTAGCCAGCCCCCCAATGGCATGAGCTCCCTCCTGAACCATTCCTCAGTCAGCCCCCAATGGCCTGAGCTCCATCCTGAACCCTCCCCCAGGCCGTCCCCAATGGCCTGAGCTCCCTCCTGAACCCTCCCCCGGCCTGTCCCCAATGGCCTGAGCTCCCTCCTAAACCCTTCCCTGGCCAGTCCCTAATGGTCTGAGCTCCCTTCTGAACCCTCACCTGGCCAGCCGCTAATGGCCTCAGCTCCATACTGTACCCTGCCACGGCCAGCTCCCAATATCCTGAGCTCCCTCCTGAACCCTCTGCTAGCCAGCCCCCAATGGCCTGGGCTTTCTCCTGAATCCTCCCCCAGTCCCAATGGCCTGAGCTCCCTCCTGAACCCTCCTCCAGCCAACCCCCAGTGGACTGAGCTCCCTCCGGAATACTCCCCCGACCAGTCACCAATGGCCTGAGCTCCCTCCTGAACCCTCTGCTAGCCAGCCCCCAATGGCCTGAGCTCCTCCTGAAGCCCTCCGACAGCCACACAGCCTGAGCTCAACTTGAACCCCACCTCGACTAGCACCCAATGGCCTGAGTTGCCTCCCAAACCATCCCCCAGTCAGCTCCCAATGGCCTGAGCTCCCTCCTGAACCCTCCCCCAGCCACTCCCCAATGGCCTGAGCTCCCTCCTAAACCCTCCCCCGGTCTGTCCCCAATGGCCTGAGCTCCCAACTCAACCCTCCTACGGCCATCTCCCAATGGCCTGAGCTCCCTCTTAAACCCTGCCCCGGCCATTCCCCAATGGCCTGAGCTCCCTTCTGAACCCTCTGCTAGAAAGCCTCCCAATGGCCTGAGCTCACTCCTGAACCCTCCCCGGCCATTCCCCAAAGGTCTGAGCTCCCTTCTGAGCCCTCTGCTAGCCATCCTCCCAATGGCTTGAGCTGCCTCCCGAACCCTCCCCCGGCCAGCCCCCAATGGCCTGACCTCCCTCCTGAACCCTCCCCTGGCCAGCCCCCAATGGTCTGAGCTCCATCCTGTACCCTGCCATGGCCAGCTCCCAATATCTTGAGCTCCCTCCTGAACCCTCCGCTAGCCAGCCCCCCCAATGGCATGAGCTCCCTCCTGAACCCTTCGCTGGCAGCCACCCAATAGCCTGAGCTCCATCCTGAACCTACCTCAGCCCAGCACCCAATGGCCTGGGCTTTCTCTAAACCATCCCCCAGTCAGCCCCCAATGGCCTGGGCTCCTCCTGAACCTTCCCCCGGCCAGCCCCCAATGGCCTGAGCTCCCGTCTGTACCCTCCTACGGCCATCTCCCAATGGCCTGAGCTCCCTCCTAAACCATCCCCCAGTCAGCCCCCAATGGTCTGAGCTCCCTCCTGAACCCTGCCCGGGCCATTCCCCAATGGCCTGAGCTCACTCCTGAGCCCTCCCCGGCCATTCCCCAAAGGCCTGAGCTCCCTTCTGAGCCCTCTGCTAGCCATCCTCCCAATGGCCTGACCTCCCTCCTGAACCCTCTCCCGGTCAATGTCCAATGGCCCTGAGCTTGGTCCTGTGCCCTGCCACGGCCAGCATATCTTGGGCTCCTCCTGAACCCTCCGCTGGCCAGCCCCCAATGGCATGAGCCACCTCCTGAACCTCCTACCCTGGCCAGCCCACAATGGCCTGAGCTCCCTTCTGAACCCTCCACTAGCCAGCCCCCCAAATGGCCCAAACTCCCTCCTGAACCTTCGCCCAACCAGTCCCCAATGGTCTTAGCTTCCTCCTGAGCCCTCCCTCGGCCAATGCCCAATGACCTGAGCTTTGTCCTGAACCCTCTGCTAGCCAGCCCCCCAAAGGCATGAGCTCCCTCCTGAACCCTCCGCTAGCCAGCCACCCAATAGCCTGAGCTCCATCCTGAACCCTACCTCGGCAAGCACCCAATGGCCTGAGCTCCCTCCTAAACCCTCCCCCGGCCTGTCCCCAATGGCCTGAGCTGCCTCCTGAACCCTTCCCTGGCCAGCCGCCAATGGCCTGAGCTCCATACTGTACCCTGCCACGGCCAGCTCCCAATATCCTGAGCTCCCTCCTGAACCCTCTGCTAGCCAGCCCCCAGTGGCCTGGGCTCCCTCCTGAATCCTCCTCCAGCCAACCCCCAATGGCCTGATCTCCCTCCGGAATACTCCCCCAGCGAGTCACCAATGGTCTGAGCTCCCTCCTGAACCCTCCCCTGGCCAGTCACCAATGGCCTGAGCTCCCTCCTGAAACCTCCCCTGGCCAGCCCCCAATGGCCTGAGCTACCTACTGAACCCTCCTTCGGTCAACCCCAATGGCCTGAGCTCCCTCCTGAACCCTCCCCCGGCCACTTCCCAATGGCCTGAGCTCCATCATGAACCCTCCCCGGGCCAGCCCCCAATGGACCGAGCTCCCTCCTGAACCCTTCCCCAGCCATGACCCAGTGGTCTAAGGTCCCTCCTGAACCCTTTGCTAGCCAGCCCCTCAATGGCCTGAGCTCCCTCCTGAGCCCTCCTCCAGCCAACCCCCAATGGCCTGAGCTCCCTCCTGAACACTCTCCCGGCCAGTCACTAATGGCCTGAGCGCCCTCCTGAACCCTTCCCTGGCCAGCCTCCAATGGCCTGAGCTCCCTACTGAACCCTCCTTCGGTCAACCCCCAATGGCCTGAGCTCCCTCCTGATCCCTCTCCTGGCCAGTCTCCAATGGCCTGAACTCCCTCCTGAATCCTCCCCTGGCCAGTCACCCAATGGCTGAGCTCCCTCCTAGACCATCCCCGAGGAGACTCTCAAGTGGCCTGGGCTCCATCCAGACCCTCCCGGCCCAGTCCCCAATGGCCCAGGCTCTCTCTAGACTCTCCCCAGCCATGACCCAATGGCCTGGGCTCCCCTCGGAATACTCCCTGGCCAGTCATCAATGGCCTGACTTACCTCCTGAACCCTATCCAGGCTAGCCGCCAATGGCCTGAGCTCCCTCCTGAACCCTCTGGTAGCCAGCCCCCTATGGTCTGAGCTCTCTCCTGAACCCTCCTCCGGCCAACCTCCAATGGCCTGAGCTCTCTCCTGAACCCTCCCCCAGCCAGTCACCAATGGCCTGAGTTCCCTCCTGAACCCTTCACCGGCCAGTCCCCAATGGCCTGAGCTCCCTCCTGAACCCTCACCGGGCCAGCCCCCAATGGCCTGAGCTCCCTCCTGAACCTTCACCAGGCCAGCCCCCAATAGCCTGAGCTCCCTCCTGAACTCTTCCCCCGACCAGCTCCCAATGGCCTGTGCTCCCTTCTGAACCCTCTGCTAGCCAGCCCCATCCCCAGAGGGATGAAAAGGACTGCTAGGGAATGGATCCTAGGGGCAATCCCCTATTTGATCCAGAACAATTTAAAGCTGCCTGTACTGTTCTAACTGTGAGTAGATTTGACTTTGTGCTTCCTGAAGAAAGTAACTGTGCTTTGGTGTTTCTCTGGTTAAAAGGGAAGGGTACACCAGTTCTGTTCTGAAGGTTGAGACTTTTCTCAGTGTAAAGTTGGCCGGCAATTGTGGGGTCCAGAGACAGACTGATTCACATTTTTCAGAACTTTAATTTCTTACACTCCCAGAGTAGTGTTTCCTAAATGTTGGATGCAAAAGTTCATTCAAAGATGCATTTACCCAAGTGTGTTCAAGATGTTTTAAGGTGTAACTCTGAAAGAATGGCTGGGTATGAATTTGGAAGCGAAGGGTGGCACCTCCCCATCTGGAGTAACCAGTTCAGCACTACAGGTTCCGTAAGGGTGCCTGGTTATTTTGGACATGGTGCCAATGTCTGAAGAGAAGCTTACCCTGGAGTGGGTTGTGCTAGTAATGAGCCCATGTGTGCTCCATTGTAGCCAGTTGCCACTTGAAGAAGTTCTAAAATTCTATGCCATATGGGAAATGAGTGCTCAGTGCTGGCCAGTGCCTCTAGAAGAAATGTTCATATTGTGGCCATTGCCACTGAAGAGAATTCAATGTCATATGAAAAATGGGAACACGTAGAGTTTCTGTCAGATAGTCATTCTGTTGTTCTGTAATTCCTTATGCCACGATGTGTAAACCTTGGGGGTCCACCCTTGCTTTAGAGAACATCTTTTGGAATAAAGTCACACTCTTGAACACCAATGCTGGTTTGGGTAGTTACATTTTTGCTTCCTGTGTGTGGATTTACTGGGTTCCTCTCCATAAGTATAGGTCTAGCATAGCCCTAGCAAAATGTTCTCTCCTCAGGACTTGGGTTTGGTCATACGTTTTGCTTTTGTACACCCTCACCCCTTTTCCGACCTCTAGGATCCATGAGCCTGGTATTCATTCCCAAAGCTAGGGATGGTACCAATTTCCGAAGTAGTTTGTGCCCAGTCAAGGGTACCAGGGGTAGCTAACTGTCTAAAGTGTGTGGGGGGAGGCAGGGGGGGATGGTTACAAAAATTGGGGGCTCATCCAAAGATGTTTAAATTGGATAGTGCCACCAAGAGAATATGGGCTCATCTGATGCTGTTTAATTTGGGGAGAGAACCAGAGATTTTTTGCTGAGGGTATGCCTAGTATCCTTCTGTCTGATAGTGGTGTAGCCCAAACAGAAAGGAAGCTTTGGACAAGAGGATTTTGCCCAGAAAAGTGCTGTCCAAATGTGTTGCTTGTGTGCTAGAGCAGAAAAGAACAGAGTGCTGCTTGTGTTGTCAGCTGCAATGGACAGTAAAGCATTGAAATGTGTGTCCTAGTCTCTGCATCAGAAAGTGTTTACAGAACTTTTAAATTGCAATTTTCAAGTGCCAAAAGTAGTGTGGACTTTAAACATCAGACTCAGGTATGTGCCCTGAAAGTTTTATGTGCTTTCTGTGCAAACTGGGGGAGTCGCTAGAGAAATTGTCCAGAAACTGTGGAAAAAATTGTCAAAACGGCGCTCCCACTGCTGAAATTGCAGCTGAAAAAAAAAAAGTTAGTTTGCAGTTTAAATTTGCTCTTGCTTGATGATCACTGTTAAGGAAGAGCAAGCGAGCACAGGGAGAGGCTGATTTGCATGGTGTCGAATAACTGGTGTGACTGCATCCAGTCCGGCCCCCTGGCCAGCATCTGTGCACTGCAGTGTTCGAGGAGGATAGAGAGTGGCGTGCGAGCTGGTCAGACCAGGATCAACCATTGAGGGGCTGGTGAGCATTCTAAACTGTAGTAAACAGACTATTACTGTGTAATTTCTGGCTCAACCCATTGTCAGACCGACTGGAGAGTGAGCGAGGCATTCGTGGCTATGATCGGTGGGACCACCATCCTGTTTCACCCCAGAGGCCTTCCCAGGATCGGCACCAGGCCGAAAATTTCCATCGAAGGGAACCAGCTACTGAATTCAGTGAGTAGACCAGTTAACGGTGCAACAAACTGTGTGCGATTATCAGCAATGTAAACACAGCAGTAGGGAGCCATTTTGTGAGACAGTATGTGCCTAGTGAGCAATTCAGTAACAACAAGTTTGCATGTGTTTGCTTTCAGACATGGCTTCAGGAACTCCCTCATGCCTGAACTATGATCGTAGAGGAGGTGGCAGCACTAAGAGGAATAGAGAGAGCTTTCTATGGTAAAAGACTGCCACCAGATGTAGCAATCCCTAGCTATCCAGTGAGACTGTGCATTATAGAAACAGAAACATAGACTTTGATGGCAGATAAAGGTCACTTGTCCCACCTAGTCTGCCCATTTCCCTGCCTACTGGATAAGCTGCAGATCCTAGTTAACCAACAGCTTATTTCTTCCTCCCTCCCACAAGAATTGCCTTATGTCTGTCCCTTGCATTCTTGAATTCCCCCACTGTTTTTGACACCACAACCTCCTCAGGAAGGCCATTCCATGTGTCCACCACCCTCTCTGTGAAAAAATACTTCCTCACATTACCCCTGAGCCGTCCCCCCTCTATCTTCAAATTGTGTCCATTTGTTCTTGCACATCTCTTTTTCTGAAAGATGCTACTCTTTTGGACTTTGTTGATTCCCCTGAGGTACTTAAAAGTTTCTATTATGTCCCCCCTCTCCCTCCTTTCCTCAAGGGTATACTGTACATTTTAAATGAAAGGTCTGCCTGTAGTTCGGTGACCAAGCAGCCAGCCACTCCCACTTCCTGAGCTATATAAGCAGTTCCTCTAAGCCTCACAGTGAAGCATTTTTTCTTTGCAGCCAGAGGCTATGTTGGTTTGTCCTCTGAGCTGGCTGGGGCCTACCCCCCTCTGCCTGCTGTTTATGTGTGTGTCTGATTTCTTGCTTCTGGTTTGTATTCCTCTAGCTGTGTGCTTTGTTTCTTTTTTGGGGGGGGCGTTTCCCTGTTCTGTTCTGCTGTGTTTTGGCTTAGTCTTTTTGGGGGGCTTTTATTTTCTAAACTCCTAGCATATTGCTACTACAGAGCTCATACTGCTGGCCTTCATTTGCAACTCTCAAATTACTTGCACTACTACTGCGAACCTATTCAGAGCTCATGCTACTGCTTTCAGTTACCTACAATTGCAGCCACTGCTGTTTACTTTAATTACTATTATACCCAGTGCCTGTGTTTTAACATTGGGCTCACCATGCTCAAACTACTGCAATGCAATTGCATTCATTACCTGTGTGTTTCAGCTCGGCCTTAGCTGCTTCATGTTGCATACTCAATTATTTTCACCTGGCACAGTTTACTCTGACCCTACCTGTGCTTCTCATTTTACTTGCAGCTTCCCTGCACTGCCTGGCTACTCCTGCTTTCAAGCAATGTCTCCCTGTTTTATTGCACTTATAACTCTGAGGTCAGCCAACTAGCTCCTGCTGAGGCTGTTAATATAGCTTGATTTCAAAATAAAAATCTGTCTTCACCGCTGAAAATCCTCCAAGTCTGTCACCTCAATTTGGCTTTGTACTGTCTGTCTGTCTGGCTTGCTCCCACTTCAGTTGTTTCATTGTTATACAGGTTTGCTATGCTGGTTTACCTATCATGACTACTGCTTACTGACCTACGTGCAGGTCTTCACTTGCTTTCGCAGCAGTTACTCCTTGCTTACGCAAACCATTGCTTCATGCCTACTGCCATCCCCTTGGCTCAGCCGGGGATTCTGGTGCATTCAATCTGCATTCGACGTTGCAAGTTTTCAGCACTCACTGCTCATTACAATTTCAGCATGCTGTGCTCGTTCAGCTCACCAGCTTTTCAGCTCACTCAATTTCTGGGGCATGCCAGGCATTCTATTTGGCACAGGGTTCCTGCAGCTGACTGTCTCGCTCTGCCTTAGTCTGCATCATCGAGCATGTCCAACTTGGGGCGGGATCCTTCTCACCTGGCCCGTAGCTGGGAATGTCCTCACCCCGGGTTTGACTTTAGCTGCCTGCTACGTGACAGCAGCTCCTGGAGTAGAATTTAAGACTAGCAGTGAAGGGTGGCTACAACGATCTCCTTTGGCTCTAGTGTTCCACTATAACGGTTGGCCATTGACTTTAGTGGTTTCTTTAGCAAGGCACCTTCACCGCATTCTCCCCACGACTGTCTCTGGTTCACCTGGTTTCATTTAGGGTGGACAGGCCAGGTGAGTGCCTCAGCAGTTGTTGCTCTCCTCCTGCGCCTTGGATGCACGTATTGCTGCAGAGTTTTCTCACAACCTTCCATGACGTTCCCGCTAGATGGGTTTGAGTGAGAGCCTCCCTCCAAACTGGAATATTTTCCACCTCCCTTTAATTGGGTTTCCAAATTGCAGCTGTAGAGCCGTCACTAAATAAATTTCCCAAGCCTACAGGGAAGGCGACCTAGGCCTTGGATCCCCAGAGATTTCCTCCTCATAGGGTTTTTTTTCTCTCCTCCGTTGCCTCAGGCCATAACTCTTAGTTAGCATTGTTGTTTTCCCTAGTCTCTTTAGGCAGGTTCCGTTGTTGGATGGAGGTGTAGGATATCCTGCCATTCCCTCTCTCCTTAGGGGATCCTCTTCTCTCAATGCAAGCCATCAGTATCATGCTACACAAACCTGGGCTGTTACTACAACAACTGAGCATATCATTGCATTATCAAACTGCCTATGCTTCTCTACTACTCATTACATTTACTGCTTCCATATCTTTGTTACTGCTTGCATTATGCTTCATGTTGCCTCCTTTTTGGGGATGATACTACTTTTTTGGGGGGATTCCTAAGGTACCTTTAGCCATGGGAACCATCCCGTTGCACCTCTAGGGGTGGAACCCTCTCTGAGAGTTCCTTGCCTTCATACCCCTACAGGGTGGTAATTCTTTTGGAATAGAGAGTGCGAACACCAAAAACTAAACTAACACAGTTGCACAAGCATAACACTATACTGGCTGCGTAGGTCAGTGAAATGAAAGGCTTGCCCTTAGTTCAGTGACCAAGCAGCCAGCCACTCCCACTTCCTGAGCTATATAAGCAGTTTCACTAAGCCTCACAGTGAAGCATTTTTTCTTTGCCCCACCATCCTCCCCTCCTCCTCCAATGGCAGCGCTCTCTCCTTAGGGGGATTCCTAAGGTACCTTTAGCCACGGGAACCGTCCCATTGCACCTCTAGGGGTGGGACCCTCTCCGAGGGTTCCTTGCCTTCATACCCGTACAGGGTGGTAATTCCTTTGGAATAGAGAGTGCGAATGCCAAAAACTAAACTAACACAGTTGCACAAGCATAACACTATACTGGCTGTGTCGGTCAATGAAGTTCCTTTAGTCTCTCCTCGTATGGCTTCTGTTACAGACCCTGCATCATTTTAGTTGCCCTCCTCTGGACTGTCTCCATCCTGTCTATGTCCTTGCGGAGATGGGGTCCCCAGAACTGGATGCAGTACTCCAGATGGGGTCTCACCAATTGTCTGTACATAGGAATAACAACTTCCTATTTTCTACTGGTGATGCCTCTCCTTATACATCCCAGTATGTCCCAGTCCTCCCTACTGCTTTCTCACATTGCTTGCTAACTTTTAGGTCATCTGATATGATTACCTCCTGGTCCCCTTCCATTTTTGTTGTTGTTACTAACCACCCCATTGTGTTCTCTTACCCTGGGTTTTGTTTCCCAGGAGCATTACTTTGCACTGAATCCAAGCTGCCATACTTCTGACCATTCCTCCAACCTTGCCAAGTCCCTTCTCATCCTTTCCACACACACCCCATGTATCAACCCTGTTGCAGATGTTTGTATCATCTGCAAAGATACATAGATACATAGACAGTGTCGGCAGATAAGGGCCTATGGCCCACCTAGTCTGCCCATTTGAGCTTGTAAGTTCAGTTTGTTTTCCTAGAAGTCTATTTCCCCTTACCCCTGACCTCTAGAATTCCTTTATGTCTATCCCATGCATTCTTAAATCCGTGATTGTTTCAGCTCCCACCACTTCCTCTGGCAGGGTGTTCCACTTGTCCACCACCCGTTCTGTGAAGAAATTCTTTCTCATGTTTCCTCTGAATCGTCCTCCTCCAACTTCATCCCATGCCTCTAGTCCTGAAACATCTTTTTCGCTTAAAAATAGTGTTTTCCTGCACCCTGTTCCTCCCTGTAAGATACTTGTATGTCTCTATCATATCCCTCTCCCTCCTCTCCCTCCAGGGAGTACATGTTCAGTTCCTTCAACCTGTCTTCATAGGACTTGTGATGCAATCCATGCACCATCTTTGTTGCCCTCCTCTGAACCTTCTCTACCCTGTCTATGTCCTTACGTAGGTATGGTCTCCAGAACTGTACACTGTACTCCAGGTGGGGCCTCACTAGTGTCTTGTATAGCGGAATTATGACCTCCTTTTCCTGCTGGTGATGCCCCTGCCTATACATCCCAGCATCCTATTTGCTTTACCTGATGCCTTGTCACACTGTTTCCTACCTTGAGGTCATCAGAGATGACAACCCCAAGATCCCTTTCCTGCTTGGTGCATGCTATATCCTCACCCCCCAACTGATATATTGTGCCAGGGTTTTTGTGCCCCATATGCATTATCTTGCACTTCTTTGCATTGAATTTCAACTGCCAAACCCTTGACCATTCTTCAAGTTTCTGCAGGTCCCTTCTCATTCTGTCTACACTCTCTGGTGTGTCTACTCTGTTACAGAGCTTTGTGTCATCAGCAAACAGTGAAATTCTGCCTTCTAGATCCTGTGCAATGTCACTGATGAAGATGTTGAATAGGACCGGTCCCAGCACTGATCCCTGTGGTACCCCACTGGTCACTCTTCCCTCTGTGGAGTGACAGCCATTTACCACCACCCTCTGTGTCCTGCCACCCAGCCAGTTACCTACCCACCACACTACTGTCCTGCCCACACCCATATTCCCCAGTTTGTGTAATAGTCTTCTATGTGGCACAGTGTCAAAGGCCTTGCTGAAGTCCAGATAGGCCAAAGAGGCATACTTTTCCTTCCAGTCCCTCTGCAATGTCACCTATTAAGACATTAAGAAGGACTGGACCCAGTACCGAGCCCTGTGGTATCCCACTAGTAACCCCTCTTTCTTCAGAGTGGACTCTGTTTACTATTACCTTTTGTGTCCTGTTGTCCAGCCAATGTTTTACCCAGGCTATCACCCTGGGACCCACTCCCAAGCTGGCTAATTTATTTATTAATCTTTTGTATGGGGCTGTGTCAAATGCCTTGCTGAAGTCTAGGCAGACCATGTCCACAGCCCCTCCCTGGTCTACTACTTTGGTCACCCAGTCAAAGAAATTGATAAGATTTATCTGACATGATCTTCCAACTGTGAATCCATGCTGCATTGTGTCCTGTGCCCCACTGGCCTCTAGGTACTCAACAATTCTTTCCTTCAGAAGTGATTCCATCATTTTCCCTACCACTGAGGTCAAACTGACAGGTCTGTAGTTTCCTGCATCTGTCTTGCTCCCACGTTTGTGAAAGGGAATCACTTCTGCCCTCCTCCAGTCCTCAGGCACCACACCATCCTCCCATGATTTGTTAAAAAGTCTAGTCAGTGGTGTCACTAGTTCTCCCCTTAATTCTTTTAGAATTCTGGGGTGAATGCCATCAGACCCCATTGCTTTGTCCACCTTCAGTTTTAGGAGTTCTTTCAGAACCCTTTCTTCTGTGAAAGGACTGGGATCAACCCCCCTATCCAGAGTGCTTCTATTGATTGGATTAGGTACCTCCCCCTCCTGTTCTTTTATGAATACTGAGCAGAAGTATTCATTCAGCATCCCTGCTTTTTTCACTGTCCCTCTCTGCCCACCCACCATTCCCTTTATTCAGCCTCACTATCCCTCCCTTTGTCTTTCTATGCTCCCTAATGTACTTATAAAAGGTTTTATTCCCCTTCTTAACCTTGTTGGCTATCTTTTCCTCGGTTTGGGCCTTTGCTATTCTGACTGCCTTCCCTGCTTCCTTCTGCTTTAACTGGTATGGTTCTCTGTCCTGCTCCTTTTGTGTTTCCTTATACTTCCTAAATACTATCTTTTTCTCCCTAACCTTCTCCAGCACCTCTTTTGAAAATTATAGTGTTTTTTTTTTTTCATTTTGATTTATTTGCTTCACACGAAGGCTTGTTGCCTCTGTGATGGCAGTTTTGATGTTTCCCCATTGTTGCTCCACCCCTCCTTCTTGCCTGTTTGCTAGTGCTTTTCTGAGGCACTCTTCCATTTTGACAAAGTCAGCCCTCCTGAAGTCCAGTACCCTCACTTTTGTATGGCTTGACTCTGCAGCTGAGTTTATCATGAACCACACTGTTGGTGGTCAGTTGTTCTCAGATGGCTACCCACTTCTAGATCTGAGATCCTCTCTCCATCCCCATTTGATAGTACCAGGTCTAAGATTGCTTCCTCCCGAGTGGGTTCCAAAACTAGCTGTCTGAGGCATGCCACCTGAAGGGCATTGAGAATGGCCCTGCTCTTAGATGTGGCTGCATCAAAGGTGATCCAGTTAACATCTGGCATATTCAGGTCCCCCATCAACAATATCTCCCCTTTCTCTGCCATCCTAAGGATGCCTTCTATCATTTCCTTGTCCATTTTCTCCCCCGAGATGGGGGTCTATATGCAACCCCTGTGTGGATTGTGGTGCCATTTCCAGTCTCCAGGGTGACCCACAGTACCTCCTGTCCTCCCTGTTTACCCTTTTGTTCCATTGCTTTGATCCCCTCCCTTACATAGAGAGCTAATCCTCCTCCTCCTCTTCGACCCTCCCTGTCTCTCCTGCAGATTGTGTACCCTGGTATGTTGACATCCCAGTCATGGTTCACTGTGTACCATGTTTCTGTGACTGCTATAATATCCAGGCATCCATTTTCCATCAAGGCCACCAGTTCAGGGGGCTTGTTACCTAGTCTGTGGGCATTGGTATTCATTATCCTCCATTTTTTGATGGCTTTACCCCTTTTTGCCCCATCCCTGTCCTTACTGCCTTTGCCTTTTTCTCCATTTACACCTGCGCTTCTCCCTATTGACGTCTCTACCTTGGCATTTACCTCACTAACAACCCTGATTGTTTGGGGGGGCTAGGATTTCCCTGCTCCTTTTCAGTGTCTCCCCCCTTGGCTAGTTTAAATGCTTGCCAATGAAGCATTTAAACCTATCATAGAAACATAGAAACATAGAAGTTGATGGCAGATAAGGACCGCAAGGCCCATCCAGTCTGCCCATTTCTTTTTCTACCTTATAAATGTGCCATCGGCCTTTGCTCTGTCAGTGGCCTATCTATTCATAGTCATTTGTATTGCTTCCTTATGCCTATCCCATGCCTGTTTGAAGCCCTGCACTGTATTCATAGCCACCACTTCTTGTGGTAAGCCATTCCATGCATCCACCACCCTTTCTGTGAAAAAGAATTTCCTCACATTCCCCCTTAATCGGCCTCCCTCTAATCTCATGCTGTGTCCTCTTGTCCTGCTATTTTTCTTATATTTAAACATGTTAGACTCTTTCACCTTGTTTATGCCCTTAAGGTGTTTGAATGCCTCGATCATATCACCTCTCTCCCTCCTTTGCTCAAGGGTATACATATTGAGCTCCGTTAATCTGTCCTCATATGTCTTCTGATGCAGTCCCTGCACCATTTGGTTGCCTTTCTCTGGACTACCTCAATTTGGTTAATGTCCTTGTGAAGGTGTGGCCTCCAATACTGCAATTAGTACTTCAGATGGGGCCTAACCAGTGTCTTGCACAGAGGGATTATTACCCTCTTACGACTTGTGATACCCCTACTAATACACCCTAACACCCCTCTAGCCTTATCTACTGCTTTAGAGGTCTGCTTGGATGATTTTAGGTCATCAGTGATGATGATGATGCCCAAGTCTCTTTCTTCCTTTGTGACTGCTAGCAACTCCCCTCCCAGCCTATAGGTGGCTTCAGGGTTTCTCTTCCCTATGTGCATGATTGTGCACTTCTTTGCATTAAAGGTCTGGGGAGAGGGGGGGCATCACTGGCAGGTGGGGGGAGGGCTAAGCAGGGAGAAGAGGTACTGGAAGTGGAAATCACAGCAGAGAGAGTGAGGGAAGCCCTCAGCTCCCTTAAGACGGAGAAAGCACCGGGGCCGGATAAATTACATCCTAGAGTGCTGAAGGAACTTGCAGATGTCCTGGTGAAACCCCTGGCAGAGCTTTTCACCATCTCTCTGAGGACAGGGTGGGTGCCCCAAGACTGGAAGGTGGCGCATGTAGTGCCTATCCACAAGGGGGGATCAAGGGAGGTGGCAGGGAACTACAGGCCTGTCAGCCTGACATCAGTGGTGGGCAAGGTGATGGAGGGCATTGTCAAGGAGAGGCTAGGGGGGACCTGGATAAGTCAGGGTGCCTGGATGATAGACAGCATGGATTCATCCCGGGGAAATCATGTCAGACAAACCTGGTGGAGTTCTATGACTGGGTGACAAGTGCCTTGGACCTGGGTAGACCAGTGGATGTCCTCTTTCTAGACTTCAGCAAGGCATTTGACTCTGTTCCTCATGTGGGCCTGTTGGATAAACTAGGAGAAATGGGGGTGGGAAACCAGATGATCCGATGGATAGGCAATTGGCTCCAGGACCGGACCCAGAGGGTTGTAGTTGGTGGGATAGTCTCTTCCCCAAGGAGGGTCATTAGTGGGGTCCCACAGGGATCAGTCCTTGGGCCCCTTCTGTTCAACGCCTACGTATCTGACATAAGGACAGGAATCAGGAGTGAGATGAGTCTCTTTGCAGATGACTCGAAACTGGGGGCGGTGGTGGATGGGGAGGAGGGGAGGGTGGCCCTGCAGGGGGACCTAGAGGCTCTGGAAAGATGGTCTAGAAAGTGGAAGCTGAGGTTTAATGCAGGAAATGCAAGGTACTCCACCTGGGGGCCAGAAACCCAGGCCAAGTGTACACCCTGGGGAAATACTACAAGTCTCAATGGCTGAGAGGGACCTGGGGGTGGTGGTGGATGTCAAGATGAACAACTCTGAGACTTGTAGGAGGGCAGCAGCCAAGGCCAACAGGATGCTGGGATGCATCGCTAGGGGGATCACCTCCAGAAGGAGGGAAGTGATACTCCCTCTGTATAACTGCTTGGTGAGGCCACACCTGGAGTACTGTGTGCAGTTTTGGAGGCCGCACTTAAAGAGGGACATTAACCTCCTGGAGAGGGTCCAGAGGAGGGCAACCAAAATGATTTGGGGCTTGGGGGACAGGACCTATGAGGAGAGGCTCGAAGAGCTAAATATGTACACTTTGGAAGAGAGAAGGGACCGGGGGGACATGATAGAGGTCTTCAGGTACATGAAGAGGGTAAATAGGGGAGGAACAGTGAGGGTGCTTCGAAGGAAGGAGGAGGGGGCCACTAGGGCATGGGTGGAAGCTGGAGGGGAAGATTCAGGGGAGAAAGGAGGAGGTGCTACTTCACTGAGAGGGTGGTAGAAGCCATGGAATGCACTACCTAGGGGCTGGTGGAGGCAGAAACAATGGAGGGGTTCAAGAGGGGTGGGACAGGTACAGGGGAAGGGTTCAGGAAGCAAAATCCAATGCAGCAAGAATATCCGGAACTGGGAAGGGAGAAGCCAGAGAAGGCGAGGGGGACAGCAAGGTCAGCACCCAGGGTGGGGGCTGACCAAACGAGCAGACACGAAAGACCATTAGGCCTATTCTGCTGGCATTTTAGTATGTTAGTATGTTAGTAAATCCCAGTTGCCACTCTTCTGACCATTCTGCTAGTTTATCCAGATCTCTTCTCATTCTGCCCACCCCATCTGGATCATCTACTCTGTTGCAGATCTTGGTGTCATCTGCAAACAGACAAGACTTACCCTCTAGTCCATCTGCAAGGTCACTAATGAAGATGTTGAAGAGGACTGGCCCCAGGACTGATCCCTGAGGAACCCCACTTGTGACTTGCATCTCTTCTGACTGTATACCATTTACCACCACTCTCTGTTTTCTGCCCGTCAACCAGTTTGCCACCCAGTTGACCAACTTCTGACCCACCCGAGCCTACCCAGCTTATTTATCAATCTTCTATGTGGACCAGTGTCAAAAGCTTTGCTGAAGTCAAGGTAGGCGACATCAACTGCTCCCCCTTGGTCCACCACTCTGGTTACCCAGTCAAAGAAATCTATGAGATTAGTTTGACAGGACCTTACTTTTGTAAACCCATGCTGTCTTGGATCCTGTGCCCCTATGGATTCCAGGTGTTGCACTATTCTTTCCTTAAGGAGTGCCTCCATAATCTTACCCACTACTGAGGTAAGACTGACCGGTCTGTAGTTCCCTGACTCCTCCCTGCTACCACTCTTGTGGAGCGGGATCACATGAGCCCTTCTCCAGTCTTCTGGGACCTCTCCTGTGCTCAGAGAATCACTAAACAATTCTGCTAATGGCTCTGCTAGTTTCTCCTTTAGCTCCTTAAGTACCCTGGGATGTATGCCATCAGGTCCCATTGCCTTACCCACCCTGAGCTTAGCAAGCTCTTGTAGGACCCTTTCTTTTGTGAAGGGAGTAGTGCTCACCTCCCTCCCCCCTGTGTCCATGATGCTGAGCTGTGGGCCCTGCCCTACCTTCTCTTCAGTAAATACTGAGCAAAAGAATCTATTTAGGATAGAGGCCTTTACAGGGTCCTCCGCCTCACATGCTCCCTTTTCTCCATTAAGCTTAGCAATACCCCCTCTGGACTTTCTCCTTTCACTAATGTATCTATAGAGTCTTGTCACCTTCTTTACTGTTCGTGTAGTGTTTCCTCAGTTTGGGACTTTGCCTGCCTTACTGCCTTACCTGCTTCCCTTAGGGCAGTTTGGTATGCCTCCCTATCTTCATCCCGCTGTGTTCCCTTATATTTCCTGAAGGCCAGCCTTTTGGCTCTGACCTTTTCTGCTACTGTATTTGAGAACCAAAGTAGTTTCCTTCTTCTTTTGCACTTCCTTTTCTGTCTAACACAATGGGATGTTGCTTCAAGTATTGCATCCTTAATGCTTGCCCACTTTGCCTGTACCCCCTCACCTGTGTTTCTTTTTGCCAGAGCTAGCTTAACTCTGTTGGCCATCTTATCAAAGTCAGCTCCTCTGAAGTCCCATATTTTTGCCTTGGAATGGGATGATTTAGATGTAGTAGCCAAATTGAACCATACCATGTGATGGTCACTGGCTCCCCAGGTGACCTTCTATCTGGAGATCTGTGATCCCTTCTTTGTTAGTCAGTACTAGATCTAGGATAGCCCTGTCTCTTGTGGGTTGCTGTACCAGTTGTTTGATGCCCTCCCCCTGCAGGGAATCCACTATGAGTCTAGTTCTGGCAGATGTTCCTGCTGGTATTGACCAATCTGTATCCGGCATGTTGAAGTCTCCCATTATCAGAACCTCCCCTTTAGCTGTCATGTTTTGTATATCTTCTAACAGTAATGTGTCTATGTCCTCCCTCTGGTCTGGGGCCTGTAGACAACCTCAGTTCTTATGGCTGTCCCATTTCCTGTTTCAGGGTGACCCACAGTTCTTCTGGCTCCTTATGTGTGTTCTGAATTTCTGTAGCTTTGATATTTTCATTGACATACAGGGCCACTCCTCCCCCCCCTTTTTGCACCTCGGTCTCTTCTGAACAATACATAGCCAGGTACTGAAGTCTCCCAAGTGTGGTTACTGGTAAACCACGTCTCATTAATTGCTACTATGTCCAGTTTAGCCTCTGACATTATTGCCTGCAGGTCTGGGATCTTATTTCCCAGGCTGTGAGCATTTGTGTATATGATTTTCCATTGGCCAGATTTTGGTGTGTTAGTTGTTGGGTGAAGTTTGGCATTACCCCTGTGCGTCGTATGGGGAGACAAACCTTTTTTCTTACCTGGTGATGCAAATGAACTGCAAACATGCTGAATTCCTGTTTGACCACTAGCTGAGGGGGGAGGGGTGTTCTTCCCATTCGACATATGGGGTGCTGCACCCCCTCCCCATTTGCTAGTTTAAATATTCTGCAAAGACGTCAAACTTCTGCCCCAATGCACTGACTCCCTCTTTAGTCAGATGCAGTCCATCAAATTTAAAGAACTTTCGCTCCCAGAACTGTTTCCAGTCCCTACAAATCTGTGTCCTTTTTCCTGGCACCAGTCCTTGAGCCACGTGTTTAGCTCCCCTATCTCCCCTTCTCTGACCTTCCGTCCATCTGCTCCCCTCTCCCAGACTGGCAGGATCTCAGAGAAGGAGATGCCAGACGAAATAGATGATAGTTTGTCACCCAGCCTAGTCAGGTGTTCCTTGGTCTCCACAACTGACCGGCTGGTGAGATCGATAGTCCCTATGTGTACTAGGACATCAATGTTTTCTCCTGCTTTGTGAACAATTTTAGTAATGCGGTCAGTGTCTCTCCATGCTGATGTACCTGGAGACATCTGACCATCACCCTGGCTGGAGATGGGTATCAACTCCCCAAATCATGGAGTCTCCTATGATCAGACATTTTTGGGATTTCCTTTGTGCTTGTTTTGTTTTGGTTCCTGATTTGGGTGAGTTTTGTTGTGCTAGCTCCTGTGCCACAGTGTCCTGCTCTGCAGTGTCTTCTGCCTCTTTATTTGATTTCAGAGATAGAGGCAGATACCTGTTTGTAGTGTTTATATGGTTTTTGGAGGTAATGTGTTGGAGAGCAGAGAGTGATGGGGCACCTGATTTGCTCCTCCTAACCACCTGCCAACCTCCTGGACCAACTACCCTCTATGTCGAGAGTTTTTCTGTTGGATGCTGGGGAAATGGTGGGTGGTTCTTATAATGTATTTCCTCTTCAATATGAAATTTGAGGTGTGCAATCTCTGCCCATGCTGCCCGGAGCTGATCCCTAAGATCTCCAAAGGCCAGCATGTAGGACAGTGTCCTAAATCCTGTAAGACTGTCCTTCTGAAAATTGTTCCACAGTACCTGCAGTTAATGAAATCCATTCCAAATAAGTTGCTGGGTTTGTAACCTAGTCAGAGTAATTAGAAGGAAAAAAAAAGGAAAAAAATGCAAGTAATGGTTTAATTGTGCTTTGTTTAACTTGTTATAACAAGTTAAATTACTAGTGCCCCTGTAAATGAGATCACCTTGTGGAGGCCCCACTGATCCGCCCCTTTCTGCTCTGCCACAGGAAATGTCACAACTGTGGTACCCTATAAAAGGAATGTAGCGTGGGGTGGTTGGGGATGGGCCCTTCCCCTGCCTAAAAGAAGAACCAAGGATGAAAGAACAAGGAGGTAAGAGCAGAAACAATCAGTCAACAACAAATGCAGTAACCCTGAAAGCTTATCCTAATGTTAGATAAAACTGTAAAACCTGTAAAGCACCACCTGTAATAATTTCAGAGAAGATATACGCTGTAAGAAACACTTTGCTCCAGAGAAAAATAAAGCAGTAACAGAAGATATACCTTGCAAAAGACAATTTGAATCAGAAGATTACAGGAGTAATCTGTTAGCACACACCTGTAGGCACACCTTGTAATAATGCAGAAGAAGGTATACCAGCAACAACAATCTGAATCAGAGAAAAAATAAAGCAATGAAATGTTAGCAACAAACAGTAGCAATCCCTGTG
Organism: Neoceratodus forsteri; assembly: GCA_016271365.2. Classification (NCBI taxonomy): domain Eukaryota; kingdom Metazoa; phylum Chordata; order Ceratodontiformes; family Ceratodontidae; genus Neoceratodus; species Neoceratodus forsteri. Next base: position 1,470,053,096 of record CM057450.1, on the reverse strand, counting down.
AGTAAAAAATAAAAACACCACCACACAGTAAATCTGCTTAGCCAAACTAAGTCTTAATCCTTTTCCCTTGCTTTGGTAAGTTTCTCTACTCTGCCTTTCAAGCAGTCTTAGAAGGAAAGAGCTCAGGTGAAGCTAGGTGCCTTGGCCAGCAAACCACGTCTTCTACCTGGGATCCTGGTTCCTCTCCTGGACAGATGCAGACCATCATGCCAGTATAGGCCTGCATCCCTCCAGGTGGACCCCTAGTCCCCAGTGAAGCCAAAACCCTGAGCTCTGCACCAGTTTTTCAACCATTGATTGAATCCCATGTTGCGGAGCACCCTAGCCTCACCCATGCCATAGACATGCAGCACCTCCGAGAAGGTTACTGTGCATGCTTTTTGTCTAAGGCCCCTCCCCAACTCCACAAAATCCTCCTCCACTGTTCTGATCCCTTTCCCAGCCAGGACATTTGTCCCTAAGTGGACAATGACATCCAGCTCCCTCCCACATGCAGCTGCTCCCTCGAGCCTAAGATTTCACTCCCTGTCCCTCCAAGCTATGGTGCCAGGCAAGCATCTTACCTCCCTCTCCCCTCCATCCCCCAGTTCTACCCTCCTAACAATGGAGTCCCCCACCAGGAGTTGTTTCCTTCCCCTGTGGGGTCCAATGCCATCCTCCTGTGGGTCTCCTTTGTGGAGGTTCCCAGCATTCCCCTTGGTCTCCACTGTGGGTGCCTCGATAGAGGAACCACACTCTGCCAGAATGGCTTATGAATTGTGGAGAGGTACAACTGGAGGGATGCACCTCTGTTCCACAACCCTCACCCTCCCTGAGCCCACTGTGGTCCAACTGCTCCTCTTTCTTGGCAACCTTGGAGGCAGCAGCGGTGGCCCTGGTGGTCCCTGGGTGGGAGAGGAGGTCCCCTGAATCCTGACCATCTCAGCCTGGAGATGAGCGACCTCCTCCCTCAGCCCAGAGAGGTGCCTGCAGATGGGACAACACCGCATTCTCCAGAACATCTCCCAGAAGACTGCTGCTCCACAGCCACTGCACTGCACCAGTCCCACCATATCTTATTTGTGACCCCTTAACTATTGTTTTGTATACTTACTCTTTCCTCTCTCTGTTTATTATTATTATTTTTTTTATATATAACTTTTTTTCCTCCCTACTTTTCTACTGCCTCCATGCCCTTAAAGCTCCTGATCTTCCTGTTCTGGGATAGGAAGTTCCTATATTCCTCAGTAGTCTCCTTCTTAACTGCTCAGAGTCAGACCTCCAGCAGCTAGGCATTGTGTGCCTAAAGGCTGGAAGGGATGTGTTTCTGATACCCCATTGCTCGTACTGCCTTGTGAAGTATGGAACGAGCAGGGGTGCAGCCCCAGAGAGGGCATCAAGAATTCGATTGTCTCCCATGTAGACCCGAGCAGGGGACTCTGCCTGCAGCAGCATGCAGCAGCAGGTTGAACATGTTGGGGAACATTCCACAGAGTGTGTTACAGAAGGAGAGAGTAAAATTGATGTTGATCCACTGCAAGGGCAGGAACAGAGAGAGGTTTCAGTGCTTGTGTCCCAGGTGGACAGTGCAATGGAAGGATCCACTGACCCATGGAAGCAGGGTCTGATTCCTAGCCTAGTGGGGAGGATGAACTGCAAGAGACACTGAATTGGGAGGTGTCTACCTCCATGCCCAGTGAGGAGTGGAATGTTTCAGGAGTGAGCACATGTGCTCAGTCTTGGGCTCAGATAATGAGTGAGGATGAGGAGGATGAAGAAATGTATTTTCATGTTGAGAGCTCCAGTGAGTCACCTCAAGCCCTTGCCTCAGAGGAGCCAGAGACAGTTGGAGAAGGTTCTAGTAACCTGCCCACAGAGATGGTAGGGGATAAGTTATTTCATTCTTTAAGTATGCACCACTGGCTCAACCAGAACTGGCCACAACCAAGCTGGGCAATGGGTTACAGACTAGTGAAGGGTAGCAAGGAGGAGAGACTGATATGTAGGAGGGCTGACACCATCTGTGGGAAGTCCTTTCCTATCTTTCATCACCGAGTCTGAGAGGAAATCGAACAGAACAGGCAATCCTGGTTGTTGGAAGAGGCAAGCAAGAATTTGTACTCTGGTACAGCAGAATGATAAGGGACAAAGTCATAAGTGACCGCTTTAAATTCTGGAGAAAGGGCAGGACTCTGTTTATGGGCACTGTGTGAATTGTGGATGGGGCTGGGAATGAGACATTCCACAACATCAACTTTGAACGCCCAGACAGGGTCATAGTCCTCGCCCTACACCCTGAGTGGTACTACCCTTAATAGTGCTACTCCTGTGAATATGCCCAGTATTGATGTTCAAAAATGGGGGGACAAAAATACTCCCTCAGGCTGTTGTAAAATTTCTCAACGTTCTTTATTTATTTTTGTTAATTGCCCTGACGTTTAGCATTCTTGTGCTTTTTCAAAGGCTTTTCATATATTCTGTAGGAATAATAGATAAATATTGTTTATAAATCTTACATTTTTGAATTCCATTTCTTTTCATTATTCTTCTATTAAGGTTTTCTATTATACTTCATTACCACTGTGCTTCTTTCCCATGCTACTTATAGTACACACTCTGTACTCTATTCACTCTTATGACTAAAACTTTACAAAAATAATATACAGTAATAAAGAATATGTACCCTGTATTCATACTTTGTTTCCACACTGGCCAGACGCTTTGTACTTCTGCCTTTGCCTGTTCTACTGATTCTTCATGGCAAGGAATTGCACCAAACTTGTGTCTTAACTATAATAATATAAACAATATGTGAAAATGCCTTCAGCAACCTTATTTAGCAGGTTATTTTCAATACAATAATCAAACAACTTTCCTTATTGCTACCTTTTCTGTTATACCAGTGTACCATTTTAAAATATCTTAGTTGGCTACATTTTACCTTTTGCAGCTTAAATATTTTATTGGTTACATTTTACCTTTGCAGCTTTATCTTTCAGGCTCAACAAAAGCTGCATAAGGTAAAATGTAGCCAACTAAGATATTTTAAAATGGTACACTGTTATAACAGAAAAGGTAGCAATAAGGGAAAGTTGTTTGATTATTGTATTGAAAATAACCTGCTAAATAAGGTTGCTGAAGGCATTTTCACATATTGTTTATATTATTACAGTTAAGACACAAGTTTGGTGCAATTCCTTGCCATGAAGAATCAGTAGAACAGGCAAAGGCAGAAGTAAAAAGCATCTGGCCAGTGTGGAAACAAAGCACGAATACAGGGTACATATTCTTTATTACTGTATATTATTTTTGTAAAGTTTTAGTTATAAGAGTGAAATGAGTACAGAGTGTGTACTATAAGTAGCATGGGAAAGAAGCACAGTGGTAATGAAGTATAATAGAAAACCTTAATAGAAGAATAATGAAAAGAAATGGAATTCAAAAATGTAAGATTTATAAACAATATTTATCTATTATTCCTACAGAATATATGAAAAGCCCTTTGAAAAAGCACAAGAATGCGAAACATCAGGGCAATTAACAAAAATAAATAAAGAACGTTGAGAAATTTTACAACAGCCCGAGTGGAGTATTTTTTGGTCCACCCCCCCATTTTTGAACATCAACACTGGCTTAGTCCTATAAGGGGAACCATTCAACAAACTGTCTTAACAGTATCCCATTACCCATGGAGTGAAGCATTATAGCTACACACCTCCTGCCAATATGCCCAGTATGCCTAAAGGAAGTGAGCAGTGGCAGCCCAGTGCCTGTCATCCAAAGCAGCAGTATCCATGGAGGAAGATGCAGCTCTTCTGGTGTTCCAGGATTCTTCAGGTGTATCCAGATTCGCTATCCCAGCAGTTTTCCTGTTCCACCATCTTTTTTTTTTATTTAGTTGTTTAACCAGGTATAGCACACTAAGCTGAAAGCTTTTTTACAGGAGCGACCTGGGAGCACAAGGAGGTTAAGTGACTTGCTCAGGGTCACACAGTATGCAAGTGGAAGCTGTGGGATTCAAACCCAGGTCTGGTCTGCTGGATGTCACCAGATTTGCAGCTCAGAGCCTTAGACCACTGCACTATACTGCCTCCTTATCTGACCTTCTGGAGGACGTCAGTCCAGCAGTTTTCCTGTTTCATCGCTTGGCTTTCCAGATGACATCAAACCAGCTGTTAGGTGCTATGTGACAAGGATGACTGCAGGGCAGCGACCTGTGGGAGGGTGCATAACCACCAGGGTGACTGAAAAATAGTGTTATTTAATGTGGGGGTCTTTGCCCCCACACCCCCCTCTTGGGGCTTCACCCTCAACACCCCCCCTTTCTTAGAATTCCTACTCTGGGGGGCACAACTTGGGGAAAGAGGGGAAATCCCAGATCGCTCACATTGTCGGCGTCATTGTGCCATCGCCCTTATGACCAGTCACCTACATACAGTCGCCCACATCACAGGCTACCCAGCTGTTTTCCTATTTCATTGTTTGGTTTCCAGATGACAACAGTCTAGCAGTTTTTTTGTTTCATTGTTTGTTTCTACAGAGGACATCACCCCAGCAGTATCTGAAGATGCCGTCTGATCTGAAAGGGAGAAGGTCCCCAGCTCATAGAAGTAAGGTGATCCATTGTTTTCATTCTTCAAGGAACTGGTAAAACCAAACTTTTATTTACTAACTTTGCACAACACATCTTACATTTGAAGACTGTCTACCGAATTTCTTTCATCAAAGACTCTCCCCATGGATTTCAGTGCTATACACTCCCTGTCCTGTCCAAGAACTGTTCTTCAGCATGCTCTGGCCTCGGAAAGACTCTTTACTGGACCATGCCTATGGGAAACAGTAATCTTGTCACTAGTTTTGAACTTTACAGGGCCTTCCATCCCCAAATGTGTTGTATAAATGTCTTCTTTCCATTTTTACTTTTGTACTTTTATAGAAAAATATTTTTGGGATTCTTTAGTGTTCAGGTGGAGATTTAGGCACTGTGTGGAATGCAGAATGTGTTTTTGTATTTTTCTTCTTTTGCAGGTGCTCCTGAGGAAGAAAAGAAGAAAAGAAGAGAAGAAGAGGATGTTGGAGCTCAGCCGAGTTTCCCTTTTCTTAGTGTTTTTTAGAATTGTGTATGGTTGACAGGGCATTAACATGTTTTTCTTCACAGGTGTAAGATTGTGGGGAAATTTGGGGGAAATGTAATGCAATGTAATGTATGTTTCCTTTGTTGTTCACACGTACCCTGGGAAGTTTGGGGGGGATAGGTTCCCAGTTAGGCAGCATGGTCAGATAGATTTTGCCTAGAGGGCTAGGGAGTAGGCAGGCTGGTGGTCCTGAACTGGATAGGGGTCACCAGTGTTTTCTATTATGGCATGCTTCAAGCAATTTTCTTGGAGTCACTGAAAATCCATAGATAGATCATAGGATAGGGGCTGAAGTTTCATCAGCCAGCCTCTGTGCCTTTAGTGTTGCCTGCCTGTGCCTGGCACAAGGTAAGGGAGAAGTAGCACTACCTCCCCATAGGTAACATAGAAGGTAGGATGGCCTGATGCCGGGTGGAGAGATGACTGTAGACAGTCATTTGCCTGGCAGGGGTGAGTGTAACCCCCCCAGTATCCTGAGGTTACTAGAATCCCATCAGTGTTAGTGCTAGGTAGGGAAGGCAGCTGGTGAATAACTAGTTAAATGGGGTTTTCACCTACTCACTCGCTTGTTTACTTGTTCTCAGCTGAGATGAGAGAGATGAGGTCATTTAGAACTCTCACATCAGCATAAGCCACAGCAGCTGGCTGTGAGTGAGGAGTTTTAGAATCTTGGGTCAGTTGGTCAGAGTAGTAGTCAGTTCTGGTTGGTAGTTGAAGTGTGAGGAGTGAGAGCTGCTGTGGGCTCTGAGAGGAGAGCCTATTTTCTCACCCTAGTCCTGAAAGTCTCCAACCTGCCAAGAGAAGTGGTGGAAACTGTTGTCTACAGCAGGATCTCCTGATTTTCATCCCGGAGAAATGAAAAGGACTACTAGAGAATGGATCCTAGGGGCAATCCCCTATTTGATCCAGGACAATTTGAAGCTGCCTGTACTGTTCTAACTGTGAGTAGATTTGACTTTGTGCTTCCTGAAGAAAGTACCTGTGCTTTGGTGTTTCTCTGGTTGAAAGGGAAGGGTATGCCAGTTCTGTTCTGAAGTTTGAGACTTTTCTCAGTGTAAAGTTGGCTGGCAATTGTGAGGTCCAGAGGCAGACTGATTCACATTGTTCAGGACATTAATTTCTTACACTCCCAGAGTAGTGTTTCCTAAATGCTGGATGCAAAAGTTCATTCAAAGATGCATTTACCTAAATGTGTTCATGAAGTTTTAAGGTGTAACTCTGAAAGAATGGCTGGGTATGAATTTGGAAGTGAAGGGTGGGTAGCCCCCCCTCTGGAGTAACCAGTTCAGCACTACAGGTTCCATAAGGGTGCCTGGTTATTTTCAACATGGTGGCCAATGTCTGAAGAGAAGTTTACCCCCTGGACTGGGTTGTGCTAGTAATGCACCCCTGTGTGCTCTGTTGTGGTCAGTTGTCACTTGAAGATGTTCTAAATTTCTATGCTATATGGGAAATGTGTGCTCAGTGCTGGCCAGTGCCACTAGGAGAAATGTTCATATTGTGGCCATTGCCACTGAAGAGAATTCAGTGTCATATGAAAAATGGGAATACATAGAGTTGCTGTCAGATACAGTTATTCTGTTGTTCTGTAATTCCTTATGCCACGATGTGTAAACCTTGGGGGTCCACCCTTGCTTTAGATAACATCTTTTTGAATAAAGTCACACTCTAGAACCCCTAGCCTGGTTTGGACAGTTACGTTTTTGCCCCCTGTGTGTGGATTCACTAGGTACCCCCCAGAAGTATAGGTCTAGCATAGCACTAGCAAAATGTTCTCTCCTCAGGACTTGGGTTTGGTCATAAGTTTTGCTTTTGTACACCCCCTCCTCTTTTCTGACCTCTAGAATTCATGAACCTGGTATAGATTCCAAAAGCTAGGGATGGTACCAATTTCCAAAATAGTTTGTGCCCATTCAGGGGTACCAGGGGTTCTGTGTAAAGTAGTGGGGGGGGGTTACAAAAAGTGGGGGCTCGTCCAAAGATGTTTAAATTGGGGGAGTGCCACAAAGAAAATGTAGGCTCATCTGATGCTATTTAATTTGGGGAGAGAACCAGAGATTTTTTTGCTGAGGGTATGTCTAGCATCTTTCTGTCTGGTAATGGTGTAACACAAACAGAAAGGAAGCTTTGGACAAGAGGATTTTATCCAGGACAGCACTGAGGAGATGCAATATCTCACTTTCAGTGGGGTCCTGCTTGTACCCATTTTTACACTGTATTTACCCAGGACAGCACTGAGGAGATGCAATATCTCATTTACAGTGAGGGCCCAGCTTTTATCCATTTTTAGAATGTATTTACCCAGGATAGGCCAGCAGAGACATGATATCTCATTTTCAGTGGGCTCTGACATTTTGACCCCAAATTTCCAACATTGTTTTTTTATGACCTCACATTATGATCAAGACAGTACACTCCTGCCCATGGACTCAGTGTGCTTCATTCGGGAGTTTTACTTATGAAAAGCACATGACTCTGAACTAGAACAGTGTTCAAAACTTTGCTTGTGCTCCAGTCCATCTTACTAGCTGATCCCTGTATGTGGGGGGGGGGGTCTTGTCAGGCCAGTCTGTGGACCACTAACATCAGATTCTGCTCCTGTTTGTTGCTGGACTTGTGATTTGGTTTCACCTTCTCTTAACACTATGCAGTTGTGTGGCTGTACCTCCAGTTTGGTGAGGGAGGCTGTAGTGGGTGGGGCTGCCTGCCTATTTTATTCAAACTCCCCAGCGGTCCTCTAGTTTGGTCCACAGCTAATAGTGGGGGCATCAGCATGGGGCCATAGTTGGCAGAAGATGCTGCACCCCTAGTGTGACACCGATACTGAAAGAACTCATTACACTGTATGTGATTCCATTGTAGGTATGTTTTAATTGAACCTGCACTATATGCAATCTTCCATTAGCTGAGGCCTCTGTTGCTACATTGTGGGTCATTGTTTAATTATTGATCCACAGTCTGCTTACTTATTGTGTGCTACTTGTATACAGTTATCAGCTTGTTCGGTATAACTGAAGTAAGATTGCAATCTTTATCATTCTTTTTTTGTGAGGCTACCTACTGTATTATTTTTCTACCCATCTACTTGTGATACTAAAGTGTGTTTTTAATATTGCATTTACTAGCTTTTCTGCTTTTATAGCTTCCCATTTGATTTTTGTTTATTTTGTCTCCTTTTTGTGAAGGCTATTTCTCTTAATAATTTTATTTTCTGTTTACTTTTGTCTGTCACCCTTTGGGTCAGGCCTACTTCAGCTAGCAGCCTTATCTGGATAAGTCTGCTACCCTTGTGCCTCCCCGTCTGGGTCTTCCTAACATTACCTTTACCTCTCTAATATGATTCAGGCCTACATTCTACTAGTATTTCAGTTGAGGCCTCTTCCCTGTTTATCTCCCTGTCAGGCTCGGGTTTACTACCCTGTAAACTCACTAGGTGCTCTGGCCTCTCTCCCCATAGTTTCACTGTTTTGGTGAGGCCCATTCCACTTCCTCCCATCTGGATTAGCCCTCCACCCCTCCTATAGCCATATTCATTGTGCCTCATTAACTTTCTACCTAGGTGGTTCACATGTCAGCACTTTATTTCCACTATGTTGTTTAGTTCTTTTGCTTTCCTCTCCCTCATCTTCTCCTTCTTCTGTTTGCCACCATCTTTTTCTCCTTCTCTTTCAATCTCCCTCCTTCCCTTCCTCTACACCCCTTCCTCTTCTCCTCCCCCCTCCTCGCTCCTTCATTCCCCTGGCATGCTGCATATCAGCTCCTTCTTGCTCCTTGACTTCATCTTGAAAGTCTCTGGTGCTTTCTGTCCCTTTTTCCTCTTATCCCACCACTTCCCACTCCTTCTCATCCTTCTCCAATGATCATGTTGATTCCATTAAGCTCCTTGTTTTCTTGCTGCTTTTGGTAGCAGGAGACATTGAACTAAATCCTAGCCCTATCACTGCTCTACCCTTTTGGCTTCCTAAGGAGCTGAAGGTTGTCTATTTAAATATCCGAATCCTCCTCCCCAAAATTGACCAGCTTGAACCTAACATACCTAACCTATGGCCAGATGTACTTGTCATATCTGAATCTTGGCTTTTGTCTAAGGTCCAAGATTCTGCTGTGACTATCCCTGGTTACTCCTTAGCAAGGCAGCCTTGCACAAAAAGGGGTGGTGCTGTTCCAGTTTAAATATTCACCAGCATCCAGTCTGTGACTGTGCTTGCTGTCTCTTCTCTGTCCTCCTATGAACTGCTGCTTCTCAAACTTTCCCTTCCTCTCTGTCTCCATCTTTATTGCCAGAGTTTACTATTGCCCTGGTATACCCCTGTTGTAGTTATTGAGCTCCTTGCCTCTGTCTGTTCCCCTCCCTCTAGAAGTGAGTTGCTCATTCTTGAGGACTTTAATATAAATTGTCTCTCCTCCTCTGCAAATAAATTCTCCCAAAAGGTAAAATCCCATCCAATTCACTCAACTGATTTCTGACCCCCCATGTCTAAATTTTAAATCTTTAAATTGCTCTCTTTTACACTGGGTCCATATTACAGATGCAAGTATCCTTCCCGATGCCCTCAGTGACCATCATATGGTTTACTGTCTGTGCAAGATACATCGTCCTAAGGCCCCCCTAAATTTACCTATCTCTGGTCCTGTAGGTCTCTGGATTTGTCCTCCCTCCTAACTGAAGCAGATCTATGTGCATCTGGTTGGTTCCCCAGTTCTGCAGCTGCTAATATTTAATAATGCCCTCCAATACTTTCAGACCAAATTTATGACTGCATGGGATCCTCATGTACCTTTGAAAACCAGAGAACCAGAGAACGAAGCTCCCACCTTCCCTGGATATCAGCTGAGTTGTTAGCTTGCCTCCACTGCCAAGACCTTGACTGGTGATCCTACAAGATCACTTGCTTCCTGGTTGCTTTGACTAACTATTGGCATATTTGCTATGCCTATACCAAAGCCATCAAATGTACAAAGTCAGAATTTTGCTTCCACACTCTAGAACAACATTAATCACCTCACCATGTTCTGGAAGGTTAACAATTCTGTTTTCTCCTCTTTTACCCAGACTCCCTCCCTTATTCTCAAGGTTGGAAACTCCCTCATCTCTGACTCTTCTTCACGTGCCTCTTCCTTTAACACCTACTTCACCACCTGTGCTCTCAAAGACTTTCTTGTCCCTTCCTTGTCCTCCCCTTCTTCTTTACTCCCTCTGCTTCCCCTTCATGCTTTCATTTTTCTATTACCTCTTCCTTTGCTTCCTTAAAAGATCTACTTGCCCTTAATCCTTACAAGGGAGGTAGCCCTAATTGGCTTTTCCCCCAATTTATTCTTTATCCCCTGAATATCTAGGCTGGTCCTCTGGCTACAAGCCACTGAGCCATCCCTTGGTCCCTGCCTAATCCACCACTGCCTGCCCCCATGGAGCCTTGGTGTACCCTCTGGGCAGGGGTAGGTGTAGGGGTAGCTGGCTACACCCCAGGTTGTGCACCTCATTGGGTGGCTTGTGATGGTGGCAAGGACTGCCCCAGATATAGTGGGGTCCTGCCTGAAGCCAGCACTAGAGTGAAGCATTTGTTCCCCGTTGCAATAATTCCTTGTCAACATTGGCACATGCACAGGGAAAACAATGCACCAGCACATGCAAAATGGATGCAGAGTGCGGGTCCCCTGGCTGACGTCACCCTCTCTCATTCTACTGGTGCTCTCTGCTGCACTGCCACCTGTAGTCACCCAGGTGGCAGTATTGCAGCAGGAATGGCAGCCTTCCCTCCCCAGAAAAGGAGAGCAGTCTATGGGATGCTCAATCCTTCTCCTCTCTGGCTGGCCAGCCCCCTGACATCCCAGGCTTATTTCCAAACCCAGGTCATTGTTGTCACAAGCAATAGCTCTACCGCTGCACCGGAGGGCCATCCCTGCTATGATTGACTTGATCCTATGCTTCTGCCTCTCTCTGCTCCTGCCATCACTATGCCCATTACCCAACTCCTTAATCTCTCTTTTTCCTCTGCCCCTGTCCCTGAAGCCTGGAAGCAGGCTACTGTCATCCCTCTTCCTAAAGGGGGTGATCCTTCTTGTCATGGTAGCTATCACCCTATCTTTCTCCTTCCACTCTGGCTAAGTTACAGGAACGCCTTGTTCTCTCCCAGTTCTCTTTCTGTTTTGACTCCTTCTTATTCTTCATCTCTTTCCAGTCTGGAGTTAAGAAATCCCACTTCACTTCCACCTCCCTCATCTAGTTTATGTCTTCCTTCTTTTCTGATATGGACCAGGGTTTGATCACCTCTGCCATCTTTGTCAATTTGGTTAAAACTTTTGACACTGTGGCACATCCCCCCCTTTTGGACAAGCTTAATGCAGTGGTCCTCTCTGCCTCCTCAGTCAGTTGGTTCTGCTCCTACCTTGAAGGCAGGTCTCTAGTTGTCTGGTTTGGAAGCTTCCTATCCTCCCACACTCCCCATCTGTTCAGGTGTCCCTCAAGTGTCTGCCCTAGGCCCTATTCTCTTATCCATATTCTTGAACAACTCCCCCCCGCCTGTTCTTCTGCATCCATTCATATGTATGCTGATGATACTGTACTTGTAGCATCTGACTCTTCCTCCCATGACCTTACTGCTCAGCTACAGCTGGAGTTTAACAATATTCAGTATTATCTCCAGTCTAACCAACTGTCTCTCAATGCAAAAAAAAAAAAAAACAGTTTCCATGACATTTGGCACCAGACAGAGGCTTACCAAACTCACCTCCCTCCCACACCCTTGATGGTACTGCGATTGAGGATGTATCCTCCTTTAAGTACCTCTGACTGAGCCATCATCTTGATTTCTCGGTGTACATTGATGCCATACACCATAAATTCCACCTAAGCTTGGTGCACTATACAGGAACAAAGTGAGTATCCCACTTCCCTGCCTGCCATGAGATTTTTTAAAGATGATTCTCCCTATTTATGACTATGGTGACAGTTTACAGTAGAGCTCCTAAATCTTGCCTTGCCAGATTGGACCCCTTCTCAATTTGCCTTAGACTGTCTCCCTTGTACCCATTACTGCTCGCTCTACTTTGCCCTTTCTTTTCCCACTCTTGATGCTAGGCACCTTTCCCACTGGGCCTACTTTATATCCAAATTTTTTTTTGGTTCCTTTTCCACCGACCTTCCTTTCCTCTAGTCTCTTCCCCTCAAGGTACAAGGTACAAAAATGTTTATTGTTTGACAAAGTCATTACAAAAATCATAACAAAATTTTAAAATGGACATCAAATGATACGTGTAATAGATCCAATAAACGTGTTTAAAATATTATCCAGCCTGTTAATCTCACATACAAAGAAACATGTGTGAAAGGGACTCTATAGGGTAGGCACATCAGGGAAGTCATTATCTGTTATGTCTGGTATGCATGTGTGAGAGAATGGGTGTTATTTGTGTGTAATGCAACCTTTTATCTGATGGGCTGGCCATCCATTAGATAATGGCTCCTTATTTATGTTATCTTGTCAAACCCCATAGAAAGTACAATAAGTAATACCTAAGTCTTTATTAAAACAGTAAGGTTTTCCCCTCTTTGTATTGTTTCTTTATTCTGCAAAATACTGTCTTGCACATTTATGACTGAAGCTTTGTTTAAAAGGAGTGTAATTACCCTTGTAACATTTTTTTTTATATTTAAAATTAAGGGTAATGTAGTCTTTGGCAAATGCACAGTGGCCAAGAAAAAAGTTAAAAAATAACCTCTGCAGGATGTTATGCACAGTCCTCTTGGCTTTTGGTAAAGCAGTGTTTATCCCTTAAGGATCTGAAGTTCAAATTTTGGCTTAAGAAATGCTGCATTTTACCATTAGGGTTTTTTTTTTTTAAACTCCCTCCGGTTTTATCTGAGTAAGCAAAATAAAGTAATAAAAGAAGGATTCTTTCGGATAATGAGTGAGTAATGTTTGTTAGAAGAACAGCAGTAAGGAGACTGGGTACTCTGCTTTGTACTCCCGTACAGCTCCTCTGCTTCTCGTAGGTGCGCATCTTTGCACAGCGCCCCTTTTAGGATAGTGCTGAACAATTTCAGTAAAATAAACTCAATAGGAAATAGAAGTTTAGATTACCCATTTTTGTCTGCAAATCAGTCCTGGTTTGTAGAGATAAACTTGGGTTCACCACTTTTGTGCATCTGCATTTCCTTTTTCCTGTAAAGACGTACTCTCAGAACGCTCAGTTCTCCTGCTGTATAGTGCCGGCCGGCCTCTTTTTCTTATTTTTGTGCAGGAACTCTTGGGGGCGATGCTTACTGATGGTTCTAATCCCTCAAATGTAACCCAGGCTATGTTTTAAAATCGCAATTAATGTAAATAAAAGAATTTAATAAAATATGGATGTGGGGTTGAAGAGAAGAGAATAAAACCTTCATTTTGAAAGTATTAAAGTTATATTATTAATGACTGGTGATTGACAAGGAGGTGGTCCAATCCCTTTGACCCAACCCCCTTAAATGTCAGTGCATTTACATTCTTAGTCAGTCTGCTGAAGGGTGTTAAAGGGAAAACACCTAAGGGTCTAGTTTATGCTAGCTCTGTTTTTTTTTTTATTTTCTTTGTTTGTTTTCTTTCGTATTAGATATGCTGAAGTTAAGCCTGCTGTTTTATTCCTGGATTATTTTATTTTTATTTTCCTACCAGTCCGCTTAATCTGATAAAGCTGTAAATAAAAATCTGGGCAGAAGAATCTGAAGGAACCTAGCTTACGTGTCTGTGTCCATCTGTGAATCCACCAAGTAACCTCCGACTCATGGATCCCATTTCATTTATTTCTAATTACAACACATCAAAATTCTAAGATGACACCTGTCAAATGAATTTATATGTTTTTCAGGCAAAGTTTTTCACAGTTATAGTTTGATACTTCATTATGGCTCCTATAATCCTACACTTTTCAGAAATTTTGTTAACCTTGTTAATATTGTACGATCCATTGAATTAAGTAATGCAGAAACAATCTCATCGGGTTGGAGTACCAACGCAGCCATAATCTGACCAAGCCAGAATTTCCTTCTCTTTTCACATAGTGGGCAATGTAAAATAATGTGCTTAAGGTCTTCTTCTGTACTAAGTCTACACGCACAATAAGGGTTGTTAATTCTTTAATTTTTTTGAGAATATCCTATATAATTTGAAACATATAGCTCCATTCAGTATCTAGTTAGCAGTCCTCTATCTTCTGGGTTGTCTAATATTTTTAGATACAGAACTAATGAATGCTCAGGCTTTAGATATTTAAACCACCTGAAAAGTTTTAGATTTGATATTCGAGCCTGATCTCTTGTTATTGCTACATCTTTTACCCTTGTTTTAACCACCCCAACAATATCTTCAAGTGGCTTAAAGTGGACCTCATATAGAGGATGACCCAGACCATGTGGAAACAGATAATTACAAATATTTCTCATTACTGGATAAATAAAACCCCTGCTATTACCAGTTTGGAAGGTAAGTAGCCAATCCCCTTGTGGTCTGCCCTTTATTGATTTCTCCACTGGGATTATATACCCTAAATATCCTGGTAACATAAGTGGATTCATATCTGTATATCATATAATATGCATACATATAATATCTTGTTTCTCAAGAAATTGCTTTACTTCATTATCAGCTAGCTTATTTACTGAACCTTCTATATGCCATGTAATTCTATTTATTATGTGAAATGTTTCATAATTTCTCTTCACTAATGACGCTGTCTGTCATTCTTCCTCTCCTTCCTCCTAACCTCTCTGCAGCAATGTTTCCCATTCCCTTTCTATTCCAGCTAGGAAAGCTACTGTTGATCAAGCTGCCTTTTTATATCACTTTCCTAAACTTTGATCTACGCTTCCCCTGTCAATCCACTCTGCTTCTTCTCTCTTCTCCTTCAAGTCTCTTTTTTTGTGACTTTTCTGCTCCCACCTGCAACTGTCCATGAGCCCTTCATTTTTGTTGTACTTCCCCTTATTAATATTGCCCTGGCTTTTATGCTGTCTCCTCATCCCCTCACTATGCCTGTTGGACTAATTTTCCTCTTGTTCATTCAAACTCAGTTTTTATCTACTACAGATACCTTGTTGCACTATTGCATTGCTATGTTTATGACATTGCTCCTTTAGATGCACTGCATTGTTGCATATGACTATTATTTTTGTAATGCTGTTAATTGCTATTTATTTTTCTCTTAGAAAATGGCAACAATCAGTTCTTAAACCTGATTGGTTGAGGCAGGCTCCAAGATGGGCATTTATTTTTCAGTAGATGCCCAGCTAAAAATAAGAGCCAGTCCAAGTGCCTCTTCACAGAGTAACATTCTCCGATGGGCCATTTTCTAAGCGCAATAATACCCTCCAGGGTGGGCATTATTGGGAAATACCAGACCTTCCAGGGGCTATAAGGCCCTCCACCTGTGGTGTCGAGCCTCATTACACCCCTGGGCGGTCTGGTATTTCCCAATAATGCCCACCCTGTTGGGTATTATTGCTTACATCTTGTACTACCTCCCATATCCCTCCCCAGGATGCAATGGGAAATGAGCTGTTATCAACTCAGTATTTATTTTCTGGTAAAATGTTTGAAATAAACAACTAAATAAATAAACAAACAAATGAATACATGTAGGATTTTTAAAATCCCATCCAAAAGATGATTTGCGGTGTGACTGCAAAAACATGTTTCAAAGGGGATTGGAAAAATGACTCCTATCATGTTCATGGGGCGGGGGGAGGGAACACAAGGGGTATGATGAAAATTTGAGGCAAAAATCTGTAGCAATAAAGTTAGTTGTATTTTTCACACTTTGACCCCAAAATTTCAACATAGTCTTTTTATGACCCTATGCTATGATCAAGACAGTTGGAAGTTTTTAAATCCCATCCAAAATGTGATTTCGCAGTGTGACAGTAAAACATGTTTCAGAGGGGCTTTATAAAACGACACCTGTCATGTTCATCAGGTAGGGTAACAAAAGGGCTGTGCTGCACATTTGGGGCCAAAATCTGCAAAAGTCATAAAGTTAAGATTAAACAATGAAAACTTCCAAGGTTTCCACATAACTTCACTGTTTTTTGACATTTTCAGCCTACATTTTCAATATTGTGTTTTTGTGACCCAACCTTGTGATCAAAACTGGTTGAAGTCTTTAAATCCTGTCTGAAAGAGGATTTTGTGGCTTGACTGTTACAACATGTTTCAGAGGTGATTTGAAAAAATGACATCTTTCATGTTCATGAAGTGGGGTAACAAGAGGGCTGTGTTGAAAAATTGGGGCCTAAATCTGCAAAAATCAAAAAGTTATGAGTAAACACTGGAACAATTCAATGTTTCTTCATAACTGCTTTGTTTTTTGACATTTTGACCCTAAATTTTCAACATAGTCTTTTTATGACCCTACCTTATAAACACGAAAGGTGGAATTTTTTAAATCCCATTCAAAAGGTGATGTTGTGGAGTGACTGTGAAAACATGTTTTGAGAGGATTTGAAAAATTTCACCTACCTTGTTCATGGGGGTCCCAAAAAGGCTATGATGTCATGGAGCGACTGTGAAAACATGTTTTGAGGAGATTTAAAAAAAATGTCACTTACCTTGTTCATGGGACGGGAGTGCCCAAAAAGGCTATGTTGAAAATTTGGTGCAAAAATGTTGAAAAATGACAATGTTATGAGTAAAAGTTTAAAACACATTACAAAGCCATTATATGAACTTTACCTTGTTTTCTTCAGTTCCCATTCAGATTTTGAAGCAGCAGAACATGCTGGCCACCATTGGTTGACCTGATTGGTAAGTAAGGGGTGGTAGGGTGTGTGGGGAGGTGATTAGTGACAGGGAGGTCAGGGTGTAGGGACCAAAGGGCTCTAGGGGGCAGCAGTAGACAACATCAAGGGAAAAAAAGACACAAGGGACATTTTTTTCTGTTATGGTACTAGGACGGTGGTACCAGGAGAGGGCATCTCATGTCCCATTTGGTTTGGGGGGGGTCAGCTGGCACTGGGAGTGGACTATTGGGGAGGACACCAAGTTAGGCAGTTGTGAAATTCCAGGGGTTTTGCATCTTGTTTGGATAATTTTGTTTCCAGTCAGACTTTAACCAATTTGGAGCAACTACCCAGGGAAGGAATGCAGCAGTGCCATGACTCAGTGGACAGTGAATACAATGATTATTATGATAACAAAAACCTTGTGTGCCCCGAGCCTGAGAAGATACCAAGATGTCAACTTAGAAACATCCATGTGTGCATGCAGAGAAACAGTAGACCCAAACATGGATCCAGGGAATGAACTTGTACCAAGTTAGGAGTTTGGCCACAGTGGTAATAACCACGGGAAAGAAGTGGCGACATTGCTCTAGAAACTGATAAGCTAAGGACTCAGTTGAAAGAAGCCTATTATTTGCTTATACATGCAATGCATGATATAGCCATAGATAACCAGGGAAGCAGTAGTGGACTCATAGATAGGTGCCCTTTCAGTCACCATTTACAGGACAGTGTTTTCACTCACTCAGTCATCAGTTAGAGCCCTAGATAATGATGTTGGGAAATCTGGTGAGACTAGCCAACTTCAGGATTCTGCTACAAATTCCTTACTCCTTAAACGTGTAAACTACACTGAGCTCACAAAGAATGAGGTCTGCAGTAAAGGTTTTCAGGATATAATCTGCACATTTGAAAAATTCTCAATACAGATATTGGTCAGTCATGGCATGATAAAGCACTCCTCAGAGAAACTGAGACATGTGTATACTGCCCTGCAGAGTTCTTGCGAATGTGAAAGTGACATGAACAAGCACAAGGAAAATTTAGCTTTTGGCAAATTGATTCAATTGTCTAAAAGGTAGCATCGATTGGTCACTCAGCAGGCCATGAGGTGAGCCATCATTGGCAGCATCAACTTCCCGCTTGGTGGGCTGTGAGGTGAACTTCTTCTGACAGCATCAAGAGGCCACCCAATGGGCCTTGAAGCGAACAACCATTGCTGGCATCGAGAGGCTGCTTGGCAAATCATGAGGTGAGCCACCTCTGGTAGTATCAATAGCCCTCTCGGTGGGCCATGTGGCGAGCCTCTGCTGGTGGCATTGAGAGAGCCCACTGTGTGGCTGTAAGGGGAGCCACCACTAGTGGTGTTGAAAGAGCCCACTTGGTGGGCCATAAGCAGTGTTGGAACTGAGATTTGGGAGTCAGAGGGGCCCATAAGGGTCATATCTTTAAACTGAGCCCCGTTCCCATTATAAGTCAATGGCAGTGATGCATGAGCTACCAGGGCTCACTTCAAAGTTAGGGAGAGGTGAGCCCTGGTAAGCCCTCCTGTAATTCCAACACTGGCTGTAAGGGCAGCTTCCACTGGCTGCCTCAAGAGAACAAGTTTTGGGGGAGACAGATCAGGTTCTGGGGAAGTGAACAACTAATCATCACGCCCAGATAGTATGCTAATGGAGGAAAACATTGTATGATAAAAGTGGCTGTGTCCTTTCAGATGTAAGAAGTTTCTGCCTATCAGCAAGCTGACTAGCATTCTCACCAGCTTACTTGTAATATGCTGCTCACAGCCAAGCCTCCCCAGCTCTCAACTGAATTGGCCCCAACACAGTCACACCTGCAAAACCATACAGTGCCAGCATGCTGGCACTATGTTTGCTTGGACCAAGGGGAAACCCCAGGTTGCCCACTCCTCTTGGTGAGGACTTTGCTATGTAGCAGAGGAACAGCACCATGATAAAATTACACTGAAACAAGGGGGGAAATGTGTTTTACTCCAGTCATAGTATTCAATATATATTTATTTATTAAAGTTCCACCATTGTGTTTTGGTGGAAATTTAATAAAATAAATATCAGTTAAGTACTATGATTAGAGTAGAATATCCTTTTTTCCTTATTTCAACAAATGCTTTACTAAAATCCAAATATATTAGATCCACCCCCCCATTCTTTTTAGCACTTTATCAAACATTGCTGTTAATTGTACATTTTTCTGGCACAGCTTCCCATTTTTAAGCTCATGCTGACTCAAAATTTCAAAATTCCAAAACATTAATTTAAATTAGAAAATGGTCCAACCATTTGAGCAAAGCTAATTTACAATGGAGTCCTATTTTGCAATATTCAGTAGTACAAAGGTTACGATAAATTACATAGTCAACATAAAACAATTGGCAGTTTGAATTTCATGCTTAGTATATTTTATCAATTTAAAGCACAAAAATGACAGGTAAACTCTCTCAAAGAGGAGGAGGGTCTTTACAGCGAGCACAATACTACTACTAGCATAAGAATGGATCCAGGCATTTAATGAAGCAATTAAAAGAATGGACTCTTTTCAGTTCCTTTATATTTCTCTAAGTGCCCCCACTACCTTGTCCTAACTCGTCCAGCCATTATTTTGAGCTTGAACATTACAATTTATAAAAATGTAATACTCAAAATAATTTTTTATGCTACTGCTATGGTGGGTTAAGCAGGTTAAGGATTTTGTTTTACCATGTAAGGCTAAACAAGCAATGGTCCATGGGCCCTGCAACATACAAATGAACATACGAATGTGCCAGCAGATAAAGGCCTTACAGTCTATCTGGTCTGCTTGAGTGTGCAGTTTCTACTGTGTTTACAGAGGGAACTGCACTGCCTCCCCGAATCCTTTTGACCCCTCTGTCCCTCTCTCCCCCTACTACATGTAACTTTCCTCCTCACTCTGTCCTAACCTGTCTTGAAGCTGTCCACTGGATACCACTTCCTCCGGCAACTCATTTTATTTCGGTACCACTGTCTCAGCAAAAAATACATTTACATCTCCCTCCTGAACCTTTCCCCCACCAGCTTTAGGCTGTTACCTCTACTTGTCTTGTTCCCACTAAGGTTGAAGAGGCTCAGCCTGTTTATACTTTTAAGGTAGTTGAAGGTCTCAGTCATGTCCCCTTTCTACCTTTTGCCCTCAAGAGAGTACATGTTGAGCACCCAGAGCCTGTCCTCATAGCTGCTGCCTTGCAGGCCCTGGATCACTTTGGTTGTCCTTCTTTGGACCATTTCCAGCAAGTAATATCCTTCTTATGATAAGGCACTAATATTGCACACTGTACTCCAGGTACGGTCTCACTAGAGACAGTGGCATAATGATCTTCCTGCTGGTAATTCCCCTGGGTATGCAACCCAGAATCTGATTTGCTTTAGCCACAACTTTTCTGCAGTGTGCCAAGTGTTTCAGGTCACTCATAATAATTACACCCAGGTTCTTTTCTTCTTCTGACTGAGTTACCTGCACACCACCCAACTAGTATTTGGTGCTTGGGTTTTTCACCACCAAGTGCTTGACTTTACACTTTTTAGCATTGAACTACAGTTGCCAAATGCCAGACCACTTCTTTAGCCTAGCCAGGTCTTCTCTGAGTTCCTGTCTCCCCTCCTCTGTGTTAGCTCTCCCACAGAGCTTTGTGTCAGCCATGAACAGGCAGATCTTATCCTTGATCCCATGAAGCAATCAAAGGCATGGACTCATTGGTTAGTTCATATTTCTTTACGTGCCCCCACTACCTTGTCCCAACTTGTCCAGCCATTACATAAAGCTTGAACATTACAGTTTATAAAAATGTCATACTCAAAGTACACCTGGAGTACTCCGTCCAGTTCTGGAGGCCCCATCTGAGAAAAGACATAGCTAAGGTGGAGGCAGTGCAGAGAAGGGGAACTAAAATAGTGCAGGGCCTGCAGGAGAAGATCTATGAGGAAAGACTAAAAGTATTAAATATGTATTTCCTTGAGGCAAGGGGGGGGGACATGATGGAGACATACAAATACTTCACTGGTATAAACAGAGTACAGGAAGAGAGCATCTTTCAAAGTAAGAGATTTTACATTACAAGGGGGCACAGTGTGAAGTTGGAAGGGGGTTGGCTCAGGGGTAAAATGAAAAAATATTTTTTTATGGAGAGGGTGGTGGATGTTTGGAATGGCCTACCAGAGGAGGTGGTAGGGGCTAAAACGGTCACTGGATTCAAGATGGAGTGGGACAGACATAAGGGTATCCTGGAGGTAAGGGGGGGGTCTGGAGTTCAATTTGTACATCAGACCTCATACTAGGTAGGGATTAATAGAGCAGACTGGGTGGGCCATTAGGTGCTTATCTGCTGTCAACTTCTATGTATCTATCTATGTATCAAACTCAGTTTTGTATTCTATTGCTAGCGGGTTAAGCAGGTTAAGGATTTTGTTTTGCCACACAAGGCTAAATAACAACAAGCAGCTAGTGGGGGGAGGTTCAGGAAGGAAATGAGGAGGCACTTTTTCACTGAGAGGGGGTAGCTAAGTGGAATGAGTTGCAGAGGAGGTAGTATCCTTAAAAATGGCGGACCAAGATGATCCGGGGCCAGCTGGGCAACACCAACGCCACCTTTGTGGCTAATTCCCCTTTCCTATCAAAACCCTATCTGGGTGACCTGAATATCCCTATTCTAAACTGATTCCTCTACGGTCTTACCCCTCTTAGCTCCTGGCATCTATCCCTGGTTAGGCGTCTTCTACCCCCTGAGATATCTTGTACTATCAGTGGTGTGATATACCTGCTAAGCTATTCCACCCCTGCTAAGTTAAACACCTGTATAACTTAATAAATGTGGCATACATAGGCTTTGACCTTGCCCTGCTCTGCCAGAGTTTAGAGGTGTTAACAGACAGACTGGTGGCTAAGCTTTCTGCTCCCTTTCTGAGACTGCACCCCAGTCACTATATGTCGTTGACTTATACTGAGACCCAATTAGCTTTCTTCCTGAATGTAATGAATCTGCACAGTGGGAAACTGAAGGATGTTAGTTACTTGATGTCTTAGGCACCTGGAGTTGTCACTTAATAAGTGCACAGTCCCAATCCTTTGGCTACTAACTAAATTGACTGTGTTAATCCTTCTACTAACTGCTAGGAACATTGAATGAAGCTTGGCCCTTGTTTTGCCAGTGCCAGAATCACCTCCTCCTCCTCAGACCCTGCCTGGTTAACTAACTCAGCTCTAGAATGGAATCTTGAGTGAGTGCTGTATTCCTGTGTAAAAATGGCTGTTTTCCTGAGCAGTTAGAATGTTTGGAACTAAAATGGTAACACTCCGACTTGGAGTATAAATAACTAAAAAAGTATAACTCCTATCACAAAACTTACAGCACGAAGTCTGCTCACAATAAAAAAATCTTTAAAATGAGGGGTCACACATGTTAGTAGCATTAACCTTTTTTTTTTACAGAGCATGTAACAATGAAAATTTACATTTTTTTTGTTTAAAGAAAAACTAAAAAAAAAAACACACCTTAGAAGTGGCAAATGTCTGTTGTATGATGGTTTTCCATCACACCAACATCTGTGCATTACACTGCCATAGATTAGAGTATTTCTGAGCTGTTTTACATAATAAAACAGACCATAAACCAAGGCATGTGCCAACACATAACGCAAGTAAACCGACTGAATTCGGAAAAATGCTCTGCACAACTGCCCACATGACACACAAACAAGGATAACTGAAAAAGTATGCCTCCTAGCCCCTAGACACCTGCACAGAAAATGATCACAGTAACAAGAGCTTTAAAATGATGGGTCACGCATGTCAGTGGCATTTGCAGATATTTTTTTACAGTTCCTGAAATGATAAAAAAAGAGCATTTTTTTACATTCCGTTCCCAAATAAAAACCTACATCATAAAAAGTACACCTCCTAGACCCCAGACACCAGCATGATAATTGTCTACATTAAAGATGGCTTTCAAATGATGGGTCACACACGTTTCTAGCATTTACAGTTTTTTTTACAGTACTTGAAATGGAGGAAAATCTCATTTTTTACACTTTTTTTATCCCCAAAAAACTAAAAAAAAGTACACCTCCTAGCTCCCAGACACCAGCCTAATAATTTTTCACAATGAAAAGAGCTTTCAAATAAGGGATCACACGTTTCTAGCATTTACAGTTTTTTTACTAGTACCTGCAATGGAGAAAATAGCATTTTCTTCACTTTTTAACCCAAATTAAAACCTAAAAAAAATCTGAAAGGTAGCAAATGTGTCCAATATAAAGTCAGTATTCTGGTAGGTAGGAATGTTTCCTAGCGACCTGCACTTTCCAATAACCTTATTCCTGACTGGTTCATCCAGAAAGTGCATAAGAAGTGCAGGATGCACATATGCGCTCCGGGGATGAGATGAAGTGAATACCTGATACACGTATGCACTATGGGGACTAGAGGAATGTTCCTGATGATGCACATACGTGCTATGGGGCTGAGTGAGTTAAACTGTAAGGGCCTAAAATTAGCCTGTATGAATATAAACAGTTTAAGCCCTAAAATCCATGAAATAGAGGCCTGGGTGAATTTGCATTACGCTGATATCCTTGCTATTAAACATGGTTGGAGCCTCACATACTGATGAATGAAGTTGATATCCCTGGCTTTTAGCAAATTTCAGGAAACACAGTTCTGGCAAAAAGAAAAGAGGGGGAGCAAGTCTCTACACCAAGAACACTCTCTAAGCCACTGAACTACCTTTGCCCATTTCAGACCCCGCTTGTAGACAGACGTTTATCAGTGATCAGCTGTTGGGGGGGGCAGGAGAGTGGCTCTGTAAACAGAAACTGAGCTAAACTTTCATTTTTTTTCTCCATAGCTCAACCGATGTGACAGAAGTCAAGAGTTGCAGCTCAACAGTATCCTTCTCTAATGAGCACTTGACTGTTTTAAAATGACAGTGTTTTGAGTGTTAATGTTTTTGAACGAATTTTCAAAATACAGCTTTTACTGCTAAACGCAATTGATTCTTGTCTTTTGTGCACTGTTTGAGATCACATTTTTCAATAGGGACTAACTATATACTAAGTAACAGTGTATAGGTGGTGACCATAAGACTATGTTTCCATCTCAGGATGAGATGAAATCAGAGACCTCTCAAGCTTTGCCCTTGAGGTCTCTGTGATATCATCTCATCCCCTCGATGAAAACACAGCCTTGTTGTGTATGGTTACCCATACACTATTCTACATGTTGTGCATGGGCAATCGTTGTTGTGCACAGTTAAAAGTTCACAAAAAGCTGTGCGCGGTTATCTCTTGTTAACACCCCCCGCCGTCGACATAATAATTTATCCTTAACATGGTTACTAACTATGAGTGATGAAAGGTAGGTGGGAGGGGAACAGATGGGCCTGCTTACTACTGTAGATAAACTTAAAATTTATTTTTTGACATACAGTAAAACCATATATACTATAAAAAAAATAAAACATGGGCAACCATACCATATGTGGCTCATGTTTCCATCTGGAGAGCAACATGGCATCACGGATCTGTCAGGCTTCACTCTTGAGGTTCATATACTGTCATCTCAACCCTGAGGTGGAAACAGAGCCTCATTGTTTATGGTTTCCCATACATTATTGTCTATGTTGTATACCATCTGACCTTTTACTTATTATTATGTGTTCTACCAGTTGTCTTATTTAACAAGGCCTGAACCATCTACAAAGTGAGATAAGTGATATACTCTTGACAAACCCAAATTTGTTATGGCCTACAAAACTGGAGTTTATACTGTTGGTCAGATGACTTAAGGCTTATAGTAAATTTATAATCAACCGCTGGTGTAAAAGTGTGGCTGGGTCCCCAGTAACTACCTGGACCCTCCCTAAGCATCCATTTGCTCATACAGTCTATGTCTAGCTGTCCATGCTTGCAGCTGCCCTTGGCTCCTATTCATCTACTATCCCCCTGACTACATTGGAATTAATGTAGTTGTCTCATGATAGCCATAAGTCTATGTATTTCCCTCTCCGAGGTTTGAGGTCTGCACTGATTCCCTCCATGTCCTGGATTTCTTTGACCTTACATTTCCAGCCTTCTTGTGTCAGAATTGTGTCTGATAACCAGGCTAATGCGATGCCCTTAAGGGCCACCATGAGCAAGATCATTAACAGGAATATAATTTTGCTGTGAAAAGATAACGATGTTAGAAGGCCCAAGATAGGCAAATGTAAAAGTGATTATCCTCCCCAGTATTACTTGGATCTCAATATGTACTGAATCTCCATCTAGTAACTGGATTTTGGAACAAGGCCATCAAACGTAGGCATGAGAGCCTGCTGCCCCACATACCTGCCAGCAACAACATGATTGTGTAGGGATTGGTGATCGAAGGGGTCCGAGAAAAATAAATCAGGAACTTTCAACAAAATCCCCTCCAAGATGATGTGACCTTTCAGCTCCTATCCTGTCTCATTTCACAATCAGTCTGTACAGTTTGCATTTGACTTCTTTCCTCTCATTTCTTTTTTACTGTGTTAATGTTGATATCTTGCATTTGCTTGAGTACTAAATATGGTGAGAATGGCCCCAGCTGTGTAATATTTGCAGATATAATTCTGTTACATATGTTTTTGAAATGTGATTCTGTGAAATTTAAAATGTCACCAAAATGCCAGTATTAATGAAAGGATCACATAGGATAATGAGAGAGACTGGATTTATTTTAAAGATGTTTGACCTTCCTCTGACTTGAGGGGCAGCTGTTGCCAGGAAACTGAAATTGCATTTCCTGACTAGCTGACCCAGAGGTAATAAAATCAGCTTACATAGTCATAAACCATACAGGATCTTCTTTGTAACTTAATTCAAGGACGCCAGTTCAAAGCCCAGGATGTTTTAGCCAGAATTTGAGCAGTAAATGACCATTTTGATAGGCTAATGTGAATTTTGTCTCACGGGTGCAAATTGCCTACAGGGGACTTCAAAAGGCTTAGACTCTGAATGTCATATCCATGTTAATTATATGTGTCTGGATTTGATTTTTGATATTCTTGGAATTTTGGAAACAGCAAAAGAGTGACATCTCCTGGCCAAAAGGAGTAGTTGCTCTGACTCACCTGATAGGTAAATAGGCCAGTTTCTTTATAACTGGGATAACTGATGACCGTGCAAGTTACAGAAGGAATTTAAAGCCCTCAGCTCAGGGCATGTAGCACACTTTTCATCTGGACTCTCTCCCGAACACACAGAGAAGCAAAACTGCCACAGCACAGAGACTAAGAACTAGAGATTGAACTTACTCTTTGCGGACTTCAGTTCACTACAAACTAAGGTAGAACTTTAGATAACTGTCATAGTGTTTTTGTTTTGTACAATTCCACTTTTTTTGTTATGCGGTGACCAAAAAGATTATTTAAATATTTTTAGTTGTAACTGTATGATTAGTAACTATTTAGTAAAAACATTTTGTTTTTAGGAAAACTGGCCTGAGTGAGATTTTCTTATAATTGTGTGTGTGATTGTGAGAGGTTCAGTATTAATCTGTGACTAAACTGTTATTGCTACAGAGTGCCATCATAAGCTACCAAATTAAACAAAGGGCCTCAAAAGGGAAAGTCTGGATAAGATAGGGGGAATACCAAAGTCTCAAGAAAGAGTCTGTAGGGATCTGAACCGAGTTATTTCATGCTTGTGGGAGAAGGCAGAATCAGGATTACAACACTACCCTCAAAGAGGTTGTAATGCCTGGATCTTTCCGCTTTGTATAACAACCGAGAAAGGGTTTTCATTTGGCTACAAGACTTGAGACTGGTATTGTACCCAGATACAGAGTAAAGAGGAGGCCCTAGGACTTCACGGTGAGGTTCAGTTGTGAAGCCAATAAGCACTATAGAGGACTCGAAGAGTGTATCCCCTGTTTTCCCCCTCCCTGTCATGAATTACACTTGGGGTGAGCACTGTGAGCTCAGTGGATCTGACCCTCAGGAGTGGGTTCGTGACACTAAACACATGTCTAAGATCTATCTGAATTTCCCCCACAACATTACAGTCCAGTAAAATATTTCCTCTAACTTTATTTTGTCTCAGATGATTTTTTTTGCAAGTTTCCATCTGAGTTAATGCAATGTCATACCTGTAGGTGCCTACAGGCAGGGAACTTGAGAGGGTGGGGGAGCTGGGGATAATTCCCAGGGCCTGGCACCAAAGAGGGACCCAGGTTGCCCGGCTTGCTACTGTATGCAGCTGCATAGGGGCCACAGAGTCTGAACTTTTCCCAGGGCCTGGAATTCCTCTTATGGGGCTTGTCTACAGAGCCGGCCTTAGGGGGAGACAGTAGGGGCAGCTGCCATGGGCCCCACACTTTGGAAAAAAAACACCCAGCTGAGGATTCAGATGACTCACTTATTAAGATCCGACTGAGAGAAGCCCTGCAGACAGCTAAGATAAGTCACGTGATCATGTGGTTACCATTGGAGCACCAAGCAAGGTCACATGATCAGGAGTTGTGCACATGCACACACTTTCCCTTTCCCACACCAGAACAAGAGACCAGACCCCACAGTAGGCACGTTCGCTCAGGCTCGGCCAGGTCTGGGGCTGTTGGCCTCTCATCCCAAACTGAGCCACATGTATCGCTGTCTTGGAGTAATTGATCTCAGAAGTGCCAGCACTGCTTGACTTCATCATCTACAAATTTGCACTGGGCCACCAGCATTCAACATAAAAACTAAAAAGAAAATAATTTTATTGACCCGGCACCATGGCCTCCTTCTCCTCCTCGGACCCTCTTCTGGGCTCTGTGATGGTGAGTCTTGAGTGTAAGTAAGTAAGTAAGTAACTTTCTGTTTGTTTGGTGCCCAATCCTGGAGGCTCTGAGCACTGTAAAGTTAAAAATATGACAGAGTGTTAAACATTCAGATTATATAAACAAACAATAAATAAACAGATTAAAAATAATAAACATTTTTGTGTAAGTTAAAAAACGCTGGCAGGAAAGACTAAGCTGAAGAGTTGAGTCTTTGGGCCCCTCCTAAATGCCTCCACTGTAGGGGTCTCCCTCAAGGATCTTGGCAGCAAGTTCCAGAGGACTGGGCTGGCCACCCCAAAAGAATGATCACCCAAGGTTTTCAGCCTGGTCCTCAGAACCACCAAGAGGTCCTCAGTGGATGAAATGGAGGGAGTGGGCTGGGGTGGCAGGAGTAAGGAGGTCTGACAGGTAGCCAGGGCCCAATCTATTGAGGGCTTTACAGGTGAGCAAGCCCACCTTGAAGAGAATCCTCCACCTGACCTGCAGCCAGTGCAGACCCTGCAGGACCGAGGTCCCATGTCAGGACCTTGACAGCTCTGTCAGCAGCCTGTCTGCTGCATTCTGCACTAGCTGCAGCCAACAGACATTCCCTCCACTGATCTTGAGATAAAGAGCATTGCAGTAGTCGGAGTCTGGACATTACAAAGGCATACACCAGTGATGGCAGGTCTTCGGGTGGAATTAGGGGTTTAATCTGGGTGATGTTCCTCAGGAGGTAAGTGTGTTGATCTCTCTTTCTCTCTCAGTGTGGGGTGGGTGAGTAGGTGATGAGTGTTGGTGTTGGTAGTAGGGGCTGAGACTTTGACTGGGTGTTTCAGGGAGATTCAGAACAAACAACAGGTGCTCAGCAGCCTCAGCCACTTCCAGTCCAGATGCTGTTTCAAAACAAACAGGCAAGCTAAATCCAGCCTGTGGGTGTGGCAGGAGGCAGTGTGTAGTCTCTCCAGAAGAATCACACCTTTGCAGAGACAAGACCAGTTGCAGTACAATTGTAAATTGCCATGGCCTGCAAATGTTTACCTGTATCCTGGAGCCAGCTTCAAACATGGGGATTGCAATTACCTATACATCTCCACAACCCTAAAGGGCTTTTTGCTTTGAGTTACCCAGTGCAGCAGGTCTCTATAGCCCCAAAGGATTTTTTCTGTCAGCTGATTTCTGTGGTGGCTGTCCAGAGCCACAATTAGCTTTTTTCTTTCAGTTGCCCACAGTAGTGGGTCTCCACAACCCTGAAGGGCTTTTTCTTCAAGTTGCCCATAATGGGTGATCTCCACAGCCCTGAAGAGTTTTTTTCTTTCAGCTGCTCACTGGCAATTTGGTCTTCTGACCACCTTCAAATACAGGCAGCACAGGTTCTTTTAATTCCCACTCAGCAGCACTGAAGTTTCCTGTCTGCCTCCAATACTTGCAGTGTGAGTTCTTTTATTTACCTCTCAGTGGCACTGAGGTCTCCTGCCCACCTCCAAAAAATAGAGACAATACCAGTCCTGCTGTGAATACGACAGTATGCAAACACCAGACTGCCAATGCTGGTTATAGGGGGTCCATGTTTTTCATCTGCCTCGGACCCCACAAAGTTTAAGGCTGGCTCTGAGTGCCTAAACTGATCCTGCTCTATCTTGATTTGTAAACTGCATTGCCACTTAATTATACTCCTGCCCAGACTCCTTGGTCCCTTCTGTATGCTTCCGTGGCCAGTCTGCCTCATGTCATCACACATTGTTCATAGGTTGATAGGTAATTTACAAGCTCAGTAGGCAAAATTGCCTTTTTTGAGCTCACCACCATGTTTAATGATGGAAATGAAATTTTTTATCACCCATATATGTGTCCAATCTACTTTTAAATTCACCAACTCTAATACTATTTATAATATTCCCTGGTAAAACATTCCATGTGGATATGATCCTTTGTGTATACCACTGATTTCTTCTATTAGTTTTGTTTTGTGTACCACTTAATTTTTTCTTATGTGACCTTGTATTAGTTGTGGACGGATTTAAACTCAATCCTATGGTTTCCAAAATTGTTTTATCACTAGCAGCTTTATAAACCAAAATTAAGTCTCCCCTTAATCTTCTATATTGCGTTGAATATAGCCCAAGTTTTTTTAAATGTAAATCATAATCCATACTCCTCACAGCTTTGATTTTCTTAGTAGCCTTTCGTTGAATTTTTTCTATGAGTTTAACTCCTCTAAGCGAAGTTGGGGCACATACTGATGAGCAGTATTCCAGATGTGGTCTCACAAGGCTAGTAAAAAGTGGAATTAAGACCTTACCACTTCTGCTTTTTATGTTTTTTAATATACAACCCAGAATCTGATTTCCCTTTTTAATAATATTAGTTGTATGAAAATCAAAAGACATATTTTTTGAAAAGGTAACACCTAAGTCTTTTTCATTTTCAATTTCCAATAAAGTTGTATTGTATAATTTATATTTGAACCCAGGGTTTTGTCTACCAAGATGCATAACTTTGCACTTTTGTACATTAAATAGTAATTTATTTGCAATTGACCATTCTTCTAAGTTTATAAGATTTTTTTATAATTCTTGCACTGAAAGATGATCTGTAATAATACCACCCAGCTTACAATCATTTGCGTATTTTACCAGCCAACAATGATTGTTCATAGGGAGCATTGCTGATATCAATATGTTAAAAAGTACTGGCCCCAGAACTGAACCCTGTGGAACCCTACTAGTAACACTTTCCCAAGTAGATAAATGGCCCCTTAGGGATACCCTTTGTATCCTATCAGTTAACCAACTCGCAATCTAGTTAATTATTGATTGATGTATTTCAACTTTTTTTAGATGTCTAATCAAAATATCATATGATACCCTATCAAAGGCTTTCGCAAAATCCATAAATATTATATTCACAGATAAGCCATTGTCCAAGGCCTCACTCACTGGTTCAAAAAAATTCAACAGATTAGTTTGATGTGATCTTCCTTTTACAAAACCATGCTGAGTAAGACCTATCAGCCCTTTATCAGCCAGATCTTCTATTATTTTAATTTTTAGAAGTCTCTCCATTACTTTACAAAACACAGCAGTAAGGCTAATAGGGTGATAATTTTGTGCCAGTTTTCTGTTTCCTTTTTTATGTAGTGGAATTACTGTAGCCTGTTTCCATATTGGTAAAATAATTCCTAATTTGAGTGAAGTATTGAAAATATAGGTCAGTGGACCCACAAGTTGGTTTGCAGTATTTATAATAAAAATAGAGGGTATGCCATCTGGTCCTACAGAGCTATTGGGTTTTATGACCTGTATATCACCCATCACTTCTTTATGAGTGAAAGATATAGAGTCATCAGGTATTATTGAAGACTGAGGTAAAAATTTACATGTCGGATTAAAAACACTTGTGAAGTATTTATTGAGTTAATTTGCTATTTCAACTTCATCTGTAATCAATCCCTGCATAGTTTCTAATGGTCCAATAGTAGGACTACTATTTTTCAAGGAACCTATATAATTAAAGAACATTTTTTTATTGTCCTTGACTGATGAAGCTAATTTTTCTTCATACAATTTTTTTGCTTTCCTTATCATGCTTTTACTATCATTAACAGCTTTCTTATATAAATCCCAATTGCATTTGTAGTAATCTTTTTATATATCCTATATAATTTCTTTTTCCTATTTAGGCTCTTTTTGATGTTGTTATTCCACCATAAAGGGGTTCTTTTTCTATTTCCTACATTGTATTTATGCCTATAAGGCACCCATTGATTAATACAATATTGAATTTTATCATAAAACTTCAACCATATGCTATTTAAATCACTGTCTTCAAATTCAGAAATCCAATCCCAAGTTCTTAAATAATTGATTATTTGTACATAATCAGCTTTGTAAAAGTTTTGAGTTTTTGTACAACCTTTACATACATTTTTTTCTTTTAAATTTATGGTTATTTGTACCATATTATGGTCACTGTTAGATAATGGATGCTTCACTTGGACTTCAATAATATCCTCAGGCAAATTAGTTAGAAACAGACCTAGGATGTTATTCTCTCTTGCAGGTTCTCTTACTAGTTGTTCCATGTTTTTCGAGACCATACAGTCCATAAATCTGGCTTCTAATTCTGTTGAACATATTCCCTGCTCCCAATCAATAATTAGGGAAATTTAAATCACCCATTAAAATATAATTTTGATCCATTACCCTATTTTCAATATTAGTCAAAAATTGATTATTTCCATCACCATTTAAACTGGGGGACCGATAACCCAATCCCATAGTTGTACTATAGTCTTTTGTAATCAATATTTCAGTCCAGACTAGTTCTACATCAACTTGTTCTTTGGGCTCGCAACTTAAAGGACAACATTTGAAACTGTTAGATATGTAATGGGACACTCCTCCACCTCTTTTGTTTATTTGATTTTTATCTAATCTGGTGTACCATGTTATATCCATACCCCAATCATTATTATTGAGCCAAGTCTCAGAGACTCCACATATATCAATATTATTAGTTATTAAATAAGCCTTTAGTTCATCCATTTTATTATTTAGACTTGGAGCATAACTAGTAATATCTTTAATTTGTCATCTTTCTTAGTTGGATTTTTATTGTTTGATTTAATTTTTTCTCTATTAGCTTGACAGCCATTATTAGAATGTACTTTATCAAAACTAGTTTCTTTTCTTACATTTTCTTTTTTTCAAGTTCAGAGATTCCAGATTAATAGGTTTCTCCCCCCTAAATTTAGTTTAAATTTAGGTTTATAAATGAATTAATATGCCTGCCTAAAATCACATTCCCTTTCCTGCTCAAATGTAGGCCATCCCATGAGAACAATTCATGCCTGTTATCAAATTCCTCCCAGTGCATGATGCAACCTAATTGTTGTTTCAAACACCAGCCATGCAGCCAGTTGTTTAACTTTTTAATTTTCTCATAAATTGATTTAGATGCCCCAGGAATAGGAAGGATCTCTGAAAATGCTGTTTTACAATTAAACGATGCAAGTTTGTTTGTCATTGCTACAATATCCTGTTTTATTTTGTATAGCAGCTCCCTTAAAATACTGTTAGCACCTGTATGTATTATTACCATCGATTCACTTGTTTTTGATATAATATCATCGAGCATCATGATCAAATCATTTAATCTAGCTCCCCCAAAGGAAGACAAGGTCCTGGATTCCTTATTTCCATTACATATTGTATGATCCAAATGTTTTATTATAGAATCTCCAAGTACATAAATAGGTTGTTGTTCAGATTGGAAACTCATAAGATTCATCTCTTCAATGTGAGGTGTACTCGTACTTTGTAACTGTGGTCGTTTGTCATTAGTTCTTTCAGTGCACATGGAACATGTGGTAGAAATCAGATCATTTATATTTGTAAAGTTCCCTGTGTCCATCCTATTACTCGATAATATTTCAGGAAATAGTGAAAACTCTTGGTCCTCTCTATTAGTTCCCTGTTGATTTGAAAAATCTTCTGGACAACTAAAAATATCATAACGATTTGACAGAGGTAAATCAAAAGTTCCTGCTTTTCAACCTTTTTTAGGTACTTTTGTACTCTGGACACTAAACCATTCATCATCTACACTAGTATCGGTCTCCCTCGTTCTTTTCTTATAAATATTTTTTTGTTGACTATCCATTTCTAGATTATTTTCTTACCCTTGCTTACGTAGTATACATTTTAGTTTAATTCTGTATTAATTTCTATAGTTCTATTTCCTGCTTGTAATGTTTTAGTTATATTTTCCTGTGCCTGTAAAACCGCATTTTCATTTGAATTGAAACGTGCTGCCATCTCCTTTTGATTTGCCTCTAGACTGTTTAATCTACCATTAAAACAAGAAATCTCCTTTTTCAATACATCATTCTCCTGGCATTTTGCACATATAAACTGTGCTCCTGGTTCCAAAGCTATAGTAACAATGTCATACATGTTACAGTCTATACATCTCACCCCCATTAAACCGTTCATAGTCATTATGTAATCAGACATTGTTAAATCCTATCTCTAGCTTTGCCTGGCCCCAAACAGACTTAAAAGGTTTCCGTATTCTTACCGGTTTTATTAGTACTTGGGAAAAAGACCGTAGTACAGCTGAAAACGCCTCCCAACATATCAACACTTACAAACACGTGCAGACGCGTGTAAGTGCGCTGCTGGTTCCCAGCTGCTTTAAAAGTCCCCAATGACCCAGAAATAAAGCGCATGGATCAACAGACTCAGTTTGCACACTTTAAAATTAAAACTTAAAAATTACTCCTAATTGCTGGCGAAAACCGTTCATGCATGGTTCTGGCAAGCACAAGGTAATCAGACAGTGCCCCAAAACAAAATAGAAGGAGAGAATCTGAAACTGTAGTTTCAAACTGCTAGAGAAGAACTACACCTTCCTCTTCCTGAAACCTTAGCAGGTCACAGGGCTCAAGTCCACCAATTATGTGCTTTTCTCAGAAAAACTATGAGATGCAGTTTTAATATGCTTCATATAGTTTATATTAGAACGGTATTTCCAACAGTTATATAATGTCATACACAAATCCAGCAGCAATCTCTGTAGACATTTAAACTCACGCTGCTCATTCCCAGCTGCTTTAAAAGCCCCTGATGACCCGGAAATAAAGCGCATGGGTCAACTGACTCAGTTTGCACACTTTAAAATTAAAACTTAAAAATTACTCCTAATTGCTGGCGAAAACTGTTCATGCTTGGCTCTGGCAAGCACAAGGTAATCAAATAGTGCCCCAAAACAAAATAGAAGGAGATAATCTGAAACTGTAGTTCCAAACTGCTAGAGAAGAACTACAGCTTCCTCTTCCTGAAACCTTAGCAGGCCACAGGGCTCAGGTCCACCAATTATGTGCTTTTCTCAGAAAAACTACGAGTTGCAGTTTTAATATGCTTCATATAGTTCATATTAGAACAGTATTTACAACATCTATATAATGTCATGCACAAATGCAGCAGCAATCTCTGTAGACATTTAACCTGAATTAAATTGTAACAGCTATGCTCATGTCTTTTATTCTACTCTGGAAGACCAAGTGATGCCTTCCAGTACCCTTCCAATTCAGATATTCACAGGAATTAGCGAAGTCATGGTATGAAATTTTGATGGTATGATAACCGTCACTTGTTACATAATACTGAAGTAACATAGTAATTGGTCAGAAAGGTCTCTAAATCCATCTTGTCTGCCTCCCCCACCTTCATAAGCAGAGCTGAACAAATATGCTGTACAAACATGTACTGATTTAAAGGTATTCCCTGCCCACTCTACTTCCAGTGGTACCATGTGAATCCCTTGGTAGGCAGAAATTTGTCCAGGCGTACTTTGAAAGCCTGTACTCTCTTCATGCCCTCTGTCTCTGCTGGTAGACTGTCCCATAGGCTCACCACTTTTTTGGAGAATTAGTGCCTCCTAGAGTTACCCCTGAATATACTGTCTTGGTTTCAGTTTTAGCTTACTGTTCAATCATTTTAAAAATGATTACTACAATTTCACAGTACAGTACATCATTTTATATGGTCAACAGTAGTAAAAAGCTGCATAAATACAATAAATTAAAACATAAATAAAATCCACATCACTAAGCCTTAATCTTATTTCTCCTTACTTTTCTAGTGAGCATTAGATATTTCCCAGCTCCCTGTATAATAATGGAATCTTCGGTGGTCAATAATATAGTCACCAGTATGTTTTCATCAGAGATGTCCACAGACTTAAGAATGAGTTCCAGCCATTTATATCTAACTTTGTTGCACCAGTGACATTTTAACAACACGTGTACCAGATCTTACTTTGTCAACTAGGTTATAGAAGCACAGCCCATCTTTTGGGTCTTCTGACTTCATATACAAAGCCTTTCTAGGATTAAACTCAAACAGTTCTAATCTAAAATGTGTATATACCTTACGTATATTTGAATCTTCCAATATGTCCAGGTAAAATCTGAAGCCATGTTTGTTGTCATTTTGTGCATACCATTTTGCATAATTAGATACGGCAATGCATACAAGATCAAGCTCCTTATAATATCTTACAATTTTCTTTTTAATATATGTCCCATACCGGTCACTAATTATGATCCCTCTCTGTACACATCCTAACAAGACATCTAGCACATATTTTTCCAGTATCCTTTTAAGGTACTGATACCATGGTGATTCCTTGGAACCCCTATTTTCCCAGTCAATCTTTTCCAGAAGACATTGTTTTACC
Source organism: Neoceratodus forsteri (assembly GCA_016271365.2). Lineage (NCBI taxonomy): Eukaryota > Metazoa > Chordata > Ceratodontiformes > Ceratodontidae > Neoceratodus > Neoceratodus forsteri. Next base: position 1,470,017,195 of record CM057450.1, on the reverse strand, counting down.
CAGTGTTCACTGGGAAATTTTAATATTTTGATCCGATATTTGATGATTCTAATATCTGCAAGAGCCTGTAGCCTGGACAATCCTAGCTCAGCTCTTATAAAACAAGCTGGGGTAGAGTTTTGACATCCCAAGGCACTTCTTAATAGCTGAATTGCTGGCTTTTCCTGCCAGTCAATAGTGTTATTACCCCAAATCTCTACACCATATAATGACTGCACATTAAATTTAGCTTGTATAGTATACACCAGTGTCTTATAGTAGATTCCCTATATAAGTAATTAAATCTGGCTAGAGCGTTTACTGTGCCTTTTGTCTTAGATATTGTATATTCAAAATGAGGTTTCCAAGAACCATTATTTGTAAAACTTACCCCTAGATATGTGTATCTGTTTACTACTTCCATTTTGGTAGATTTTATCCACCATGAATACTTATTTTTTCTCACTCCTATTAGCATTACCTTTGATTTCTCCATATTTGTTTTTAAAGAAAGAGTTTCTGAGAGTTTTGCAAGGATATTTAATTTCTTTCATAATCCAGCCATGTCAATGAGCATAAGACCAAGTCATCCCCGTATGCTAATTAAGCATAAGGGAAGCAGTATAGCGCAGTGGTTTAAGGGTCTGAGCTGCAAATCTGGAGACCTGGGTTTGAATCCCACAGCCCCCACTTGCATACTGTGAGACCCTGAGCAAGTCACTTAACTTTACTGTGCTCCCAGGTCACATCTGTAAACAAGCTTTCAGCTTAGTGTGTCTCTCCTGGTTAAACAATTGGAAAGCCAGCCCAGTGGCGCAGAGGGCTGAGGCGCTGGATGCCACACCTTGAACCATGCCGGTGACCCAGGTTCGGGAACGGACTTGGGTCGTCGGGGTTTGGCTGGGGAAGGAGAGGATTGAGGATCTGGAGGACTGCTCTCCTCTCCTGGGGTGGGTTGGGAGGAAGTCTCACTCTTGTAGTGACTCCGGTGGAGACCAGGAGTACTACATGCAGCAGAGCAGGAGGGACAATCCGAAAGCCAGAAAACAACTTCAGCTCCTACCGGATGATGGCCTCTGTATTCTGCTTATCTCTGGAACCTCCGAGAGCCTTCCCCTCCACAGCGGCACCCTCGAGCCTGTAAGGAAAAAATAAAGTGCTGAGGTTTCCCTGACCCCTGGTGCCTTCCCCCTCGAAAGAGGGGGATCCCCCCCGGAGATGGGTTACTTTGGGATGACTCGGAGGGTTGGCTGTGATATGTGGAGAGGGTAGAGCTCAGGAAGAGGATCGCCAGGAGTGTAGATACTAGGAAGGACCTGAAGGAGAGGTGGGAGCCGGAGCGTAGGAGGAGGTAAAAAGATAACTAAAAAAAAAACAATTGGAAAAACAAACAAAAAAACATGGTGTAGTGTTTATTTGGGGAATTGGTCTTAGATTTTTGCAGGTCTGAGAGTACTTTTTTTCAAATAAAGGCAAAACAACGAGGGTGCTAAAATGCACCCTTGTCTCACCCTCTTATTGGGGAAGACATTGTATTCCCAGCTCTTATTTTTGTCCAGGTCACTGAATGCAAAATTCTAATTCTGTTAACCAGGGCTGGTGCTATTCCCCAGTTTAACATCGTATCCCAGAGTGTATTTCTGTTAATTGTGTCAAACGCAGAACTGTAATTTACACATGCTAAGAAAAACTTTTGTTTTCTAATTTTAATATATTTCTCAATCAGATGTAGACGTACAAAACAATTATCAATAGTAGAATGGTTTTCACAAAAAGCAGCTTGTGCTGGGACTGAGCCGCCCCACCCATCCACTTCTCTTTTTAGCCTACCCAGGATAATTTCTGCATACATTTTACCAAAAGGAATGTTCCAGCAGAGCCAATCCTTGGAGAAATATAGAGAAATATGTGTATTAATTTAAACCATAGGGGAGAGGCACAAATTCAGTAATGGTTGTCGCTACAGAGAAAATAAACTGGACTATCAGTCCACTCACCCAAAATGAACACAAAAACAAATATTCACTTGAATAAATTTAATATGTAACATCCAGATATTCAAAAATCTGACATTTTGGGATGCCCCTTCCTCAGGAAAACTAGTTAATCTATTAGATAAATAAATAGAAATAAACACATTTCATAAATAAGCCTATTCCCTTCAACTTATATTAAATAAGGATAAACAAATATTTTATATTTTAGCCCCTTACTCATAAAAAATCTTTTCTGTATTTCCCCTTCTTTTCATTAGAGCTTCTTCTGGTACTTTGTTTGACTCCCACCTTGAAATTAGATGCACCAAAATCAGTTTTCTCTCCATAAACGTTGCATTGGATAGATACATTTTTTCGGCATGTTACTGCTGACCTTATTAAGATTAATATTTCACACTACCCATAAATACCATTGATCCTGTTAACTCAGATTCATTTTCTGCTAAGTATAAACAAAAAATAAAAATCACTTAGAACCACTCCTTCATTTCTTTCACATTCAGTCTAATAGCAAACAATACCAAGAAATTGCTAACCTTCACTTAAGCTCTCCTTCTGTTTTCTATGTATTCATTTAATCGGAGCAAATGGCCAGCTACCACTGTGAATTAAATTATAAACTCATCAGTTTTATCTTTATACCTTGTCTACGAATCCTCATATATTTAAAACTCAAAAGATTCATACCTGCTGTGCAGTGTTGCCTCTATGTCTAAGGTGAGAGTAACGCGCAGGGTCTACTATCGTCTTTTTTATACGCAGGAACTCCACCTCTGAATCCGACACATGATGTGTAAACAACCAAGCAAGCACGTAGTGTTTGCCTATGTGCTGGACCCGTCCTCTGGTGGCATTCAGAGAAACTCTAGGTGTCAGTGATGACAAAACACCTCACATTCTCTTAACTTTCAACTAAAGCTTTTAAAAATAAAGTTAGGAAAATAAATAACGAGTTTAGACCGGGGGTCCCTGTCCTAACACATCTATAGGACGGAATCAAATGAACAATGTCCTAAGTCACTAGTCCCCCTAACTTGATCTCGGCAAGGCATGAATTCAGTACTTCAGCTGCATCCTGTGTCCCATGTGCAGATAAATACAGTTGGGTATCATCTACATAACCATAAAACACCTTACTGTAATGTCCGATGATCTCCCCCAGGTGCAGCATGTACGCCGTGAACAGCATGTGTGAAAGGATCGAGCCCTGAGAAACCCCACAAGATGGGCTTTGGGAGAAAGGAAAAATTCTCCATGACCACCCTCAGCATCCTGTGTGTGAGAAAGGACTCAAACCAGCTGATGATGGTGCCTGTGAGTCCACAGAGCTCTGTACGGCAATCCAACAACACACCATGGTCCACAGTGTCAAATGTTGAGGAGAACTGACTGTTCTCCTCTATTTCTAGCCCTGAGGAGATAATTTTGGACTGACTAATGCAGTTTCTGTACTGTGCCTGGACCTACATCCCAACTGGAGAGGCTTATAGATGTCAAAGGTAGTGGGATGTGCTACAAGTTGCAGTATGACTATCTTCTCAATAACCTTTCAAAAAAAGGGAAGGTTAGAGACTGGTCTGTAATTTGCTAAACAATCCAGGTCCACAGAGGGTTTCTTCAGAAGGGGCTTCACCAGTGCCTCTTTAAAAGTGCTAGGGAAAGACCCCTTTGAAAGAGAGTGCACTGGATGATCTCAGCGAACACTGGACCCAAGGACCCCCCACAGTCCACTAAGATATGTGTCAGGCCCAAGTCCAGTTTACAACAAGTGGGCCACAGCTTCAGGATTTCCTCACTAGATGATCATGAGATGTCTGTTGCAGTCTAGATGCTCAGCTTCAGAGTTCTCTCCTCTACACCTCCTAAATACTATTTTTTACCTCCTGGAAGCCAAATAATTTTACCTCAGCTTGGTTACTGGAGTTTGCCTGTCTGCAGCATTAATTTCTGTGTTGTTTTCATATCGCTATTGGCCCTTTAACCACGATGGAAGCTGAGATGCACCAGGCTCCTCCGACACACATGCCGCCCACCTCCCCAGTGAAGGCCCCAAAGAAATCCAAGGCCCAGAGTTCGCAACCAGCTCGGGTCTCTGCTCAACCTGCCTCCCTGGTACCTCTGATGGAGGATCCCTTTCTTCAAGAATTGCTTCCCTTTCAGGAAGCTCTAGCAGATATTTCCTCTGAACTGAAATCCCTTCGTGCTGATATGGGGGATCTTGGCCAACGGATATGTGATGCAGAAGCCCATACTACATCTTTGGAGACCTGGAAGGATATGGTGGACCCTGAAATAATCAAACTCTGACAACAAATTACCATACTTTAACTGAAGACTGAAGACTTGGAGGGGCGCAGTCGTAGAAACAACCTGTTAATTTTTGGTCTCCCAGAGGTCGAGGAGGGCTCAGCCATGATCACTTTCATTCAAAAGCTGCTACTTAAAGTGAAGGGCCCCTCTCCATTTAACTTATCCTACCAGATTGAACGTGCTCACCGGTTTCTCCATCCAAGGCCTCCAGACCATGCCCCCCCCAGACCTATCATTATGAAATTCCTTAGTTACTTGGAGAAGCAACACATCCTCGTCAAAGCAGGGGAACTACAATCCATTACTTGGGAAGGAAAACCTCTATGTATTACCCAAGATCTGCCTGCTGAAACACGACAGAAGAGGGCCACTTTTCACCCCACTGTTAACAAGCTGATTGCTGCAGGGATCAAATTTAGGATGACCTATCCAGCCCAGCTCCAAGTCTTCCTTGAGGGGCATTGGCACGCCTATGATTCTACAGATCAGGCTACCAAGGAGCTCTCACATCAGATGCCCAACCTTTTCAAGCTCACCTGAAGTTTATGATTTCTTCTACATTCCCTGGTCTCAACAATTGGGACATAACAGTTTTTACCTCAATGTTATTGATTGATGACCACGAGGTTCATCACCGACACTGATGTGGTCCACAGATTTGCTCCGCCGGATGCGTGGGTTCATCCCCTTCTTGAGACCCTCTCCCCGACCTGATCTGGCTATGTTGTCTGCTCCTGCAGTCTGGGACATTGACTTGAACTATCATATCTGTTCACCCATGCTTGCCTGGACTTGGAACTGTCTACTAAGTTGTGGATCTGCAGGGGGATATTTACAGGAATACTCATTCCGCCTCCTTAATAGTTCCCATGGGAAACAGGCGGTTCTTTGACGCTGGATCTTTTAGTCCATAGAGCTCTGTGACCTGGCTAGGAGCTCTACAGAGCACCAATGATTTTGTTTTCTGCCTTTTGGTTGCTGAGGGTATTACACCCATCGTATGTCCCCTGCTTGTTAAATGCGGGGTTTGGCTGCATGGGCTGTATTGGATATCAACTTGGTTTCCCTTGAGATATTGATTACCTGGTTAGTTGGCTTCTTCCAGACTTAAACTGTGCAGAGCTTCCCCTATTATCCTGGAGCCTTGCACTATACCCCCGACCTGTTTCTAATCCCAGGTGGCCTCATTTCTAGCCTTCCTGTCCTGAGGAGGCACCTTTTCTAATATGTAATGTGCTTTCAGTGTGTGATGAGTTTTTCTTCTCTTTGATTACATTGGGGGATGGGGGGTTCTGTTATTGAGAGGTGTCTTCAGCGGAAGTTCATCACGCACTTATTGTTAGGAGGGACATGCCTGCTTGTACTCACTCTGGGCTGTGTATGAATGCAGTACTGGCAATCTGGGAGGTCTTACTGGTCTCGTGGGGGTAGACCTCTTTTAGTGATTGAATGGCCCCCTTATTCTCTCCGCTATGACACACGTAGACTATGAGTTTCTGATTTCCTAATGGAGCACTACCCAAACCAGGTGGGTCAAACAAAGGCACAATGGGGTTTGGTCCCCTCTGATTTTCTTCATAATGTTTGTTCACAGGTTTTTTTACTTGATTGGGACCATTGTTCATAGGTTGTTGTTATATGGGATTCTTGGGGGGAGGAGTGGTTCTTTCGATTCTATCAGGTATTGGATTCTTAATGACCGGATGGGTTTAAATTTCAGTGCTTACAATTATGGGTTATGTGATTTGTTTCCTATGTCAGTTTTATGGGTTTGGTAGGGTAGATACACCTGGGTTAGATAGGCGGAGGGGGGGTTATTATCCACTTCCCTTTCACCCATCAATGTAAGCTGACTGGTTTAATCGTTTCTCACTTGGATTTACCCATCTTTAGTGGGAGTGAATCTGGTCCAGGGGGTGTTGGGGGAAGGGTGGGGGTCTGGATTGTGTCCCATAATTCTCTCTCTGAACAGTCCAATTGGTGCTCATATCGATCATGGCTAATAACACTACTAAAGTTCTTTCTTGGAATGTAATGGGAGTCAGAGAGAAGCTCAAAAGATATCAAATACTGAAACATATTTTGATTTTAAAGGGTAACATCATCTTTCTACAAGAAACCCATCTAACTAGTCCAGAGGCCAATTGGCTATGTAGGCAGCGGGTCAGCCAGGTTTTTGCCTCTGGAGATTCCACCTCGAGTAGAGGGGTGGCCATTTTGATACTGAGACATGTCTCCTTCCAAGCCAGACTGGTGGTATCAGACCCTCAAGGCTGTTTCATTCTGGTTAAGGGTATCCTAGACCAGACCGAAGTGGTTCTTTGTAGCATCTATGGCCCTGTGGGGGGTGACCAAGTTTCCTCATGGACTTGGCGGATAGAATTGTAGCCCTGTTGCCAGCCACCCTCCTCCTCGGAGGGGATTGGAACACCCCACCCACACAGGATCTGGATCGTTCCAATGCTTCCCCTAGGCCTTAAACCCAGTTGCAACTTGCCCTGGGTGATTTCATGGAATTGCTTGGTTTTTGTGACACCTGGTGGATCCTTTACCCATCCTCTTGCAGCTACTCCTTTCACTCATTAGTGCACTGTACCTCTTCTCGTATTGATTTTATTCTTATTAGCCTTTCTGCCTTGCGGATTGTGTGTGCTGCCGGTCTTGAACTGATGATCCTGTCGGAGCATGCTGTGGTCTGGCTCCTCTTTTCTCCCATCTCAGACCTCCAAAGGGATGCTTCTTGGAAATTAAATACCCAGCTTCTTAAGGATGAGTTTGTGGTCTCCAGAATCAAATCCCTTATTCAAACTTTTGTTGAGACTGACTCCAATTCGATTTCTCGGGGAGACCAAGAATGGTGCGCCCTTAAGTGTTTCCTCAGGGGGGAATTTATTCGACTTGCCTCTAAGAGGCAGAAGCAGCGGGATAGGGAGGCCTCGTCCCTTCTGAACTGGATTCGAGACCTTGAGGGATCTCTTTCCCTCACTTCCTCCCCTGATTCTCTGAATCTGCACTTAGCCTTGAGGGATAAATATACTGAGCTCCTTCAGAAAAAGGCCGAATTTGCTATCCTACCAACACAGTCGAAATACAGCGACCAGGGGAAAAGGCAGGATGCTTGCTGGCACTACAGTTAAGAAAATTAGAAAGTTCAAGGACCATTGCGACTGTTTCCTCCCCAGATGATTCGATCAGCGCTCACCCAAGGGAAATTGCCACCATCTTTGAAGGGTTTTACAGCTCTCTGTATGGTAAGTGTCCCTCCCCTCTGTGTGTTGAAGACCTATTGGCTTATTTAGACACAGTACCTCTCCCCAAGCTTCAGGAATCTCAGCAAGCTATTTTAACTTCCCCATCTCGCTTGGTGAGATCTCCAGGGCTATCGATAGTTGAGCTCTGGATAAATCTCCTGGGCCTTATGGCTTCTCTTCAAACTTTTATAAAACCTTTTCCAAGGAGTGGTGTCCTCTTTTAATCCATCTCTTTCATTATATGTTTTCTGCAGGCTCTTTAGATCCCTCCATTTTCGAGGCCACCATTATCCTTCATTTGAAGCCAGATAAACCACCAGCTCGACCTTCCAGCTACTTCCTATCTCTCTCCTAAACTATGATGTCAAGATCCTTACCAAGATCCTAGCTACAAGGATAAGCTCCATTTGGGATGGCTTCTTAAGCCCAGAACAGGTGGGGTTTGTGTCCGGCTGTATGTTTGCAGACTATCTTAGAATGCTCGCCCATATCTTCACCGCTGCTCGAGACCTCCCCACTTCTATGGCTTTAGTCTCTATCGATGCTGAAAAGGCCTTCGATAGAGTGGATTGGTCCTTCTTGTTGACTACCTTGCAATGTATGGGTTTCCCCCCAGCCTGTCTCACCTGGATCAAGGTCATCTATTCCTCACCCACAACCAGAATATATTGTAATGGCATCTTTTCTTCCCGCTTTCTCCTCTTTTCTGGTACACAGCAGGGCTATCCCTTGTCTCCTTTCTTGTTTAATCTTTCACTTGAACCCTTCATTAGACAATTTAAGTCATCCCCAAATATCATTGGTATACCAATCAGAGGTACTAACTACACGTTATCTGTTTATACAGATGATATTCTTCTCCATCTTGCCCATCCATGTCCTTCCCTTTTGGAAGCTCTTAGGGTCATTGACGGTTACAGCGCACTCTTCAACTATAAACTCAACTGCAATAAAACTGAAATTTTCCCCTCTCAATGGGTATGCTTATACAGCAGACTTCGAGAGATTCAGTATGAAGTGGGCTCATGAGTCCATTAAATACCTAGCTATATATCTCTCCACCCAACCTTCCCTTCTGTGGAAACTTAACTTGCAGAATTTAATCAGCTCACTTCAGCCGGATCTTATCAGATGGAAATCCTTCCCCATTTCTTTGTGGGGCAGAATCAATATAATTAAAATAAACATACTTCCTCAACTCTTTTACCAATTAAATATATTGAATATCTGGCTCCCTATATCCTTTTTCAAACTAGTACATTCCTTCATTACTAATTTTATTTGGTTGGATAAATCTCCCCGATGCTCTTATAATAAACTCTGCTTACTTAAACTTTCTGGAGGTCTACGGCTACCCAATTTCCTTTTTTACTGTTGGTCCAGTTATCTATCTAAATGTGGCAGGTGGCTCCTGGCTTCTCGTGTCCATGATGACTGAGGCTACATTCCCCTCTGGTTGGAAATTGAGACCTCTCTAATGGCCCAGTTCGGTCTGTCTGGCTCCTCCATCCTCTTTTCTCCCTGCAGTTCTCTCCTGGAACCTTTTAAACTATCGATAATAGGGACCTCGGTCCAGGTTTTCACTCAGCTTTGTTCCTTCCACAAATTCCATCTGGTTAAAGACACCTCTCAACCTCTTTTACTAAACAATAATCTCAAAATTGGTGGCAGTACGATCCCAGTATCCTGGTTGCCACAGCTCGTTGACCTCAAAGTCTCAGATTTGTATTCTCAAGAATCCCTTCTGGCTTCACCTGACATTCTACAGAAATTAGGATTAGGAAACAGTCAGATCTTTAAAATTTTTCAACTTGGACACCTGGTATATCAAAAGTTCATTTCTTCTCCTTGCCCCACTGGTCTGTCTGATTTCCTTGTCCAGTTACAGGAACTGGTCCTTAAACCCCATTGTATAGCCGGATGCTATTCCCTCCTCCTGGATACAGTTTCTACTCACCCCGTAAGTGCATTGAAGATATGGGAAGCCTTGCTTCCTAGTTGTGACTTCAATTGGGAATACATTTGGAAGGATCTCTATAGGTATACCTCCCAAGACAGACTTATACTCGCTCAATTTCATATTCTAAACAACATGTACTACACTCCTGTGAAACTGGCGAGAATGGGACGTCTTGGCTCCTCCACATGTACTAGATGTGGCAAAGCCGAGGGCACCCTTTTGCACATCTTTTGGCATTGTGAGAAAGTGTCCCCTCTCTGGGCTTCGATTGAATCACAGGTTGACCTCTTGTTGAGCTTAGATGGGTTATTTTCCCAAGAGATTTGTTTAACTGGAGACTACAGACAAATCAGGATTAAAGAGAGAAAATATCACATATCTCTCATCTCTCTGGCTGTCAAGAAGCTAGTTCTTAAGCACTGGACTGACCAATCCCCTCTTACTCACAGGGAGTGGTTACATGAATTATCCTTCAGTCTCAGAGTAGAGCAGTTGATTGCTAGTGTGCGTCATAAGTTACCTCCTTTTGAGAAAAAATGGGCAAACTCCACACCCTATACCTGCAATAACCCTTGTTCTACATCTCTGGCTTCCCGGTTTTTCCATTGTAATTGCCACCTTACTCAGTTGTTAGAATTGGACCATTGTAAGTATCTTATATGGACACACTCTGGGGGAAGGAGGGCAGAAGGGGTCAGGGGAGGGTGGGCCGGGGTTAGGAAGGCTGTAGTTTTACTAGACCTGTTCATATTACATGTTCTATTCTTACACTGTACTATTAAAATCTTCAATAAAATCTTTTGAATTAAAAAAAAATTTCCTCACTAACCTGTTCCGCCCCCACTGGCCTAAACTCACTCCAGACAGGTGGAGTGCTCCTAGTGATGACCACCTCTCCGCTGCAGGGCTGTGACATCCCCATTGGGGCAATCCTGGACCTGATAGAGGACACTCTTTCAGAGATGAATGGAGTGAACTCTGCACCTGGCAGCTGAAACTGCTCTTATTAGCTGTAGACAGGCAGAATGAAGTAGCCTTCAGTCCAAAAGAGCTGAGCTGGTCTGTACCTCCCTATAGCAATCTCCCTGGACAGGTATTCAGCCTTTTTACGGGAGATTGCTCTTTGATACTCACTGTAGTGAATTCTCAAAATCAGTCTGCCCTCCTCAGTCCTGGACCTCTGCCAACAATGCTCCAACCTCCAACCCCTGAACTTCATCTTTCTGAGCTCTCTGTCAAACCATGGGGATCTCAAGCGAGAAGACCTTGGTCATATACAGTATGTACTGGTGCAATAGAGTCAAGAGTCAAGGTAACAGCCCTGTTATAAGGCATCACAACCTCCCCTGAACCTGCCTCATACACAACCATCACACCCGAGAGGCCCATCACTGCCTGGAGTCCCTGCTGGGGACAACTCCTTTAAAAGGTGATAGCAAACCACCTCCACAGGGGAAGGACTATCAGTGGGGCACTGAACAAGAATTTTAAGGTGCAGTGATCCGACCAAATAACTGGATCAGTCTCAAGGTTATTTAACTCATGCCCCAGCAGGAATACTAAGTCGAAGGCATGACCATGTCTGTAGGTCTTGGTAGTAACAACTTGAGCGACATCCAGTGAATCCATCAGCTGGAGGAAGTCTTGTCCACACTATGAGAGTTCATCATCGATCTAAGCATTTAAGTCACCCAGAACCAACCATCTGGGTGACTCCAATACTCTCTCAGCGATGAAGTCTGCCACCTTCAGCAGAAATTCTCTCTTGTGCCCCAGAGGCTGATACACCAGGAGGATTCTGCAACCTGTACCTGGACCCCCACATATGGCTATGCATTAAAATGACTAAGCAGAACCCACTGAGTGCACCATAAAGCTCCGGTCGTAACTAAAACAGATGGCCACACCTCCACCCCTATGATCCTTCCTCAGGCAGTGAACCACAGAGAATCCAGCCAGGATGGATGCCTCCAGAACTAGGCCAGCATCATAACTCAGCCAAGTCTCTGTGATACAAGCAAGATCGACTGAGGAAATAAAATCTGCTATAATTGCAGTCTTGTTCCTGATTGATCTATCATTGCAAAGCACCACCCAAAGGCGACAGGCAGAGATTGCAGACCTAACAGCTACCTGCCCACTTGGTCTGGTGGAAGCCCTGGATATGGAAACCAAATACATCTGGCCTATCCATAGGTTCCATTTCACCCCAAGACGCCTCCTGGCCTTTATCACCTAACAGTGCTCTCCCCATTGGCAATCCCCATACCCCGCTGCTTACCATTCTGTCTCCTCACAATGACTTCCTCCCTACAATGCCTGTATACTACCACTGGCAAGGTGTGGTCATCGAAGAGGCAGAGATCCAGCAGCTGGGATGGAAAATAGCTAAGCCTAAGGTCCCTGAAACCCACACACATAGCTACACCAGCTGATCCAAACACCCCAAAACAATATCCCACTTTTTCCACAAATTCAATACTAATCTTAAAACTACCACACTTTCCCCTCACTCACCTTATGCCCCATGTACACAACCAAAGATTCACACCATCCTAATACAGAAAAATAACTATTCAAGCACACCAACCATTCAATCACTATCCTAACATACAACCAACTAGACTCTTCCCCCTACCACCCAGCCTTCCTCAATAAACCTATGATTTACAATACAATAGCACAAAACCAAAAGGTAGTAAGAAGACTCCAGATATTGTGCCACCAGAGGAGAAAATTACTGTGCAATAAGTATTCAGTCTCAGTCTATGTGTAGAATTCAGCCCTACTGCCACCAGATCATGTCCAAATATAATAGCAGGAAATGAGAGAAGGAGAAGACAGTCTACAATCTATGAAGGCTCTCACCAGTTGATTCATCTATGGTGTCAGTGGTACTTTAGATATTAAATGGAGCTTGCCTTCCTATCTGTCAGGAGGACAGATCACTGAACAGAGTTTGCCAACATCACAAACCATGGAACACCACAGGGCAAGTCTTGCAACAAGATATTTGTCCTGCAATTGCAAGATCCGGGGGTGTGGGGGGGGGATGGGGGGTGGGTGGTGGCATAGGCACTTCGATTGCTCCTTGCCTGACTCCAAACATGAACTGCAGACCTTTCATAGACTGGCCCCAGCATGTCAGGTACAGCCTGCAGTCAGTTCTCTTCAAGCTTAGTTCTGAAGTTTCCAGACCTGAAAGTAGGGCTGCTGCACACCATTCCATACCAGGCCCTGCTCCACTCAGCTGCTACAATCCAATGCTACTAATGCAGTGGTAAGTCCAGAATTATCATATAACTCAAGAAGTGCCACATTAAATTACAGGTGTAGACTCCTCCGAATGGCACACGATATGGATCAAACGAAAATATAAAAAAGTTCATCTCCCACGCTGTCTCACTACCTGACCCGATCTGCTCTTGAGCCCTAAGCCTCCCTAAGCCTAAGATCTAACTTACCAATGCCAACAAACCTACCTAATTAATTTAACACTAAAGTCTTTTTACACTGAAAGCCTAACTCTTGCTTGCAGTGTAATTCTTGGGTTCTCCATGGCTATAAGCTACAAATGCTAAGAATGCAGTACGAAAGATATTAAACAAGCTCAATACTGAGTTTCAGAAAGATGTCAGCCCAGCCTGTGTAAATGTAGGGCATTACATTGCCCTTCAAAATATTTTCCATCCGTGGATGAATATTTCGTTTTTGTTTGATTTTTCTCTTTTTTTTGGTATTTAACGTTTTATTATATTGATTAAACATAGCTTGAACACAGACACTGCCAGCTGGCAACAAAAGCTGTAGTAGCTAACTATTGACCAGAGGTCAGACTGGAGAACTGTGCATACCTGTGCATGACTAGTCAGGCCACTTATTCTGTATCCTGTTAACACCCTATTTATGGTGGGTGGGGTGATGGGTCTCATTTAACTGATATTGACTCAGTGTGATCAGTGGCACACCAGTCATATTTCACTTGTTAATGATGACAATGGGCAAGTTGTTGCAGTGTCATCAGGAGGAGTTGGGCTGTTATTGCTGGGAGTGGTGAGCTGAAATGAGGTGCTAGTGCCTGTGGGAGGAATCTATGGAGACTTGCCACCATGAGGTGTAGGGTTAGGGGTAGGAATAGTAGCACACAATAAGTCACTTGTTAGACTATAAATAACTGAATGGACAGTTAATGCTGATCCTCGGTAAGATGAATTTGAGAAAGATGAAGAATTCAATATTCGCAGGACCTAGCCTTGAGTAATGTGGTCAGGCAATATCCTCATTTGAACAGAAACATCTGCCCAAAGCAACCACTGTTGCAGGGCTTCCAAGAAAATACAAAGTCACTTTAGCCAGTGCAGACCAAATTATTTACCTATCTTGCAAGAATCTAATTGGATCACTGTTTCTGCTAATCAGTGACTCTGATAGATAAGCCTACATCATGTACTCTGTTAACCAGTCCAAGCCATCCCCCTAAATGTCTGAGTGATGCCAGCATTTAGTATCAGGAAGCTCTACAATGCCCTTGGTTGAGTCACAATCACCACTATCCAAGTCTTATTCTATGCATGCTGACACCTAGCACTAAGCCAGCAGAAGGTGATGAGGTGTATGGTCAGGAGGTTGTGTATGCACATTTTTGCCAGTTTCTTCTGCTCCATCATAGGTGCCCACAACAGTTTATGTTTGATATACTTTATGCATCCAGGAGAATTAACACATCTTTATATCTGGGATCCAGTAGTGGTTTCATGCCACATAGCATGTGCTATATAATACTATCAATCCTGTCTGCAGGTTGTGTCAGAAACATCTCTGCCACTTCTTTAATGAGAATAGCATACTGCTGCTTCTACTATGACTCAGATAAGCTAGAGGTGTCCCCATCTGCTCCTCCTCCTCAACCAACATCATTGCTGGCATTCTTTCCCCCCAACACCGGTGCCATCATGGCTACCACCACCACCAGCCTTGCCTTTTGAGGTTTCAGTAGAAGATCTAAATAATGGAGTGTGTGGCATTCATTTAGACTTGCCATAGGAATGATTATGCTAAGGTTTGCTGATTCAGCACAGAAATCTTTGGTGGCCTGTTCATATGTTCCCAGAAGCTGGCTACATATGAAAATGGGGAACTGTACTCATTATATTCAGTATGATAAAGAAATTAAATTAATAAAATGAAGTGTAATAGATTTTTGCATAACACACCACTGCACCCATGACAGATATCCCCCAAAAGCCACATCATTAAATTACATAGCCTGGAACACATATTTCAGTTCCATGAGTCTCTCCACCTTTTAAAAGACAAAGTTTCACATTGTGGAAATGTCTTTAATGAAGCAATGCTGAGGAACACTCTGCTTCTGCTGGTAATGGTGGAGTAGTGCTGCAAATTTGGGGAAGGAAAGGAAATAACTAGTCATGTCCTGTTCGGTGTCAAGTGTTTCTGTTAACTGTGCATGTTTGTCAAGTGTGTGATTCACCACCAGATTTAGTTCATGTGCAAAAAAAGAGCATGGGGAAACTTCCCATCATTCATCACCTTCAGCATGTTGCTGCCAGTTCCGTCATAGAGATTCCAACCCTCAGATCATCAGGGTATATCCAGATGACTAACAGTGATTGTATGAAAGGCAGAACATTTTCCCCATTGAGCTTCTCTTGATAACACATGCTAACAGTAAAATAAATGACTTAAGTATTGCACTTCTGGGGTATAATATATAGATATAAGTAAAAAAGAGGGTGGGCTGATAGCTCCCAAGAGAGAGTTCCCCTAGACAGAGTCAGTTGGTATTAGGAAAGACTTCCTGAAAATTTCTAGCACTACAGAAAAAGTCAGGAAAACCTATCTTAGTGGTGGAAGGGTATAAGCCCCCAAAATTCAATCCTACCAACTTTCTTGATTTTGTGGATACTCTACTGCCCTACTCTGTTCCACACAAACTTCTTGTAGTCAGGGACTTTAATATGGACTGGAAGAATATAGACAAATATCAATTTGTTAGAAGTTTTGCACTCCAGCTGTGTCTGGAGCAATTGATGACCTGATCCAAATACGAATTCCGAAGCCTCCTCCCTACTTGACCTAATATTTACTAATTTTCTCCACAATTATAAGGAGTCAGGGGTGTTAGCAGACCTATGCAGTGGCCAATAATTTTATTTATTGTATTTGTGGAAGCGATAAAATGATGGGTCCCTCAAAATTTGTGAGCTACCATTTATTTAAAAACTCTGCAAAGAGGGGTACCTCAAGGTTCTATATTAGGGCCCTTACTTTTTGCAATCTACATTAATAACATCGACTACTGTATAAAAGAAGCCAACATCCATCTGTTTGCAAATGATACAGTTCTCTACGTGAGTCGCTCAACACCTGAAGCTGCCTGCAATGACCTACAGTCAGAATTCAACCTTTTGCAAAGCCAACTCCTCCAAAAAAAGCTACTCTTTAACGCCAAAAAAACTAAAGCGATGGTCCTCTCCCCTTTCATCCGTACAGCTAACCCTGTGTCCAGTGGGACAGTTCCCCAAATTACCACAGTTCTAGGTGAAAAATTAGAATTTGTTACAAAATTCAAGTATCTGGGAGTTTGGATAGACCAAAGACTCTCCTTCATTGAACATATCGAGGACTTGCTAAAACAACTTCTGCAAAGGCTTGGCCTGTTTTTTAGAATCAACCAATTTCTAACCAGAGATGCCAAGAAACAACTGATACAATCCATTTTCCTATCATTGGTTGATTATGCTGATTTCCTCTATAGCCAATGCCCCAACTCTTACATGGCTAAACTGGACACACTCTACCATCGAGCACTGAGGTTTATAATGGGACTTCCCTTCGACACGCATCACTGCACCCTATATGCGGCAGTGGGGTGGATATCACTAAAGTTCAGTCGCCACCGAAACGCCACTCTCTGGACCTATAGAGCCATCTCTAATAAGCTGCCTTACTATATCTCCTGCTGTCTTCCCCTGAGTATAATTGGGAACTACGCGTTAAGAAGTTACTCAGCTATTACACTTAAAGTACCCAAAGCAAAATCCTGTTTGGCAGGGCAGTCATGTTTCGCTACCTACCTTATGGAACGATCTACAAAAACTCAAATTAAGCACTCTAATCTGTATAATCCCTTCAAGATGCTTTGTTCCATACAATCAGAAGTATGTAACTGCTTCCGCCACTCAGAAGACCAGCCTGGTGTCTGGACTGGTATATAGCCACGCCTAGACCCAATTTTAAGTACTGACCCCCAGCTTGCTCCCTCACAAGCCTAATTGTTCTCTCTCATCCCCCTGTCTTATCAACACTAGGCCCGCTCCATCCCCTTATCCTTCCTTTTCCTAACCTTGGATAGGGAGCTCACTACCCCTGGGTTGTGACATCCTATCATGCCCTGTACTTTATAGCATTCAATCCTGGGGCTCACACATACTCCTTTTCTCCATCCACCTTCTCTACATCCTGTTTTACCAACTCCTCTTTGAGCACCGTGCCCTCCTAGCCTTTCTCCCCCTACCTCCCTCCCTCCCTTCCCCCCACCTTCGCCTCTACCTGGTGTATATATATTTTTTTCTTCCGTTACTTCCTCCTGCAACCTTAGATAACCTTCTTTATCTTCCTATAGACACTTCTATGTATGTAAATACCCTGTAATCTGTACAATATCTGTATAATTCTATGTACATATGAACTCCTTTTTCTTCCTCGCTGTAAACAGTATTATCTGTATTGCCTTGTAAATACTTGTGTTGACCTGTATATACAATTGTTCATGCTCCACCCAGGTCCATCTTGCAAATGAGCTTCTGGTCAACGAAGAATGCCTGGTTAAATAAAGACTTGATTGATTGATTTAAATCTTTTGATTAATTTGCATTTCTCTCAGATCTTGAGAAAATATACTGTGATCGGTTATAGTTAATTCCAGATATACAGCTGGTGTGTGGTTACTTTACTTCAGAAATGTTCAAAGTGATTGATAAACATCTCCCATTTACAACTAAAAGATTAAAAATTCTTTTGTCCCATGGTATACCCATTACTCTCAAAATGAAAGAGAGAGGAAAACAAGGCTTGGAAGATAGCTTGTTTTTCTAATTTACACAGGGACTTGGACAATTACAGGACATTTAGGAATCAATATGTTTATGAGGCTAGGAGTGCTAAAAACTAATATTTCAAAGAAAAGACTACTGAATGAGCAGGAGACCCAACAAAGTTTTGGTCAACAATTAAAAATTTAAATGGGCAGGTTAAAATCCCTCAATATAAAAATTCTGTATGATGATGGATCCTTAGTTCAGGGTTGTGTGCTTGTGGATTCTTTGTTTTTGTATTATCTGTTTATGTTCCCTGGCCCCCAAACTGCTGATTACCCTGTCACCATCCCGCTGTCCCTCTATCGGTAGCCCTGGTTTTCCCAATGTATTCCTTCATGGGGCCCCCCCAGGGATAGGAACTGGGAGGGGAGTGTTGCCTGTAGGTGTTGCAGATTCGCTGGGGCTCATGAGGGGATCGGCATGAGCACTCCCAGGCTGCATGGCAGGTGGGGGGACCGGCTACCATCATCTGGCCAGCCAAGTGGGCATTTTCCATTTTTTCTCCCATGACCCACCCCCTCTCAAGATGGCCACATCCATATGGCGGCCTGGCGAGATGCACCGCAGTGCATGGTCACCCATGCCATGAGGTGTGTTGCCACAACTGGCTGCCAGGAGCCACTCAAAGGTGATGCAGGCTCTGATCCACCCCCTCTGGAGAGGAGAGCATCCCAGGGATACTTTGAGCCCTCCCCACCAGCCCCCACTCCTGTCATCAAGGGCTCGGGTGCAAACTCGGGTCACCAGCATACCAGTCGAGCCCCTATTGCCTGGCACCACAGAGCTGGCCTGATGGATTCAATTAACACATTTTTTATTGAGGTTGGAAAGTTCTTTGAGTCTGGGGAGGATAATCAACAGCAAAATGCTTAGGTACCTAGGCTGACAAGGGAAGGTGAGCATTTCAGGTTCCAGGATATTAGAAGTGATGAGGTCTTTCAAGCTTTTCCTCTGCCTGTCTAGACCACATGTATAAACAGTAGGAACAATTGGGCCTATTTCTTCCTTGTCAGTTTAAACTGCTGTCAGAATTTTTAGAATTTCAGACCTTGGTAGAAAAATATGGCCTTCGCCCATTGGATTTATATAGATATTTACAGTTGAAAACCTATATTCAACAAGCTGAAAAAGCCTGCCCCTCTCAGCAAACCCATCCAGCCATCATCACCTTGATCTAGTCAGTGCTACTAGGTGACCCATTAAAAGCATCAATTTCTAGAATATAGCTGGCCTTAACAGAGATAGATAAGCATTCCACTGATTATGTTCACCAGCGCTGGCAATTGGACTTTGGAGTGGATATCACTCCTGCCCAATGGAATAATTATTTGAGGGACACCCACAAACTGACTTCATATTTGTGGAAGGCGTTCTCATGGAAAAACCTTATCTGATATTTTTGCACCCCTTCACAACAAGCTAAGTATGATAGCAACATCTCACCACACTGTTACAGAAGATGTGGGGAACCTAAGGCCAGTCACGCACATATCTTTTTGGTTATGTCCCAAAATAAGTGGGCTCTGGGCTGACTTGCAACAGGAATGGTGAGAGTTATTCAAACCCACAATTGAACTTACATACCAGACCATATTGTTTTTAGATGTGCCTGAGGGGTTTCTGGCCTCTCATGTCTGAAAGATCCTAACTATCTGCATTCTCTTGGCTAAGAAAACCATCACTAAAAATTGGCTGTCTGGTATGCTTCCCCCAGTAACTTTATGGAATAATCTCATGAGAAATACATATACTACAAAAAGTTAACTGCTATAGTATCCCAGAGCCTCCTGATATTTGAAATTCTCTAGAGAGGATGGGTTCTGGATGAAATGTGAAAATATAATGACTTTGCACCATAATAGTAACTGATGCACTTTATACATTGGTAATTTTATCAAATGCTTCCCCTGTTTATTTAAGAAACATGTCTGTATTTTTGTCTTCTGTCATTCGTAGTGCAGCAGCTTGTTGTTGTTTGTATTTATCTAGCTGACTAAATGACCAATAAAAACAAATTTTCACAAAAAAAAAAAGAAGTGATGAGGTCCTGGAGGCCCTTTTGAACTTAAAATCTGGAAAAAGTTGTAGTCAGGATGGTTGGTGTTCATTACTGCTAATAATGTCTGCCTTTCAAACTTTTGAACATATCCAACATATCTGTTTAATTGGTCCCTTTTAGTAGGGGAACTTCTTAAAGATGGGAAAACTGCTTGTATCATTCCTATTTTTAACGGGGGTAGGAGGCATGAGTTAGATGATAAATTACCACTCCATATGTCTCATTTTGAACACTTTCAAGATCTTAGAAAGGTTGGTGGCAAAACAGCTTAATCGCTTTCTCAGGATCATGAACTGTTGGACAGGTTTCAATCTGTTTTTTGTAGAAATTATAGCACTGTGGCTACCCTGTCGAGGGTCCTGAACGATGTTAACAAAGCTATGGACTTCATGCACGTTATTGGAACCAACTTCTTGACTTCTCCAAGGCCTTCGACATGGTAGACCACCATATTTTGTTGAACAGATTGCCTCATTTAACTGAGGATGCAGTTATAGGGTTTAAGGCATACCTAACCTCGGGAAGTCAAATAACAGTTGTTAATGGGTTAGAATCAGGGTCTTTTGAGACTGTTAGGGGAGCCCCACCCTCAGGCTGCATACTGGGGCCACTTTTGTTTTGGATCTATTTAAGGGGTTTGGGCAACAGTGTCAATGACAAGAAATATAATTTGTGCACAGACTACCCTGTTGCCTACATGGCTGGTAAATCTGCTATTTCCATCCAGAATAGCTTGCAAGAGAGCTTTAATTAACTTCAGGAATAAAAATGCAATGAAATGGATGATTTTCACATTACTCATTATACCCTGGGCAGCCATTTTGTATCAGGAGAATCAATGGATGGTTCAGACTTCATACGGAGCTATTGGGTACAATGAGTTTTAAGCAAGGCAATTCCTCTATTGATGTGTCTCTGTGAGGCTTTCTGCTTCAGTATTGCTCCTGAAGGGACCAGTGCTGCATGGGTAGGATGGGAATAGTGGTGGAGCTGGATTTGGATGCAACCTAATGGTCAGTGAAAAATAGGAAGCTTTGGTTTGTACTACTGCTCCACATATTACTAATGAAATGCACATAACCCTCTTTGCCTCCTTCAGAAGTGTCACCATCTGCACACTTACCACCTCATACATATTGGGAAGAATATGCCTGGAAAATGTGAAGCATGATGGAACATTGTAGTTGGCTTCACTTAGTAGTACAATCAATTTTTATTGATCAGCTTAAAACTATTACAATTAATTCTACATAAAATTTCAAAAGAGCAAGACATACAAACAAAATAAACATGTACCATAACTAGTACTCCTTATATTACAGTGACTTTAATGAATATATCAGATGTCAATCATTTTATTGCACTGCTCCCTGAGCTTTCCTGATTTTTATCCCTTCAGCCAGAAGTTGGCCAAATCATTCAATATTTTCTCAATTTTATTGCAAATAACAGCATAACTATCAACCTATGCGGCAAAAATATCTGTCAACCATGGCCCTAACCATTTATAAAGTTCTTGGGCCATTATACCAAAAGCATACCACAATCACATGGAACACATCAACATTTGGGCTATATCCACAATTGTACACCGAGTCATAGCTGTTTCAACTTTTCCTTGCTTAAATTTAGGTATTGCAGACAGACGTGTGTTACAACAGAATGCAATTAATGCTGCTCTTTCACGCAGATCCTTAATCACTTTTAAATATAATTTCATCTCATACTCTTTCTTCATATATGGGAATCATGGGAATAATTTATAATCCTCTAGTTTAGAAAGCTGTAAAACTGCATAGCTTTTGACAATTATTTTTATAATTTTCTTTTTATGTTCTGAACTAATGCTGATATTCTGTTTTACCAGCTGCCATAAATTACACTCTTCTACCAGATCCAGTATTTACTTCATTTTGTTCAGCCATGGATCCACAGATTTAATTGAGTCCAGATAATATTTCTCTATTAGGATCTGTTTGTGAGGGTAAATGGCTCAGTCTTCTCCAGCATCCTATTAATCTTTGTTCTATAAAAGATGGTTAATCAACACAACCCAGATCTGCCTGTATTAAGCTTACTGAAATGCCTTTAGGCAGTGCTAATATTCCCCTGTATACACTAATTTATATTACGGTATTTCAAGTTCTGCAGATAACACATAACTCCACATTTCATTACCTTATGTGCCAAACTTAACTGTGTCTACCTTCAGCATACTTTCTACACTATGCCTCCCAAATTTATTAAAGGGTAAATTCTCATTAAATATTAATTTCATTTGTTCTGAATAGTCTTTAGAGGTGACTTCCATGGCAATTTTTAATCTAGAAGGATTTCTAAAGAAGGGCAGCTTTTAACTCATTATATATTCTGGTCCACAACTTCCTCTGAATATTTTTCATATGTTTTCTGAAATTTACAATCTTTGCTCAATATTTATTGATAATTTATTAATCTCACATACATTGGCCAGGATATTCAAACTGCGCCAGGCTGTGGCGCAAGCCTGGGCACAGCGCAACTTGGCTGCGCAGGGGTGTGGACTGGGTGATATTCAATGGAGCTGCGTCATGGCTCAGCAGCATTGAATATCACACCCTGGCCACCCACAGTGTGCATGGTGCAGTGGCACTGCACCAGCGCAAGTGGCCAGAGTGGAGCATGGAGATGCGCTAGCGCAAGTTCCATTGTGCCTTGCACAGCAACCGCAATATTCAAAACTTGAAATGCAAATGAATTCACATATCTGGAATGTGTAGATGGTAGGGGCTGCATGCCCATTGGCTCACGCTGTGAACCAATGGGCGTGCAGCCTACTGGTATCAGTCGGTGGGTGGCGGGGTGGCGCGGTGGGGTGCCGCCGCCCGCTGACCGGTAGTGGGGGCGGAGGCCCAGTGGGCGGGTGGGGGTACCACTAGACCACCAGGGATATAGGACGTATTTTTTTTAACAAATGCCCGATCGGGCAGATAGCAGTCCACTGGACCACCAGGGATATAGGACGAATTCTGATTTTACATAGATGCCCGCGATCGGGCAGATAGCGGTCCACTGGACCACCAGGGATATAGGACAGTGTATTATTCTTTTTCACAGATGCCCACGATTGGGCATAGGGGGCGCCACCTGATGCAGCCGGAGCTCTGGTGGCCACCCACAGGTGGCAGTTGCTGTGTTGCACCCTGCAATGCTGCAGCTCACCTGTGGGTGGCCATAAGTTGTTCCTTTTTTTTTAGGCATAACTTTGTGCTGGTGCAGGTAGGGGTTGCGCATGCATGGGTCTGGACATCCCAGGCTGAATATCGGGCTGTGCAGAGTATGCATGGGCACGCCCCCCCCCCCGCCTGTGCCTGCATACATTACTGATGCGCTGCGGTGCATTGGGGTTTGCGCCGTGTACTTTTCCCTTTTGAATATCGCGCCGGGGCGCATCAGTGGGTTGTGCATGGTGCAACACTGTTGCGCCATGCGCAACCCTTTTGAATATCTGGGCCACTGTCTAATTTTTTTTTAACTGTGCCTATAAATCTTTAATTGAAAGAGCGAGAAGCTGTATGTCCCCTGCAAAGGCCAGAAGTGAAATTAGCTTTTTCTTAATTTTCTTAATTTTGGGAGGATCCTTTGCCCTTGATGCCAAAGCACACAGTATGACACTTATTAATAGAGTAAATAAAATGGGTAATAGCAACATCCTTTTCTTGCTCCCCTGTTTACTTTAAAGCCCGGATATTTAGAAATGTGCCATAGTCTGGTGCAAGTCCGGAGCACTGCAAATCTGATGTGTCATGGCGCAACTGGAGCCACATTCAGAGGCTGCACAGGCTGAATAGTGCCAGCGCAATGTAGCTGAATATGACAGAGTTGCGCCATTGTGCAGAGATGCTCCAGTGCAACTGTGGTAGTGCAGAGCAGCACAGCAACAGAGGGGGCAGAGCACAGAGAACAGACCCAGGGACAGAGCCATGGAAGAACAGTGACAGTGGCCACAGGAAGCCTCCACCAGCAGGGCACATCAGGGCACACACAGGCACCCAGACACTGGACCCCAGAACACGACGGTGGCATGGATAGCAGGTGACAGGAGGTGTCAATGGCTAACGGAGGGCTGCCAAGGGAGCCCCATCACCCCCCCAGGCAGGCTGCTGTCCGTGCTGCCCCACCACGAAACCATAGCAGGCCACACCCAGGACCATGCAGCAAGCACACACATGCCACACAGGCACACAGGGAGCTCACACAGTGGGCACTGAATGGGCCAGCATGTAGGCAGCACAGCAGACCACATGGGACAGGCCACTTAACACCAAGCAGATGGCCCCAACACAGTGTGTGGACAGTACTCGAACAATGACCATGGCCGTGTGCCACCAACATGCACACACCCGACACAACCCTGACTGCCACCCCATGGGCAACCCAATGCACAGTCACCAATGCAGGGGATGGACACCACCAGAGTGGGATGCGCCACAGTGCACAGCAGGAAACCACAGAAGCACATCATGCACCCCCTCTCATGCACACAACATGGACAGACACTGTGCCACTGCAGCATGGCTCCACATGCCACCTGCAAAATAGACATGGACACAGACAGGTATGTTAGAAAATATTTATATAACAGGCAACTATTTACAAATATAACAGGGGCTGGGAAAGGGTAGGTACAGAGAGGGAAGGGGACAGGGAACAGGGACTGTACAGTGGAAGGGGGGACTGTAGGGGAAGGTGCAACAGATGAAACAGTGGCAAAGCAACATCAGTGGCAGCCCCATACAGCCACCCCATCAAGCTGTCACTCCCTCTGCTCTGCTGCCAACTTTCTCTCTATGGCAACGACCACCTCCAGGATACTGGAGACCACCAGCAGTGTCTTCTGCATGAGACGGCTCAGCATTCTTCATGACGCTTTCTGTGCCAGATGCCAGACACCTATTGCAAGGAACAGAACAGGTGAGCAGTGCAATGGCCCAAGGAACCATGCCCACCCACAGCGCACAATGGGCAGCGGGACGACACATCCTTGGAGGGCCCGGAATGGACACCTGAAGGGGGGTGGGCCAATGTCAGCCAGCAACATGGCACACCACGGCATTGCATAGAGGTGTTTCCCACCACACCATGGCCACATGACTGCACAGTGAAAGTCACATGGCACACTGCACCGACAGCACCGTAGCAACAATGGTGGCAGCCGGGCACACACCCACCCCACCAACAGCCAACACACATGTCCAATGGACGCTCCACAGTGGCATGCACCTGCACAGTGCGACACACACAGCTGCCATGGCACATGGCACTGGCGGCCATGTCTGCACCCACTTCCCACTGCCACCCCCATGTACAGTGGGAAGGACCATGACAATGCTTACCTGCCCCCTGCAGAGCTGCTTGTGCAGGTCCACCCCCATCAGGGTGCACTGCCCAGTTGTGCTCCACTGCCACCCTGGCCCACCTGTGGTCCTCCGGCCCTGTGAATGGAAAGAAGACAGGTGCACATCAGTGCCCGACCACACCAGCTGCCCCCTCCAGCCTGCTGTACACAGGGCGTGCCATTGCCCGACATGTCCTGCACGCCAGCATGGCTGCATCGCAACGCAAGCAGCAGCTGGCAGTGCCACTCAGTGATGCACACAATGACAGTGTACCCCATCGCAGGGCATGCCAGGCAGCAAAGCCAACATCACAGTACAGCATCAGGGCAGACATGCAAAATGGGTAGACTTACCTGGCTGTGGCACTGCACCACACCTGACGCATGCCTGTAACCTCTGGAGCTGGTCAGGGTTCCTCTGCATCAGGTCATGATAGCAGTACCTGCACTGCTCTGCTCTCCAGGCCGACAGAAATGGCCTGCCACACACTGTCCCAGGCCTGTTGAAGGGGCACCTAGCCAAACAGCTGTTGGCTGTATGGCTTGATGCTGGTAATGAAGTTGATGACCTCCAGGTCACTCCAATTACAGGCACAGTGTCCCTGACCCTGCGCCATGGCTCTTGCTTGGTTCAGCGGTGAAATGGTGGGTACAGGCGCACATGGCCACCACAGGCACCAGATGCGCGATGCGTGGGAGAATCTGCAGTGCCCAGCCATTGCACAGTGCTGGACATGCACAGTAGTTGTGCCCAGTATGGTCATGGGGTCACAGAGGCAACCCATAGGTCAGAGGTCACCCACCAGTGTGCAGTGCACATGTGCGCGATAAGGCATGTGCCATCATGCGTGACCATGCACTTAGCTGGCCATGTGCAGTGACAATGCATTGCACATGGTGCATGACTGAGAACATGACAGCGTTCCATGCAAGTGCACTGCAGGCCCGTGCACTGCACATGCGTGGGCATTGCACCCTGGCTTGCTCTGACGCAATCCCATTGTGCACAGTGCAATTTCTCGATATTCAGATGCCACATGCAAATGAGCTCATCAGCCAATGCGTGGTGCAGTGGGTTGCATTAGCATGTCATTACTGTTGCGCACAACCTCATTTGCATGTGTTGTGCCTCATAAGTGCCATGGAGCAGCACAGGCCATATACCGGTATTGTAACCTTGAGAGGTAAGTGGTGGATGCCGCAGCAGCACACTGGGAGCAGACAGCACAGCAAGTTTAGACAGACCAAGGAGATGCTGCCACTGACACACTGTGTTCTTCTTCACAGGAGGCAACATGTCGGCACAGGAGAAGGGTGAGGAGTGGGGGCCTGCATGGAAGTGCAGGCCCAACTTCAGGAAAGGAGAGATGGATGCCCTCTTCAAGGTCTACCTCGAAAGGGAGGCCCTGTTGAGTGGTGCCATGAGCACACCACAGGACAGGGAAGTTGCATGGGAGGAGGTGGCGACCTTTGTCAACCTTATGGCAGCCACCAGCGGTCAGCACAGAAGTGCTGCAAGAAGGTCGGGACTGACAGGTGGCACATAAAGGAGAAGGTGGCAGCCATCAGAGTGTCCCGTAATGCCACCAGAGGAGGGCCAGTGGATGTACCCACACTGACGCCAATGGAGGAGGTGGTGGCAGCCACTATCTGCCGCACCTCGGTGGAGGGTGTGCTTGAAGGAGGCTTCCAGATGGGTGGCAGCCCATCACTGCATGGTATGTATGTCAGCCATCTACAGCTGGTGGCCCAGAGGGTGCATACACGGGCGTGCTGGCATACATGCAGCTGTCCTGCATATCATGTGCACACGTGCGCACCCACATGCATGCCATGCTGCAGGATGCATGTGGCAGCAGTGTATGGGTGGGGCACATGTGGGCAATGCATCACTGACATGCCATCCTTCTCTTGCAGCACCAGCATGCCTCCATGCAAAGTATGGGGCACCGGGCAGCAGCAGCGACACCCATGGATGCCAGCATGGCCCGGAGGATGAACCATCAACATCCACTGGCATCCAGGGGCCCGACAGGCCGCAGGTCAGCACCACAGTGCCTATGGGTGTCCTTGGCCTAGGGTCAGACAAGGCCCTGGATGTGATCCTGCAGGATGCCAGCCTTGGTGTCCTGTGTGCAGAGACACAGATTGGGGCGGGGTCTGACTCCGATGATGACTTCACACACCTCTTGGACAGCATGGGTGACATTGTGGGCGTGTCGCCTCTGCTGGCAGCACAGCCAATTACCACACCCAGTGCAATGCCAGCGGTGGCACAGTGGCCTGCCTCCACTGCAGGTGTGGTGGTGTGCATTGCCATGGATCTGCTCTGCGTTGGTGGTGGTGCTGCCGTGCAGGTGCAGGGTGGCGTACAGCAGCTGGATGGGTGACAGCAGCAGGCTTTGGGTGCCACCAGGCAGCCGGACACAGGGTCCACCGCCAGTGCACCTGCCATACCCATTCCCCCTGCAGACCCCACTGTGCAGCATCCACCAGAGAGGGGGCTGCGCAGCATGGCAGGTCATCCCCAGATGATTGGCGTCCCACCTGGGAGCCCCAGGATGCGGACCATCTGGCTGAGCACACCCAGCTGCTGTGGGTGTCCATTCGGCAACAGATGCTGCTCACCACTGGGGTGCATGCACTGTGTGCAGAGGTGCTTAGTTAGCCGAGCAGCAGGACAGGGGCACTGCACAGATCCTGGGGGGGATATAATGCAGGCAGGAGGCCACGACTGCTTCCTTGGATTGCATTGCCAGTGCAATTGTGGATGGCTTTGAATTGCTGGCTGCCACAGGGCATGGCCATGCACAGGAGACTCCTGAAGTGTGCTGTCCACACCACAGACCCAACATCAGGTGACCCCAACACAGTGGATGCTGGGCTTGGATGTAGGCATCCCAGGTATGCCTGGGACTGGCCTGTTTGGACGCCTGCACACACCCACGAGGACACAGTCACGGTCTCACGCTTCCACCCCGGGGCGCTGTTGTACACCCCCCCGGCTGATACATAGACTGTGGCTACAGATTGGCCCTGGCGTGGCTGCCCCCATGGCTATGGTGTCCAAGGTACCGTGCGGCTGCCCTAATCTGCGGGCTGCCCTGACCACAGTCTGCAGCTGATGCCCTATGTGCACATGGGCAGTGTGTGTGCGCCATACCAATGGTGGCAGCCCTGTGTGTCATGCCACATGCTGCCTGTTTGAGTGCATGCTCAGTCTCTGGACCATGTGGCGTGGGTGTGATGAAGGCAGTCTAGCAACGGTTGCGCCTGTGCGCTGGTGCCATGAGTCTGAGCCATGCCACATTCCAATGCTTGGGTGGGTGGGTGCATCGTGCTTCTGTGTGTGCATGCCCTTCACCATGCATGTTTCTGCATGTGTGCTGTACTTGTCTATGTGGCCCATGCATGTGCACCTCACCACCTACCTGTGTTCCCTGCAATTGTTCCTGTGCGACAGTGTCATGGTGGCATCGTCCCTGCTGCTGGAGTCGGGGATCCCTTCGCCCAGGGGGTGGCTGTCCACCACCCTCCGGCCCATTGTCTCTGTCGTCCCCACTACTGTTGCCCTCATCTGCCTTGACAGCTATCCCACGGTCAATGGACATGTTGTGCAGTATGCAGCGGGCCAGGAAAAGGCCACAGGCTTTCGAGGGGCTGTCCTGTAGGGCACCGCCTGACCTGTCTAGGCAACGGAATCATGCCTTCAGCATGCCAGAGATGTGCTCGATCATGTTGCATGTGCTAGCATGAGCCTCATTGTACCTTTCCTCTGCTGGGGTCAACAGTCACCAGTAGGGTGTGAGCAACCAGGGCCTCAGCGGGTACGCACTGTCACCTGTGTGAAGAATGACATGGTTAGCCCTATGCTATTCTGTGCTGCACCCCTTGCCTGTCCCTGGCTCCCACACCACCATGCACACCCTGCCCACCCCCATCCCCAGGTCTGCTATGCCCATTGCCCCTTGCCCATACCATACTCACCCACTAGGTGGCCCGTGAAGATGTCCCCATGTTCAAACCTGTGGCACAGCACAGAGCTGTGGCAGATGAATGCGTCATGTGCACTGCCAGGGTGTGTGGCGCAGACATTGATGATGTGCCCCATGGCATCGTGCATCACCTGGCAGTTGATGCTCAGGCTCCCCTTCCTGTTGATGTATGCCATTCCCTCAGGGCCAGGTGGCATATGGATGCCCACGTGGGTGCAGTCAGTGGCTCCAATCATGCCAGGCATGTGTGCCACCTGTGAAAGACCTGCATGTTTGCTGTACACTCCAACTGTGTGCTGGGGAAATGGATGTATTCTGAAACATGTGGCAGCAGAGCACTGAGGAACTGTGTGAGGAGGCGGGATGTGACCAACTGGGTAATGCCCGTGGTGTTCCCTGTTGGTCATTGGAAGGTGCCCGTGGTGAGCAGGCACATGACGGCAGTCACCTTGGTCTCCACGGACATGGCGTGGCTCTGTCTGATGGGTGCCTACATTTCCTCATTGCACAGCTCACAGAGCTGCCGCAGAATGGCCCTGTTGAGGTGGTACCAGCCCACGATCTCTGTGTCACTATAGTTCTCAAAGGTGATGCAGGCATGGTACTACCTGTGTTGGGCATACCATCGACGGGCCCTTCGTCAGCCACGTAGCTGTTCCTCCTGCCTCTTCACACCCCTCATTACTGCCTCCATCAAGAATGGTGCACTCTCCATCACTCCTTCAGTCCAGTGTTCCCCTGGGCCGTTCACTGCTGTTTGTGTGACACACTGGTACACTGTTGTTCTGTGTGTTGTGTCTCTCTCTGTCTCTCTAGCTCTCTCTCTCTCTCTCTGTGCCCCCTCTTCCTCTCCCATGCCACCTCTCTGTCTCTCTCCCTCTGTGTCTGCTCTTGTGTCTGTCTGTCTCACTATCTCTCCTTCTCACTGTCACTCTCACTCTTGGCACAACTGCTGTCTGTGTGTTTGAGCCCTGTTTTTATAGGAACAAGTCTAGTCGGTGCATCTTTGGTTTGCTCCACACTTGTGACGTGGCTTCACGGTTGAATATAATGTTGTGAGACTTCCGGTGATGTCACGGCAGCGTTAACAGCCTGAGAGCTGAGCTCTCCTCCTGTTAGAACTGCAAATCCTCCTAAATCATAGAAAAACAGCAAATAAAACCACAAAATGCTGCCTGGAGGTGTTAAACATGATAAAGGACACAAGGGTCGCATCAAAGTAGCAGCTAAAAAGACAGATGGGGCTGGATTGCTGGTGAACCGACAGGCCCGAAGCAGGAGCTCCTCGATTACAAGCCAACATGGCTCAGGTTATGATACAGAAGGTGAAACGGAGATCTTGTCGCGCTCTCGCTTTGAACAACTGTTGCAAGAGAGTCAGGACTCCTGGTCAGAGAACAAGAGGGAGTTCTCAAAATTAAATGAGAAGCTGAGTAAAATGGAGCAACTTATAGAGGGGGCAGAGGAGAGAATCGCACAAGTTGAGACAGCTGGAGATACCCTGGCGCAGGCAGTGGGCTCCCTCTTTCATCACACTCTAGCCCTACAAGCGAAATGTACTGATCTGGAGGCAAGATCAAGGAGAGATAATCTCCGACTGTATGGGCTGGCTGAGGGTGCGGAGATTCAACCGATGGCACTGTTTATTGAAGATCTGCTAAGAGATGTTTTGGAGCTACCTGGGGAATACCAGATGAGGGTGTGGAGGGCACACAGATCCCTGATACCAAAACCAACAGAGCCATCCGCTAGACCCTGATCTATCATAATTAAATTTGCAACCTTCCGTGTAAAGGAGGATATACTGAAAAGGGCCTGGCAAAAGAAAGAACTTAAGTACTTAGACTCTCGACTTACATTAGATCAGGACTATCCCCCCGAAATTCAACAGGCCAGACAATGATGGGTACCTTATTTTAAACTGTGCAGAGAGCTTCAACTCCACTTTCAAATACCCTTCTCAGCGAAATTCAGAGTTTTCTGGGCGGAAGGCCCGAAAGTATATAATACAGTGGAAGAGTTAAACAAGGTTCTGAGGGAAAAAGGAATCCAGACACCGCACCAAGAGCAGGAGCGCACTAAACGAAAGCAGATGGAACTGATTGACTGGCACTTGGTTGTAGGAGGGAAGAAGAAGGCTGGAACATCTCTGGAGGCAGCCCGGTCATTGCTGGAGAAATTGGTCTGAGGGAAACTACTAAACAGGGGGAATCTTGTCTGCAGTGATCCACCAGCAGTTTCTGTGGGCTGAAATATAAGTATGGACAAGATCTTGGTTTTTTTTTGTGTCGATTGAGCTCCCTGCTCTGCAGGGAAACTACTGCTGGGAGCGCTTTGGAGATATCAGAGGTTAGAGGGAGTTGAGCTGTATGAGGGGCCTATATGGAAACCGGGAATAGCAGGTGGGTTTTGGAAAATAAATAAAGGACGATGGACTTCAGACTGAACTGGCTAATACTATGCCAGATCATTTCTGTATGTTTATTTGGGCTTTACATTATATACTATTATGTGGCTCAGCCCTTACAGGGTATTTCGATAAGCTGAGGCTCTTAAATGATTACAAGGCTCCCAGGTTACAGCAACAAGGACCTACTGAGGTCAGGGGTTGAAAGTTGGGCCTACGAAGGATTTCAGATGGGATACATGTGAGAGTCCCTTGCTGTGACCAGAAAATGGTGTTAACTGGAAACACAGTTTGGTGGGGGGAGAGAAAGAGAGCTCTTAATATTAGGATTCTGTTGGGCAGAGGAATACTGCTGTGACATTTACTTTAACCACAAACAGGGGCCTAGGCAGTTACAAGACCCCAGAGGGGGGCTCTGTTCAACTGGGGCATTTTACTTCCTCCTCATCTCCATTCCCCAATGGAAAGTCTGGGGAAAGGAGAAAAGAGATCTGCATTATCAGATTTCCTACCTTGGAAGTCTAATGTAGTTTGTAAAATAGTTTTACATAATGCCCTGTTGGCAATGGTTATTCGGTTTTTGAAGGGTCTCACAGAATGGGAATATGTTTGTGGTATGTTGCTGTTGGTTGGGGGGGAGGCAGTAAAGAAACTGGTTTTGAAGGTGATACAAAAGTATAACAATGGAAAGAGATAGGAAATTTTGTTTTTATAATGTCCACGGGTTGTCCAGCCCAGTAAAGAGGGCAAAAGTGCTCAGTCATCTGAGGAAGAAAGCTGTAGATTTTATATTTTTGCAAGAGACTCATTTGTCTCCACAAAAACATGTGAAGTTGGGTTAGATGGGATTTGGTTGTAGTGCCACAGCTTCAGATAAGAACGGACGTAGAAGGGAGGTGGCAATTTTGATCCCCAAGGGTACTCCGTATGTAAAGATGGGGGAGCTGGCGGACAAGGAGGGGAGATATGTACTTATTAGGGGCACCTTCCTAGGTAAGCCACTGACCCTTGCCTCAGTGTCTTTTCCTCCTGGCTCGCAGACAGCAACATATCTAAACTTCTTGACCATCTTACAGGAGTGGGCACATGGAGAGGTGATTTGGGGAGGGGACCTAAATCTAATTTTCAATCTGGCATTGGAGTCTACCACACAAACACAAAAAAAAGAGCAAGGCATAGCCAAAAAAGTGAAAATGTTGGTAAATGAACTGGGGTACGTGGATATTTGGCGCCATCTAGAGGGAAAAGAAGGAATACACTTTTTTTCAAAAGTTTACCAGGTATATACAAAACTGGATTACGTTATGGTTCCCAAGGAAATGGTTGGTCAGGTCAGGGAGGTCTTGGTGGGGGAATTCTTGCTCTCTGATCATGCCCCGATTTTTATGTCGGTTTCGTTTGGGGAGTTTAGAAGGTCCACCTTTTGGAGGTTGAACTTGTCATTGTTGCAGGATAAGGAGGTGGTGGAATCTATCACGCGAACACTGGAACAAACACGGGTGGAAAATGATCTCCCAGGGACCTCCCCGGCTGTGTTATGGGATACTATAAAGGCAGTCATATGGGGGGATTTTATAAAATGGTCAAACAGAAGGAAAAGAGAAAGAGAGGCTAAGAAGGCTGAGTTAATATCACAAATAGCACAGTGTGAGGCCCAGCAAAAAATTAAAATAGACAAAGATAGGACCAAACTATTGAAACAACTTAAGGCTAAATTAATGAATATTCTTGATTATAGGGTTGAGCAGAAGCTACTGTTTCTTAAACAGAAATATTAAGAAGGAGGGCCTAGGTCTTTGAGATTGCTGGCAGCTAGACTCAGAGTCCAGAGGAGTAAGGCTACTATACAGGCAATACAGCATCCCCTAGATAACCGTATGGCTAAGGAAACTGATTCCATAGCAGAATTGTTTAGGACTTATTATTCCATCCTTTATAAGCAAGGCTCTCAGCCATCGAGTGCTCAGATCAAAGAATTCTTAGGGAAGCTGGATCTCCCTTCGGTCTCTGAGGAGCAGGCGACTTGGTTGAGTAGATTGATTGAAGATGGGGAGGTGCTTGGGGCTGTTAAGAACCTCAAGACCCTCAAGTGCCTGGGGACCGATGGACTGCCTGGAGAGTTCTATAAACAATTTGGTGGGAAGGTCTCCCCATTGCTGGGGAAATTATTTCAGTTTCTACAGGGAGAAGAGAGTGAGATTCCCCCCTCCTGGTCCCAGGCAATAATCTCAGTGATACCCAAATCGGGCAAGGACCCTGTATTGTGCTCCTCCTACCGTCCCATTTCAATTTTAAATACTGACTACAAATTAATGACCTTGATTTTGATCAAGAGATTGCAAACATTGGTACCCCAAATAATTGGCCTAGAACAAAGGTTTTATTCTGGGCTGACAGGCTCAGGATAATTTGAGGAAAACATCCCTTCTAATTGATCACATAGTTAGTTCCCAAAAATCTGCTCTACTGGTCAGCATTGACGCAGAAAAAGCCTTCGATAAAGTGTCCTGGAGGTTTCTGGAGGAGGTCCTTGCCTGTTTTGGGTTGGAAGGGGCTTTTCAGACCCTGATAGCCAAAATCTACAAATCCCCTATAGCATATATAAGAGTGAATGATCACCATACTAGGGGGTTTGGTTTGGAGAGAGGGACAAGGCAGGGGTGCCCCCTATCTCCCCTCCTCTTCACCCTTTACATTGAACCCTTGGCTCAGAGCATTAGGAAGGACGAGGGGATTGGGGGTAGAAATGACAGGCTGTCAGTATAGGATATCTCTTGATTTTGATTTACGCAGATGATGTCCTCCTTTCCCTGGAAGACCCAGACACATCCCTCAGAAGGGTAATGGACAGGTTGGCACAGTTTTCTGAAATGGCAGGTTATTCGTTGAACACTGCTAAAACAGAGGTCTTGAAGTTTAGATATGCCCCCACCCAGGAAATTAAGGAAGCCTATCCTATGAGATGGGACCTCAAGCAAATGAAATATTTGGGGATCATTATTAGAAATTCCCCTGCACAACTAAAAAATTTTAAATTCTCTCCCATGGTACAGCAGTTAAAAAATGATTTCAAAAGATGCCTCTTTCACTTCATAGTAGGGTGATGGCTGTAAAGATGAATGTCTTGCCAGACTTTTGTATCTGTTTCAAGGCACCACCTGCCTGGTGACCAGAAAAGATTTGGAAACATGGCAGAAAATGCTAATGAATTTTATTTGGGCAAATAGACGACCTAGAGTAAGGCAACATACTTTGTTTTTACCAAAGGAGTTGGGGGGGGATTGGGGGTTCCGTGGCTTGAGGGCTATTGGGAGGCCACACATCTGAGAATAGCTTTGTTGTGGGGGCACACCTCATATAAAGCTATATGGAAGGAGATAGAGTTGGCTGCACATCCCTTCCCCCTTGCCAGCAGTACTGTTCCATCCTGCAGACCTCATAACAGCTCGAGAGGAGATATGTTCCACAACTTGGACAACGTGGGAGGGGTGGAACAGGGGTACCAGGAGGGAGAGGAAACATGGAGGTCATTGGAGATATGGCTGATGGGTGATAGATCCTACATTTGGCCCAGCACAATGGGACACTTGGTTTTTAGAAAGATCCAGAAGAGGGTTACAGGCACCATGGCAGTTGTTAGAGGGAGGGGGATTACTATCTATTGAGGTAGCACAGAGAGTTTTTGATCTCTCCCCCAGAGACAGAATGCATTACTGCCAAATTACTAGCTTTATTAGTAAAAAACTTAAGCTGGAATGCAGAATAGGTTTTGGGGGGACTGTGGAACAGATCTTTGAGGATATTTGGAAAGCTGAACATCCTACAGGGGTTATCTCTCAACTATATAAGAGGGGTATTAAACACATTAAAGTAAGTACGAGTTATATTAAAACGGCTTGGGAACAAGAAATGTGTCTAGCTATCCCTGAGGGAGCTTGGAAAAAGACTTGGGGTAACATCTGGAGGATTTCCTCACCCCCCACCTGGAAAGAGTTTATGTGGAAAGTAAGGGTTAGATATTTCAGGGTACCAGTGGTGGTCTCTAGACAACACAGGGGGTCCTCCCCAGAATGTTGGAGGAAGTGCGGAGTGGACAGAGCCACCCACGAACACATCTTTTAGTCTTGCTCCACTATCACTCAATTTTGGTCAATGTTGAGCACCTCGCTTAAGCAGATTTTCCAGATCCAAGGACAACTGGGTCCACAGAGTCTACTGCTGGGAGAACTTCCAGTAGAAATTAAAGGGAGGGATGCCATATATTTATGGAAAATTTTAATAGTAGCAGCTTTAAAGTCTGTAACTAGGCGATGGTTGCAGCCTCTTCCCCCAATAAAGGAAGATTGGTTGGAAATGGTGGGGCAAATTCAAAGGATGGAGGAATTAACATTTAGGATCCAGAGGAGAACTGCAGTTTATGTGAATTGCTGGACCCGTTGGACTATCTGGGTAGGGTAGGGTAGGCCACAGTTGTTGTCCCATTGAGAACAAACAGGCCTTTTCTTTATAAGGCTAGGTCCCCCCCCCTTTTCTTCCTTTAATCCCAGATGACTTAGATAAGTTGTGGGGGTGGGTCCTCACAGGGTCGGGCAAAGCTGAGTGGCCCAGGCTGCGGGGATTGCCTGTGCCTCCCAATAAGTAATTTGGTAATGATACAAAGTACTTTATATCAACTTCTGGGTTGGATTTTCAGGGGAATACCAGAACTTACCCCCATTAGAAAGGGTTATAATAATTAAGTGAGTCATGTAGAGGTGTGAGACCCTATGTATGTATGCATATGTACGTTTTGTATGTTTTGTTTGTTTTATCTATCCTTCTGAAGTTTT
Organism: Neoceratodus forsteri; assembly: GCA_016271365.2. Classification (NCBI taxonomy): domain Eukaryota; kingdom Metazoa; phylum Chordata; order Ceratodontiformes; family Ceratodontidae; genus Neoceratodus; species Neoceratodus forsteri. The sequence goes on along the minus strand of CM057450.1, from coordinate 1,469,980,911 downwards.
AGCTACTTGCCTAGTAAGGGGAATAGATACGGTTATAAAATACCGTAAGGATATGTATGGTAAATTTCATATGGCTGAAATTAAGAGGATATATACTGTTATCTGAAGAACTGTATATGGATGTAATAAGCAACTTAAGCTGTAAAGTAAAATGTAACAACTAAAATAATAAATGAAGTATAAAAAAAAAAGAATATACAGTTGCACTGCATATTCATGGGAATGCCCCCTGCACTTGTGCTGCATGTATTATAGTTGCACATTGGCACAATGGGTTTTGCGCTGCGCCATGGCTTCTGCTGAATATTGTTCCTCGGCACATCTCCGTACTTGCACTGGCACAACTCAGTTGCGCCATGCGCAACTGCACTGAATATCTGGGCCTAAATCCATTAGATAATTTACCTTGACTGCCATATTTATCTACTGCCCAATTAGTGGAATATAATTGTTTAATAATATTTAAGATTGCTGCCTATGCATTGAAAATGTTCAGTGCTTTCCGTAATAATTCTCTCACTATCATATTGAAAGCATCTTTAATGCTATAAAAGCTACATACAATAGTTGATCTTTAATTTTACAATATTTATGTATCAAATAGGAGATCACAAAACAATGGTCAGTCATGGAATATTTATATCTAAAACCATCTTGAAATGCAGAGATCATCTCATTTCCCTTTAACCAGTCCTCAATTCTATCTAATACTAGCCTTAAAAATGTTTTGCAGAAGCATCACTGAAACTTGTTGTTTTATAATAACTGGTGGTCCCCTTTAATGACTGGATAGCCAGTCTTTATAAAACCCCATAATGAATAAACCGCTGAATTCTGTAATAACTCGATAACAGGTTATTACAATGTTTTCCTCCTCATGCTCTCACATCATTGAAACTTGAAAGTTAGCACAATATATTTGTGTGAGTATGGCAGCTGTTCAGGGACATGCTTGCACAAATACAATTTTTCTCAGTTGTAAACTTACGCCAGTTATTATAAAAAGTAATGCCTGTGTAAAGTTTGTTTAATTTTGATTTTTCACACACCCGAGGTGTGTGAAAAATCCTCATAACTCACAGCTGCACAGGCATTATTCTCTATACAACTACTTGGATCCTGCAGGGAACCTCTTTTATGTATCAGGGCTATAATACACCCTTGCCAGCTACTTAGAATAGTTACATCCAAAGCATTTATTAAAACAATTTGTAAGTATTTGTGCCCAAAATGTTCCATGACCCTTAAAGATTTCATTTGCAATAGATCAGATCCAGAGACTGTCTCTGATTTAAATTTACTGATGGCGACTTCCATTTCTTCTTCAGAAGTCTTTAGACTAGGGCCTATATTAAGGTTCCAGCTCTAATCTGTTTCCATACTCTAAAAGATGCTATTATATTTATAAACCCAATCTTCATTTGTTAATTGTGATGACCATCCATATAAAATTTGTTTTAGACCCTTTAGCAATTATCAACCAAAAGTCCTTAACATTGTTTCTCTTGAAGTTATTGAGTTCATCCCATAATTTTCCTCTATACTTTCTCTTGAAGTTATTAAAGGTTTATCCTATAACTTTCCTGTCTACTTCTTCCTCTTTTTCACAATAAATTTTCCATATACTTTCTGATATTGATTCAAATGGATCAACTTTTCTTTACAAGGATGTTTTTTCACAGGTCTTATATGATGGTTTAACTCTGATGTCCTCTCCGTACAAGCTTTGTTGAACCTAATCAAAGATGGCCTTGATTCTTGCATTTAGCAGATCTGGCTTATAATTTCAGCCCTAAAACTATTACAAATTTGCTTAAGTGCATCTGAGTACAACTGCTGTCATACAGCCCTAAGAATTTCAATGGTGACTCTTTTTTTAATGTAAAACCTTTTTATTGAAAATTTTCACAAACGGTTATTTGCAAACAACGAAACGCAGTACATACAATAGATGCAACAATATCACAAAAAGAAACACATACAGTCATACCAATACACTACATTTCTATTAAGAGAAACAGATCAAAACAATGTTTCTAACAGAGCCACTCAAATGAGGGGAGAGCTTCTTTTAACTGTGGTGGCACAGGAAGGCTGTAAATCATGCTGTGAGTATCCCCTGGTCTTGGAAAAGTTCAGCAACTAGGGGATATATGCCAAGTCCATGCAAAAAGTCCCAGACAGCTGTACCTGGGTTCTATGTCATAATAGTGAACATGAAATGGCGATTGCTATTATGGAAGTGTGTATCGTGAGAAGCAAATGGGCGATATACACTTGCCGTGACCCGAGTATCTGATAAAAATATGTGTTTTGCGGAGGGCTGCCCTCACTCCCTGCATCTCCTGATATTAGACTCTTAACTCCAGGGGGCTGCATGTCGGGCAGGGGCACAGTCTGCATTTAAAAAAAAATTAAGTCCTGCAGCTGCAGGTAGTGGCAAAATTCCCATCCTCCCAGTCCCCTACCTCGAACCCAGTACCTGCTGAGCCAGAGATAGCCTCCCTCACCACCACACCACATGGCTGTCTCGGCTGCAGCAGGCACACCACATGGGAATAACCCTCTTCCCTATCCCTCCCCTTCTTCTCGCTATCCTCCCTTTCTGGTTGCCCTCCCCTACCCTTGTGGTAGCAGTGCATTGCTACCCTTGCAGGTCACCCATAATAATAGTGCTGAATATGAGTTGCTGTTTTGATGGCCGCCCATATTCAGTCACTACTGTATTATCACAGGGTAGCCTGTACCTGTATTCTGTACCTGCAGGGGAAGGAAAATCAGGCTAATCTGTCTAGATGATCTCTTATGATTGAGACCGCATGGGAAGTGGCTGCACACAGTATTAAGAAATGGAGACCAGATGGTGTTATATAGGTCCATTTTCCCTAAGTATAATAATAGCCTTTCCAGGGATGCAAGCTGGCCCGTGGCTTGAAGCCATTCATCAAATGATGGAATATTTGCCATGCTCAGCACCTGAGCAGAAGGCATTTGGCTGCTGTGGTAGCTGCAAGGACCCATCTTAGGGATATGTTTTCCTTGGGGATGCAAGTGGCATGATACTAAGGGGTATTCGAGGGGTGTCCAATGGGATTACTTCTGGGCAGACTCATTTACAAAAAGTCAATACAAGCTATCAGAATTCTGCAATGAGTGGGGAGGACCAAAGCACATTGATAGGGAGCACCCCTGCTGATTGCAGTGCCAGCAGCTATCTGTCGGGCAAAGCCCCATACTCTTAAGGGCTTGTGATATTCTATACCATCTGTGGAGTATTTGTAGCTGAATGAGCTGTATACTAGTGTCTCTACAGCAGGTGTGGGCCCAATACCAGGTGGTCTGCAATTGTTGATAGGATATGCTGAAGTGGAGTTCCTCCTGCCATTCAGCTTTGGCAGAGGCTGTAGTGGAATGTGCCCTCTCCCTCATGACCTTGTATATAAGTCTCTGCTGCTCCTTTTGTTTGGTTTAACCATGACTCTAATGGATGTGTTACATCTTTCTTGCTGGAGTCCTTAAGACAGGGGGAAGGGAGGGATCTTCATTGCATGTATAACCAAGTCTGGAAAAGTGGTGTCTAGAAACCTGGTCATTGAAGGAATATAGATATGCTTGCCCAGATGGGCATAGGTCCTGCACATATTGGATGCCAGCGGTTCTCCAGGCACCTTCTGGTATAGGTTTGTTGGCTGTGCAAAAATGATCATTATCCCAAATAGGGGCATAAAGCAAGGGGGAGCCTGGAGGTGCAGAAAGAAAGTCAGTTGTTACCAGTATTTGCATGAGATACTTATTGTAGGGTGGTGTGTTATTCCCTTCTTTTTATTGACATAGAGGGCTAGCCTGGGATTGGGAGCTGAAAACTCATGGTGCTCTATTGCCACCCACTGGGGGGAATTATGAGATAAGTAGAAACCACTTAGTGGTCTGTGCAAGGATGAACACCTTATGGCATTTAGTAAAATGAGAAAGCCCCACCCTCCCTTTTAACCAATGCTGTCAAAGATAATCAGTACTAAATTTGGGGAAGGGGGGGTGTACCCCTCCCATAGGAAGTTTCCTATCAGTGCATCAAGTCTGGAGGACCATATCAGAAGATTGACTAGCAAGTGCAGAATTTTGGGGGCTGTCACCATCTTAACCTCAGCAATTTACTTGTCAGTGACATATTGAGGAGCTTCCACCTGTCCAAATCAAGCTTCGGTGAGTCTAAAAGAGGGGAAAAATTGACTTTGCACATGTCTTGCAACATTGATACAAACCTGATACCGAGGTAGGTAATCCCTGTCTCACTCCATTTCCATGGTTTTCTAGTCAGGGCCTCATACATAGATATTGCATAAAGTGATAACACATCTGACTTGCCATGATTAATATGCAGACCTGATACCAAAAAGAATTCTGCCAATAAAGATTGCTGGAGGGTGAAAGCTTGTGGGACGTCTGCTAGAACTATTAGAATGTCATCTGTGTAAAGCAAAGCTTGGTGTTCCGTGTCACCTACTTATACCCCTTGTCCCTTGTAAGTGTGGATGTGCCCTAATGGTTTAGGCCAGAGGTTTGTTGGCTAGGAGGAAAAGAAGAAGGGACAAGGGGCAGCCCTGCTGGGTACCTCTGTATAAGAAGAAGGCATCTGAGATGATGTTGTTGGTTAGCATTCTGACTGGTGGGTGATGCTAAAGGGTATGTATGGCCCCCAAGAAGGTAAGGCCGAAACCCATGGAGTGTATTACCTCTACTCAACAGAGCTGAAGGCCTTTTCCAAATCTACTCATTAGCACTGTGGCTAGAGAATGCAGAGGGAATTGGTGATATGTTGGAAGTTGATGATGGAGTGCAGGTGGTCAGATCCCATTCTACCCTTGACAAAAAACACCTGAGAGAGGTGCATGAGGAAGGGGAGAATAGGGTCCAGTCTCCCAGCTAGGACCGTGGCCAGGACTTTTGCATCTGCACTGAGTAAGGAGATGGGTCGATAGCTACCTGTCAGAACAGAATCTTTACCTACCATACTAGGTCAGAGGGTAGAACAGGAGAGAGCCTTTTGGAAGGTCTGAAGGAGAGTGGAGAGACCTCATCAACCAGTAGTTGGCAAAAGTCAATAGGGACCCCATCTCCCGCTGGAGAGTTGGTTTTTTTTTATAGCGAGGATGACCAACCTTATCTCAGCCATGGTAAGGAGGGCTTCTGGGAATGTCACTTGGGTGAGGGTCAGAGTGGAGAGATTATGGGAGTTGAGGAATCTCTGCATATTTTTAAGTGAGGGAGGAGTAGGAGATGAGTATAGTTTTACATAGTACTCTCACATGACCTCGTTAAGCTACCTGGGTTTGGTCTACAGGAGGCCCATGCAGTCCCTTAGATCAGGGATGTATCCTTTGGCTTGCATTTTCTGAAGACTGTATGATAACATTTTGCTGCAGTATTCACCTCCTGCCAAGAACTTGTGGTGAGTGCAAAAGAGGGCCAGTTCTGCTTTCCTGGAGTAGAGTTGATTTAGCTGAGTATTAAGTTGAGCAACCTTATATAGGTCCAGGCTTGGATCAGCTTTTAGGGCTAACTCTGCAGATTTTAAGTTGGGCCTCTAAGTCTCTTGCCTCTGCCTCCCTGTCCTTCCTTTTACATGCCTCATATCCTATAATTTAACCCCTTAAGTAAGCCTTCATGTCCTCCTACAGAGTTGACTGAGTGACCTCCCCATTGTCATTACTGAGCAGGAAATCCTGCATCTCTGCTTTGACCCATGGCAGAAATTTGGTGTCTTTTAGCATGAGAGAATGAAGAGTCCATGGAGAGGACTTAGGAACTTGGGGATCCCACAGTATGTTGAGAGATATAGGGGCATGATCTGAGATCACAAGAAGGTGTATGGTAGTACTGATTGTGATCTGTGTAAGCTGTGGGGAAGTCAATCAAAGGTCCAGTCTACTGAAGGACTGACACATCTGGGAGAAGTAGGTATAATCCCTGACATTGGGGTTGGCCAGTCTCCAGGTGTTTGTAAGTACATGCTTGCTTAAGTAGGATATCCTTAAGTTCAGGCTCTCTGATGTGGTTTAGCCTGGGAGGAAAATCTGTCTAAAGTGGGCTTTAATGTAACGTTAAAGTCACTCCCCCACAATAGAGGGGCAGGTGGGGTGCAAAATTCAGAAAGAGCTATGTTAATTTGGTTGAAAAAATCAGGGGAGTCTTCGTTCAGAGCATATAAATTTAGTAGGAGATTGGGGCCAGGGGTGGGGTGGGGTGGAGAACTTGCCCTCAGCATCAGATTTCAAGTTTATGACTTGCCAGTGATGAGTTTTGTGCCATATGACGGAGACTCCACACTATGGAGACTGTGAGGAGCTATGGATCTCCCCCCACCCACTCCCTTGTAAGCTTGGCAGCTTCGTTTGACACAGTTTGCGTTTCCTGGAGAAATGCCAGCTTTACCCCCAGTTTTTTAAATGTGTGAGGACCTTTTTATGTTTTATGGGGGAATGTGCAACATATAATTTACATTATTCTTATCATTTAAATGACTTTACAATTATTTTTCACCAGCATTAAGTGAACTGGAGTGTCATTGAGCTTATTAGGAGGCAATATGGCACAGGAGGCAGTATAGTGCAGTGGGTTAAGGCTCTGCGCTGCAACTCTGGAGACCTGGGTTTGAATCCCGCAGCTGCCTAGGTGCATGCTGTGTGATGCTGAGCAAGTCACTTAACTTTCTTGTGCTCACAGGTCGTGTCTGGAAACAAGCTTTGGCTTAGTGTGCTACTCCTGGTTAAACAATGTTCCCTTTCTCCCTTTCCTTATTAGGTGCATGCTCAAGGGTTATTAAGCAGTTTAATTCAATTGTGTGTGGTATTAATTGTAAGAATGATGTTTATGGGTGCATGAATAATGTCTATGGAAGATGACAGTATCACAGAGTATGTTATTTTTTCTTTTACTTTAGCATCACCTTCCACTCTGAGGAAAGGCTTTATTGAACACCCTGAACCATTGGTGGTTGATAGGGTATTTATCTATGGCTCATGATTCTTAATAAATATTGATGACTCTTTTTTACACGTTATTGGTGAGTGGTCACTATTTCCTATGTACACTGTGGGAATTTAAATCCCTCACACTCCATGGTGTAAAAGTAGTATCCATCATATTGAGAACCTAGCAAGGTGGTGGATGCTAGGATGGATAGCTGGAACCATGGACTCCCTTCCCCCACACTGCCCATACAGAAGCCCAGAAGCTGTCTAAGATCTAGCAGGGTGCAGGTGGCATGTCTCCACATACTATGAGTAGGTTGTGTCAGACCATGACTGATATCATTGTGACAGCACTTTGTTATTACTGAAGCAAATAACAGAAACTCGTTCATAGACACTATTTACCTGTCAGGGGCCACAGAAAACCCTTCACTGAACCAGAAGTAAGATGCAGTGAAACAGATCATGCAGTCTTCATTGGAACAAGTTACCTCAGATCTGTGGGTGTCTCTACAGCCCAGTTGTCCAAGCAAAAGTTTCAGTCCAGGGACATTTGTTGACCTCTCCACACCAACATTAAATCAAATAATTCAAGCTATGTAACCCTTTAAACAGAACTGAGTGAAACTTTGATAGAGAAACCAGCTGTGAGAGTGGCTAGATGATAGGTTGGTCAGTTAAGCCACTTAGGAGTGGGTAAGTTTTAGGGTTACAGCATGATGAGACATATCAGAGGCCCTGGGGAAAGAGCCCACCTGTATCCCTTCCCCACTTTTCAAGGTTCCCCTTTCGCAGCAACCAGCGTGCTGCATGGTGAGGACCCCTCTGGGTTCTGGGGAGTGGAGTATTGGTAGCTAATACCCTTGCACATTACCCCAGTCCATATTGACATTAGCCTTAGGGCTATAAACCCAATTCCAGGCTGTCTACTTGCAGAATTGTAGCCTCTTGGCCCATGGAGGTCAAATCCCCCGCCCTCATCTCAATGTAACCCCATATGACTTGCAATAGCTAAAATAACAAGCATTTGTCAATGACGAATGTTTGCTTGCTGGCATTGGCATTGGTAGTGTAGGAGTTAAAGAGATGCATAATAGGAATGGCAGTGAAGTAGTGAACTGAAGCCAACCCCACCACCACCCTGCAGAGACTGACAGGCATTGGGGTGTGCCTTGGTCGCCAGGCAGACCACACGCCATTTCACCACACCCTACCCTGCAGACTCTGACAAGTGTCACAGTGTGCCTTGGGGTCTTTGGGCCTTATGCTCACCCCATTCCATAAGGAAATACGGCGAGATGGGTGCAGTATAGGAGAATAGGGTGAACTTTGGGGCCGAAGAGCCCAAGGCACACCTCGGTGCCTAGCACTGACTCCAGGGTGTGGGTGTGGGTGGAATGGCATGAGCATTACAGGTGGCAATCCCAAGTCACACCACTGATGCCTGTCAGTCTGTAGAGGGTGCGGCATTATGGTCGGAAACCCTAACGCCCCAGGTGTTTGTTGGTATTTTCACTCCAAATTTTCAACATGGGTTTTTTTTGACCCCCACCTCATGAACAGTGGCAATATCAGTTTGTTAGCTGAAAGCTGATTTTGCACAGTGACTACGCCATTTGGCACCACAGGTACAAAAACACATTTCGAACAGGATGTGAAAAATTACAGCTGTACTGTTCATGGGGAGGTATAAACAATGGCAATGTTGAAAATCTGGATTGAAAATATAAAAAAAGTGAAGTCACGAGTGTGTGTAGAAACTGTGCAACGCACACCCATAACGTAATTAGTTTGGGGATATTTTACAGCAGATTGTCAACGCAGGCATTTTGGGACCTCTGCTCTTGAACAGTGTCACTGTGATTTTCTTAATCTGTCCCAAACATTGATTTCCCACAGCAGCCATGCATTTCTGTGCCAGAAATGCAAAAACACATCTCGGCCAGGTTGTGAAAAATGACAGCTGTACTGTTCATAAGGAGGTGTGGAAAAATGCCAGTGTTGAAAATCTGGACTGAAAATAGTACAAATTCGTGAACTTACAAGGGTGCGTGGAAACTGCTCAATGCACGCTCATAACACAGTCATTTTATGGACTTCTGTCACTAAATTTTCAACATAGCCATTTTAAGACCTCTGCTCATGAACAGTGTCACTGTGATTTTCTTTATCTGTTCCTAACATTGATTTCGCACACTTACCACGCCATTGGATGCTACATGCGTGAAAACACATTTTGGGCAAGATTTGAAAAGTGGCAGCTGTACTGCTCATAAGGAGGTGTGTTAAAATGGCAATGTTGAAAATCTGGAGTGAAAATATTAAAAATGTGCGAAGTTACGAGTGTGCGTAGAAACTGCGCAACTCACACTTGTAAAAGTCATTTTTGGGAATTTTTTAACCAGATTTTCAACATAGGGTTTTGGGGGGCTTACCTCATGACTTGTGACACTATCGTTTTGTTACTGGGTCTCGAAAGGTGGTTCACCTTTTGGGACCGAATAACAAAATGACAGTGACTGAGTTTGTGAGGTGGGGCTCCAAAAACCCCATGTTGAAAATTTGGTGAACAAATTCCCCAAAATGGCCAAGATATGCACCAAAGTTGAAAAAAAAAATCATTTATGCCATTATACAGCTTACCGGCATTTCTTCAGTTTGCAGTCGGCTTTGAAGAGGGCAGACGTGTTCCAGGTCCACCAAAGATCGTCGCGCCGGACTTTGGAGGTAAGTATGGGGTCAGGAGGGGGGTGTGGGGAGGTGGATGTGCAGATGGTGGGCGTGGGTTGCGGAAGGGGGGCAAGACAATCAACGAGGGACCGTTTTTTGTTTGTAGGTGTGTTTTTTTCTTTTTAGGAAGATGATGTGGGACTTGTACCATGTTGGGTCATTGCCTCTGATTGATGCTGGGACAGACTTGGAGAGGGGATCACCAATACAGACTCTGGGCATATATAAGGCATGCTAATTGTTCAGTTCGATCAACCCAGGCTGTGCAAGTCCAGGACAGAGGTAGCTACTACAGAGGTCTTGGACATGGAAGCTACTGCTGCCATGTAAGTGCATAATTTTAAATGTTCAGAGTTGGAGAGAATGCTTACTGGCAGCAGGGTATCCTCAGGCAGTGCACAGGGTGGGTCCAAAGGATGTGGAGACAGTTCAGGAGTCTGTGTAGCTTGGGACTTCTTTTGAGGACAGAACTGTGGCTGTGGGCTTTGTGGCTGGGGCTTTTCCAACAGTTTCCTGAATGGTGCATATAGTGCTCAGGATGGGTTGCCAGGCCCCTTCATCTGGGTCCTGGAGGTAAGCTGGCAGGCCAGGCCAGTTTGGTAGGTCTGTGGGCCTGAATGTTCTTGAGTCTGAGTTGTGTCCATGTTTCAGGCCACTTCTTGTGAGATTACCTTGGGGATTTTACCTCCCGGCTGTGATCAGTAAATGAAATCTTCAGCAGAGGATGGTGTTTGGAAGGAGTGGAAGACTTTGTTTCACACAGTGTGTAGCATAGCCTGGTAGCAGAAGCTGTAGGGTACTTCTAACTTCTGGAATGCTTTAGTGATGGCTATGAAGGCTCTGCATCTCTCAGTGAGGGCAGGAGAGAAATCAGGGAATATTTGTACTGAGTGTCCTACCATATCCGTGGGCCCCACTCCCTCACCAGCTGTGTGATCTTGTCCTTGACTGGAAACTGTAATAATTTGGCCAGGATAGGCTGAGCCTTTTGTCCAGGTTTTGGTGGGGGTGGGATGGAGCAGTAGGATCACTTGATCTCCAGAGGGGGCAACTCATTGTTGTTTAAGAAGTACTGGGAGCAAAACTATTCATGTCTCTGCCTTCAACACCCTCTGGAAAGCTTATAATTCTGATGTTCTTTCATCTACCACAGTCCTCTGGCTCCCCTATTTTGTCCCACAGCTGATGAGTAGTGTGGTCCTGGTCCCTGAGGCGAGCCATGATGTAATCAGAGTAGGCTTCTTGTTTGGTGGCCTGTTGCTTCATGTAGGGTACTCTTTGACAAAGGCTTGAAACATTCCTCACTGTACATTGTGCTGCTGGTTTGATTTCTCTCATCTCTGCTAGTAGTTGGCTAAACATGATACTCGGGGGGGGGGGTGGAAAGGATGAGACGGGACTTGGTGAGGTTGGAGGAATGGTCAAGAGTATGGCAGCTTGGATTCAATGCAAAGAAGTGCAAAGTAATGCACCTGGGAAACAAAAACCCAGGGGAAGAGTACACAATGGGGGGTGAGATACTAACAACAACAAAAATTTGAAAGGGACCTGGGGGTAGTCATATCAGATGACCTAAAGGTAGGCAAGCAATGTAAGAAGGCGGTAAGGAGGGGCTGGGGGGATACTGGGATGCATAGGGAGAGGCATCGCCAGTAGAAAACAGGAAGTTGTTATCCCTCTGTACAGACAGTTGGTGAGACCCTATCTGGAGTATTGCATGCAGTTCTGGAGACCCCATCTCTGCAAGGACATAGACAGGATGGAGGCAGTCCAGAGGAAGGCAGCTAAAATGGTGCAGGGTCTGCATCAGAAGCCATACAAAGAAAGACTGAAGGAGTTTAATATGTATACCCTCGAGGAAAGGAGGGAGAGGGTGGACTTGCAAGTACCTCAAGGGAATCAACAAAGTCCAAGAGGGTAGCATCTTTCAGAAAAAGAGATGTGCAAGAACAATGGGGCACAATTTGAAGATAGAGGGGGGCTGGCTCAGGGGCAATGTGAGGAAGTATTTTTTTCATGGAGAGGGTGGTGAACGCATGGAACAGCCTTCCAGAGAGGGTCGTGGGGTCAAAAACAGTGGGGGAATTCAAGAATGCATGGGACAGACATAAGGCAATTCTAGAGGGGGTAGGAAGAAGTAGGCTGTTGGTTAACTTGGATCTGCAGCTTATCCAGCAGGTAGGAAAATGGGCAGACTAGGTGGGCCAACCAGTCCTTATCTGCTATTAAAGTCTATGTTTCTATGTTTCATAATTTGTTCCTTTCTACAGTGGCTGCTGGAGAAGCTGCACCAGTGAGCATCATAGTTCCAGCTGAAGGAAAAAAAAAAACTCTGAAGTCGCAAGGGGGCTGATGAAGGAGCAGATAACAACAGACCGATGGACCAGTGAAGCAAAGTCTTGCATAAACTGGGCCAGTGGTGCTCAGGTCAGTGCACATTAAAAGTTAGATGGTAGCATTAAATGGAGGCTTGTTAATGGATTAGGGTTGGAGAGAAGAGTGCTGACAAGATCAGGCAGCCATCTTGTCAGTGGTCAATCCACGCTCCCAGTTTCAGTAAAGATTTGGACTCTTTTGTCATTCCTAATAATGCAATTTTAATTGATAATTTTCTGAAGAGTAGTTTCTATTCTTTCTTTTGTTTCAGATGTTGCCTGAATAGGTCGATGTACGCTCTCAGGGTGTACTATTATTTTAAAATCCTTCACTTCCTGAATATAATTGATTCTGGTTCTAATATAATCGATAATAGATGAAGAAATTGAGCACATAGTGTATGTATAAATTCTCCTCTTCATCACCCTGAAAATGGCCATGAAAGGGAAATAACTAATTTTGCTACAAAAAAGGTAACCATTTTTATGTTTGCTTGCGCGCATGCACAAGAAACATTATGTGACAGCTTAGGAGAGAAGTGGGTTGTGGAGGAGCGGCACTGTTACAGCCAAGGGAGGCACTGCATTTGGGGGCTTGGCAGTGGTGGAACAATGGAGGCACAGTGTGCCGATGACACTGGTCTCCAAAAGTGCACCAAGTACAAACGTTTTTGCCGCAGCAATCAGGGGCCGCCTCATCATTGCAGTGTCAGTCATTGTTCTGCAATGAGGGAGCGACCTGTCATTGCATGGTGGAACATTAGGTAGCCTAATACTGTTTGTGAACATGGCGGGCGGGTTGCAGCCACGTTCACAAACAGTATTATGCAGCCCCCCTGTGCCGAGGGGGTGCCTAATCCCCCTCGGCAGCATGTGCCCCCCAAACAGTCTTTGTTTTCCGATGGGGGCCCCAATCCCAGCTGGCTTCAGTCCCTCTGACTTTGTGGATGTGCTGATGGGGGAGCCCACCCCCCATCAGCATAATCCCCTCCCCAACACAAAACCTATGTTTGTGCCGAGGGGGTGTCCAATCCCCCTTGGCTATTGCATCCCCCTATATGCCGACGAGTGTGCCCAATCCCCCGTCAGCTACAGTCGTCCCCCCAAAAAAACAGTAGGTTGGCATGCTGGAAGCCCACCCCAACATGCCAAAAGTCCAGTGAAATGTCCCTGTAAAATAATAACCATCCTGAGATGTTGTTGTTTTTTTTTTTTTCCTGTAAAGAAGGAAATGGTCCCTCGGCGGTCTCCCTGGCCCCCCCCCACACCCTGCACTCATCCACTGCGCACCTTGCCTCCCCACACCCCCCTCACCACATACTTACCTCCGGAGTCCGGCGCGATGATCTTTGGTGGACCGGGAACACGTTGGTGCTCTTCAAAGCCGACCGAGAACTGAGGAAATGTCAGTAAGCTGTATAATGGGATGAATAGGTTTTTTTTTTAACTTTGATGCATATCTCGGGCATTTTTTGGAATTTTGTCACCAAATTTTCAACATGGGGTTTTTGGGACCGCTCCTCATGAATTCTTTCACTGTCATGGCGTTAATCGGCCCCGAAAGTTGATTTTGCGGTCACTGCATGGAATCACCTTTCGGGACTGACTAATGAAACAACAGTGCCAGTGTTCATGAGGTGGGCTCTCAAAATGTCTATGTTGCAAATTTGTAAAATCCAAAATGACTGTTTTACGAGTGTGCGCGGCAGAAAGTTGCTACTGCACGCACTCTAACTGTGGAATTTGCAATATTTTCACCCAGATTTTCAATATTGGTATTTTTATGCATCTCCTTATGAACAATGCTGTCATTTTTCACAACCTGCCTGAAATGTGTTTTCACGGTTCCGGCGCAGAATAGTGTGGTCGCTGTGGGAAATCCATGTTTGGGACACATTACAAAAATCAAGTGATACTGTTCTTTAGCAGAGGTCCTAAAATGCCTATGTTAAAAATTTGGTGAGAAAAGTCCATAAAATGACTGTGTTACGAGTGTGCGTTGCGCAGTTTCCACACTCGCTCGTAACTTCGCACATTTGCAATATTTTTACTCCAGATTGTCAACATTGCCATTTGTCCGCACCTCCTTATCAATAGTACAGCTGTTATTTTTCACATCCTGGTCGAAATGTGTTTTTGCACTTGTGGCAAAGAACAGCGCGCTCGCTGTGGGAAATCCATGTTTGGGACACATTAGGAAAATCACACATGTGGCACAGAATGGCACTGTCACTGTTGGAAGTCAGTTCATTAGCAGAGGTCCTAAAATGCCTATGTTGAAAATTCGGTGACAAAAGTCCATAAAATGAATGTGTTACGAGCGTGCGTTGCGCAGTTTCCATACACGCTCATTACTTCGTACATTTGCAATATTTTCACTCCATATTTTCAACATTGCCATTTTTCCACACCTCCTTATGAACAGTACAGCTGCCATTTTTCACATCCTGGCCGAAATGTGTTCTCGCACTTCCAGCGCAGAATAGCGCAGTCGCTGTGGGAAATCACTGTTTGGGACACATAACAAAAATCACACTGACACTGTTTATTAGCAGAGGTCCTAAAATACCTATGTTGAAAATTTGGTGATGAAAGTCCGTAAATGACTGTGTTACGAGCGTGCGTTGCGCAGTTTTCACGCACGCTCATAACTTTACACATTTGTAATATTTTAAATCCAGATTTTCACCATTGCTATTTTTCCGCACCTCCTTATGAACAGTACAGCTGTCATTTATCACATCTTGGTCGAAATGTGTTTTTGCAGTTCCTGCACAGAATACCGTGGTTGCTGTGGGAAATCAGTGTTCGGGGCACATTAAGAAAATCACAGTGACACTATTCATGAGCACAGGTCGTAAAATGCCTATGTTGAAAATCTGATGACAAAACTCCATAAAGTGACTGTGTTACGTGCATGCGTTGCACAGTTTCTACGTATGCTCGGAAGTGCGAGCATTTTTAATATTCCCACTACAGATTTTCAACATTGCCATCCCTTCATACCTCCCTATCAATGGTACAGCTGTCATTCTTCACATCCTGCTCGATCTGTGTTTTCGTACATGTGGCGCAGAATGGCACTGTCACTGTTGGAAGTCAGTTTTCGGGACACATTGACAAAATCACACTGCCACTCTTCATGAGAAGAGGTCCCAAATGCTTTCCTGAGGTGTGGTCACAAAAAGGCCATGTTGAAAATTTGTACTGTAAATACCAACAAACGCCCAAGGCATTAGGGTTTCTAACCATAACGTCCTACCCTGTACAGACAGACAGGCATCAGAGTGTGCCTTTGGATTGCCAACTGTACTGCTCATGCCATCCCACCCCCACCGCCTAGCCACTGACAGGCATCGAGGTGTACCTTGGACTCTTTGGCCCAACACTTCACCCCACTCTCCTATGCTGCACCCATTTCACTGTATGTCCTTATGGAATGGGGTGACTGTAAAGCCAAACACCCTACAGCACACCTCAACACGTGTCGATGTCTGCAGAATAGGGTGAGGTGACATGGCTTGACCGTCATGGGTGACGACCCAAACACTTACCCCAAATCCTGTTCGTCTCTACAGGATGGAGGTGGGATTTATGTGAAGTTCAATACTTCACTGCCATTCCTATTCTGCATCTGTCTAACTCCTGCATTTCCAATGCTAATACCAGCAAGCAAACATTCGGCAATGACAAATGCTTGTTTTCTCCTTGCAATTCCTTTTACTATCCTTTGAACTTCTATAGAGGTGTCCGTTAATTTTAGTCCAAATATAACTTTGCCTCCTGTGATATCAAAATTTGAGATTCTAGCAATAAAATCTCCACAAATGATTAGAATAGCATTCAAATCTATCGCTATCATCACTTCTGTAAACTCATTTATCTTATTTTACACATGTTCATCATAAAACCTTGTTTGAATAGGAGGAATATACATATCAGAAATAAAATTTACTTTTCCTTACAACATGTTTTCCAATCATGCCATTAATATGTTTTCTCCCATTGTCACATTTGTTTTAACTTTTAATTTTTTTGACAATTTAATTCGTATTAAAATACCTCCTGAAGGTCTCCCAAAACAGGATATTTTTTTTCCGCTGGGACTGTAAATTCTTGAAAACCATTAAAGCTAACCCAATTCTGTTCCATTACCCACATTTCCTTTAGGCATACATTATAGTTTTTGTTACCAAACTCCACACAACTCTGATCACTCAATTTGAGGCCTAATCAGAAACATTCCAGAATTTTTATTTGGTTTTTGTTGAGTGGGAAAAGAAGGCTAGGTAATTCTGCCTGATTTCAACCTCATCCTGGGGTGAGGGGGATACAGACAGAAACAAACTGACACTGAACCAGATTAAGCTATTGGTGGTATTTTTAGTGAATGAGGGAAATTTGGCCAGGACACTAGGGAACTTCCCCTACTCTTGACACTAGAGGGCATTGGTACTCGCTGGAGGGAGCATCGGCAGAATGGATGCTGAGAGCGATGGAGAAGGAGGTACCTCTGGACGACTGCAAGGGTGACACGGAGAGGCACAGAAGATGGCTGGGATGCACCCGTCGGGTGGCCAGCACATCGCCTCACAAGCCCCTCCATTAAGATTGGAAATGCCCGCTGCTGTTGACACCGCAAGGGGAAATGCAAGTATGGCTACCTCCCTGATTGCAAAACCTGTTCCTATAGGCCGCAACAATATGGATAGCTAGATGGATGAGGAAACTGCAAGAGAAAAGGTACGATGATTCCAATAGGCACAATGGGCTTACCTTGAAGCCAAAGAGCAGCTTGATGAGGAAAGAAAGAGAAAACAGGAAGCGCATACATCTCTTGGTTTGATGCCTCAAAATACCTCCAAAGTGTTTGTTGCGGTAAAGCATAGGGAGGCCCAGGAAGGGGAAGGCCCTTCTCCAGCACACCACAAAACACCCATAGGACTGGAGAGGGATGGATGGTCTCCTGAAAAGGACCTGCTCGGGACAGGATAGCTCCAGCAAACAGATGGATCCTGGAAACCAGATCCTGCTATACCTTTGCCAAGTAGTGCACCAGGTCCTGGGTCAACTGCACAGCAATGGGCAGGAATATCAGGCGATCACTCGTCAATAGAGAGGGCTTTGGAAACAGATACAGATGCACTCCAAGCCCTGAAATCTATCTCTGCCCCTGAGGCAGCTTCCAATACAGGTAACATTTCCTTTTCTCCCCTAGACACTGCTGAAGAAATCTTTGACGCACCGACTGGATCATCTCAAACTGGGTTAGGGGATATGTACCCTCCTGTTGATGGTTTATTAAATCCTGTTATCACAATTGGGGAAGAAACCCCTCTAAGCATTGGTCACTCTGTAGAATCTTTAACTAATAATGCTACTCCCACGTATGCCTGCTTATTGAAATAGCCAGTTGTACTAGCAAAACGCCGCAATGCGGTCCATTTACGATATTTGGGAAGGCAGGAGGACATGCCTGGCAGGTTTCATGTGGGGAAAACTTTATTGAAACAGTCTATGGGATTTTACCCTTCAGAGATACATGTCCTCATACATACGCAAGGCGAAAGCACTTATGATATAAGTTTCTGGACTCTGGCTACTTTAGATAGATTTTGAATTAAGTACAGTTTTTTAAAAACCAACCCACTGTGGGAACATTTTCAAGCTATTCCATTGACTAAACAGACCATTAAGGTCATAACTGTACTATTCCATAATAAAGGTGTTAACATCACCGACATCACTTATTGACTGGAAAAGAAATGTAAATTGCAGGGAAACCCAGAACCCATTTTAGATTCAGAAGGGTTTTGAAATGGTGGATGACGTGTCAAAATAAATTTGTTTCAAGATGATTCTGGTTTACACCATTTACCAAATTGTTTTTACCTTGGTAGGGATAAGGGTTTCATCTTTTACCCAGGGCAGTCCAGGCAGTGTTACAAGTGTGGGTCACCGAGACATCTGAGCAGAACATGCGAAGTGGTGAAATGTGCCCAATGTGAGGAAATAGGTCATTCCATGTTCCACTGTCGGAACACTTTATGATGTAGCCTGTGTGAGGAAGAACACTCCTTTACTGATTGTCCCTGGGTGTCACACAACACTACGGATGTGGATGATGCAATCCAGGATTTTTACATTAATACAGCTTTAAAAATGGATAGACCAGGGAATGTTCTACCCTTCCCCCACCTATACCTCCACCTACCCCAGCTAAGGGCCCTGGGGGGTCTAACCCTGACACACCTCTACCTAAGCCACCTACTTCCATTCAGATTCCAGGTGCAGTGGCATGCCCTGAACAGGCCTCCACCAGCATGGCGGTTATGCTTCCCCAACCCCCACCTACTGAAGTACTCGACGATACATATCAGGTAGTTTGTCGAAGGAGCAGTAGGAAGAAGACTGCTCCTGATAAACTACCCCTGCCCCCAGCCCCTACAGTACCATTACAAAATTAATATGATGCCCTACAGGATGAGGAGAGTGAGAAAGACTTAGAATCTGACTCTGCATCTATACTCTCCTCTCGGATAGATGGGGGCTCAGATAGGGAATTACTACCTGATGACACCGACCCGAAGCCCCCAAGAAAACAGTATGGGCACGAGAGCATGGGCTAGGAAAAAACACTAATCCCCTCACTTATGCAGGCCCCACTATATAACCTGGAGTTTGCATCCCTCAATGTTAACAGCATTAAGAAAGAGAGGAAATGAACACTCACATATGCCCAGTTTGAGAAGACACATTTTGACATTCTGTATTTCCAAGACACTAGTCTCCACACTGACACAGAATTACAAGAGGCAAGTCAAGCCTGGCTCTAGGGTGACTCCTACTGGTCTAAAGGCACGGACACATGTAGTGGGGTAGGCATTTGTATTAATAACTCAAAAGCAAAGGTGATACATGAGGTGGACATTGTCTCTGGCCGAGCACTGCTTTTGGATATTTATATCTCTGGTTTGGAATTCAGATGTATAAATGTTTATGCTACACAGACAAAATCTGTTAGGATTGAATTGTTTCAGTTACTATTGCCTTTTTTGTTTACATCCTGCTTTGATTTATTAGGTGGGGATTTTAATTGTAGTAGGTATTTAAAAGACAGAGGCCTACAGACAACCAACATTTTCTGTGATGTTTCCTGCTTAAATAATCTCCTGACCCAAACACGTCTGAGAAATGCTTTTGAGCTTGGCCACAAGGTACCACCCAAAACTGCTTTTAGAGGCTCTATCACCAAAAGAATTGACTATTGGTTTGTAACCGACCATTTAGAGGTACAGACGGCAATGGTCTCTCCCATGGCTTCCTTGGGTCATACCCTATTAGCCATCACTATTGCAAATTTTGATAAATTGGGGCAAGGGCCAGGGTACTGGTGAATGAATTCGAGTCTGTTAAATGACCCCCTAGTGTCGCTGGGCTTTACGGACCTTCTGACATCCAGACAATCAGTGGCATTCTTGTATGACTCCCCCCTGGAGTGGTGGGAGGACACTAAACTCCATGTTAAGTAATATTTTCAGATGCTAGGGAAATTAAAAGGGAAGATAAAAACAGATATGTATAAACAATATTGGAAGGACCTATACCATTTTTAGTCATTACAGGAACAGCCTCACTCAGATTCTTCACATCAGATAGCAGAAACCAAGCAAAAAATGGGCAACATTCAGTATGATAGAATGAAACTCAGGGTAAAAAAGATTTTGTCAACCTTTTTCATTTCTGCCAAGCACAATATAAACAGAAAACCATCTCCTCACTTACATCCATGTTAGGGAAACAGCTTATTAACAAGGGAGACATTCTAAAAGAGCTACACCGATACATCACACAAATGTTCTCAGAATACCCTACCTCGGAAAGGATAGAATGGACTGGTTATCATCTTGTGACTTACCATCCCTCTCAGCAGAACACCAACTTCTTTTGATACAACCAATTAGTAAGAATGAGTTGGAAGGGGTGATAAGTAAATTAAAAGTAGGCTCAGTGCCAGGTATAGATGGCATTCCCTATGAACTATATACCCACTTCACGAGACTCTCATCAGAATTGGTTGTCCTTTTTAATACTATGTTGACATCTCATTCCATTACTGACAGTATGAAAGTCAGTTTGATTGTGATGCTTTACAAATCAGGAGACAGGAACTTATTTAATAATTGGAGATCTGTTATGCTTCCTAATGCCGACTTAAAAATTCTTACAAAACTGCTTAGCAAAAGGTTAGCTCTGGCAGCAGCAGCAGCAACTTTTACGGTATCCCGTGATATTGGCGCTGGGGAAAGGGTGCCTACAATTATGGTGACCCCTTTCCCAGTGCATTACAGGAACAGCACCAGGATGGTAGGGCGGCTGTATAGGGGGTGGGCAAATATAGTGACAGGATGTCGCTATACATACACATGCAGGGGAGTGGACGCGTACAACGAGGGGCAGGAGGGGATGTGAGAGGTGGTGCCATGGTGGGTTGCCTAGCCGTCCCCATGGCGTGGTGGGTGGGTTGCCGATGTCAGTCCACAGGGTACTGGGTTTGGGTCCAGGAGCTGGTGCATTTTTGTTGCGCCCAGCCCAAACCTTTTTTTTAATGTTTTCTCTACATGCACCCCCTGGAGCTGAGAATCCTTTAGTAGGGGGGTGGGGCAAAGCTCCCATGGGGTGGGGGTGTAGCGCTCCACAGAAAACATTAAAAAACTAGTTCCCCTGTGCCATTTTGCTGTGCGCCGGGGTGTCAGAGTGCCAAAAAAGAATTTCAGCACTTTGACTTCGTGATGATGGTGATCGCCTTTAGGCTTTCGCTGTTATCACATAGAACCACTTTTATACATCCAGCCCAGACGTGTGCAATCCCGGGGAGAGCCATACAAGACATCCTGATTTTATTAAGGGAAATTTTATGGAAAGGTTAAGAAGGGGAACTCTTAGTTTTTTTGTTGTCTTTAGACCAGGTCAAGGCCTTTGACTTTGTGTTACATCAATATTTATGGGACTGCCTACAAGCGTATGGTATCCCTGAAACCTTTATCCAGTGGATCCAAGCCTGTTATGATAATGCCAAAGTTATTCCATGCTGCAATGGATGTTTGGGGTCAGAATGTTCTATTGCTAGGGGAGTGAGACAGGGTTGTCCACTAAGTCCTTTGCTCTGGCTTAACGATAGACGCACTGATACAGAAACTAAACATATCACAAGATATTACAGGGCTTTCCTTTTCCAGTATGGACCCTGAAATCCGCACAATAGTGTATGCAGACGATATCTACTTCATTTTGGCAGATTTCAATTCCTGCATACATGCAGGAACTATTTGTCAACCTTTACGAGTACCACGGGAGCAAAAATTTATTTTGTAAAAAGTAAATGTTTACTTATTGGTGACAGCGGGTTTACATTAGACACTATTTTGAACTTCCCAGTAACCAGAGAGCCATGTAAGATACTGGACATTTACTTTGGTACAGGAGACATGGCCTTGTTCAATTGGCAACAAAAACTTGCGCTGGCCCAAGAAAAGGTTGGTAACTGGAATAAGTGGAGGATGTCCAAGTTGAAAAGGGTGTATGTGATTAAAACATATTTGCTAGCCACCCTAATACACCTCAGTTGCATTTTTATTTTACCACAACAACTAGAAACCAAAATGTACGCTTGTTTTTTAAATGTATCTGGGGCAGCCACCTAAACCCTATTAAGAGAGGGATTTTGTTGTTAGATAAAGCCTTGGGTGGCTGAAAATGGTCAACCCAATTCCATTCTTTTTTTCAATGTATATTACATATCATTTGAAACTAGCATTGCTTAGCAAAGATAAGCTGTGGATTCCTTGGGTACTAGATACACTGAATCCCATTTTTCAGATATGGCCTGAACATGGAGTAATTCCCAGGCAAAGATCAATCTCAAACCTCCCAGTGCATTTTAGGGGTTGTTTCAGTAAATTAAAATTATGAATGGTTTCTACGTCTCAAGTTGAAACAGGTCAGAGGAAGGACATACACTCCTATATTATGCAAAAATGGTTTATAGAACAAAACCATTTTAGTAACAGAGTTCCACAAGAGAAGAAGGCAATAGGGCAAATTTTGAAATCCCCTAGGATCCCTAAACAAATGTGGGATGTGACCTGGCTATCCTTGCATGGCCGCTTAAATGTTAAAGGCAATTTAAAACATAAAGGCATAGAGGAAAGGTACTGTCCTAGATAGTCGTGCACGACACACATTGAAACAATGCAACATCTGTGCTTTGAGTGCCCTTAGATACAGAAATTTGGGGAGATAATTGTGCAGAGATGGCCTACTTCCTCTTTTGTACAATTTCACCTGACATTCTGTGGTTAGGCCTTTTTTCCAGAGATTTGCTGTGCTATGAAAAGCATACCTTGTGGGTGATCCTGGCATGTTGCAAATTGTACATTTGGCATGAAAGATGTCACTTGAGTCTCCAAGAACTGCTGATTTCAGAACTCCAATTGTTTCACATGGTGGAAAATGCTATTACAAACATTAAACTTAAAGAACTCTCTTCATTTCCTGCCCAGGCACACCATCAGTGGAGGAAGGATATTTCATGGATTCCTTAAATACACCAGTAAGGGAGCAACAGCCTCTGTTTTTCAAAACAAAAACAGCAAGTAGGATCCCTTATGATGGTTTTAGGAAGTCCCGGTGGGTATTTAGAGTGCTGGTATAGGAGAATGCCATAGAATACGGCTGAGTCATGAATGCTACAATTTATAGTTTGCTTAGAGTTATGTTTGTAGAATATGGTTCCTTTTTTTCCTTTTGTTATGTATAGATTATTTCCCTATATCGCACTGTCCCTTTCAGTGCATACTGGTATTTATTGTCCTTAGAGGGCAGTAGGTTTAATACCTACTAGGGATGACACTGCAACATGTTA
The DNA here is from genome assembly GCA_016271365.2 of Neoceratodus forsteri. NCBI lineage: Eukaryota > Metazoa > Chordata > Ceratodontiformes > Ceratodontidae > Neoceratodus > Neoceratodus forsteri. The sequence continues at coordinate 1,469,957,911 of CM057450.1, read as the reverse complement.
TAGTTTAGATTGGGTCTTTTGACAAGGGAATATGTCTCATTATGTAGTTTCATGATTTCTTTTTGTTCAAATTTTGGGGAAGAATGTCTGTTAGATTTTCTTGAAGTATGAGGTAATACCTAGTTTGGGTTTCTTTTTATTTTGGTCTTATGTGGCGCGAACACTGTTTATTTGTATTTACTCTTAAGTTGAAAAAAGGAAAAAGCCTTGGGACTATGGAACATGAGATTATCAATCGGATGTATGTTGCCATACTTATTTCTGTTTACTTTTCATTTGCATTATGATTTTGTGTGAAGAAACACTATTGTATATATATATATATATTTTTTTTTTTTCTTTTCAGTTGTAATAAAAAATTCCCCTACTCTTTACAGGGGGCGCTGTTCTACAGAGAGAGTACAGTTTCCCAGAGGTATGGAGGACAAGAGTGGTGGCGTATGTGTTGCTGGAAGCCAGCAAATGACTCAGGATGAGGAGAATGGTATGGCTGGAATGAGCCGTGAGGGTGGCCAGCATATGGTATCTAATTCCTCGCCGTCTGGGGCGGCTACGAGTGGTGGTGTAGACACCGACAGAAGAATTTTGGAGACCCCGCTGCCTGCAGAGAGCATTATGGAGGGTGATTCCTCAGAAATGGAAGATGCTGCAGATCAATTTTTGAACCATAAGAGGCAACAATTGCTGCAAGCAGAAAGGGAGTATTGTGCAGCTCAGAAACAAGCAGAAGATGAAAAAAAAGGAAAAGAGATAGTCTGAACTCACCTAATGTTACTCTTGAATTGGCTCCCACGGTTTTCATCTCCGTTACTGCCTGGACTGATGCAGGTTCACAATATCACACACAGATGACAGAGAGAAACCAGGAAGTAGCCACCGAGCAGCAATGGTCCCTGGAACGAGCATTGGTGAATGCTGGGTGGATACAAATGGGAACAGGTCAATGGATAGCCGATCCTGACATCCCACTCCCTGGGTCATCAGGCACTGTGGAAGGAAATTTAGTCAAACAGGGAAATACTCTTCAGAATGATGATCGTAAAAACTGACTCTTCACGAGGCCAGGATGGAACTGGGCAGACAGGCATAAAACAGACAAATTCCTCAGCTACTGGTAAGGACTCAAGCCCTACAGCAGTGCTGGAGCAGGAGGGACAAATTCATTCAAATCCTTCAGGTACTGTTTCATTTCCTCCTATGGAAGTACTTTCCCAAGAATAATTTTTTGATGCTTCCACTGAGACTACTGCAGCACCCCCCCCCCCCCATATTAGAGAACACTGGGTCTGTGGCATCCTCAACAGCAGCAGATGCTCATCTCCTGCAAGAGGTGACTCCTACATTTGCTAGCCTGTTTCACAAGCCTGCTTCCCTGGCTAAATGCTGAAATGCTGTTCGGCTACATTTTCTGGATCATATTGATAATATGCCTGACAGGCTTTATGTTGGGAAAGTTCTTCTAATGCAGATGCTGGGATTCTCCCCAGTAGAAGTATATGCCCTTATACATATCCTGGGAGAGAAAACTTATGACATTAGATTTAGAACACCTGACATCTCAAAAAGGTTTTGGATGAAATACAGTGCTCCCTCACTATAACGAATGAAACTGGAGCCAAAGGATGCATTCGTTATTGTAACTTGTTCATTATAGCGAGGGACGCCGTAATGCGCCCTTGTACTACCGCAAGTACTGCCGTTATTGTACTTGAGCTGTGGTACAGTATAAGGGGATACAGTAGTCTGGGATTTTTTGTTTATTAATTATCCCCTTCAATGTGTATACTGACTGTTAAAAAAAACGTTATTACTTTTTTCATGCTTTGGTTTTGTGCCTTTGTGTACTGTGCTCTGACTATTACTCTTTAGCGCTGTAGCAGTTGGATCAAACGAAGCGGGTCGATATCCTGGCACTGTAGCCAGGAAAGTCCAAGTTCAAGCCCTTTTATTGCTTCATTGCTACTTGGTACTGGCTCGGCCTCTGCATTACTATCTGAATCATCATCAGAATCATAATCACACTCATCAGTTGTGGATAGTACAGCATTCACAATCTGTGAATCAGACAGCTATTTATGTGTCTGTACGCTGTCATCTTGTGTAAGCCACTGGTCAATGATTGACTTGGCATTAGTCTCACTCTGGTCTGGCAATAGATTTAGTGTGGTTGCCATTGCTGCAATTTCTGCAGTGTCATCAATGTCTGTGTCATCTTCGCCTTCGATTTCAGGTGGGTTCTCCAGTGCAGGACTGAGTGTGGCCATCCAGCAATGCACAATGGTGGAAGATGTTACAGTAAAGGGCGCCTTTTAACTCGTCAGTGGTGGGACCTGATATGAGCAGCAGCTAAGACTGGGCATATCAGTGAGTGCCAGGTGTACAAGACAAGGTGTACAAGATGAGCCTGGGCAGCATTTTCCAGAACAAGCGGCGCGTGATTAAAAATCATGGTTTGCACATGGCTAATAAGGGAGCCAAGGCAGATGTTCATAATAGCCGATCATTCGCTATAACGAGGTTCATTATAATGAGGGACTACTGTATACTCTTTTAAAAACAAACTCAGCATGGTCCCATTTCCAGACTATACCCCTTATTAAACAATCTTTTAAAGTCATTACAGTACTTTTTTTTGTAATGAAGGACTAAATGTGGTAGATATCACATATTGGCTGGAAAAAAATGCAAGATCCAGGGCAACCCAGAACCTATTTTAGACTATGAGGGGTTTTGGAATACAGAACGGTGTTATAAGGTAAATCTGACCCAGACTGATGATGGCCTAAAGCAACTTCCCAGCTGGTTTTACTTGGGCCATGACAAGGGATTTATATTCTATCCAGGGCAACCTTGCCACTGCTACAAGTGTGGATCTGGCAGACACCTAAACAGAACTTATGACATGCTTAAATTTGCCCAATGTGGGGAATTAGGACACTCTATGTTGGACTGCCACCATCCTGCCAAGTGCAGCCTTTGTGAGGAAGGCCACTCCTATGTAGACTGCCCATGGGCAGCACATAATACCACCAATGGAGACTTCTGTATCCAGGATTTTTTTAGTCAATACCACAGTTAAAGTTGCTCAGAGACAACATGGCCCTCCTTCCCCCTTTGTTAAAGAACATCAGAAGGCTCTATCAGATAATACTCCTATGTCACCGGATGAACAGACACAAACACCTCAACGCAAGAGTGGTCCTTCAGAAACTCCTCCGCCTCCTACTGTGGTGGTGTGGTCCCAGACCCTGCTGTGGCTAACATGACCATGCCCCTTCCCCTCCCACTGGAAAACACCTTTACTGTGGTCAGTAACGGGTGGCACAGCTTACAGAAAAGGGGTACAGCCTCTCCAGCCATAGGCCTCCCCTCAGATCCCCATGCAAAATGCTTATGCTGTACTTCAGGAAGATGACATGGATGCAGGTACAGAGTCAGATTCTACATCAGTGCAGTCATCACAGGCAGAAGGAGGTTCAGATACTGAACATGTACTGGAAGACTCGAATCCTATGCTTAGAAAAACTAGACTGGGATCCCGTAAATGGGTTAAGAAAAAATGATAAAATGCATATTGTGTGGTGTTTTCTGCTTTGGCACTTATTCTCCTTCCCTATATACCGAGTGTTTTGTATGATATTATGGTTGCCTCCTTGAATACGAATTTCAGTCAGAGAGGAAAAGGCAACTTACATATGCCTTGTTTGAATGATCCTTTCAGGATGTAGTCTTTTTACACGATACTAGACTACACGCTTGACATGATCTGGAACAAGCCACACTTGGCTAGAAATGGGGGATGACCTATCGGTCTGTTGGAGAAGATCCTTGTAGTGGAGTGGGAATTTGTATTAATAATCCTACTGCTAAAGTTACCCATACCTTGGATATTTTTCCAGGGAGAGCCTTTTTGTTAGATCTGTCTCTTTATAATATGCACTTTAGATTTATTAATGTATATGCCCCACAATCCAAAGCTAGTAGACTAGAACTGTTTCATTTAATACAGCCCTACCTTTTTATAGCTAAATATGTTTTCTTTGGAGGAGATTTTAATTGCAGTAGATACCTCAAAAATAGAGGTTTGAAAATGAATAAAATGTATTGTGATACAAATTGTTTAAATACACTCCTATCTCAGACGGGATTGATGGATGCTTTCGCTCAAAATGGGACACACAAGAAAACGTTCTTTCGAGGAACCTTAGCCACTAGAATTGACTTTTGGTTTATTTCTTCCACCTTAGGGATATAGAATACCACTACTACACCAGTGGTATCTTCTGATCATGCCTTATTGGAATTGACTGTCTCAAATTATGATGGCATGCACCATGGGCCAAGGTATTAGTGCTGAAATTTAGAACTTTTATTTATTCTGATGGTAAAGGAGTACCCCCTCCCTTTTAGAAGCCAGGAAGTCTGTGAAATGTTTATATGACACCTCCCAAGAATGGTGGGAAGATACCAAACAAGACATATGGGACTACTTTAAACAGAGAAGTAGAATTAATGGAAAGTATAAAACTGATCTCTATAATATCTACAGGGAACAATTTCAGGAACTTTTATTTCAGGCAGCCCAAGGAAGTAGTATAGTCACCGCAGAATTGGCAGATATCAAACAAAAATTGGCAGATTTACAATATAATAGACTGAATTCATTAGAACAACAGCAAAGATTTGGAACTCAAGACAAACAGGATTTTGTCAACCCCTATCAATTTTGCTCAGTGCAACATCAACAAAACATATGTTACATCTCACAAACACTCAGGGCACAGTATTAACCACAAAAAAGGATATTTTACAAGAAGTAGATAAATATATTTCATCCCTTTTCTCCGCTATTACACCACCTACAATATCGTATACCATATGGCTTAAAGACTATATGTTACCACAGATTTCACTACAGGATGCTGCCACATTGATTTCCCCTATTACACAACAGGAATTACTCACCACCCTATCTCAAGTAAAGGATGAGTCTGCCCCAGGAAGGATGGGCTACCCTATGAGCTATACAAAATAATTTTTTCTGTTTTAGTTACTGAATTCTTGGAACTTTTACACATCTTGTCTACAGAGAAGCTACCAGACACCATGGGTACTGGGTTAGTAATACTTATGTATAAAGTTGGTGACAGGTCCCTCTTACACAGTTGGAGACCTATTACACTACTAAATACAGATTTCAAACTCCTCACAAAAATTTTGAATAATAGACTAAGGTATTGTGCCGAAGACCTTATTCATACGTCCAAAACATGTGCAATCCCAGAACGTAAAATAACTGACAGTCTCCTTTTATTAAGGGAAATTATGACTAGATGGCATATAGGAGGGTTTACAGGATATGTGTTAAGTATTGACCAGGCCAAGGCCTTCGTTAAAATTAGCCATGAATATATTTGGGAGTGTTTGGGGGATTATGGGATTTCAGCCACCTTTATTAGATGGATGCAAGCATACTATTCTATTGCAACTGCACAGGCCTATTGCAATGGTTGGATAGGTCAAAAATGTAAAATTACTAGAGGAGTTCGACAGGGCTGCCTGCTCAGCCCTTGACTTGATGTATTTACATTAGACCCATTAATACAGCATATCAATGACGCTGATAGTATACACATACTATCCTTTTCCAGCACAGATGCAAGTATTGCATTTGCAGATAACGTTTGTTTTATAATAGATGACATAGAATCTGCAAGACAGGTAGGACACATTCTGAATGATTTCAGGGACATGTCCAGAGTATAGATGAATTATGACAAAGTAAATGCCTCCCTATAGGTGATGTTATTATTGCAGAGTCCCAGATAATTAACATACCAATAGTTTGTGATTTTTGTACTATTTTAGGTATATAGTTTGGTAAGGGAGATTTAGTTCTTCAGAACTGGAGCTTCAAATTACAGCTTGTGCAAGACAAAGAGACTTTTTGGAATAAGTGGAGAATGTCAAAATTGAAAAGTGTGTATATGGTTAAAACCTTTTTATTGCCGATATTCCTTTATCTTAGTGCAGTTTATAGTTTACCTTCACAATTAGAAACAAAGATGTATAGTTGTTTTTTTTCTTGCATATGGGGGAGCAAGCTTAACCCCATTAAAAGATGTCTGCTATTTCGAGACAAAACACAAGGAAGGATAAAAATGGTTAACCCTATAATATTTTTTTCTCCATTTTTCTTAATGCTAATCTACTGTATGTCCAGTTTTGAGGTCTCAAAATAAAGTCTGGACGCCATGGGTTATAGACTCTTTGGCAAAGATACTGCCATTATGGCCGATTCACACAGGCATCCCCAGACAAAAATCCTTACAAGCCTTTTCAGACACATTCAAAGTTTGCTTTGGTAAAATTAAACTCTGGTGATTAACCAGAGAGCAAGCTACTAGGTCTAGTAGAAAAGAACTACGTGGCCATATTTTACGTATGTTTTATCAAGATACCACTCATTTTGATTCTAGGAATACAACAGAGAAAATCTGGATCAGTAAAATCATGATTTCTTCTCGCATACCCCCACATATGTGGGACATAATGTGGCTTTCCTTACATGGCAAATTGAATGCTAAGGGCAATTTAAACATAAAGGGCTTGAGGAACACTACTGCCCTAGAAATACTTGTCTTCAATCTATAGAGACTATGGGCCATTTGTTTTTAGACTGCCCTTTTGTTCAAACATTTTGGCACATTCTGCAGAATAAATGGCCCACATCTCCTTTCTATAATATAACCTTAGACAGCTTATGTTTAGGGATTTTGCCCTTCCTCTGGACTAAACATGACAGGATGACACTATGGTTATTCTTGGTTTGTTTTAAATTTTATAAATGGTATGCTCGCTGCAGACTTACTATTCAACAAATCACTTTTACTGAAGAATAATTGTTTTATATGATAGATACTGCTATTAGGAAATTTATTTATTTGATCATTTCAGAAAATTGCCTTTGAGTCAGGGACTCATTTACAAAGACTCAGCGTCAGAGATACAGAGACAGACAGTATAATTTGAACAGAAAGTATTACATATAATAGCAAATTGGTAAACAGCATTAATGATAAACAATACATGTTACAGAGTGGCAACAAATCATAGTTAACATTGCATCTAGACTAAACATTAGGCAAATAAATGTTGTACAAGGCAGGACACCAGGGGAAAAGGAGAATTGGGGGGGTGAAGGAGAGAGGGAAGAAGAGGTGGGGGAGGCGGTAGCAGGAGGTAGGTCCCATGTCAGTGAAAGATAAGAATAGAGAAAGGGTGGGGGACAGTAGGAAAAGGGTGAGAAAAGGAAGAATGGCTTAGAAACAATCACAAGTACTGGTGGCATGGAGGTGGGTCTGCAGGGAGGTCTTAAATGCACCAATCTTGTTTGATAAAACAATGGTGCTGGGGAGAGAAGTAGTCCAGAATAGGGCTCAGAACATGAAGAAGCACTGGTAGAGGGAGGTGCAGCATCTGGGGATGTGTAGGAGAGATCTAGCTGAGCTCTGAGTGTGTCTGGTGGATGGTGCTGGCTTAATGATGTCAGCAAGGCCAGGGGGGGCAAGGCCTAGAGAGATTTTCTTGCCATAAGGCAAGTCTGAAACCTCAATCTGTCATCGAAGTTCAGCCAGTTTGTCATGCTGTACAGGGTGCAGATGTGGGTGGTCCAGTCACAGTTGAGGGCAAGGCAGCAGCCTTTGTTAAGGGACACGCTCAGCCTACTGAGAGTCGTGGTGTCAGCTGCTCCATAGATGAGGATCCCATAGTCAAGCAATGAGAGAATAGAGGAGGAGACTGCCAACTGAAGGGCGTCGGGGTAAGGCAGTGCTTATACTGGTGCAGGAGGCCAATTCTAGAGTTAATGGCTGAGGAGAGGTGGTGGATGTGCTGGTGAAAAGAAAGGGAGGAGTCAAGTGTGACGCCCAGGTATTTGAAGGAGTCCGCCAATTCAAGTGAGGTTTGGTGGGTGTTAAGAATGGTGGGATGTACATTTTTGTGGGGTTTTGGTGATGAGCGAAGGTCATGACCTTCGTTATTTTGTAATTTAGGACTAGTCTCCAGTTAGTGAACCATTGTTCAGCTTTTGTGAAGGCAGTTTGAAGGGAATGTTGGAGAGTGGCAGGGTCAGAGTGTGAAGAGTAGAGGACAGCATCATCGGCATATAACAGGAGGTTATATGCCGATGATGCTGTCCTCTACATATAACAGGAGGTTGCCAGAGCAGGCAGAAGGAAGGGAGTTTAGGTAGAGGCTAAAGAGGAGAAGGCCCAAGATGGACCCCTGGGGCACCCCGGATCGAACTGGCAGGCTTGAGGAGAGGGCGTCACCAATCCTAACCTGCTGAGATATGTCAGTGAGGTAGTCTGCAATCTAGAGACTGGTGTCCTGAGAGATTCCTAGTGTCAGGAGGGTAACTAGAAGGAGGTCATGATTGACCGTGTCGAAGGCCTTCAACAGGTCAACATATACTGCTCTAGCAAGGTGGTCTTTGTCCAGTGCAGCTTGCAGGTGGGAGGAGAATTTAATTAGGGCTGTAGTGGTGCTGTGCACCTTTCAGAAGCCATGTTGTTCTTTGCAGAGGAGATTAGTTTTGGAGAGGTATTCGGTGAGTTGGCCTGATACTATGCCTTCCAGGGCCTTGGGGGGGGTGAATGGATATGGGCCAGTAATTATTGGTGACTGTAGGGTCACCACTTTTGTGAATTGGGGTGATGGTGGCAGCCTTCCAGTGAGAGGGGAATTTACTGAGGCAAATGGAACGATTGAGGATGAAAGTGAATGGGACTAGTAATTCCTGGAGGGTGAGTCGAAGTAGTTTTAGGTCCAAGGGGTCACCACTGAACCTTGAGCTGCCTAGGACTTTTAGTATATATGGTTTGGCTTCCAGCGAGAAAAGGGTCTTAAGGCGAAAGGGGGGTGAGGAAGGGGGTGGGGCTGGAGCAGGCGGGAGGTAAAAAAAGTTAGCGGGTAGGACATGGCTCAGATCAGAGAAGGAGTGATTGAGGACATCAGCAATAAACTTGGGGTCATAAGTGGGGAAACCGTTAACTTCGATGGGATGGGTCTTGGTCTTACCACTGAGTTCTCTGATAGTGTTCCAAAATTATAGCCAATGCCCCATGAGGATGTAAGGGACTTTTTGTAGTGGGAGGCTTTGGCTTTTCATATGGCCCAGGTGCATTTGTTCCTTGCTTCACGATATCATTGTCTGTCAGCGGGCCTGCCTGTGTCAAGGGCAATCTGCCAGAAGGCATCACATTGCTACATCAAGTCCAGAAGCTAGTGAGTGATCCAGGGGGCAGGGTTGCCTTTGATAAGAGATTTTGAGGAAGGAGCACATTTATCACAGGCTGTGTTGAAGACTTGGATGAAGAAGTCTAGGGCAGTGTCAACGTCAGGGGCACTGAAGATGGGTGACCAGTCCCATTGCCTGAGATGGAGCTTTAGGTTCTCAAGTTTGCCAGGCTTTAGCTTATGTAGGAAGATGAATTTGTGGGGGGGGGGCTTAGGGGTTTTACAGGACCAGATGCAGAGAACAGGAGAATGGTCACTGAGGGCATTGGGGAGGACAGCGATGGAGGAAATCCTATTAGGAGGGTTTGTGAGGACAAGATTAAGAAGAGTTGAGGAGCCGGTAGTTGGGTTGTGGCAGGTGGGAATATTAACTACCTGTGTGAGGTCCAGGGAGGCAGTGGTGTCCTGGAAAGGAGATGCTTCCTTTGCGAGCCAATTAATGTTGATGTCTTCCATGATAATACTCTCATGTTCTGAAGGTAGGAGAGAGAAGTAGTTCAGGATGGATTGGGAGGCTGGTTTCTGGTTCCTAGGTGGTATATATCCAGTGATGAGATAGATAGGGGCAGCTAAGTTTCCAGTATACACTTTTATGGTATGGGCCTGGGCTCCATGCTCCAGCTGGGGGTTGGGGAGAGATTGGTCATTAAGGGAGTCCTTAATATATATGGCTCAGCCGCCACCACATTTGCCCTGTCTGTCAGTTCGGAATAGAGAGAAGCCTGGAATGGAAATGTAAGTCTCATGAACGTAACTTGGTTTCCCCAAGGGTTTTCCATGCATGGTGGGACAGTATAGATTGGAACCCATGAATTTCCAGCACATGTCAGGAAGCAGGTATGATTTACAACTGTTTTTGCCATGACCGCAGTGTAAATTACCAGAGGTTCTGATATGTGCATTCTTTAGAATGTTTATTTTTTCTCTTCTGTAGTAGGTTAGATACAACCACATACGTTTCTGTGTAAAGCAATCTAACAGGATGTATGATTGAAATACTTCTTTGTTTTTCTCATTTTATGAATTATGAAAGGGGACAAGTATGAATTAATACTTATTTTGACATTTCAGTTCTTTTTCTTTGTTACATTTTTTGTGAATTTGTTAATGTTTAAATGATATGATTGAATTACCTTTTTGATTTTTTCTCTAATTATGTATAATTTGATGTGATTTAACATTGCTTGCTATTATTTGTTTTGAAGCTGAAAAAAAAGATTCCTCTACTCTGTTAGTGGCTGGGGGGTGGTTGTATTTAGCATTTACTAATAAGTTTGGGGGATATAAAAATGCAATTTTGTATTTGATGTATGATGAAATACTTATTTATGTTTACCCATCTTTTTTATTATGATTTTGTGTGGAGTAACACTATCATGTATGAAAAATTGCCTTTAAGTTGTAATAAAATTCCCCTTACTCTTGGCAGTAGGGGGAGCTGCTGTTTAAAGGAATGGCAGACCAGGGTGCTGCTGGCCAGTTTGGACTGCAGCAGGATGGGGAGCGGTCCTCCGACCCAGCCCAAGAAATGAAGGAGGACAAACCAACAGAGAGTTGCTCTGTGTCAGAGAATGACAGCAACATGCCTGCTTCAATCGATATAGAAGACAACGAGGATAATAGTGATGACCATTCAAACCTAGATCATGATGAGGAAATGCTTAACAAAGAACTGGCAGATAAAAACTAAAGCTGTTGCAAATGCTGGCGAATGATGAGGCACAGTATAATAAAAGGAAATCGAAGTTAAAAAAACCAAAGAGCAGCCTTATTATTGTCAAAACAACATTTACAAGTCCTCTCTACCAGTTAGGATTCTACAGATGATAAGGCTTCTGCCTCAGCTGATTGTCAAAAGACTCTGGACTGTGCATTAGTTTCAGCTGCTGTGGCTGTCAGACCCATGTGTGAAATATCTGAAGCAGTTTCAACTTCTGCAGTGATAAGAACAGCATTCAGGATCTCTACTATTGCTGGAAATGAACAACAATGGTCCCCTGAATCTGCACTGACTGCAGCAGGGTGGAAACAAATGTCTGCTGGGACCTGGGTTCTTGACCCAGAATGGGACCCAAAAACCAAGGCTAACTCTTCTCAAACTACGGAATGGCTCACAACGGAATAACAGGTACCTGACTCAAATTTAAACAATATATCAAACACTGACATTCCTGTGCTTAATGAGAAGTTTGCATATTCTGAAAAATCAAACCACTGCAGTTGCCAAGGCAACACCTGATTTGGCAGGAGAATCTCCCAAAGTAAACAACTTTTCTGAGGCTTCCACAACCACTATCCAAACTGGGACACTCTCTGAACTCCCAAAAGGTGCTCTGCTCCCAAATTCTAACTGCCAATCAGACCCCCCCCTTGAGCAAGTGGATTCCTTTAAATATCTGGGCCTCACCCTAGACCCGTACCTTAACTTCCACCAGCACATCCATAATCTGTCCACCACCTTGAACGTCCTCTGAACTTCCAGAAGGTGCTCTGCTCCCAAATTCTAACTGCCAATCAGACCCCCCCTCGAGCAAGTGGATTCCTTTAAATATCTGGGCCTCACCCTAGACCCGTACCTTAACTTCCACCAGCACATCCATAATCTGTCCACTGCCCTGAATGTCCGACTCGGAATTCTTTATCGCTTCAAACACTGTCTGACTCCTGAAGCTCTTCGGCTCAATGTCTTCTCCTCTATCCTCTCTCTCCTTGACTGTGGTATTCTTATCTATGGAGCTGCAAACACCTCTGCCCTTAGCAGACTCCATCACTCCTTGAACAAAGCATGCTGCCTCGTCCTTGGCTGTGATTGGCTCACTCAAACATGCTCTCTATATAACTCCACCAACTGGTTGAATCTTGACAATAGAATCTGGTTCCACACGTGCCTCATGGCCAAAAAGATTGCCCTGGAACTCTCCCCATCTGGCCTCACCTTTATAATCCAATCAGCCCTGACTCCTAGAAACATCCACAGCTTGAGCAAGCAGCTCCTATCAGTCCCCAGGTGCCGAACCTCCCAATTCCAAAGATTCTACAGCTATAGGCCCCCCTCCTGGGTGAACAGCCTGCCTAGCACACTGACTAATGAAAACAGAATTGGCCCCTTCAAAACCCGTCTCAGAGACCATCTCCAGTTCTCCAACCCCTGTGACTGCCTCTGACCCATCCCAATTTCTCCCCCCCCCGACAAGGGCCTCTGGCTGGCTTCCTCTCTCCCTCCCCCTTCTTTCTTTCTGTACCTTCCAGAGTTACCTGTCCAACTCTAAATCTAGAGCCTTTAATCTAAGCAACTCAGACCTATCCTAATATGCCTTAGGATCTGACTGCTAGCCTTATAATGTACCCCCGTAATTAGCCTGTATGAATCCTGCTCTTGAATTTGTGATTACTGCTGCAATGTTCTACTTTATGTGATGTGGAGCCTTTGTAAATGAGTCTTGGACTCAAAGGTATTTTCCAAATATGCAATACAAAAAAATACAAAAAAATTAATAAATAAATCAACCTCATAGTTCAACAAATGTGCGATGACAGGAGGCAGACAGCCTCCCAAATAAACCTAACCGAGAGGATCCTGACCCACTGATCTCAGAAACTCTCCACCCTCCTCCCAGGGAACAGTCTTTACTTTCTGAATTATTCCAAAATAAAAACAAATTTGCACCTAGAAGAAATGCAGTACGCATTCTGTATGAGGGGCCCTTGCCTCATGACCTGATAGGAATTATTTTACCCTAGGAGATGTATTTGCATTTATCCATGTCTCAAGGGAGGATAATTATGATATCAGCTTTCGCTCCCCACATACTCTGGATTTATTTTGATATTGTTACAACAAAGTAAAATTTTCTCCACTGTGAACCCCCTTTTTAGTCATCCCATTAACGAAACCATTAATCAAATATATCACTGTAATGTTTTGAAACAAGAGTTCAAGTAGGGGGCATAGTTCACTGGCTACAACAATGCTGCAAGGTTTTAATTGCTGCAGAACCAATTCTTGATGCTGAGCAGTTTTGGACAGGGAACTGGAAATTCAAAATCAAACTAAGAAGTACAGAGGAGGGCATTTCACATCTTCCCAATGGTTTCCTCTTAGGCAGAGACCGGGGGATTTATTTCTATTCAGGCCAACCCCATGCCTGCTATAAATGTGGTGACAGAAGACATATCAAGTATATGTGATAAGCCAAGGTGTTCTATATGTGGTGAAGTTGGTCACATTAGTTTTCAATGTGCTAATTTTTCAAAATGCAATCTCTGTGACAAAGAGTGGCACCTTTTTCAAGAGTGTCCACGGGCATCAAAAAAACAGGACTGATACTATCAATACAGACGAGCTCATAAAAAAAAAGCTGAGGAAGATGTTGCCCCCCCCCAGAGCATCAGGATCCAACTGAAACCTCTACAGAAAGTTCGAGAAATCAAAATGCACAAGAACCCCCCACCAAGATCAAAAATAAAAAAAGAGATGATTTCTACACCTTCCACCTCAGATCTACAAACGTCTGCCTGTTATATTGAAACAGTAGAGGATGACTTAATGGATGACAATGCGGGTATGCCCTCCAACCGTGGGTACTTTCTCAAACATGAAGATGTTCTGCAAGAATAAGCAAACCTGCTCCTGACCTTCAAGACCTGGAAACCAATAATCCCTTTTCAGTATTGCCGGAAGCCAATAGGGGAGACTCTGAAATAAATGAAGGGGGTCAGACAACTCTTCTACCATTTCAGACAAACAGAACATACAGAAAGGTAAATACACTGGGAAGAAAAAGAAAAGAAAGAAAGAAAAATGACTGTTTGCATTAATGCATTAAAATGCACAGTATTGCATCCATAAATGTGTGTAGCATTAGAGATATCAAGGAGAGAACAGTATTGTTTCAGTGTGTTTTAGTTCTAACGTTGGATGTGTGTTTTTTGCAGGAAACATGGATGTCCTCCACTACATAGCTTAATCTGTATAAATCAGAATGGCATAGTGGACCTTCTTATTGGTCCTTCGGTCTGGACAAAGCAGATGGTGTTAGTATATTATTTACTGGATATTCCTTCAGGTTAACAAAACTAATCGATTTAATTCCCAGACGTGTTCTGCTATTAGATGGAACCCTGAACTAAAACATGGTTAGAATAATCAATGTGTATGGTCTTCAAACTAAGGCTGAAAGGTTACAACTTTTTGAATCTATCCAACCTTTTCTCCTAACAGCCAGAACATTCATTTTAGGTGGTGATTTTAATTGTATTTTCAAGAAATCAGATAGAAGCCTCACAGGAAAAAAAACATATTGTGATTAGCCTTCTACAATTGTATACATCTGCCAGAGTTACAAAATGCATTAGATTGCTACAGTACAATACAAAGGGGCCAACATATTCTTATAAAAGAGGTATCCTAACCACCTTGATAGATTTTTTATTTTTTTTCCAAAAATGTATATATTACCTCCTTTGAAATCTTACCTGTAGACTTTTTCCTACCACCGTATGGCAAAAGCCATAGTACAACATAATCCAAATATTCAAGTTACTTAGATGGAAACTAAATAGTTTAGTGCTAACAGAGTCTTTAGTTCAAGATACTGTGTATAGGACACTACAAGCTAGAGCTTCAGTATTTGATGAATATGACAATATATTTGAATGGTGGGAAGTGACCAAACAGGACACGTGAAACTGGTTTCAGGCATATGGGAAAACTACAACAAAAAAACAAATGTTTTCTCTGCTTGAAATACAGATGTCAATTACATAATTTATTTTCAATAAATCCAAGGAACAAAGAGGACTTATCCCCTCAAATTTATCATATAAAAACTAAAATGTTTCACTGGCAGTATGATAGAGCAAGTACTATTAGAGCTGAACTCTCTTATGGTACCACAACAACTCCTATAGGAGATCCCTATGAGGCATGTAAGCATAGGAAAAACACTTCCTCTTTTACAGAACTTAGGGACCCTCAGGGAAACATAACATCTTCTCCAGAAGAGTTAAATAAAATAGTGTCAGATTACTTTCAATCATATGTTACACAACACCCACCAGGAGAACCTGAAATAAAAAAATACTTATCCACTATTCCCAATCTGCAGGAAGAAGGGATTTTTACAACATTGGCTGCACCTATTATCTTACAAGAAATGTACTACTTAACTGAGTCCTTAAAAAATGGAGTTTCTCCAGGACCAGACGGACTTTCTTATGAATTTTATAAAACTTTTAAAAAAGAAATAGCCAATTTTCTGCTGGAAGCCTATGATTTCCCCTTTAGGTTGCCAAGCCCCTGACTGGGCTGCCCAACTCCACTAGTGGCTCCTCCGCTATCATGGCACCCCTGGCACTGAAGCAGCTGGCTGCCATGCGCAGGCCACTCGCCTGATTTGAGGAAAGATTGCCGAGCCCCTGACCAGGCTGCCCAGCTCCACTAGCGGTTCTTCCACTACCACAGCACCCCCAGCACTGAAGCAGCCGGCTGCCATGCGCAGACCGCCGACCCGACTTGAGGAAAGATTGCCAAGCCCCTGACTGGGCTGCCTAGCTCCACTAGTGGCTCCTCCACTACCGAAGATGCTGGCCGCCGTGTGAAGACTGCCCACTCAACTCGAGGAAAGGTATGCTGAAACTTACAGGCTCAAAACCCAGCACTGTCATTGGCTGGGGTGACACCGCTCTGCTTTGCTATTGGCTGCTTTATAAAGGTTTCTTTGAACTGTGTAACTGCCACTAAATTTAAAGTTAGACCTTAGTGCTCATGTAGATTAATGAATTAACTCCTCACCTAAACTGTGTTGTTTTTCTAAGCCGAGATTCTTCAACCAATTTGTGTTTGCCCAGACTAAAATTCATTACAGTTCTGGCGCTTGTAGCATCTGAGCTTATTTCTTTTAATCAGTTCTGATAGAGGGAAAATAAAGGAAAAAAGAAAAAGTGCTTTTTCTGGCCACTTTAAATTAAAGGCTGCAGCACTACTGAGATCCGGCTGTCTGAGGAGAATTTTCAGCCCTTCCACCCACCCCCCGCCCTCTATTAAATAGGCCTTCCTCCCAGAAGCCCTTTCAAAACCCTCTCTTGACTATTTCCCCATTGGTCCCTCCTCAAGCTTCCCCCTACAGTAATCTCCACTCATCATCAGGGACAGCCCTACCCCTCCCGGTTTGAAAGCATCTACAAATATATGTGTTTTACTCACATAACCTTCAGTTTAACCATCTGAAAAGGCCTCATTTGTTTCACCCCCAACCACTTCTTGGAGGCTCAGCCCTTCTCGTTCCCTGGTCTCATGCACCTAATCTGCCACTCACACCCATATTATCCTATAAGACAATCACCCTCCAATAATGATGCTCCTCTACCTAACCAGAGGACTCCTTATCTATTGGTCCCTCCTGATACAGCTACAGTTTGATGCGCCTGATGCCTCTGCAAATTCTTCTCCACACGTCAGTGGGTCCATGTTACCCCTTACCCCAAACCACACACCACTTTGTTCAAATGTGTCTCTGCCACACCTTGGTCTACTGGCCATGGCACAACGTAATAAAACAATTTTAATTAGGCACCATAGGAAGCACATGAATAAGCTACCTTTCCTATGCCCACCCTCTTCTCTCTCTCCCTTATGTGCCTCCTACTCCTGTCAGAAGACATTGAAATAAACCTGAGACCCCGCTGAACACAAAACAGTAATAACATTAAAAGGCCCAAGCAGAATCCCCTAATCTCGAGTCTCAAGTGGACCAACACCAAAGGGCTCAAAATAGCCCAAATGAACATTCAAAACATTAGGGGTAAAATGGCTGAACTAGAACTTTGGACACTGCACTACAAACCTGATGTCCTCTGTATTATGGAATCCTGGCTAAAACCAACCATCCTGTCACATGAAATTGCTCTTCCCAGCTACTCCTCCTACCAGTGAGATCGGTCACACAAAAAGGGAGGCAGGGTTATGATATATACCAGGTCTGGAATGGTGGCCAATGAATTGACTGACCCTAAAATCTGCTCAGCTGCTGAACATCTATTCATCACAATTACCCTAAGCCATGTTAAATACATTACAATAGGATGTATACACCATCGTCCCATACCCATTTTATGCCCAATAGCTAAAATCCAAGAAAGAATACTATATAACCAGCAATATTCTTATCTTGAAATGACCAATGCCCTCACCATTCACCAACATGGATTTTGTAAACTACACAGTACAGAATCTGCTCTCCTAAGAGTCACCACTGACATACTACAGGCCATAGATCATGGTAAAGCCACTGGGGCAGTCTTCATGGACCTCACGAAGGCTTCCAACCTTGTCAATCACCCTATTCTCATTTCCAAACTCCGCCATCTTGGTCTTGATGATAAATCACATTCCTGGATCTCATGCTATTTAACTAATCAGTCCCAGTCCGCCAAATGGGTTGGAGCATTATCATCTCTAGCTCCCATCACCGACGGAGTCCCTCAAAGGTCAATCCTTAGACCACTCTTATTCTCAAACTTCATTAATGATCTGCCACAAAACTGTGGAGGGGCATCCATTCAGCTCTATGCCAATGATGCCATCCTTTACAGATCCTCCAGCGATGTCAATTGCATAAACTTGGACCAGGAAAATGATTTCCAAATCCTGGAAAAATGGTTCAAGGAAAACCTGTTGGTCCTGAACACCAAAAAGACCAAATCCATGTTGTTCCATCATACCTCCATTGATACTTACCTGATCCCCCTGTTAATCAAATCCTCCTCAGGGATATCGCTGAAAGGGGTTACATCTTTAAGATTCCTGGGACTAATTCTTGATGAACACCTATCCTTCGATGTGCTAACCAAAAAATTGGCCACCTATACTGCACCACTCCCTACCTCTCCAACCATGTGAGGAGGACCATTGCTTCAGCTACCCTCATCCCAGGCCACTTTTATGGGGCCCCAATAATTCACTCAGCCAAAACAACACTTCTGGACAAACTAAAAGTGGCCTATCACAGAATTGCTTTGTTCGCTTCCAAGGCCCAAACCCGAGACCACCACTGTAGTGTTCTAAACACCCTGGGTTGGCCATCCTTCAAAGCCAGGGTGGACTTCCCAGTGGCCTGCACCACCTTCAAACTCATCCACCTCTCCTCCCTTCCCCTCCCAGCCTATCTAATCTCCTGACCCTTTAAACCTCCCGGAGTACCCTCAGATCCTCCCACCTTCCTATCTTAAACTTACCCAGAACACGATTGGCCATAGGTAGAAGATCCTTCTCCTTTGCAGCACCCCAAAAATGGAACAACCTCTCACAATCACTACTTGCATTTAAGCCTCTCCCCTTATTCAAACAATGGTATAAGGAAACTTTCTTCTCGCCACCCATCTGCAATGGAAACTGCAACTAAAACCTCTTCTGTCTTTCTATTTCCCCCAACCCAACTGGTGCAGTCCATCCTGACTCCCCCCCCCCTTTTCCTTCACTTTCAAACCTCTCTCTCAACCCCTCATTTTCACTATGCCTATCCTAACTTTCTTATTCTCTCATGACTTTGCCTTCATTCCTATAGGAACAAAAATGAATGTCATGACTGTTAACCCTACCATGCATGTGTACCTTTCTACAATGTAATCTAGTGCAAAAATATGCTTCTTATTACTATTGTTGTTTCTAACATTGTATGCTGTTTAAACTGTACTTCCTGTAATTTGTTTTTCTGAATATTGTATCACCATGTATTATAATGCCTGCTCAAGATATGTATGGAATGTACTGTTCCCCAGGTCACCACTGAAAAAGGGACTTGTTTGTCTCAGTTGGGCCCACCCGGTCATCAAAATTCTAAAATAAATAAAAATAAAATTCTCCTCTCCCTATATTCCTAAAACCTTCACAGAAGGGTTAGTTATTTTTTATATAAAAATGGTGACAGATGTGACATTCAAAACTGGAGACCTATAACTATTCTCAATTCAGATTTTTAAAATATTATCACAAATATCAATTTCCTACACCCTACTAAATTCTGTGGATTGCCAAGTAGGAAAATTCAATTTCCACTTATGATTTTATAGGAAATTTTTGAATTTTATAAACAAACAAATAAATCGGGTTATGTATTGTCAATGGACCAAAGCAAAGCCTTCAACAGAGTCCATTGCCCTTTTTTATTTTCCACTTTAAAACATTATGGAATACCTGCTGGTTTTATTGGTTGGCTACAACAATATTTGAGTCAGCTTCCTTAACACCTATCATTTCTGAAACTTATGGAACCAAAGTAGTAGTGATGACAGGAGTAAGACAGGGATACCCTCTCAGATTCTCTTGCTGTATATATTTTTTTTAGATCCCTTATTACATTGGATAGGCATAAACCCATGGCTAACAGGCATCCAAGGACACCAACCAGAAGACATGGTAAAATCATTAGCATACACAGACGACCTATTTGTCTTTATCAACACTGAGGGAGAGGCCCAAATTATGCTAGAAGAGCTTCAATCATACTCCCAACTATTGAGGGCTATTCTAAAGAAAAAAAGTAAATGCCTGACAATAGGAACCACAACCCCTGACATTACAGAGATAGCAGGCGTACAAGTTACAGAAGGACCATTACAAATTTTAGGCATACATTATGGACTGCAAAATGATGCTATACATAATTGGGATATGGCACTTTCTAGAGGAGAAAACAAAGTATTACGATGGAAAAATTGGGAGTTATCTAAACCTAACTAATTAAAAGAGTTCAGATTATTAAACAATTTTAATACCTAGTCTTTTATATGTAGGTATGATTTACCCCTACCAGTCCATATGGAAACTCAAATTTATAGCCTGTTTTTTTTTTCAAATGTTCTGGGGAAGTGGGCTTAATCCAATAAAGCAGGTTTTCACATATCTGGAAAAAACAAGGGATGGGGTGGGAATGATTGATCCAGTGGTATTTTTTCATATGTTATTTTTTTTCCCAAACTTGGAAGATTGGGCTATCCACTTTATCCTCTTTATCAAAAAATGGATTTATAATAACTTAGGTTCCTTTTTGGATAAATGGGATTCGGACCCCCAATAGCTAGCAAGAAAATGATTACTCCTGAGTATTTAAAATCATCTATCTAAAAACTGAGGAATGGCAACTTAGCAAAACCTAAATATCTCAGAACTCAGGCAAAGCCTTGTATAAAATGACAATGACTAATACACATCCTGCTGAACCTGAATTTAAACATTATCAGCCATGTTATCATACACATGTGTTAAGCTGTAAGAGAATCCCCCAAAACATGAGAAATCATATGGTTAACAGCCTATGGAAGGTTGAAAGTCAGGGGAAATAGTAAACATAAGACATTAGAAGAAAGAACATGCCCTTTTACTGACTGTAGAGTTCCTGAAGAAACAATGGCGTGCTGTTTGTTGGGATGCCCACATTCAACTAATTTATGGCCATTTATGGTTCTGCACTGGAAATTACCATGGCTTCAAAACGTAACATACGAAATATTGGCTATAGGAATATATCCTAGCTTTTTGAAGGAATATCATACTGATACTTTAACAGTAATCTTAGCTTGTTTTAAATTTTATTTATGGCAATCAAGATGCCAGTGGGTTTTACAACAGAAGCATATGACCCCTATAACATTTAAACTGTTATGCGAGAATGCACTAATGTCTGTTTACACATCCAATCTCAACTTTCATCCACTATCTAAAGCTCAAATGTGGTGGAAAGGAGTCATCTTATATTTTGAAATTTAAATGAAATAATAGAAATAATTCTCAGGGTAGTATCAGAAAATGTACATTGGAGCTCTAGTTCACCCTCTTTCTCCCCTTTTCCTTACCCTACTTTTTCTAGGTTTTTTCCTCTAGTGTTTACTAAAAGTATAGATGTGCATGCTAAGTTGATCACTCAGATAACCAAATGATTTTTTTTTTTGCTATACGACCTATTACGATGTCAAGGGCTTGGTGATCCTATGTGTTTGTTCTTATGTTTGTTTCTGTAATTGATATTGCTGTACTTTGATGTTGTTTTTTTCCAATAAAATTCCCCTACTCTTGATGTAGGATGGGAATCTTGGCGATACAACAGCTGTAAAACATGGTTTAAACAGTGGGATTCCAACTCTTTAAAAACCCTACACACCACAGTTATGGGACCTCCCTATATAAGGGATACTGTTTGCAGACTCAAACAGTGGAAGCTTACGAGTCATATGATCCTTACAATGATTCAAAAAGGATTATATAAACATCTAGTAGACACAATATATAAAGTGGCGGTAACTTTTGAAAAATGCCCATTCACATCTCTCCCATTTCTTCAAAACTATTAAGAAACAGCACAATACCGTCACATATGTGGGATATGCATTGGCTCTCTTGCCATGAAAAATTAAACGTTAAAGCAAACAACAAACACTAGCAGTTAACTGACCGTATGTGTAGCAGACTTCAATGTCCCCAAGATATGGAAACTATAGAACACCTTTTCTATCAATACTCTTTCATATCATGATTCTGGTCTTATTTAGCTCAGAACTGGTCTGAACCTCTTTTTCAGACCACCTCATATGAAAATGTGATGTATGGGCATTTTTCAAATCCATAGAAAAAATGGAATCAAGATTCCTTATTCCTCGTTTTTACTATAATTAAATGGCATATTTGGATGGCATGATGTCTTTTTACCCTACAACAAAAAGAATGCACTTATCCAGAAATAATGGGGAAGACTGTTAAAGACCTACAGGCTATTTACTTTTCTGACTATTCAGTCAAACCCAGAAATGGATTATTGGAACTCTGGAAATGTATGCCTTGGATTACTGACTCTGATTTTGGTGTAACATAATAATTTGTGAACTCTGTTGTCTTTTGCTTTGAATGATTTATTTGTATGTGTTCGTGTTTGATTCAGCTATACTTTAATGTATGTATATAGACTTTGAATTTCAATAAACTTTCCCCTACTCTTTTCAAGAAGTGCCATGGGCTCTTTAATATCCACCTGAACAACCACCAGAACAGGCAGACGGGACCTCAGTTTAATGTCTTATCCAAAAGACATACAGAAGGACAGTACCTACAATTCCTGAGTATTCTGATCGTTACTACCAATACTTCCAAGTCACTCTCCATGTGGTAGTAACTGCAATGGCTGGGAACAATTATTTAGTGTCCCTGGATTGGCATATATTTTCAAGTTTATTTTTACATGCTTTTGCTGGCACAGAAACAAATACCTCTCCACAGATTCATTCACTATGTTTTTGCATACATTCACATTTGCAATATTAATCCCAAATGTATCTAACTTTTTAGCTTGTCATAATATCTACACTGCTAATGTATTATTGTCAATTAAAAAAAATCAACCTGTCTTTATATCCAAAAACTATTTTGGCCATTCTAATCTCCCATTTTTTAAAGGTATATCCAAAAAAGTGTCTATTAGTCTCACAATATTGATCTTTAATTTATACTAAGTTTCCCCATTGTTGTCTTTTTAGACCAACCACTGGCAGCCATATCCTGTTTTCCACATTGGAGTCAGAGGAATTTTTCTGTTCCATATGCTGTGGGTTTTTTCTCCTAGTGTCAAACAGATTTTCACTCATTAGCAATGATTCTGAAACTTCTGGGAATAATACATTAAGCTGATATAGTAGGTGCGTTTTTATGCACAATTTACTGCATCTAGTTTCTGTCTTGACTTAAACAGTTTGGTGATACACATTTTACTATTCAGAATTACAAATGCATTATCTTTACAAACTTCCAGATGTCGTCTATATGTTTTCATCATGCTTTCCTGGCAAACAAAGAATAGGTTTATTAATGGGGGTGGGGGGACAGGTTGAGGGGGACATGTAACAACCTTGTCACTCAGATCACTAGTCTCAAAACACAATGACATTGGTGCAAGATGCGCCAAACACAACATGTGCCAAACCAGGCTGCAGAAAGCACCATGTGCCACAATCAGTAAGAAATGTGCTTGCACCAAAGCCTGGAACACAAGACACAAAACACATGCTGCATCATAAAAAAGGGTGCACGATGCACTGAAGTTGCACACTGCACCATGATGCAATGGCCATACAATGGTTGACACAGCACCAATGCAAAGCAAAAGAAGGGGGGCAGCAAGGAGAAAAACACTGGAGAAAACATAATTTCACCAATGAAGAGACTGACGGAGGTCCATAAGCAGGTCAGTGTGAATGGCAACAATGTTGAAGCAGGGCAACGTGACCAACTGTGTGTATCCATGTACAATCATGTAACTTCTACCCCAACAGGCAGACCTGTTACTGTCCAAGGGTGGGAACAGGGAGCTCAGAGCCCAGCATCAGAAGGCACGGGAGGTGGTGGCCACCAAGGTAAATGCTGTGGCCACAAGCCAACGCAGCATGAAGATCTACAAAAGTGGCACCATGACCTCTGAAGATGGTTGAAAGAGAAGGTGGCACACAACAGATGCTGCATTACTGGGATGGGTGAGGGCCCTAGCCAACAATGGCCACTATGCAGCCATGAGGAACTGGTGGCATCCCAACTTAGTGTCCACACCATTGGGGGAGACACTGAGCTGGATCTGTTCAAGCTACAGAGTGAAACAGGTATGTGTGTTTCCATAGATGCAGTTGGCCACGGCAAAGCATGCCAATCTACAGTGGTGTTGCCATTGCACACTGACCCATGCACTGCAGCACCACATGTGAACTGTTCATAACCTGAAGATCAGCACAGCAATGTAGCAAACACATATGTCTGTGTTACCCCCTCAGGACCCGGCAGTGGTGAGGCAAGTGGCCACATGTCTGGAACATACAGGCCCAGAGACAGCAGGGTTCAGCAGGTGTGTAAGGGGCACACAGATGAAGAATAATCTGAGCGGTCCAAAAGCACAGGGGATAAAACCAAGGTGGGCACTGCCACCACAGGCCAGGCGACAGTCATGGATGCTATTCACCCAAACAATGACAGTGAACAGACAGCATGGTCCACATACCACAGCAGTGCTGAACACCACAGAGGCTGGGAACTCTAGCCAGGAGGACGGGGGACATGGTAACAGCATGCCATCATCCATCAGGCAGCAAGACACACCACAGCCTGCCAACAATGTGCCTAAACCTGACCTTGGGGATGACTTTATCCGATACTGCCAGGACATGATGGACACACAGGAGTCCATCCATCATGAGCTGACTACCATCCATGTGGCTGTGCAGGAGCAAAACACATCTGTCACAATACAAATGTGCCAGCTTGATATCTCCATCATGAACTTGCATGATGTGATGTGGACCTCCTTTCATGAAGGTGCTGCACAGCATGCCGATATACTGGCAACACTGCATGCAATACAGCTATGCACACAGTGACAGGCAGAGGCCATGGAATGCCAGACCATTATCATGAAGCAAAGCATAGCTGTACAGGATGCACAGACACAGGCCCTCGCCACAATAGCTGCCTTCCTTCGTGACTATACCCAAGCAATGTTGCACAGCATTGGATGCATGGCACCAGGTCATGACAGACATAGTCATCCTGTAGATGGTGTTGGGGTGACCGTGGACCATAGGGAACAATGACAACATCAGCAAGTACCACAGATAATGGGTAGCAGTGCCCAGTGAGGTAATGCTCACAGTGCACAACTCCATATGACAGCTGTGGGTCCAGATGACCCGGACAATGCCTGTCGCAGTGCTATGGCCACCAACATGGCTAATGCACAGCAGCAGAGTCCTGACAATGTCAGTACAGATAGTGTTGCAAAGCAACAGGAACACCATGCCCTGATGGCAGTAGGCATGGAACAGTGCATACCATGTCCAACAGGCACCGCAGCAGCACTGTAGCAAGGGGAAACACATAACATGCCTGGTGAACTTCAGGATGTGCAGCATGAGCACAGAGAACCTGCACAGACCCAAACAGCACCCAAGTTCAACACCATGCAGCAGGACAATAGCAGCAGCCCAGTGGTGCACCCTGACATGCACACACAGGGGTGCAATGCTATATCCGGTGAACGTCCACAGAACAGTGCACATGGACAGGAAACCCCCGACAACACAGAGAATACACCACTCCCAGGGACGTAACAGGGTGAAGCCATACCTGACACCACCAGTGGAACACTGGGGACCACCGTGCTAACAACCACCTCAGGCAACATTATGCAAGACACACAGCAAGCACCTGCACCACAGTCCACCCAAGAACCCAGACACAGCGGCCGCAAATGCATAAGCACCATGGGTCCTGCCATGGAAGGTACAGCACTGCCTGGAGCCAGCAGAACAGCACCCCCTATGACAACACCAGCACTGCAGACAAAACATGACCACAGGGCAAAGAACAGTAGCACTGGTGATAGCATAGCAGCAGGCCCACAGGGTGCATGCCCATCGGCAGCCAGCACATGGCCACAGGGGGCCTGTGCCCAGGATACCCAAACAGCAGCAGGTGGAAGTGGCACTGCTGGAGAATAGCTGGGCACTGGCAAACATAGTGATGTGCAACAGCAGGTGGCACTGGCAAGATGAGGGCATCAAAAGGGCAGGAAGGCAATGCTGCATGGTGTGACGTAACAACCAACATGATGTTACACTGATAGTAATGCAACATCTGCTAGCAGCAGAGTAACATCTATGTCCTGACAGCTGCCATGAACAACCAGTCATCCCCACCATGAACACCAATCCATAGCAACATTGCAGGACCACTTGTGTCACAGCACATGAAACAGTGGGAGGCACACCCCCTGCAGAGCAATGCAACAAACAGCAGACACCATGCCATCATAGACCACACACAAAACGTCACATCACCCAGACCAGACCGTGGGGTTCCACCTTGGCGTTTGGAGGTTTAGCTTAAATACATTGGCATGCCAATGTATGACTAAGAGAACCCCACTGCCATACAGCACCATAGGCGGTTGCAACAGGTTAGTTCCTGTATGTATCATTCAAGTATCTTCGGGTGACTCTTAACCTATCCCTGAGTTTTGACCTCCACATTCATACTATCTGTAAGTAGGTTAACTCCAAACTCGGG
Organism: Neoceratodus forsteri; assembly: GCA_016271365.2. Taxonomy (NCBI): domain Eukaryota; kingdom Metazoa; phylum Chordata; order Ceratodontiformes; family Ceratodontidae; genus Neoceratodus; species Neoceratodus forsteri. The sequence goes on along the minus strand of CM057450.1, from coordinate 1,469,931,522 downwards.
ATTACCTATCAGACAAGCTATGTGCTCACTCCTTTAGCTAGACTCGCTATAGCCTGTGGGATATTACTTCCCTCTCTCACTTACGGTGTTGCTACATATGCCTCTGCCTGCACTTCGAGTCTTCAAAAGTGGGACGTTACTTACAATAACATCTGTCGCTTTGCATCCAGCTCCCCCCAGTTCAAACATCATTGTCTCCTCTACTTGGATCTAGGATGGCTTCCACCACTTGAACTAAGGACCTATACACTCGGGTCCATTACCGATAACATTATCAGGTCCTGTAGCCCAAATTCTTTGACCTGTCTCCTTCCCTACCAGAAAACCAACTATGCATTACGCTCTGCGGTAAATATCCCTGTCCTAATCCTGAGACATCCCACTAATAAAGGTGGTCGTGCTTTTGCCTGCCATGCACCCTACTAATGGAACTCACTTCCTATAACCTTACGCCAATCTTTATCCCAAAACTCCTTTAAGAAAGAACTTTGACATTATCTCCTCTCCTTCTACATATGCTCCTGCTTCAAACCACCCTAGCCCTTACTCTCTAACCCTACCCTCTGCCCGTTGTCATCTATGGAGCCTAGGGCACACCCCAGTCATTGAAACTCTTCCATTCAACTTTCACTTCCTCATTTCTACCATTTCATTCCCCCAGTTCCTTCTCTCTTTCCAGGTTACTATCATCCTTCTCCACCTTCTTCCCACGCCCTTCCCCTATCAATCTTTGCTTGGTGGCTATCGCTCTCATAGCACCTTATTCCCTTATTTAATTGCATAGTTGCCAGGTTGCATAAGTTGACCTTACTGTATTTTTCTTGTGTAAATAGTAATGCTGTACTTGGTCTTACTACCTCAATTTCCTATTCTGACCGGACTGTATTTTGTCTTACGTTAACATAAATGCTTATTTTGGTCTAACTACCCCAATTCTTTGTCACATTGCTGTTATGTAACTTGTACTATGTATCATAATGTTCCTGTACCTTGCACTTTGTATCATGATGTTTCTTTGAAGTTTGTCTCTGTATTCTCCCGGGTCATGCCTGAAAATAGTCTTTCTGGCTAGCGCACCTACCCGGTTAACAAAAACTAAATAAAATAAATGTGCGACAGCACCATGTGTGGTCAGATATGGTGGCATGCATTGCTGTGGTGCAGACAAGCACTGCACAGCGCACATGGACCCCAATACTACACTGCCAAACATGGGCAGACACACACATACAAGGTGTCTATCATGAGAACATATTGAGTGCCTTGCCAGCTAGCACTGGATGCAGTAAATGAGACACATAACAATGGTAAATTATGTTTTAACACTTTATTTAATGAACAATGGAACAACAGCAGTAAGATGTGGAACAACGTGAATATAACATGCAAATACTAAATTATAAAGGCAGTAAAGAACCATCTAACAACTATATCGGGGGGGGGGAGGGAACAACACTGTGATAACAACAAACCTGTGAATCACACACTACTATTCCAGAGTCTGACTGAAACAAAACCTATATATAAGGAACTACTACTAACAGTTAAACAAGTGAATACCTATCAAACATCTGCATATTACAGGGCTCATGAATGGGTGGGGTGAAACAGAATACAAATACGAATCCATAGATAGCATGCGGGAACCTACACTGTACAATGCACAAGGGTATGTGTGCTGCAAACATGGTGAAAAACAAAACATTTGGCTCATTGTCCTGTATAGTTGTTCAGGAAACTTAGCAGGGCTGTAATGTCTGCATGCAACATGTCCATGTGCATGGCAATTGGATGAATGTGTGCCCCCAGTTGCTTGGCAAAGTTCACCCTGGCCTGCCTGTGCTGCCCATCCATGTCTTCCATAGTGTTAAGATGGCCCTGCCCATCACTGACAATCTCCTCAGCCATGTGACCCTTTGCTGATGCACAGGATGTACCTCTTGCAGAGGTACATCCTGTGCCATAACCACCTCAATGTTGTCCATGTCAACAGGAACCCTGGAAGGCTGCTGCTGGCTGTCATCTGGACCACCCTGATGCTCAAGGTTCTGTACATGTGCAGCATTTCCCTCCCTTGCTGACTCCTGTACAATAGTGTTCGGTGCCTGCACAACTGTGTCCTGGCCATGTTCACCCTCTGCCTTCACGGCTGTGTCCAGGCTATGTCCTGCTTGCTGTCCCTCGCCATCTGTGTCCTGGCCATGGTCATCCTCACCCTCATTCTCTGGTTGTGTGTCTTGCTGTTTCCCTACATCCTCCGACCCTTCAGCCTCTGCATCGGCTTCCAGGGCCTGCATACTGTGACGGGTCCTCTCAGCATAAGCCCATGTATCTGCCCTCTTCAACCTCCTCATGGTCCATGGCCTCCCAGCTGCATATTTGTCATGTGCACTACAGCTGCAGTCACTTCGTAGCATGCTGTATGTCAGTGACAGAAAGATCACTGTGTGCCTGTGCATTGGTGGGAGGCACCTGCTGTGTACCCTGTTAAACCCTCCCACATGCATGAGCAGACATGTGCACCTGCTATTACTCTGCCCACATATGTGTGTATCATCCCACACACAGCATACATATCCAAGGTAGTGATGCAGCGGTATATATCCTGCATAGTATGCAAATGCTGGTGTGTGTGGCACAGCGCAGCTTCAATAACACAGGCACAGACAGCATTGTATGTACAATGCCCCAGTGTGTGTGATGTCTGCAATATTACCCATGCAGATATACACTATTGTCATGGATGTAGACAGTATGGCGGCCTACCTGTACTGCTGGTATCCTGTCCTGCCTTGATGGCTCCACTTCCACTAGCACCACCCAGTGGCAATGCCACCTGCCCCTTGCCATTTGTGAATACCTGTGCTATTCTGGGGACATAAGTGGGGAAACACAGTTTAGTACTGCTGCAAGGCATTGCACAGTAATTGATATATGTGTTAGTACAATTGCTGTGTGACATGATACCTGTCTGTCAGCCATGGGCAACCTCCATGCATCTATACATCTGCCTCACCAGCAATGCTCCTCAGGTGGTTAAGGAGCTCTGTCTCCCTTGAGATGAGGTCATTCCCCTGGTGGTGCATCTGCCTCACTGTCCTACACATGCTGGACACCTTTCTGACTTTCAGGGTGATGGTCCTCCACACCCTACCCCTCTGGGTGGGTGTGGCCCCACCACTGCCATGTGGCAGTAGTATATGGGACCACTGCTCCACTAAGCTAATGAGAAGCACAGTCTCCTCATCAGTAAAGTTTGGAGAGCATGTCCATGCAGCCATTGCAAAACCCTGTGAAGAACAGTGGTCTGTCTCCTTGAACTAGCTGTTTGTGGTGCACTATGACCCTTATTGTGCTAGTGTGCAGTCCTGCATCATGTACAAACATGTGTGCTGCTAATTCTCGCCTGACAAAAACAACGACGCAAAACCCTGGATGTCAGAAGCACACATGGATAGCGCTGATGCATGGTGCATCAGCATGAAACATGATGCAGCATGCATTACAAAGCCTGCGTTGTGCACCTACTGTGACAATTGTGTTCTATGAGTGTGCGAATTTGCTTTGCCCCAGTCCGTGGCGCATGGTGCATCAATTTTCCAGGCAATTCAAAGTGCAGATTGTATGTCCAAAACTGATACTAGTGTGTGTGTCCATGGGCTGTACACTTATGATGTCCTGGCCACTTCACATATCAGGGCTGTGATCATGTTCACCACAGGTGTTGACTCCCCACATCATGCAGGACCATACAGGGACCGCAGCACTGTTGAACACTGGCCATCGTACACCATACAGCTCCTCCAAGTGATGCACACTGTAACAAACATTGTTCCTGGGTATCCTGTTGCATTGATTTGGTCAGTCTCCTATGCAAACACATGCCAGCAGTACTATGTCATTGAAAACATTGTCCACCACTACCATCCACTTCACTATGCCTGCGTTATGTGTTGCACTGCACTGTGCATTGCCTGTGCAATCATGCCCATATCTGCCACGCTGTGATTCCATATTATCCACTGTGACCCCCATGTTGCCCGCCAACCACCTGGGGCTTCCCACAGGTGACAGACATGCTCCATGATACAGTGCTACCATGGCCTGAGTGTTGCCCCAGGTGGCGATACCTCCCCATCACTGCAGCCTGGGTCGGATCCGTGTTGTGATGTGGTCTCCTGATCATGTCCCGTGCTGCTGTTTGCACTGTGTAGAGTTTGTGAAATGCAACCACATCCACACAGTTGCTGATGTTACCAGTAGCAGGCCTCCATGCGCATGCAGTAGTGTGTGGGATTACGTGAGCTGGCACATGCCCTCCAGTCCACAGTAGATCTGTCACAGTCCCCATTCTCAGACACACACTACATGCAGTGTGCCAACACACTGCTGGTGTTGGTTGTTCATCTCTTCCTGCCGTGGTGCACTGCATTGTGTGCTGTGTCTGTATTCCCTGTGACTGCTTGGGTGGTGCATGGTCCTACACATGTGGTGGGCCATGCACCTGTTCTGTATGCCTCTGCCATTGCAGTCACACAGTGTCACACTGTTCCTGTGTCCATGTTGCAGACCTACCTATGAGCCATCCATCATGTAGTGTTCCATTTTCAAATCCCTGGCACAGTCTGCTGTTCCAGAATATGTAGGAGTTGTGGCATGACCCCAGGTACTGTGCCACTACATCCAGGATATGACACTTACTATCACAGACCACTTGGATGTTCATCGAGTTGTACCCCTTCTTGTTGATGTATGCATCGGGTTCAGTCAGTGGTGCCCGTATGGTGATATGGGTGCAGTCTATAATGCCCAGCACATGTTGGATGCCTGTAGTGACATAGAAACCCTGTTTGACCTGGAGCTGTTCCTGTGGATCTGTTGGGAAATGGATGTACATGTGTGTCCTGTGCACATGTGCATCCATGAATTGATGCAGGCACCTCGATACTGATGGCTGTGATATGCCTACTGTATCTCCACTTGGGGTCTGGAACCCATCACTTACAAGGACACAGAGGGCTGCACTCACCCTCACCTCTACAGGTATGGCATGTCCTCACTGTGTCCTGGTCTGCAGGTCACCCTGAAGTTCCTGGCAGAGCTCTGCTGTTACATCCCTGCCAAGCCTGTATTGGGCAATACATTGTTCCTCTGTCAGCTGGAGGTATGATGTCCACCTCTGATAGTCTCTCCTGGTATGCTTCCTATGACTTGACTCCTATCACCTGGCATTAGGTTCAGCTGTATCACCCTGGATGCGGGCATGTCTCTGCTGTCATAGTATTGCCAGTCGTATGCCAGATAGTGCCACTGGAGCTGACATTGTGGTCAGTTTGCTCTCTCTATCCTGTTGCTACTGCTGCTACAGTGCTGCCTCAGTGGTATTTGGATATTGACTTCCTGCTCTGGGTCTCCTTTTACAATCTCTAGTGTGCTTAGACCAGCTCTCCCTGGTCTAGCAGGTTTTCCAGCAAGTTGCACCTTTGTGAATCCAAGATGGTCACCCTTGCATCAGATCTGTCAACGCACGGCATGTTGCGCATTGTCGCAGTGGATTCCTGGTGCAACAGTGGTGCAGAGGCACCCTGGCACATGCAAACCTGGTTTGGCGCAGCCTGGGTTTATGAACTGTGCATAGCGCAAGTGGTGGTGCAAGGTGCACTTTTCACCATAGTCAATGATGCATACTGCTTGCGCCATTTAGTTTCCTTTGAGGATTGGGCCCTCGGTCTTAAACATTTCTTGCCTTCCTAAATACCACATTAGGTTTTTCTGGGATAATCCTCTGCAAGGTACCATCACTTTTTAAAATGTTCCAGTGCTTATATTTCCTTCATTTTTCCAGCACCTTGTTCAGCTGGGCAAAATGTCAGTTGCAGCTCACTAAGTTGGAAGTTTGGCCTGAGATACTGGCTCCAAACAGATAAGGGGAATTTTAACTGGTTGCTCAGTCTTTGTTTATGCACGTTGGCAAAATGCATTTTACATGTCTGTATGCTCTATGTGGGATACTGGGCAATAAAGAAATGTTTTTATCCATGGGAAAAGGACTAGCATTATATTTTTTAACACATAGTGCTTTGGAATAGTGGGGAAGTTGGTGCACCTATTCTTTGTTTACTTGCGTTTTACATATATTTATGGTAGCACTGCCACTGCTGTGAGTGGAGCGGCTAATGTTGGGTTTACATTGATCATACTATCCTTCAGTTTCTGCATGCTACGCTCCTTTTGTAATAGATACTTGAATTACTTCTGGTAGGGATTTCTGGGATTCATAATACTTCTCAGATATTTCCTTTAGGGCATTACATCATCTTGCCAATATACTTTCCAATTACTAAACAAGCTTAGCATTTTTCCTCTATCTCTTCAGTCTCTTTCCTTTATTTTTCTCAACTCCTTTTTGCATTTTTATGTTGGCTTGCGCACATGCACAAGCAACATCTTGTGCTAGTAGCACATTTCAGAGGTGTGTCAGTGTTGGTGAATGCAGGGCACGCTTTAGTAGGTGCATCCTTCATTCCCCAATAAGCCAGCATGCTAGCACTGACACAAGCATTATGAAAAGTGGACACAACTTATAAGAAAAGTGCTGCTGCAGTCAGAGGCAAGCTCATCATGCGGCAGCACAGCTGACATGCCTCCTTACATGCCTTTCCTGGTGAAACATTTCAATAAACATGGCAGCGGAGCTGCTGCCACACAATCCTCGAAGGAAGCCGACATTGGGGGTGCAATCCCCGTGTCAGCATGTCTGGCCCCCCACATTGTGTGGCACACTGGAGCCCATCCCAGTGTGCTGCCGCTTACAGTAAGCCAACCATGTCAGCATGTTCCAGGCCCCACCCCACCCCCAATGTGTGTTCAATAAACATGGCGGTGGAGCTGCTGCCACACAATCCCCGAAGGAAGCCGACATCGAGGATGCAATCCCGTGTTGGCATGTCCAGACCCCACCCACATTTGTGTGGCACACTGGGAACCCACCCCAGTGTTGCCAACATCAGACCCCCTGAAAGTCATAGGGCACACTGGGGAGCCACCCAATGATGCCCAACATTTGTTTCTACCTGTAAAGAAAAGAAAACTGTCGATGGCGCCAGTGTCCATTTTTTGTACCTGTAAAAAGAAAATGGTCCATTGTCCATGGCATCCCCTCCCCAACCGCACCCATCCTCTTCGCACCCCACCTTCCCACACTCCCCCCTCACCCCATACTTACCTCTGGATGTCTGGCGCTGTGATCTTCGGTAGAGCGGGAACACATGTGGACTCTTCAAAGCCGATCGTGAACTGAAGAAATGCCGGTAAGCTGTATAATGACATAAATGGGGAGGGGGGGTCAACTTAGGTGGATATCTTAGCAATTTTTTTGAATTTTGGCTCCAAATTTTCTACATGGGGTACTTGGGGCCCCACCTCATGAACACAAGTGCTGTCATCTTGTTATTCAGTCCTGAAAGGTCATTTGGCAGTCATTGTGCAGAATCACATTTCAGGACCAATTAACAAAATAACAGTGCCACTGTTGATGAGGTGGGGTCCCAAAAAGCCTATCTTGCAAATTTGGTGAGAAAATCCCAAAAAATGATTGTGTTATGAGCGTGTGTTGCACAGTTTCCATGCACGTTCATAACTTCAACAATTTTTATATTTTCTCTCCAGATTTTCAACATTGCCATTTTACACACCTCCTTGTGAACAGTATAGCTGTAATTTTTCACATTCTGCCCAAAATGTGTTTTTTGCACATGTGGCGCACAGTGGCACGGTTGCTGTGGGAAATCAATGTTCAGGACAGATTGACAAAATCACAGTGGCACTGTTCATAAGCGGAGGTCCCAAAATGCCTATGTTGAAAATTTGGTTAAAAATATCCCCCAAATAATTGCATTACGGGCATGTGTAGCGCAGTTTCTACGCACTCTCGTGACTTCACCAATTTTTCATATTTTCACTCCAGATTTTCAACATTACCATTTTTACACACCTCCTTATGAGCAGAACAGCTGTCATTTTTTACATCCTACCAAAAATGTGTTTTCACACATCTGGCACACAATGGCGTAGTTGCTGTGGGAAATCAACTTCCGGGACTGATTAACAAAATCACAGTGCCACTGTTCATGAGTGGAGGTCCCAAAATGCCTATGTTGAAAATCTGGTTAAAAAATCCCCCAAATAATTATGTTACGGGTGTGCATTGAGCAGTTTCTAGGCACGCTCGTACTGCGCCAATTTTTCATATTTTCACTCCAGATTTTCAACATTGCCATGTTTTTACACCTTCTCATGAACAGTACAGCTGTTATTTTTAACATCCTGCCTGAAATGTGTTTTCACACCAGTGGCACCAAATGGAGCAGTCGATGTGCAAAATCACCTTCCGGCTAACAAACTGATAGTGCCACTGTTCATGAGGTGGGGTCACAAAGTATAGCCTAGAGGTTAGAGTAATGAGCTGTGAATAAGCTTGATACATCCAGCAGACCAGACTTGGGTTTGATTCTCACAACCTCCACTTGCATACTGTGTGACTCTGAGCAAGTCACTTAACTGTCCAGTGCTCCCAGGTTGTCCCTGAAAATAGGCACTTGTGCCTAGTGGGCCTTACCCAGTTACCAAAGACTTAAAAAAAAAAAAAAGCCCATAATGAAAATTTGGAATGAAAATACCAACAAATGCCCGGGTCGTTAGGGTTTCCAACTATAATGCCCCACCCTGTAGAGACTGACAGGCATAGGGGTGTGACTTGGGTTTGTCGGCTGTAATGTTCAAGCCATTCCACCTCCACCCCCACCCTGCAGCCAGTGACAGGCATTGAGGTGTGCCTTGGACTCTTTGGCCCCAAAGTTCACCCTATTCTCCTATACTGCACCCATCTCAGCATATTTCCTTATGGAACGGGGTGAGCATAAGGCCTGAAGACCCCAAGGCACAACGCGATACTTGTCGGTCTCTGCAGGGTAGTGTGAGGTGAAATGGCATGAGGGTTATGGCTGATGACCCAAAGACTCACCCCAATGCCTGTCAATCTCTGCAGGGTGGGGGGTGGGGTTGGTGTCAGTTCAATACTTCACTGCCATTCCTATTATGCATTCCTCTAACTCCTGCACTACTAATGCCAATGCCAGCAAGACAACATTAGGCATTGACAAATGCTTGTTTTACAAGTTTCACAAGCTGTTTGCCTAATTCCTTGTTCCTGTCTAGATATATTCTGTTCTCAGTTTGTGTTTCTCTGACAATTTTATGACAGCTTTGTTTATGAGTATTTTTATCCCTCTTCCTGTTTATTTTTCTTAGCTTTCTTTTTCCTGTATTCAAATATCTAATCATCAACAAAAGAGAATGAGGAAAACGTCACTCTCCTAATCTTATTTTCTTCCTGAAAGCTGTTATTATCTTCAGATCCACCTTTTTCCTGTGCCACTAATGATTCATTAATTATCGCACTATCACTAATCAAATTAAATTCCTTAATTTGATTTCCCTCTATTCTGTTTAGGTATTCTCTGATATAAGCAAATTAGACTTTCACCATAGAAGTTCCTTGCAATGAAATATGTCATTGTTCCAAGAGTAACACAATCACATTGAACTGCATTTCTATAATTTGCAAAATCTTTTAGCTAAGAGTAAGGGATTTCATTTTCATGGGGTCCTCTTTCCTAACTCAATGTTCTTCTAATCAATAGTTGCCCTTAGTCTGTTGTCCCTTTCCTCAATAACAACTTTTTTATTTCCTAAACAGCAGCGATCAGAAGTTGCATTAATTAAGCAGTACAACATGACAGGGTGTGTGTTGTGGTAGAATGATGGCACACCTTGAGTGTGTTGTGAGGCATGAGGCATCGCCGAGTGCCTTCAACCACCCAAGAAGTGGCAAGGCAAAGCAACTTTTATTTATAACGCACTCATCCCAACATGGTCTCAGAGTGCTGCACAAAGATTAAAATACTTGGAGAAAAAAAATAGAGTGACATTCTTTAAAACTTATGAATCATTAAATGCCAAACTAAACAAATAAGATGTCAAAGAGGATTTAAAGGCCTCCACTGATGTAGGAGAATGAATGTAACAGGGAATCATGTTTCAAATGATCGGTTCTGCAACTCCAAAGGTTCTATCTCCAGAAGACTTGAATCTGGAGTTGGTCACCATGAGCAACTTTGCATCAGTGGAGCGGACAGGGCGGATTGGGTGGTAGGGAATCAGGAGCTCTTTCAGGTAGTCAGGTCTCAGACCATTAGCAAGCCAATCTTGAAGGTGATGCAAAAGCATATAGGCAGCCAGTACAGAGCATGCAGCACCGGAGTGATGGGCTCCTGTCCAGGAGAGTCAACCAGCATTCAGGCCACTGCATTGTGCACCAGCTGCAATCTTTACATCTGACCCTCAGAGATCCCTAGGTATAGGGCATTACAGTAATCGAGTCTTGTGATGACAAAGGCATGGATCACCATAGCCAGGTCATCCTGGTCCAGAAATGATTGAATCCTAGCGATGTTGTGGAGATGAAATAAGCCAGCCCAAACAATGGATGACACCTGATGTTCGAGGGTCAAACCATCATCCAGCATGACTCCCAGATTCCTGACCATTTTCACTGCCACAAGGTGCTGTCCACCCAAATTTGGGAGGTCCAAATTGCCCTGCACAGGTGACATCCTGGCTTGATGACCATAACCTTGGTTTTCCCAGGGTTTAGACATAGCCATTTAGTCACCATCCAGTCACTGATCTCAGCCAAACAACCATCAGGTCGAGATGAAGCCAGGCGATCACCTGGGGAACAAGACAGATACAACTGGGTATCATCTGCATAGAAATGAAAACCCAGGCTGTATTATCTTATGATCTCCCCAAAAGGCAGCATATACATGGTGAATAAATGGGGGCCAGGATCAAGCCTTGTGGAACACCGCAAGGAAGCAAGTGTGCTCAGAGAAAAATTTCCCTAAGGCCACACGCTACGTCCCTTCTGGTTATGTAGAAACAAAACCAGGCCAGAACTGATCCATTAAAGCCCACATAATTCCTCAGGTGATTGACCATGTCAGATGCTGAGGAGAGGTCCAAGAGCACTAAGATGGAACTGTGCCCTTGGTCCCTAGCCATGAGAAGATCATGAATCACCCTAGCCATTGCTGTCTCAGTACTATGATGGGGCCAAAAACCAGACTGGATAGGAATAAGGAAGGAAAAACTCTCCAAGTGATCAAGCAACTGCTCCATCACCACCATCTCAATAACCTTCCCCAAAAAGGGAAGATTAGAGATGGGTCTGTAATTCATGGAATCATCAGGGTCCAAGGATGGCTTTTTCAGCAAGGGTCTCACCATGGCCTCTTTCAAAACAGGGGGAAAGACCTTGACGATCAAGGAACCATTGACAATCTTAGTGAAGACTGGACCCAGAAACTTGGCACAACTAATTATTAGCTGCGTTGGTCCAGGATCCAGTATACAGTTGGTGGGGTTCAAGGAGCCGATCACTTAGAGGTGCTTCTCGATGGAAACTGGCCTAAACTCACCCCAAGCTGACCTCATGCTGTCAACACAAGACCCATTATCCATGGTAACAACTTGACCAAAGGAGACAATACCCGCCCTGATAGCCGATAGCTTGTTGGCAAAGAACCGCCCAAACTCCTCACATTTCGAGGTTGAAAGAGCTCCCACACACACTGCAGACATGATGTTGCCATTATCCCACCACAAGGAACACCCTGTAATTTCTTATTGCAGTTATAAAATGGGTCCAAAATTTTGTGGCGGGTGTGTGTGTGTGTGTGTGTGTGTGTGTGTGAAAAAATGTTCAAACAATGTTCAAAAATAAAAAATAAAAGATGTTATGACTTTTTTAAAGCATTCAACCACCCCAGCAAAATAGTCCCAGCACATCCCAGCACTGAAATCCCATCTCAGGTTCAAATATTATGCACAGCAAAATACATTTATTTTTAATTAGCCTTTAAAACCTCTGTTTTCTCCAGCCCATTCCATTTACCTGTTTCCTCGCCTTTCTGTCTTTTTCTATAAATGATTACCTCCCTTTCACCCACCTTGTTTCTTTTCTGTCTTTCCCACATGCAAGAGATGAAATGTTTACTATGGATGGTATACAAGAATTCAAATCTCTGCTCAGTCCTACTGGCAGAATGCTCACCCCACAATCACACAAAAGAAGACCTCAGATGGAACCAGGGCTTTTGTTTCATCTCTAGCAGGTTAAACAGCAGAGATTTCCCTGGTAAGCAGGTGAGGATAGGATGGGGATCTTTTCATGGACAGTAAAGAAACACCAGAAATTAAAATTGTAAGTACTGCAGCAGTTCATTTTTTAAATGTGTGTATGTGTATAAGAAGAGAATTGTGAGGGCAAATAACATTTATTTATTTTTTTTTCATTTAAAGTGAAACTAAACATTGCAGGTTTTGCTCCAGTTGTGAAGCCCATAAAAAACAATCTTTCAAATGAGGTACTGGACTTATCTATAAGTGCCAGGAGTATTATGTTGAAATTATTTCATCTTCACTCATAACTTTGGTGATTTTCCATATTTTGACTCCAAACTTTCAACATAGTTATTTTTTCACACCACCTCATGAACTTTGCAGCTGCCATTTTTCAAATATTGGTCAAAATGTGCTTTTGCACTTGGGGCACAAAATGACATTTCAGCCAGAATTCTATAAATGCCACATGCCATGTTTATAAGGGGAGTCTTAAAATGACTATGTTGAAAATTTGGGGTCAAAATAAAAAAAAATTATTAAGAAACACTGTGTGCAGAGCCAGCCTTTGGCCCAGTGGGTGGTGCTTTGTGATCCTGTGCTGGTGAGCTGAGTTTGGGGATGATCTCAGTGAGCCAGCTGGATGGGCTGAGGCTGAGGGGACAGCGCTGCCATGTGGTACCACCCCAAGCTTGGGAATGGAAGTTGCAGGGTTGACCACATGGGCCCCAGTACTATATAGTGAAGAGAACTCTTCTCTTGGCATTGGGCCCTGCACCTCTGCACCTGTGGATACCAGAGAGCATTGCACTTTGGCTGACAGCTGGAATCTTTGCCTGCACAGCTGTATCTGCATCTACGTAGAAGTGCAGAGCCCAGAGGACCCTGTGTTTCTAAAGTCTGCCAGACAGCCCCATAAATAATTTACATTCATTGCTGCACAAAAGTGTAGGGTTATGAGGGTCCTGCACTTCCACAGGCAGATGGACCAGTCCCTTATTGCAAAGCCCAGAGGGCCCTGCACATCTGCATGTATCTGTTCATGCAGGTCCTGAAGGGAGTTGTGTGAATAAGAATATGATTACACTATCTCAAAAAGAAAGGAAATTCATTGCAAAAACTGCATTAATGCATCAGTTAAGGTTCAACTTAATACAACAAAAACAGGGAAATGTTGTGTCAGAGTTTCCATCCCTAACTCCCCACCCTTCCCCCATGCAGCAAAAGGACAAGACAGCATAAGCAACCACAGACAGCCATAATCAGGTAAGACAGACAACATACAATTTTTTTTTCAGATGGCACAAATGCAGTAGCACTGATGTGCTACCTTTGTGGATTTGTATCTGTGGCTGCAGAAGAACAGGTCCCATGAGGGCCTATGCTTCTGCAACCACAACTGTGTGTGTGTGTATGTCTTACAGAGTGCATGATTACCTGTGGCTGCAGATGCACTGGCCCCACAGGGGCCTGCACTTCTGCAGACAGAAGTACTGTTGCAATTGTGGTATCTTCTAATTTGGGTATCATGGATTTGTATCTGTGGCTGCAGGAGCCCATGCTTTTGCAGACAGAAGCAATCTTATGATTTAAGTATCATTGATTTCAGTCTGCAGCCAGAAGTGAAAGTGCATGTTTTGCAGTGTGCATACCACAGATACAGATCTACAAAGGTATCACATCAATACTACTGCATTTTTGTCATAAGGAAACAGTTGTATGTTGATGTCATACCTGATGATTTCTGTCTGTGATTGCTTGTGTGGTCTTGTACTTTTGCTGGGTGGGAGGTAGTTAGGGTTAGAAACCCTAAATCCACATTTCCCTACTTTTGTTATGTTAAGTTGAACCCTAACTGGTGCATTAATACAGTTTTTTTTTGCATTGAATATTGACATTATACTGGTGTGGTAGCACCAGTATAGTTAGGATTGAGCAACAGGTTCTATGTTAAACCCCTAACTTTGCACCTTAATAGCTTTGGCAGTGTTTGATGAAATTGTCTGAAATTTTGCATGAATTGTCTAGAGGGCAAGGTCTAAATATGTGGAATGTTTTGTGATGGCAGCTTATGCAGTTTCTGAGATCCACATACATCATTTTCCTGTGTTTTTTGGTTTTGCAGTCACCTACAGTGTACATGGAAAATAGTTTTTTTTTCCTGAAACTTTCAGGGTAGATGCGTGCTGTGCCAAGGTAGTGCCATTGGAAGGTTTCATGAAAAAATGTTAAATGGTTCTAGAGTTATAAGGATTTAAAGTTTTTTTTTGCTGTTCTGAACATGCTTAGTAGGGTTTTGGGAATAATGTTCTGATTTGACACCAAAAATTCCATGCCACGTGACCATTTCTGTTTTTTTCACCACTTGCTTCTCACAGCACCAGATGTTTTTTGTTCCATGACAGCTACCATCTTTTTTTCCCTTCAAACTAGAAATCATGCTAGCCTGGTGGCATTGAGGGTTGAGGCGCTGGACACCACACCTCATACCACACCGGCGATCCGGGTTCGGGAGCGGACTCAGGTCGATGGGGGTCGGCTAGGAGGGAGAAGGATTGAGTGCCCAATGGCTACCCTCCTTCTCCGGGGAGATGGGTTTGCACTCTCCGCTGTGATACTGACACCTGTTGGGGGAACCTCAGGGTGGTCGGTACAGCTGGGAGATGCTCTATGCAAGGGTAGACATTGGCAGAGGACCGGCTTCAACGTGCACCTCTGCGCATGCCGGCAGCCTTGTCCTCATTGCATGCCAATGTAGGGGATCCACCAGAACACTGGAAAAATACCCTGCCCTGATCTAGGCGATGAGCCTCAGCATTGGTTCCGAGGCAGCACCCGAGAAGCAGATTCCACTGTGCACACACCCAACAATGCTCATGGGGAGATGTGGGGGATCTCCGCCGCCCTGCCCGGATGGTAATTCGAGGCCCTGAAGTATGAGGGTAGTGCTAGCACTCTGAGGCAGACTCCTTGGGGCTGCAGATTGGGATCTACGAGGGGAGCTCTGAGAGAGGGATCAGTGGCAGCAGTAGGAGGAAAAAAGAAATAGCAAAAAATTAAAAAACTAGAAATCATGGAGAATACATAAACATTGTGTAATTTAAAAAAAAAGAAAAACACCCAAACCCACCTAAACGGGACCCATTTAGCTATATTCTGGTGTGTTTTCTTTATTAAATATGACTAGAAATACCTCTTGGGGACCCCAAAATCCAGGGTGCCCAGCTTAGCGAGACGAGCCCTTCACCCGTGTTCTCTGAGAACAGTGGGGCTTTCTTGAATTCTGATGCGGCACCTGGAGTCATGCTGCAGGCTTCATCTGAAGCAGTGAACCAGTACTCTCCTGTTCAGTCTATCTGTCCTTCTATCTGTCTGACTGCCTACCTCCCTCTCCCTCTCCCTCTCTCTCTCTCTCTCATCCTACCTATCTATTTTAAGTATTTGTTACCTGGACCGTGCTGCTCACCCCTGGCACTGCTTCTTTCTCCCCCCCTTCCCCTTCAGGTCACCCACCTGCCCTTCCCAATGTTTTTTTTTTTAATTAATATTATAAGTGGACTGGAGTGCCCACCCCAGTATCACTTCTCTTTTGACCCCCTCTACTCCAAGTCACCCACCCCATTCCCTGAACAAGTAGCCCATCACTGGGGTGTCCAATCCCCAGTGTCAGAATGCAAAATACTAAGGTTCATACTAAGAATCATAGACGTACAGAAGGCAAAAGTCCATAAAAGTGCATCTCCAGAAATCTGGAAGTGTTTACAATTTAGATAGTAAATATTTATCTAGATTAATTTTAAAGATGGTAGGGTTATTTGTATCTAGTAGGGCCTTTGGTAGTGAATTCCAAAATGTCCCCTGTAAAAAAGAAAACTGTTCCTCATTGAGTTTTTTCCAACCTGGAACAAAGAAAATGGTCCCTCACTGATCTGACCCCCCACACACCCCACCTCGACCTCCCACTCTGCACTCAGAACCCCACACCCCCCAAACCCCTCACACACCCTCACTCACCGGAACATGCCCCATGGCATAGATACACTCTGTGATTAAAGATACCTCTTGCTGCTGGAACCGGCGATTGCGGTATGAGAAAATAAATTAAGTGTCGTTTAATGTATTTCAATGGAGTTTGAACTTTTATTCAAAATTTTGTCATTTTTGCATATCTTTACACCAAATTTTCAACATAAACTTTTTGGCCCACCTCATGACCAATAGCAGTGGAATTATGCAACTATGGCCTGAAAGGTAAATTCTCAGTCACTTTACTAAATCACATTTTGGGCAGGATTTGACCAATTTCACCACCCTTGCTCATGAGGTGGGATCATAAGAAGGCTGCATTGAAAATGTGGTGTCAAAATATGTAAAAATGACAAAGTTACAAGCGTGCATAGAAACTGTTCTATGCTCACCCATAACTTTGGTAATTTTCAATATTTTGACCCCAGATTTTGAACATAGACATTTTTTCACACCACCTCATGAATGTGATAGATGTCATTTTTCAAATCCTGGACAAAATGGTGGGATATTCAAATGGGTTGTGCCATGCGCAACCCACTGATGTGCCCTGGTGCGATATTCAAAAGGGGAAAGTGCATGGCACAACTTCCGATGCCTCGGGGTGCATCAGTAATGTATGTGGCTCAAGTAGGGGGGGCGTGCCCATGCATATTCTGCACATCCCAATATTCAGCCTGGGATGTGCTGTGAATATGCAGGCACAACCCCTACATGCGCTGCACACAGTTAAGCCAAACAATAATGGAGCAACAGCTGGCCACCCACAGGTGAGCTGCCGTAATGCAGGGTGCAACACGGCAGCTGCCAGCTGTGGGTGGTCACCCGAGCTCTGGCGGCACCATCCGGTGGTGTAGCACCCCCCCATGCCTGATTGTAGGCTGTACAAATGAAGGACTTCCCTGGTGGTCCAGTGGACCTCTCCCCTTGCCTGATCGCAGGCTGTAATATGATGTAACCTCCCCGGTGGTCCAGTGGACCTATCGCCATGCCTGATCACGGGCTGTAATACGATGTAACCTCCCAGTTGGTCCAGTGGACCTATTGCCATGCCCAACTGTGGGCTGTAACATTAATTAACCTCCCTGGTGGTCCAGTGGACCCATCACCATGCTCAATCATGGGCTGTAATATTATATACACTCCCTGGTGGTCTAGCAGTACCCATACCCCCCTCCCAACCCGCCCACTCATTCCTGCCACCCCGCTCCCTCTCAGTCAGCGGCGGAAGCAGCACCCACCTGCAAGCTGCCTGCCCACCCACTGACTGACGGGCTTATCATGACTGTACACCCATTGGTCCACAGCATGGGCTAGGTGGCATGCAGACTGTACTGTATTGCAGTCCCTATGTGAATGGATCCATTCACATATTGGGATCGTGTAGTACGGCATAGCCAGATGCCCATTGGCTCCACGCCATGGACCAATGGGTTTACAGCCGTACTGTACGCCGTTAATCGGCAGGCGGCCGGGTGGCTTGCGGGTGGGGTGCTGCTGCCCACTGCTGACTGGGAGGAAGCGGGCTGGTGGGAATGAGTGGGTGGTACGGGTACTGCTAGACCACCAGGGAGTGTATATAATATTACAGCCCCCGATCAGGCATGGTGATGGGTCCACTGGACTGCCAGGGAGGTTAGTTAATTTTACAGCCCACGATCTGGCATGGCGATAGGTCCACTGAACCACCAGGGAGGTTGGTTATTGTTACAGCCCACGATCGGGCTAGGAGAGAGGTCCACTGGACCACCAGGGAGGTTCTTCATATTTACAGCCCATGATCGGGCAAGGGGATAGGTCCACTGAACCACCAGGGAGTTATTAACTATTTACGGCCTGCAATCAGGCATTGGAGCGCGTTGCCGGTGGGGGCAGGGGGCGTCGGTCCCTGATGGCTGCTGCCTGGCAGGGTGCCAGGCGCAGATCACTGGGGATCGGCGCACCTGCATGCAAATGGGGCCATAATGACATGCAAATGGCCCCATTTGCACCTTGCATACATTATGGCCTCATTTGCATGTCCACCACTGAATATCGCAGTCGATGCACCTAGCGCAACGACACTTGCACTAGCGTATCCACCTGCTCCTCTCTGGCCTCTTGCGCTGGTGCAGTGCCACTGCGCCATGCGTTATGCGGGTGGCCACAGAGTGATATTCAATGGTGCTGAGCCATGGCGCAGCACCATTGTATATCACCCTGTCAGCACCCTGGCACATCCCAGTTGCGCTGCGCCCAGGCTTGCGCCACAGCCTGGCGCAGTCTGAATATCCCACCCAATGTGTTTTCACACCTGTGGCATGAAATGACATTTCAGTGGGGATTTGAAAATGTTCACTTACTGGGTTCAGGAGGTGCAGTAAGAAGAAGGCTATGCTGATAATTTGGTTTACAAATATGGTAACATGTCCAGGTTATGTGTGAATGTTACAAAATTTCAACGTTCACACGAAACTTTTCTAATTTTCAATATTTTAACTCCAGACTTTCAACACAGCCATTTTTCCACAGTACCTCATAAATGTGAGAGGTGTAATATTTTAAATCCTGGATGAGATGTGTTTCAAGTTCAAGTTTTAGTTATATTTTAACAGGATAATGTACTAGGCAGAGGCGAGCCTGTTTTCAGGACTGTCCTGTATAGATTGCACACACATAATGTAACATAGAAGACAGATCACAGACAATCACAATAATGTATCACAATTAGTAGCAATTACATACAACATAGAAAACAGATCACATATAGTCACAGCAAACAATATATCACAATCACAATTAGTAGCAATTACATACACAAAGGATGGTATTCTAAGAAAGCAGTTTTACAACTTTTGTAAGTATGCTTGTTATGAAGTTCAGGGGAGAGGGAGGTCCAATTAGTTGTTACAATGTAGTCAAAACACATATGGCCATATCTAGATTTTATTTTGGGGACTTTCAATCCCCTACCATTGATGTCCTGCAGTGAGTAACCTGTCTTGTTTGATATTATTCAGTTTGTCAAGTAATCAGGGGCCAGATATTCAAGGCATTGCACTTGGCGCAAACCGACTGCACCGAAATGTCACCGCATTTGTGCCCGGCTGCAATATTCAGACTTGCAAATAGCACTGGCGCAATGTGATAGTGCTGGTGCTGTAAAAAACTGAATGCTAGGGACCGACAGAGGGGCAGGGACATGAATACCTTTGTACTGGGATATTCAAAGGTATAGCACCGTGCTGCAGCCGTTAACGCGACCTGTAGAGTGGCACTAAATACTGCCACTGAAAAGCATGCGGTAAGCCAGGGCAATCATGGAAGCCCCCCGCATCCCGGAGACATGGCAACATAGTGAACAGATTCCCTGGTGGTATAGTACCCCCCGCCATGATCCCTGACCCACCATACATATCCTGGTTTGTCCATACAGCAAATTCCCTGATGGTCTAGTGGCCTCCCCCTCCCTGACGCCTGATGTCCCTGATCATATAGCTGTACTACTATCCCCCAGCAGTACTGGTTCAGAGTACCCCCACACACCCAATGTCCCTGAATGTATATCTGCTACAAATCCCTGTTCATTAGTAGTTCAGGGTCCCTCCACCCTGTACCCTGATGTCCCTGATCGTATAACTGTTTAAAGCTCCCTGTTCATTAGGGTTCAGTGTACCCCCACCCTGTACCCTGATGTCCCTGATCGTATAACTGTGTAAAGCTCCTGGTTCATTAGTGGTTCAGTGTACCCCCCACCCTGTACCCTGATGTCCCTGATCGTATAACTGTTTAAAGCTCCCGGTTCATTAGTGGTTCAGGGTCCCCCCACCCTGTACCCTGATATCGCTGATCGTATAACTGTCTAAAGCTCCCTGTTCATTAGTGGTTCAGGGTACCCCCCACCCTGTACCCTGATGTCCCTGATTGTATAACTGTTTAAAGCTCCCGGTTCATTAGTGGTTCAGGGTACCCCCCACCCTGTACCCTGATGTCCCTGATTGTATAACTGTTTAAAGCTCCCTGTTCATTAGTGGTTCAGGGTACCCCCACCCTGTACCCTGATGTCTCTGATCGTATAACTGTTTAAAGCTCCCTGTTCATTAGTGGTTCAGGGTACCCCCCACCCTGTATCCTGATGACCCTGATTGTATAACTGTTTAAAGCTCCCTGTTCATTAGTGGTTCAGGGTACCCCCACCCTGTACCCTGATGTCCCTGATCGTATAACTGTCTAAAGCTCCCGGTTCATTAGTGCTTGAGGGTCCCCCATCCTGTATTCCTGATGTCCTGATCGATATCTGTTTAAAGTCTCTCGGAAATTAGTGGTTCAGTAGCCTCACTCCCAACCCCGATGTCTGTTGCCAACACAGTAGACACTTCTTCGACAGGCTGTGGCTCACTCCCACCTCAGATAGCCCCACCATACCTAAACAGGGCCAGCACTGGCACAGCCCCTCTTACACCTTCTGCGGCACCAACTGAGCTGTCACCGAGTGCTGTATTAAACAGTCAGTACAGCACTCAGTGACAGATCAGTCGGCACCAGCTGTGGAGGTGTGAGGAGGGCTGGGTCGGTGCTGGTCCTGTTTCGGCATGGTGGGGGGGACGGAGACCTGCTGGGGTGGGAGGGGCACTTGGCCACCAATGAAAGGGGTGTGTGCTTCTGTGTTGACAAGAGGTGTGTCTGGGTTTGTGGTGGGGTGTATACTGAACCACTAATGTATGGGGAGCTTTAGACTGATATATGATCGGGGACATTGGGCTGCGGGGTGGGGGTTACCATGAACCAGTAATGATGGAGGACTGTTATACAGCTTTACAAATGGCTCTATCTTTGTGGACTGTATAGGGGTGTATCAATGCTTGGATGCTTGCTGCCACACTGTGTACTGTGTACTGCACTGTTTTCCTAATTCCTGTTGTTACAGACTAGTCTGGATATGAGTATGGGTGAATACTGCTTATTCCAAATATTGCCATTCAATCATTCCTTATGTATGGTTGATGTTGTGAGACACTCAATATAGTATTCAGAAACAACAAACGAAACAGATGTACACACGGGAACTTTGGGGTGAAAGGGGGTACCCTGAACCACTGATGCTAGGGGATAGATTTTACAGTTTAACAAATGTGGACATCAGGGTTCAGGGAGGGGGTTCTATTCCTGCAATGCCTGTCCACATGTGATCAACGGACATAGGGGATTGGGGGGCCAGTGGACTACCAGGGAATTGTGGCACTGTGTCTACTAAGGGGTCAGAGATCGCAATGTGGGGTTGGGGGAACACTAGACTATGAGGGAAGGGAATGATATTTGTCACCAGTGGGGGTCAGGGATCATGATGTGAGGGCGGGGGGCCCATACCTTTCTTCCCAAGTCCTCATAGATCAGGGACAATGCTTCAACACATTCAGGAACAAAGACCCCATATCAGGGACACATCTGCAAAAGTGGTACTATCCACTCAGAAAGCAGTCAGAATAAGGGGAGACATGCAAAATGCATTTTCTGCAGAAAAACAAGCCTGTAATTTTAATGTCTGCCTTATTTTGTACTTCCAGTCCCCCACTGTTCTGTCATGACCACACAGATTCTATGAGGGACAGTGGAATAGTGTGAGGCTAAATCAAGGACATCCCTGATATTCAGGGATGTTGAGAGGTATGGGGGAGCCACTAGATGACCAGGGAATTATTTGCCTATGTACAGAACAGGGGCATACCTCCCATGTGTCCCTCATTTGAAGGGACATCCCTCATTTTAGCCCTCTGAATTGCCCTGTTCCTCATGAAACAGGTGCTGTGCACACAGGGACTGTGCTGTGCAATCATACATTAGGGCAGGATATCACATCATTCTACGATGCTGAACATAGCTGTTAACTTTGTACAAGTATGGGCAATGGCTGCACAGTGTTCAGAGCGTGTATCTCCATGTATGCTGCTGCTGCGTCACTCATTCTGAGTGTCAGTGTCCCTCACTGCAGTGCTGCATGAGAGAGTGGTATGCACTAAATGTGGCTGCAAACACCCATTTCCTGTAGCCTCTGGCCTGAACATCCATTCCAACCAACAGGGGGTTGCTGTGAGCACACCCTGGCCTGCAGCTGGTACTTCCATCATAAACAACAAGGGGTTGCTGTAAGTTCCTTGCAATAGCACCAGGCAAAGTATATGGGAGTGCATGCAAAGCAGGCCATCATGAGATACAAATGTCACTGTTTGCCCACAGATTGCCTGAGTAGGCTCATTCACAGAGGATCTTTGAATATGGCAAACCTTTGTCATGGGTTAACCTGTTTGTACTGAGCTAATTGTTAGCACTGTGCAATCGGGTTAGCCCTGGGCAAACCTCTCAAAGGCATAGCACGGTTCTGCAGTGTGTGGCCTGCATTGTTGTTTGAAGTTGTTGTGCAACACTTCATTGCTATCACACACATTGTCCACCAACTTCAATTCTGCCTTACTCCACCTCTGTGTCCACTGAGCTGCTGTTGTTTTTTGCACTTCCCTGTTGCTATATTCAGAGCTGTCTTATTTCCTGGGCTATTTTAGCCCTGCACTCCCAGCCCTGTTTGCACTGCTTCCTTTGCATGCTATATTCAGCAGGTTTAGCCCCAGGGCTGTTCCTTTGAATAGAGCTTGCTACTGGTTCAGGGCTAATTTAGCACACCGTGCAGTGCTAATTTGGCCCTGGAGCTAAGTTTTGAAAATCTGGTCCCTGGTACCAAACCCCTCATGCATTTATATAAAAAAATTACATAATGGTCTCACTCTCCTAAGTTCCAGAGGTGTTCAATTTACTTGAAGAAGAATGTTACAATGATGATGTAAAATATAGGGACCTGATAAACCTAAGATAAATCTCACTAATCTAAGCTGTAGTCTATCAAGTGTGTTTTTGCATTTGGGGTGTGAAATGACACTTTGGACAATATACTATAAATGCCTCATGTCATGTTTATAAAGAAGTCATAAAACAACTATCTTTAAAATTTGTGTTCAAACTAAAAATAATTATAATTATTAAAAAACTTTGTGTAGTGCCAGTCTCCTCCTCCCTCCCTCCCAGAAGGTATGCTTGTGATCCCGTTCCAGGAGCTGAGTTCAGGGGCAAGCTCAGTGATCCAGCTACATGGGGTAAGGGTGCTGAGTTGGTGCTGTTATGCAGCACCCCACCATCCAGGGAATTAAATCTGCAGGGTTGCCAGCAGGGGCCTGGGTACCATATTCTTCTATTGGCATAGGGACCTGCACCTCTGCGGCCCTGTTCACTGCCTAACAGAATAACACTTTGACCTGCGCACCTGTATCTGTGGTTACATGGAAGAGCAGAGACCAGCAGGTCCTGTGCTTCCACAGCCCACTACACAGCTTGATGAATTCTTGACATCCATTGCAGCATGGAACTGCAACCGAACACAGTGAAAGGGGATTTCGGGGGGAGGGTGTCACTGCCAAGCCCATTGCAGTTCAAAATAACTGGGGTTCAGTAGTCTGGAATAATGACCATGCAGCATGGTCGTGACACCACTCCCTGCTTGCTGGGTGGAAACATCATGTATTTCAAAAGACCCAAAGCCACTCCCATCAGAGACAGCTTTGGTCCTTTTATTTGCATGAAGCCAGTCAGCAAGCAGCTGATTAACTGTCAACACCAGCAGCCTGTCTTTGTCTCTTTCAGCGCCAGTAAACTCATGCATGTATGAGTATTTCAGTTACAAGCAATGCAGAGTGAAAAAATAAAACTGGCAGCAGACAGTCCCCTAAATATAATAAAATGACTATGGAGCTGAAACAAGCGTAAGAAAGTAGTTAAAACGGACTTTGAAGTCTGAAGCCATGACACAGCGCATATGCACTAGGGCTTCAGATTTTGAAGTCCATTTTCACTACTCTGTTATGCTCATTTTAGCACTACAGGCACTGTATTATATTCAGGGGACTGTCTGCTGCAAATATATTTATTTACTCTGCACTGTTTATAACTGAAGTAATCGTGCATGCATGTTACTAGCGGTAGACAATTCCTTCACTCCTCCTGTAGCCACTGATTGCAAACTGCCAGCGCTATGTGAACTGCAGTGTAAATTATTAGTAGGTTGCGATTGTGAGGAGCAGAAACTGATATACTCTGTCACTAGAAACTGACTTTCCCTGCTCGCAGCCACCTACCACTCACTTCTCCAGGTCTGTGAAATTTCTGCTCACCCAGTCCCACTTCAGTCAGTAGTCCTCAAGTCACACCTGCTCAGAGTCCCCCCTCATCACTCACTCACTTGCACAATACACTAATTACATTTTTACACTAAAATGAAACACACACACACACATGTAGCAGTCACAGTTAACATTTATTGTACAGGTTGCAGCTTTCAGCTTGTGCGACTGCTTTTCTGCTTGTTCACACTTCACACTAAAAAGAAAATGACAATCAAGAAATGCAGACCTGGTTGTGTCTTTTTTTCTAATTTGCAGTTGCAGGTAGTGAACTATTTCAGCACCACCTTACAGAACATAAAAATGATATCTGTTATCTGGTTTTGGTTTTGGTACAGCCTTACCGAGAGAACACACCCACCTACTGTCATGCAGAGCTGCTTCCTGATCGATCAGTGACTCAGCCACTGGCTCATTCCTGCATTAGCATTGTGACTCAAATAGCATGACAAAGGTACTGATCCTGATTAATGAAAAAGAAAAAAAAAGGGCAGCATTTCTTCTTGGTTTGAAAGATTGCACTAGTACCTGCCTGTTCAAATAGACTGTGCTCCACTTTCAAACACTGTCATTTTTATGTTGCTTGCACGCATGTGCAAGAAACATAATGCCATCATCTGAGTTTTCGGAGGTGTGGCACCCGTCTTCCAATGCAGTCAGTGTGTTTGCAGGCGCGGCCCCAGTTCCCCAATCACTGCTGCAGCTGTCTATGACAGCAGTTGAAAATGCAGTGGTCGTACAGTTGAAAGGGAGAGCTCCGCTTCAGTGAGTAGAGCTCCCCCCCCCCACACACACACACGCACGATACCGCGTGCTCATGCGCCTTCCCCCTCCCCCCATGCACACGCTGTACGGCCAACAGGGGTGCCCAATCCCCTGTCAGCTCCATGCCCCTCCCAAAGCGTCCAGGTGCCACGCTGGGAGCCCACCCCAGCGTGGCAAAATGTCTTATGGCCGACGGGGGTGCCCAACCCCCTGTCGGCTCCACGCCCCCCCAAAGCATCCAGCTGCCACACTGGGAGCCCACCCCAGCATGGCAAATGTTCCTCATTGTCTTATTCAAAAAAAACCTGTAAATGCAAAACTGTCCTCTGCGCTTCTCCCTGCCCCCCACAACCCGCACCCACCCACTGCACACCCTGCCTCCCCACCCCCACCATACTTACCTCCGGACCTCAGCATGACGATCTTCGATGGACCGGGAACACGTCTGCACTCTTCAAAGCCGACCACGAACTGAGGAAATGCCGGTAAGCTGTATAATGGGATAGATAGGGTTTTTTCAACTTTGCTGCATATCTCAGGCATTTTTTGGAATTTTGGCACCAAATTTTCAACATGGGGTTTTTGGGACTCCTCCTCATGAATTCTGTCACTGTCATAGCATTAATCAGGCCCGAAGGGTGATTTCGCGGTCACTGCACAAAATCACCTTCCGAGACCGATTAATGAAATGACAGTGCAGTGTTCATAAGGTGGGCTCTCAAAAAGCCTATGTTGCAAATTTGGTGAAAAAATTTCTAAAAATGACTGTTTTACGAGTGCATTGCGCAGTTCCTATGCACGCTTGTAAGTTCACGAATTTTTAATATTTGCACTCCAGATTTTCAACATTGCCATTTTACCACACCTCCCTATGAGCAGTACAGCTGTCATTTTTCACATCATGCCCAAAATGTGTTTCCGTGCATGTAGTGCACAATGGCGCAGTCAGTGTGTGAAATCAATGTATGGGACACATTAAGAAAATCACAGTGACACTGTTCATGAGCAGTGGTCTTAAAATGGCTATGTTGAAAATTTGGTGAAAAAATTCCTAAAAATGACTGTTTTACAAGTGTGCATTGCACAGTTCCTCACGTGTCTAAGTTCGCAAATTTTAATATTTGCATCTCAGATTTAACATTGCCATTTTACCACACCTCCTTATGAGCAGTACAGCTGTCATTTTTCACATGTCGCCCAAAATGTATTTCCGTGCATGTAGCGCACAGTGGCGCATTTGGTTTGCGCAGTCAATGTTTGGGACAGATTAAGATAATCACAATGACACTGTTCATGAGCAGAGGTCTTAAAATGGCTATGTTGAAAATTTGGTGAAAAAATTCCCTTCAGACATTCTGCAATATTACTAATGAAGACATTGAACAGGACTGGCCCCAGGACCGATCCCTGCAGCACCCCACTGGTGACCCCCTCTCCCTAGACTGCACACCATTTACCACCACTCTCTGCCTCCTGTCTATTAGCCAGTTTCTAACCCAGTTTACCACCCTTTCCCCCATGCCCAGCCTACCCAGCTAGTTTATCAGTCTCCTATATGGGATGGTGTCAAAGGCTTTGCTGAAATCAAGGTAAGTGTTGTCCACTGCCCCACCCTGATTCACTTCCTTTGCCACCCAGTCAAAGAAATCAACCAGATTTGTCTGACATGATGTCCCCACTGTGAATCCATATTGTCTATGGTCCTGGGCTCCGATGGCTTCTAGATGCCCCACTATCCTTTCTTTAAGCAATGTCTCCATGATCTTCCCCACTACTGAGGTGAGGCTAAATGGCCTATTGTTCCCTGCCTCCTCCCTGCTGCTGGACTTGTGTAGAGGGACCACATGTGCTCTCCTCCAATTCACTCGTGTTGAATGACTCAGTGAACATGGCTGCCAGAGGTACTGCTATCTCCCTTCTCAGTTCTCTTAATATCCTTGGGCATATGCCATCTGGTTCCATCGCTTTGTCCACTTTCAATTTAGTGAGCTCCTGCAGGACTGTTTTGCCTTTGAATGGACTATTGTCCACCTCTTCACCCCCTTGGCAACTGCTGTACTGCTGTGGCCCTTGCCCCTCCCACTCTTCTGTGAATACTGAATGGAAAGACACAGTGGATGTCTTGGGAGGAAGGCATGGAATTATCACTTCCAAATACCTAAACAGCACATACAAGCAAGCAACATTCGGCATTGACAAATGCTTGTTTGTCTTGTCTGACTGAGTCCACTCTCCACTGCATTTACTACATGAACCCATGGGCATTAACAGGCATCAGATGTTTACCATTGACAAATGCTTGTTTTTAAATTGTGTATGTGTGTAAAGAGGGGAATATAAAAGAAAAGAACATTTAATCAAGTTTGTTCATTTTATTTTGAGGAAGTTTTATGTTCGGGGCCTAGATGATGTTTTTAGTGAGTAAATGTCACAGCCATGTTTGTAATATCAATCAGGAATTTTTGAAAAAGGCATTGATATTGAGGGTACTGGGTCAAAATGTTGGATGAAAAACAGTGCGGGTAAAAAACGTGATGTCACACTAGCTAAAACAAAAAGAGTTACAGGGCCAAAACAGCTACAGGGACATAATGGCACAGACAAGGTTTAGCGCTATCCCTGTAGCTGTTTGGGGACAGGGTGAAAGGTTCTGCTGCAGGGTGTGCTGCTGACCAGCTGCTGTGGCATGGAGAGTTGGGTCACAGGCAGCAGAGGTTGGTGGAACAAGAATGCAGTGGGGGTTCAAGTCCCGCGGTAGGTGATTTTTTTTTTTCTTCTATTGGACTTTGTTTATTTGTCTTCTCTTTCCTGACTTAGGGCTGGGTTCCACCTCCCCTCCCCAAAGATTTTTCCCTCCTCACGGTTCCTTCCTGTCCCTGAGTTGCCTCCTCCCGGAGGTGATTATATTTAGATGGGGGGAGAATTCGGGAATGATAATGTAGCTTGTTGTTTTTTGTGGCACTGTTATAGCACACAGTGTGTTTGGTGGGTGCTATTTTTGTTTTTGCTGTTTTTGTTGCATGGTTTTTGACCCGTGCTGGTTTTTATTCAACATTTTGACCCTATGCCAATATTGTGTTATGCTGGGTCCAGATTGCCAGCAGTTGTTTTACCTGTGCACTGTGTTATCCCAATGCGCAGGCCCTGACCAATCAGGGTACAGTATTTCACCTCTCTATTTTATAATAACGTATACAGACACATGAAAATAGTAGTGGTAGGACTTATTTACTCATTACCTCCAGGAACTTATAAACAAGTCAAAATGTTCTAAGCTCAACCTTATTCAAAATGACCACTGTACACAGAATGAGGTCATGTCAATTTTTACTCCAAGATTTCATTTAAATAAAAAATAAGTTTTTACAGTAGCATTACTGGTTCCAAAATTCACCTTATTTTCTTCCGATGAAAACAAAAAAAGACTAGGGGTTACTTGAGGGGAGAGTGAAATGTTTGCTATACAACTAAAGGCATAAGATGTATATATTTATTTGGTGTTTGATGACCGGATAAGTGCAATAGACATTAAATATGTCTATTTTTAGGCATGACCCAGGAGAGTACAAGTCATAAAACAAACATCAAACACAGTACAGAAAAACATTAAGATATCAATGTAAAGGATGAAACTAGTGACAGATACAAAAATAGTCGAATGGGTAAATACAAAGTACCAAGGAGAAATCAGCATAAATAATAATGAAACATAGTGGAAGACAGTAAAATAAATAAAGTAGGGGTAAAATAATTGCATATACAAAAACAGCATAAACATAGAATACAATGTAATGGAGAAAATCAGTACAAGAACAGCAAATCCACAGATAAACAAAGCAGAGTTGAAGGTATAGAAGGTTATAAATAGCATAAATCATAATGAAATAGGTTAGGGTGGAAACGTAATTACAAAACAGTTTAATTTTGAATAACTAACAATTAAAATGTTTCATACAAGGGATAAAAATAGATTCACATTGAAATTTGTGACCCAAAAATGTTCTTTGCGATTCAAATGCAGCCTTGATTAGCAGCAGTTTCTATTCCATTGTTTACCAGCATAGGAAATTTGTGATAAGAAGATACAGTAGTAGTGACTCTTCCATTAAAGAACAAAAACATTCATTTTCTAGTTTTATTTTAAAATATACCTTATTACGTAAAGAAATAAGTATATTTAAAAAATTCAATTAAAAAAAGCCTAGAAAATTACAAAAATCGGGGAATGATTAGTGGATGTTATGACGGGGAAGTGGGGGATGGATGCGATGAACAAATTGCCTTCTTCTATCTCACATACTAGATATGGTTCCAAGTATAATAATTATATTTACTGTCCAAAAATCTTGCTTGAGTGTACTATTTTGAACATTGCAAAAATATGTGTAGATGGGGAGGGTGAGTGAAGGAGGTGCCAAAGGAAATGTATATTTTTTATATCATGCTATATCAAAACTATAAACCTTTAGGTATAATATACGTAATTATGGAGTGCAGTGGACTTATAATTGATATATCCCATTTATGTGTCTGTTCGTCAGTAATTAGTGACTTTCATGTGTGATAATTTGTATTTCATTCCACACTGTCATTGGGTTAGTCATTTACTGCTGCGTTATACATGCTCACCAATAAGGGGCCAACATATTCCAAAGCTGTAACATAATAATTGAGCCACTAGCTCCACATCACTCTGAGTTAGTTAGCTTAGAATGATCAGCCAGTGTGATGGCCAAAAGGCAGCATAGGCAAGGCAAAGCAAGGCAAAATGTATTTATAAGGCACCTTTTCCTGGAGGTTAAGGGCACTGTACAGGAAAACATTAAACAATCTTAATAAAATATTGAAATGTTTTAGCTAGGACCTCTCCTGCTTAAAGACTTTCTTCAAAACCTTTGTTGTTTTTTATGGCTGCATAGCATCAGAGCTATGCTGATGTACTGTTGTCAGAAGGTGTCTGACCAGAATTCCTAACACAGCACAGCTATGTTGTTATGGCAGAGTGGAGTTGAAGCACAATTTCCAACAAATCTGTCCATATCTTCCCCATTCCCTAAAACGTGTTTCTGTCTTCTCCCCTCCACCTTCCCTGCTGCACTATTTTCTTGCTATCCTCCCCATTCACTAAAATGTGTTTCCTTCTTCTCCCCCTCACCCTCGTGTTTGCCCCAGCTCTCTCTCCATGTGTTATTCTCATACAGCCTCAAACCACCTTGTGAGTGTGTGTGGTTTTCTTTTTTTTACTGAATGGGCTGGTGATTCAAAAAAAAAAAGAAGAAAGAAAAAGAAACAGCCCCGACCAACAAACCATCCTTCCTCCATGGCCAGCCACCATCTTTCAGTGCTTGTTTGCACTTAAAATACAATATGCTGCCCCCAGACCCTGTTTCTCCAACCCCTAAGCTCCTATCTTTAGGAAAATGAAGGTGACCAGCACAACCCACCCTCCTCCATTGCTGACTGCCTTCTCCTGAATAAAAGTGCTCCGATGCTTGCTTGATCTAACTGTAACAGTAAAAGGTTTTACTGTTACAGTCAGATCAAGTAAGCATGGGAGACCTTTCATTCCAGAGAAGATGGCCAACTATGGAGGAGGGCAGGTTGTGCCAGTTGCCTTCATTCTCCTAAGATATGTGCTACAGGGTGGGCAGGACTGGATTAACCACTGGGCAGAAGGGGAAGTTGCCATGGGCCCCAAATATGACAGGTGCCCCCAGAAGCACTGTGATTTGTTTTAGTGAAGCACTGCAGCAAAAAACCCTCCCTGGTGTCTAGAGGTCCCTCGCCTATCCCTGATCTCCTGTTAGTATAATAAAAACCCTCCCTAGTGTCTAGTGGTTTCCCCTCCCTATCTCCAATCTCCCTTTAATATAATAAAACTACTGACTGGTGTCCAGTGGTCCCCCCACCCTATCCCTGATCTCCTTTCATTATAATACAAACCTTCCCTGTTACCTAGTAATCCCACCCCTGTGTCTATCAGTCCCCCTTCCTATCCCTGATCTCCCTTTAATATAATTAAATCCCTCCCTGTTGTCTAGTGGTCCCCCCATTACCATTCTCCCTTTAATATAATAAAACCTCTCTCTGGTGTTGAGTGCTCCCCTCACCCTATCCCCAATCCCCTTTCATCATAATACAAACCCTCCCTAGTGTCTAGAGGTCCCCCTACCCCCACCATGTACTGCACACCACCCTGATCCCCCCATTCTGGCCCCAAGATAGCAACCAGCACAGCCCTCCACTCACCACCATGACTGGCCATCAACTGAGCTGCCAACAAATGTGTACTGTGACAACTGATTCTACAGAACATGCTCATTGACAGCTCAGTCAGCAGTTGGCCATGGTGGTGAGAGGAGGACTGTGCCATTCGCTGTCTTGGGTCCAGGATGGGGGGAGTGGGGCAGTACCTGCTGGGGTAGGGAGGTGAGGAGACCACTAGAGACCAGGGAGGGTTTGTATTATAATTAAGGGAGACTGTAGCTAGGGTGGGGGGGCACTGGACACCAGAGAGAGGTAAATACATCGTAAAAAGGTGTATAAGAAGGATTACCACTGAAAGACATATTGCACCTCTGCTGTGCTATCCTATGTAAACACAGTGTCAAAATTTGTAAACTGCAAGATCCCACTGAAAATGAGATTTTGCCGCTCAGCTGGCCTATCCTGGATAAATACATTGTAAAATATTGGTAACAGCAAGACCCCTACTGAAAATGAGCTACTGCATCTCTACTATGATCGTCTGGGTAAATGCAGTGTAAACATTTGTAAAAGCAGGGCTTCCACTGAAAACAAGATATTGCATCTCAGCTGTGCTACCCTGAATAAATACATGTGTGCATACACTATAAGCATAGGTAATTTCTTCACCTATACGTTTTCCTTTTTACCCATTATTGTGATATAAATCTGGATTTTTTATATCACAACAAAATAACAAATACATTACAATTGAACCCACACTTATTATCTCTTGTCTGCTTAATGCATCAGCAGCCATTTTGGCTCTGTCCAGAGTTTGTTTCCTACTGTAGTAACACTCAGCACAGAATCCTATTTGTTTTTACAGACAGAATTTCTAAATTTAAACTGTGCCTATTGATTTGTTGCTTAATAGGCTTCTGCTTTAACCTCAAATGTCAGTTGGAGGATGGGAGTCACCATTCTGCCTTAATTCTGGTCAGAAATCTTTAAAAGATGTAACATAAGTGTTAAAGGTCTTGCTATTGTGGTCTGCATTTTGCTTGGTGTCTTGGTGTCTAGGTAAGCCTTCTTTACAATTTGAACTTCAGAACAATTTTCTCTACCTCCTCTGTATGGTCTGCTAATTTTTTTCCCTCAGTGTAGGATCATTCAGGTTGGGTTCTTTCTCATTCCTGAAAGTTGTGGGTACCCTTCTGGGGTCCTTTGGTGTTTTGGGAATTTAAATTCCTTTTTTAACTATTTTTTTTTTCTGATTGTTGCTGCTGCATTTTTGATGAAATTGTGTCCTTTTTTACTGATTGACATCATTTTGACAAGATTTGACATATCTGCACAAACATTTTGATGCAAGTGTGAAAGAACAGATGTAAATGTAAAAAGATTTGCCACAAATGTACTAAAATTGATGCAAGTGTACAACAACCGATGCAAATGTGCATAATAGATGCAAGTTAACAAAAGTGCCATAAATGTGAAATTAATTTGACACAAGTGTCCACATATTGATATAAGTACACAAGAAATTTGATGCAAGTGGCTAAAGCCTCTGATGCAGATCTTATTTTACTAGTTTTGGTGGTAAAGCAATTCTAGAAGGTACCGCGGTGTTCTGCAGGCCATTTTCAGTTAACAAGAAATGTAAAGCATGTCATAAGACTTTTAAACAGTCTCATTATGGTATGTTCAGTCCATTCTGTAGTAGCAAGATCAGTGCTCATTTTTCAGCAACTGATCCCCAAACTGCTGTTGGTCCAGGTGTAGGTACATCTGCTTCATGTTAGGCAGTGGCAATAGAGAATTACGTAGGTCCCATCTTTGTTATCTCAACAACTTTTCTAAACAGAGGACAAGACTAGGATGCAGAAGGGCATTCCTTCTCTTTCACCCAGTTCACAACAGACCCCTCCATCAGGGTTGGGAGGTCGGGACAGGCAAGTCCAGATGCATCCATATATCCATCACAAACATGGGCAGAAAGGATGTTCTCTCAGATTTGAATGCATTTCCAGACCTGTCCGGGTAAGGCACCATCTAATAGTCAAATGGTCTGGAAGGCTATGAAGGCCATATGAATCTTACTGATCCTCAGGATCCAGATGTCCCTCAGGATTTTGACGAAGAGGAAGGTGAGTGGGTAGAGGAGAACCAGTCTTCCTTGATCCCATCACTATTTGATCCAGAATATATTTCCTTCCTGGTCTAAGAGACCTGTAGGGTTTTATAACTACTGGAGACACAAAGCCTACAGCTATGCTGAATGTTAGTCCCATCTTGTCCTTTACAGCGAGCACTCCGAAGTGCTTCCTTGAATTTAAACCTTTTGTGCAGGTAATTAAAATTGAGTGGGATAATGTGGAGAAGAAAAAGCAGTTTTTCAAGTTGCAGGCAAAATGCTATCCGTTCCTTGATGTGTTGGTATAGGAATTGGAAGCTTCTCCTGTTACAGATGCAGCCATCTGTTGTGTAGTTAAACATATGGTTATTCCAGTAAAAGACATAGTAACACTCTCAGACCCTATAAACACCCAGAAGCAGCTTGTAAATGGGCATACTCTGCATCAGGTTTTTGTTTGTGAGTTGTGTTGGCCATGGCACCGGCAGCAGTGATGTATGAATGGTCAATACCTGTAGCAGATGAAGTTACAAAGATTCTTCAGTAAGAGACCACCTTCCTTTACTGTATACGCCAGCTTCCCTTTTAGGGGATTCCATGGTGGATCTCTTCTGTGCCTCAGCATGAGGTTGGAGTACAGCTGCGGTGGTCCTCAGAGCTGTTTGGCTGAGACTTTGTTCAGCAGATCATGCCTCCCTCACATGCTTGCCTGCAGTTGGAAGAGATTCTTAAGGTATTTAAAGAGAAAATGGGTTCCTTGCTGAGCTCCATGACTCAACAGTCTTCTCATAATGACTTCAGAGGTTGAGGTTGCTGATGTGCCCACAATTCCCCTGGAATTTTTTGTTTCTTTTGAGAATATGTATGCCAGTGAGGTCGAGGTGAATTCTCTTGCTTCAAGTCTCAGCAGAATAGAGGTGGTTACTCCCATAAACATTTCAGGGAGCCAATCAACGAGACAGTCTGTCCACATGAGGATGTGTGGGCCCATCTTTGCCTACAAGCTCTAGCTAGATAGCTACAGCTGTTTTATGACAGATAGGCTCAGACCACAGCAGATGCCTGGGTACTAGAGATAACTTTGCAGGGTTATTTGATAGCAATTTCTTCTGTGCCATCCAGAGGGCCCTTTTTTCTAGTCTCTGATCTCTTCAAATCCCAGGAAATACCAAGTAGTAGACCAAACATTAGATCACCTACTCAGCATAGGGACATTGATTCCAGTTCCTCCCAGGGAAAAGAACAGGGAATTTACTCTGTTTACTTAAAGTAAATGTGTGACCTAACACTGTGGGCTTCATAGCCTGCTACTCTGGAGTGGCCAGAGCCTCTCTGTGTTTAAATGAGAAATTTTAATGCAGTTGTTAAAGTTTGGGAAGGATCATAATTGTGGCTGAACTGCAGGCCAGCCGATCCCTTCCCACTTCCTGGTCTGCCTGCTCCACCCCCACTCTCTCACATTTTGTGATGTGGAACCAGGGAGACTGTTGGGACATGCCCCATACAAGTCTGTGGGTCTCATTTTCCAAATGTTTTTCCACAACTTTATACCACCTATTGATAAAAATGAAAGCCACCGCTCAACTAATAGGGACCCCATTAGTTGAGCAGTGGCTTTCATTTTTATGAATAGGTGGTTTAAAGTTGTGTAAAAATGTTTGGAAAAGAAGCCCCATAGACTTATATGGGGCACGTGCCCACGCTCTCCCTAGTTGCACATCATAAAACGGGGAAGTGTGGGGATGGAACAGGTAGACTAGTAAGTGGGAAGGGATTGATTGTCCGGCAGTTTGGCCATAATTACAATCTCTTCCCAAACTTTAAGAACTGCATTAACATTTCTCATTTTAGCACAGAGGGACTATTAATGCTCCAGAGTAGTGGGCTATGAAGCCCACAATGTTTTTTATTTAACTCACAACTTCATTTTAATAGTTTCCAAGAAGTTGGGTTGATGACATCATACTCTGGATGTAGCCAGTCTGAACCAGTTTTTAAGACCCATCAGGCTCTAGATGGAATCTCTGAGGTCACTCATTGCAGAAATTCTGCTGGCTGATTTTCTAGCCTCCATAGATCTATTGGATGGTCATCTACACATTCCGATTCGATGGTCACACCAGACATTTCTCAGGTTTGCCATCCAAGATCAACATACAGTGTCAGGCTCTCCCCTTTGGGTTAGCCTCTGCACCACGAGTGTGCACAAAGGCCCTAATAGTTGTGGTGACTGTACTCCCATGAGAGGGACATCACATTTATTACAGTTGAAGCCGCTTAAAGGGGACACCTCCATGGATGGCTAATCATCCCCTTTAAGCGACCGTCTCCATTATCAGAAGTTAACAAAAAAAAACAGCAGGCCAATGCAGCCCTATACAGTACAGTGCTAACTTGGAGACAACATGGACAGAGACAGACAAAGACATACAGTAAAGTGATTGTAGCTCTTTTTTGAAGATATGCTGTTTATCTAAGTTTCAGTCTCTGGATATCTTTATTAAACATGTAGTTAAAATATATAATTTAAAACCAGTATGGCACTGTACAGTACACTCTGCACACTTATCTGTCTGATGGAGTCTTGCTCGTCCATCGGTCCTCAGTGGAAGAAATCAATTATTTTCTTCTGGCATGATTCTCTTGCCATTTCTTGGAGAATCATGCCTTCCAGGTTAAAAATGTGTTCCCAGTCCTCCATCCGCTCATGTTGTAGGCACCAATGCCTCAGCTGTGCACAATGTATCTGGGCATCCTTGTTCGTAACTGTGGTCACTTCTGGTGCTGTTGCAAACTCTGGTGGCTCATTCTCATCCTCAGATCTGGGACTGAGTGTGTTTAGGGCATCAGAGATTGTGGCTACAGTGAGATCCCCCTCCGTCACTTCGGCTGTGTCAATGTCGACGAAAGACAAGAATTCCTCCAGAGTTAGATTGTCAGGCAAGGGAACATCAGCCATTGGATCCTCATCAGGTAGAGCTACAGCACCCTCTTGTGCTCTGTCAGTCACCACATCCACTGCTTCTTCGGCAATTAAATTAAAGCCCCCTTCCGAAGACAGTTGGCAATTGTTGTAGGCTTTACAGCTGCCCATGCCTTGTGCAGCATGTAACCGGCATCCAAGAGATTGACCCATCCAGCAATCTCTGATGCCAAGGAGGTGGTGCCGCTGTCAGTTATGCCCACTATACCCTCTGAAAAGAGCAAGTGGTAGTGGCCTTTCAGATTTCTTATCACCCCCATGTCAAGAGGTTGAATAAGACTAGTCACGTTAGGAGGCAGAAACTGGATGGCAATGTTACTGAATCTGCCTGCTGTGTGTGTCGGGTGGGCAGAACAGTTGTCCACAAAGAGGATCACCTTGCGGTGGTGCCGCCTAAGCTTGGAGTTCCAATCATCCAGCCAATCATAAAAGATTGAGCTGGTCATCCAAGCACTGGCAGAACTCACGTACTGCCCAGGGTGTGTTGAGAGATCTTTGGGCAGGCACCAGGGTCGCTTGTTCTTGCCGATGACAAGCAATGGCAATTTCTCTGTGCTAAACATGTTTGCACAGCACAGCAATGACACCAGGTCCTTAGCCTTCTTTCCACCGACGAGTTCCATGTCTTTCTGAATGTGGCCACGGTCAAGGTAACCCCTGAAAAAAATGCCAGTTTCGTTTGCATTGAAGATGTCCATGGGGGAAAAATCCACAATTAAGGTAGGAAGGACACTTTTAATCCAGTCTGATTCTGACTGATTGTCAGCATCTAACCTTTCACCTGTTCCTTTTTGCAGACAATGTTTCGTCTGCCTTTCCATCGAGATAGCCACCCATCGTAGCATCAAAATCAACATGATTTAGATGTGTGGCTATCTAGGAAGTGTTCTTATTTTAACACAGGACCTGAAATACAGGCACCCTTGCTGACAGCATTTGAAAACCACAGGTGCAGGGCTTCATCCAACTGTGTGTCCTTGCCATCATACTTTCTTTTAAGGTTGGGGTGCTGTTAGTCTGCCATTTCTGCAACAGTTCTGCTTTTTTTGGGCTAATTCACCCTGCCTGACTCTTTGAGATGTTGAAGAGCTTTGTGACCTTGGCCATTGAAGTACCAGGTTCTTGCAGTGCTTCTAAAACTTTAACTTTATCACCCAAGGGCAGGTCAATCCTTTTTGACCCCATCGGCCAGATACAAGTGCCAAGGTAAAGTAACAACAAAGACACAGCAATAGTGGGGCAATGCTTCTGTTGGGCTTTTGTAGTCAGCAGGTGTTACATGACTTATTGTTTCAGAGTAGCACCTGACCCAGATTATCGTTAACACCCTCATTAAGGTGATGATTAACAGGTGTTGTCAATGGGAATTTAAGGACAAACTGAGAAAAAAATTGTCCCCATAAACAGGCTTGCTTTGTCCCCTTTAAAGATGTGAATGGCCCATTGATTAACATTGTCACTTAATCGGTGCCAAGTGAATCATCCCCTTTAAGTGAATGCCCCCATTAAGCATTTCCCGATTAAGTGGCTTCAACTTCTTCCCAAACTTTAAGAATTGCATTAAAATTTCTCATTTTAACACAGAGGGGCTATCAACGCTCCAGAGTAGTGGGCTATGAAGCCCAAAATATTTTTTATTTACCTCACAACTTCACTTTAATAGTCTCCAAGAAGTTGGGCTGATGACATCAGACTCTGGATGTAGCCAATCTGAACCAGTTTTTAAGACCTGTCTAGCTCAAGATGGAATCTCTGAGGTCACTTATTGCAGAAATTCAGCTGGGTGATTTTCTAGCCTCCATAGAGCTATTGGATGGTTATCTACACATTCCAATGTGATGGTCACACCTGAAACTTCTCAGGTTTGCCATCCAAGATCAACACTCCAGTGTCAGATTCTCCCCTTCAGGTTAGCATCTGCACCAAGAGTGGCACAAAGGCCCTAATAGTTGTGGTGGCTCTACTTCCATAGGAGGGAGATCACATTTATTATTACCTGAACAATTTCCTGATCCAAGCAGGTTTGAAACAGTTAACTCTCTATTCAGACTGTAGGACTTTGCAGATTCTGAAGGAACATGCTTGGACAGTTAACCAGGAAAAAGCTCTTTTCAGCTGTCAATCTCTACAGCACCTCGTTGCATGCTTCTGGACAGACCTGTTTCTCTAGCAGAGCAGAATGAACAACCTTATCAATCAGATTTGACAATTCAGGGTGCACAAAGTCATGTCAGCCTACTAGTGTCTACAGATTTTAGGTTTGATGAAGACTTCCATAATCTCTATGGTTCCTGGTTCCTTGGGGCAGACTACACATGAGCCCTCTTGAGGTCTTCCTCTTGTATCCCTGGTTACCAGCATCAGAATGGTACCAATCCCTGATTTAACTCCTTTGATCATTGTGCCAGTCATTGCAGTGGTGGAAGAACTTTCAAAACCTGTTGAAAGGGGTCTCCTTTAGTACCACTGGAGCAATTGTTTGCTGTTAAATTGCATCATATGTGATTGCTTATATACCCCTCCTCCACAATGCCTTTGGAAACAAGCTGTTTACAGCTCAGCAAGCCTTTTCTAGCACAAAACTTACAATAAATAAATAAACAACTAAATAACTCATTCTGATCACTGATGCCAGCCTGACAGGTTGGGTACAGTGCCAGACCAAGTTCCATTCCAGTGGTATGGCTCCTGGAGGAGCTGAACCTCCAAATAAAGATCTAAGAAACCAGAACTGTCTTACTGGTGTTGAGGCACCTCAAGGAGAGAGCTCTTCAGAAGTCAGTGGAGGTCTGGTCTGACAACACAGTAACCATTGCTTACATAAACAAGCAGTGCAGCACAAGAAGCAAGTTGATGCTGACAGATGCATACTTACTTCTTCATTGGGGGTGGGGGAAGCCAATCTAGAGTCCCCTGTCACTGGTCCATCTGGTAGGACAGCTCAACTCCCAATGTAGTGGTTCAGCTGCCAATAGATGCATCTGGAAGAATGGTCTCTGAATCAAAATATTTCAAAATCTTTGTCAAAGATTCAGATATCTGAAGATAGAGCTCTTTTCCTCCAGAAACAAAGCTCAGGTGGTGAGACTTTACGTTTGTTACAGATGTACACTACTGGAAGCAATTGATGTTCTGTCTCAACCGTGGATTTTCAGCAAGGGATCCGTTCCAACCATTTTCCTTATTTCTATCGGTCTTAGGAAAAATGCATCACTCTCATGATTGGCTCATCTGAGTAGCTCCAGAGTAGCCAATATGACTGTCATTTTCAGACTTACAGTAGTTGGTCTGGCAATTCAGGAGCCCTTCCGGCTCCCTTAGAACAATTTTCTGTGTCAGTGTCCAATGTTTCATCCTAATCTGGCTCAGCTCCAGCATGCAGCTTGGCTTCTGAGAGCTGGAGGCTTCTTAGGCAAGGATATTCTGAGACAGTGGTTGATACCCTCATGTACTATAATCAAGGAAGCATTATTATTGTAGAGTGTGGCTGACATTTTCCCACTGGTCCAATCAGGCAGCTGTTCAGCCTTGGAAAGAATCTGTATTCCAGGCCTTGAATTTCCTTCAAGAGGGGAGAAACAAAAGTCTGGCCCTCAGTACCTTGCGAACACAGGTCTCAGCTTTGGGTGTAATAATTGTTCCTT
This sequence comes from Neoceratodus forsteri, assembly GCA_016271365.2. Lineage (NCBI taxonomy): Eukaryota > Metazoa > Chordata > Ceratodontiformes > Ceratodontidae > Neoceratodus > Neoceratodus forsteri. The sequence continues at coordinate 1,469,891,337 of CM057450.1, read as the reverse complement.
GTGAGGGGCACCCTCTAGGTTAATATGCAAGCATTAATTGATTTTTTAGAGCCCATAACAGAACCAAGTCAGTCTCTAGATCTCCAGTTCACCCTTAGGATGTTCATGTAACCCTCAATGCACTCTGCAATCCTCCTTTTGAGCCTCTGTCACAGGTTTTACAGGCTAGTCTTCCATTAAGACATGTTTTCTAGTAGCAGTCTACTCTGCCAGAGGAACAGGAGGGCTTCAGGCACTCTCATGGAAGGATCCATATCTGTTTTTATCAGAATATTGTAATGTTAGTAGTCCTCCCTCCTTCCTTCCTTCCTTCCTTCCTTTCTTCCTTCCTTCCTTCCTTCCTTCCTTTCTTCTCCATTGAGTTTCATGTTAACCAAGAGGTAAGCCTTCTTTCCTTTTGTCCAAAGCCTGGGAGTACAAAGTAAAAGCAGTTGCATACGCTAGATGTTTGCAGAATGGTTATGGCATACTTTATACGACACAGTCCTTTCACATATCTGATAGCCTTTTTGTATGTTAAGAGCAGCACAACAGGGCCAAAAGGCTTCCAATGTGACCTTGGTTAGATGTGTCAGAACATGTATAGCAAAGACTTATGCTGCAGTAAGGTTGACACCACTAGCTTTGATCAACATGTATTCTGGGGTAAATGGGGAATACTCAGAAATTAAAGAAGTGACAACTGGAGCACTGCAGGGGTAGGACCTGGGGCCCATCCTCTTTAAAATACTCATTTACAATATGGGGATAGGAGCTATGGGGAAGAGCCTCCTCTTCACAGATGACACTAAAATCTGTAGTAAGGTGGACAGTAAGGAAAGGGTAAGAACAATGAGGAAGGAATTGGAAAGGCTTGAATATGGTCCAAGATATGGCAGTTCAAATTCAGCACCAAAAATGTAAGGTAATGCACATCAGGAGCAGAAACTAAAAATGCAGTACCTAGTGGGAAGTGACAATAGAGAGCATGGCTGAAGAAAGAGACCTGGGGTTGATAAAATCAGAAAGCCTAAAAGTGCCAGTACGGTGCAGCAGAGCAGTGGGTATAGGCTAACAGGATGCTGGAATGCACAGGAAGTGGGACGAATAATGAAAGCAGGGAGGTAATCCATCCCCTGTAAAAGTCCCTGGTTCATCCCCACCTGATGTGCTGTGTGAGGTTCTGAAGCCCACACCTATGGAAGGATTGTGACAAGGTAGTGACAGTGCAGAGGAGGGCAAGCAAAATGATCTAAAGGCTTTGGGAGAAAACACGCGGACAGGTGAGAGAGCTCAACATGTATACCCTTGAGACAAGGAGAGAACATGATAGAAACAAGGTGAACTATAATAAATTATTCACCCAAAGTGCAACTACATGCACAAGGGATAATCTACAGAAAGTGGCTGTGGGACATTCAGGGGGGATGTACAAGAGTACTTTTTCATGGAAAGAGTGGTGGACAGATAAAACAGATTACCGGAGGAGGTGGTATGTGTGAAAACAGTGAGTGGAATGAAAGAAGGGTGGGACAGGCACTGGGGCCTGATAAGAGCAGAGAATGGCAAAGTAGGGGAGGAAAATGGGAAGGGGTAGATGGTCCAAATGACCATCACACAAGCAATAAGCAGAGCTAGGCAGACTAGATGGGCCAATGGGTCTTTTTCTGCAGTCACATTCTATGTTTCTACGTTCTGTTCCACCAGGGCTATAGCAGTCCCTTGGGGAAAAAAGGGGAGACACCTCTGTATCTGACCTGTACAAGGAAGGCACCGGTTCTTCCTTGCACACTTTTACAAAACAGTATATATTGGATACTCAGAGCTCCACTGAAACAGCCTTTGGGCAAAAGGTGCTTCAGGCTGCAGTAAAGCAATATACTGTACACCACCAACATAGGAAGAATGTTCTCCTCCTCCCAAATGCTTGTGGTGGGTACTGCTGCTTAAATCCCAATAGTAAATTGACTAACTCAGTGACAACATTGAATGACACAGAAAGAAAACATTCTATCAAATGTACTGTAATTTATTTTCCAGTCAGTTCCAATGTTGTCACTGGAACCCTGAGTGTTTTACTCAATAGAGAATATTATATAACTTTGATTTGAATGGATTTAATACATTTCTTACCAGGCAAGTTGATGCTGTTTGTTTCAGGCAGATATTGTGTAGTGTGTTGTTCTTTCACTCAGCTTTTAAACGAGTTTGGTGTTGATACTGCCATTGCAGAGATTATATTGGAGAATTTGGCGATATTATAAATCCTTAAATCATAAAAGACATGATGATGGAGAGCTTGGTGCTGTTTATAGATTCCTGTAAGGCAGAGCCGTGATTTTTCTGTATCTTTCACATAATGAAAAAGTCATCCCTGGCATAGCTATAGTATGGTGCTGAAAGACTTTTGACTAAACAGTCTATGCTAAATGACTCAGAATGGGGTAAAGTCAGGGGTTCTGTGATGATGTCACAGCTTTGGAGTGTGTTGGCCCTAGTGGGTGAATATGTATAACCCAGTAGCACATGACTAGCCCAATGACAATGATAGACCTAACAGAAAAAAGAATTACTGTACCTTAGGTGTGATAGCATTTCCTCTTTCTGTTACTTGGTTCACTGGTCTCACAACCATTCCATACTTTAATCATTCCACACAGTTACTCCTCAATTATCAAAACTTGAGAGACCCATATAGATCAAGGGGTTACTGTTATCTACTATTTTCACTGTTTCAGTAACTGCTTTCTATACCTGCATTTTAAAACACAAGTCATCAGTTTGCTTCCAGCAGGCCATTTTATGCCAGGAAGTGGAAAGTAGCCTGAGACAAACAGCCATGCATATGTTACAAACATAGACAATGACGGCAGAAAAAGAACACTGCTCCATCCAGTTTTTCCAAAAACCCTAGCAAACCCCAGACCTAGTGTCCATACAGGATTCTAACCCACACTATCCACCCCCATGCTCCCCACCCTACTGCTATCACCCTGAGCTACCATTAAGCCCGTCACTCTGCCCCACCATGTTTGAAACCAATGATAGTTTTGGTGACCACCACATCATCTGGCAGGTCATTCCACAGCTCTGCCACCCTTTCTGTCGTGTTTGTAGTCAGGGTGTTTTTACTGTTTCTAAACTATAAGCAGACCATTAAAAGGAAAAAAGAAAACTTTTATCACAGGTACACCATTTTGGGCTGATCAACAGTTCTCCCTCTAGTGCATGCTGCACATATTCAGCCATGCAGATCTTAAGAATTTCAATGCCTGAATCTCTGAGCTGCTTGTGTCAAAAATGCACAGTATCCTGAGTCCCCAGAAACAAAACCCCAATGCTGTTGCTAGGTGGCAGTATATCTTAAAAAAATGTAGGCTTAATATTATCTTTCACAAGCTTTGTAATCAGATAATACCCTCAAAGGCAGCTGCTTAGTGGACTGTAGTGTTCATTATGATGAAACCGCACCATGCGCACACTACTTGGGGGCCTTGGGGAACATTAGCGTAAAATTCCCAGAAGGGCCTGGGCAAGACAATGTTAAGCAATGTTACAGGCCCTCCCAGTTTTGAATAAACATCAAATTATGATTTGGGCCCCTCAAACCTTGTGGGCCCGGGTGCCACTGCACACCCGACTGAAAACCCAGAATCAGACAGAAGCACAAACAGTCACACACTGGTAGCAAAATACATATAAAAGCAAAAATAAAAAAGTAAGCAGGTATACAGTATCTCCAGAAGTGACAATTTATTCTAGGCGCAAGTGCAATAAAACCTGTAGCATTGAAATCTCCGTGCTTTGCATCAAAGGCATAATGCTTTACCAGTGGGCCAAACAAAGCATTAGGCTTATGACGCGAAGCGCCAGTGTTTCAGAGTTATCCTTTTGGACACTCCTGTGACTAGAATGAATTGCTACTTTTGCAGATATACCTGTATATCTTTGCTTTCCTTACTTTTATATTTGTTTTGCTACCAGTGTGAGACTTTTTGTGCATCTTTCATGCTCACTGATGATGACTAAGTCCTCGATGAACAATATCACTGTGATTTCTGCTGATTTATTTAAAATAAAAAAACAAGGAAAATTGGATATTACAGTGCTAACAATAATGGGAGAGAGAAAGAGAGAGAGAGAGAGTTCCAGCAGTAGCAGCAAAATGACTTCAGGAATGAGCCATGTAGTTTAAGTGCTGCTGGGGTGCAACACTCCTTGTCCTAGGTGGCAAAGCAACCTCACGCCACTATCACAGTGCCAAGTAAGGACTCTGATGCAAGTGTTGGCTCCTCTTCCATTGGGACACTGTGGACCCTAGGTAGACTGACATTTTGGTGGGCGAAATTGGAAGGGAAGATAGGAGCATGCCACATAAGAGCTGTGAGGGACTGTGCTGTTCTAATGGTGATCCACAGCAAATGAAACAGGAACACACTGCCAAGCTGTAAATGCGTACAACAGTGTCTATCTCTACAATTACAGGAACAACAGCATTCTTGCACGCTTGTGGAGCCAGAATATAACACCAAACTACTATAAGTGTTTATCTCCTTTGGTGGCATCAAGGATGATATGTCTTCATTTGCTCTTCATTTGGGGGGCAGCTCCAGGGAACTAAACAGAGCTGCACACTCTATCAAACTTGATAGACCATTACGGCCTGTTTCTGCTGACAAATCCGTATGTTCGTATGTTTCTAACAAGACCCCTGTCCATTATGGTATGCCAACGGAACTGTATAAAAAAAGAATCTAAACCTTTGGGTTCCAATTTTAACTAATACTTTCAATAAATGTTATAGGTTTACTCCAGAATCTTGGAAGAAAAATATTGTGCTGCCAGTTCATAAAAAAGGTTCTGTACATGAGCCTCATAATTTTAGGTCTATTAGTCTCTTAGATTCGACAACAAAGATTTTTGTTAAAATCATTTTGGTAAAATTAACAGAGTGGTTAGAAAATAACAAGGTTACATCACCATACCAGGCAGTTTTTCAATCAGGTTTCTCAGCAGCTGATCATATTAACGTGTTTCACATTTGTTAGAGAAATGTTTAAAATTGAGAACAATGAAAATGTATGCTTTTTGTTGATATTATAGCTGCCTTTGACTCTCTCAACAGGAATTTGTTATGACAAAAGTGGTAAACCTGGGAATAAACCATGCAGTCTTAATACCAATTATACATTACGTTCAGGAAATAAAACTTACATTAGATTTGACAATCTTGGCAATTGATCATCTTCTTTCCTTGTACATAGAGGAGTTAAACAAGGTTACTTTTTGTTTCCATGTCTGTTTAACATTTACTTTTAACAGTTTACTCATTTAATTAATCAATCAAGACTCAGATCCTCCTGAGATAAAAAAATAATTTTTCCATACTCTTGCACACGCAGGGTGACATGGTTCTTTTTTAACTTTCACCTATGGGACATCAAAAGAAAATCCATAAATTCAAAGGATTATGTGACCAATTACAATTAAAAATTAATCTTACTAAAACTAAAATTATAATATTTGGAAGTAATAAACAAAAATCGCTTCTTCTTTGATCAGAAAAAATAGAAGTTGTTAGGGAATACATTTATTTGGGTGTCAAATTGCCTAATAATGGGAGATGGACAAAACACATTATGAATCAAAGAAATACTTTTGGTCAGTGTTCACAAAGGAAGGAGAAGGGGAGGGGCCACAAAAAGTAACAAAAGCTTTGGAGGGAGAGAAGTGGACACTAGTCCTTTTTCAGAGGCGAGAGTCCTGAAGGAATCAGGCAAAGGCAATGTTCTGCCTTGTTGTAGGCAGCGGAATATTGTGGCTAACTTTGGCAGAATAAATGGTATATCTTTTTACTTGCAAAACATTGCCTTTGCCTGATTTATTGGTGTGTGCCACTACATGTTCAAACTTATTCAGTTATCAAGGTTTGCAACCTTTTGTGGCACCCCTCTGGACTTGATTGCAGCGCTGGTCTGTCTAATCACTTGAAAAGAGTCCTGAAGGGACTTGCTAATCTGAAGATGGACAAAGCAATAGGACCAGATGGAATGCATCGAAGGATATTGAGGGAGCTCAGGGACATACTGACTGCACCTCTGACAGTTCTATTTAACAGTTCACTGGAAACAGGAGGGGTTCAGGAGGACTGGAGTATGGCAGATGTGGTCTCACTACACAAAAGTGGTAGCAGGGAGGAGGCTGACAATAATAGGCCAGTCAGTCTGACATTGGTGGTGGGAAAGTTAATGGAATCACTGCTGAATGAAAGGATTGTGGAATATCTTGAATCCAGTGGGTTACAAGACCCAAAGCAGCATGGTTTCACAGGAGGGAGATCATGTCAAACAAATCTGACAGATTTCTTTGACTGGGTGACCAAGGAACTAGATCAGGGTAGAGCGGTGGATGTGGCCTACCTAAATTTCAGTAAGGCATTCAACACCGTTCCACATAGGAGACTAGTAAGCAAGCTGGGTAGCTTAGGAGTGGGTTCCAAGGTGGTAAACTGGATAAGAAATTGGTAAGGGGATAGGTAACAGAGGGTGCTGGTAAATGGAGTTCACTCTAAGGAAATGAGGGTGACCAGTAGGGTACCTCAGGGATCAGTGTCAGGACCAGTCCTCTTTAATGTCTTTATAATTGACATTGCAGAGGAGCTGGAAGGGAAAGTATGCCTCTTTGGAGATGAAACCAAAATCTGCAATAGGGTGGACATTCCGGGTTGAGAGTGAAAGGATGAGCAGAGACCTGAGAAAACTAGAAGAGTGTTCAGAGGGTATGGAAGCTGGGTTTCAATGCAAAAATGTTCAAAATAATGCACTTGGAGCAAAGAAACCCAGGGACGGAGTGGTATTGATGACCACCAAGCAGGGAAGAGACCTGTGGGTAATCAAATCCTGACATCTCCAGAAGGACATAGACAGAGTGGAGGTGGTCCAGAGGAGGGCAACTAAAATGGTGCAGGGTCTGCATCAAAAGCGCTATTAGGAGAGACTAAAGGATCTCAATATGTATACCTTGGGACAGAGGAAGGAGATGGAAGATATGATAGAGACCTTTAAATACCTCACGGGGGGTACATAAAGTACAGGAGGGGAGTCTTTTTAGAAAGAAATGTGCTCAAGAAGAAGGGGACATGCTATGAAGCTGGAGGGGGTAGATTCAAGAGAGATGTGATGAAGTATTTCTTCACAGAAAGAATGGCGGATTCCTAGAACAGCCTTTCAGCAGAGGTGGTGGGGGCAAAAACAGTGGTGGGGTTCAAGAAAGCATGGGATAAGCACAAATGAATCATAGTGGAGGGGGGAGAAAAAGCTGTAGGTCCAGCCATGGTTTGATGTAATAGTATAGGTAGGGAGAAATGGGCAGACTGGATGGGCCAAGCGGTCCTTATCTGCAGTCAAAGTCTATGTTTCTGTGTTAATAAGGCTAAACATATAACAACTTTGCTGAAGTTCAAGTATGTATATGGTGGAAATTCTCTAACCCCTGCTCTTACTGGTGGAGAAATGAAATGGCTCCAGTTTTACTTTATGGTTCTAAAATACAAGGGTCTATAGAGCCAAAAGATCTAGAATCCCCTATCTTACCTTTTCATAAAGCTTTGTTATGAATACCATTATCTACAAACACTGTATTAGTAAGATAACAGTTAGGAAAAATAGATTTGTACACCCAAATAAAACTGAGAATTACTGTATTTCATATGGGTTGAGAATTATCAATAACCATGTGCAAGTGCAAAGCACAAACCCATGTGCAAGCACAAAGTACAAACCCATGTACAAGCACAAAGCACAAACCCATGTACAAGCACAAAGCACAAACCCATGTACAAGCACAAAGTACAAACCCATGTACAAGCACAAAGCACAAACCCATGTACAAGCACAAAGCACAAACCCATGTACAAGTACCAACCACAGTTGTGACCACTCTCACAAACCACCTAATAGGAATCAGAATCATGAGCAAGCTGGGTAGTTTGCAATGCACAGACCCTTTAGAGCTGCAGTGCAGAAATGCAATATTGGTACAAAAAGTGCAAGTAACTCTACTCTTCAAGCAAGACACTAACACCTCCTTACCATATCTTTAACTAGAAACATAGAAACATAGACTTTGATGGCAGATAAGGACCACTTGGCCCATCTAGTCTGCCCATTTCCCTACCTACAGGATAGGCCGCAGATCCTAGTTAACCAACAGCCTATTCCTTCCTACCCCCCACAAGAATTGCCTTATGTCTGTCCCATGCATTATTGAATTCTCCCACAGTTTTAGACCCCACAACTTCCTCAGGAAGGCTGTTCCATGCATCTACTACCCTCACTGTGAAAAAATACTTCCTCACATTGTCCCTGAACCCCCCCATCTTTAAATTGTGTCCCCTTGTTCTTACACATCTCTTTTTCTGAAAGATGCTACCCTCTTGGACTTTGTTGATTCCACTAAGGTACTTAAAAGTTTCTATCATGTCCCCCCTCTCCTTCTTTCCTCAAGGGTATACATATTAGCTCCTTAAGTCTCTCCATCGTATGGCTTCTCTTGCAGACCCTGCACCATTTTAGTTGCCCTCCTCTGAACTGCCTCTATCCTGTCTATGTCCTTGCGGAGATGGGGTCTCCAGAACTGGACGCAGTACTCCAGATGGGGTCTCACCAGCTGTCTGTACAGCAGGATAACAACTTCCTGTTTTCTGCTGGTGATGCCTCTCCCAATGCATCCCAGTACACCCCCAGCCCTCCCTACTGCCTTCTCACATTGCTTGCTAACCTTAAGGTCATCTGATATGATTACCCCCAGGTCCCTTTCCTTTTGTTTTTGTTACTACCCCCCCCCCCCATTGTGTTTTCTTCCCCTGGGTTCTTGTTTTCCAGGTGCATTATTTTGGACTTCTTTGCACTGAATCCTAGCTGCCATACTTCTGACCATTCCTCCAACCTTGTCAAGTCCCTCTCATCCTTTCCATGCCTCCTTGTGTATCAACCCTGTTGCAGATCTTTGTGTCATCTGCAAAGAGGCATACTTTTCCTTCCAGTCCCTCTGCAATGTCACTTATAAAGACATTAAAAAGGACTGGACCCAGCACTGAACCCTGTGGTACCCCACTAGTAACCCCTCTTTCTTCAGAGTGGACTCCATTTACAATTACCTTCTGTGTCCTGTTGTCCAGCCAATGTTTTACCCAGGCCACCACCCTGGGACCCACTCCCAGGCTGGTTAATTTGACTATTAATCTTTTGTGTGGTACTGTGTCAAATGTCTTGCTAAAGTCTATGTAGGCCATGTCCACAGCCCCTCCCTGGTCTACTACTTGGTCACCCAGTCAAAGAAATCTATTAGATTCGTCTGACATGACCTTACCACTGTGAATCCATGCTGCCTTGGGTCCTGTGCCCCACTGGCCTCTAAGTACTCAACAATTCTTTCTTCAGAAGTGACTCCATCACTTTTCCTACCACAGAGGTCAAACTGACAGGTCTGTAGTTTCCTGCCTCTGTCTTGGTCCCACTTTTGTGAAGAGGAATCACATCCGCCTTCCTCCAGTCCTCAGATACCACACCATCCTCCCATGATTTATTAAAAAGAGTAGCAAGTGGTTTCACTAGTTTCCCCCTTAATTCTTTTAGAATTCTGGGGTGAATTCCATCAGGCCCCATTGCTTTGTCCACCTTCAGTTTTAGGAGTTCTTGCAGAACCCTTTCTTCTGTGAAAGGACTGGGATCGACCCCCCTATCAAGAGTGCTTCTGTTAATTGGATTAGGTACTTCCTCCTCCTCTTGTGAATACTGAGCAGAAATATTCTGTCAGTATCTGCTTTTCACTGTCCCCCACTGCCCACCCACCATTCATTCTATTCAGCCTCACTATCCCTCCCTTTGTCTTTCTACGCTCGCTAATGTATCTATTAAAGGTTTTATCCCCCTTCTTAACCGAGTTGGCTATCTTTTCCTCAGTTTGGGCCTTTGTTATTCTGACTTCCCTCCCTGCTTCCTTCTGCCTTAACTGGTACAGCTCTCTGTCCTGCTTCTTCTGTGTTTCCTTATACTTCTGGAATGCTATCTTTTTCTCCCTGACTTTCCCAGCCACCTCTCACATTTACACATCTAGCATTTACACATCCTTATCAAGACACATTGTTCCTTACAGCAGACTGTGGGCTGCATATTACAACGAAGCAATCCAGAGCCCCATATCACAAAGATGAGACAAGAGAATGCAGCACACCTTTGTAGACAGAAAAATAAATGTATTGGTGTGTTTAGGAAGGCCAGGAAGACAGTTCTGCTGGACTCATCTCAGGTCCAGAATAGCAGGATGCTATAACTGGTACCATTATAAAGGTACTGACCACTAAACGTGTACCTGCCCAGTCTCAAGCTGCCTGGTTGCACTGGTTTTGCATCCAGCAATACATTACTCCAATTACAGGCCACTTTCATAGTGCTTGTTGGTGTCTGCAACCATTTGTGCTTTGCCATACTGCGGAATGCTTTTTGAGCTTCTTTAAGAGTGCAAACAGCAGTCAGTGCATTCACTAAGGTTTCCCATTTACCAGGGGAACTTACATTTACATCTCCACCTCTCATTAGCATGTGCTTCAGGCCTGCACTTGTGTGATGGCACAAAATGATTTGTTCCTTGCAAACCGTTGCTTCCAGTATTGCTCTTGCCTCCCAGACTGCCAGCTTGGCACTCCCTAATCAATTGGAAGTTTTGAAAGTTTTCGTACTTTTGTTCTTTGCTTTTAGATGTGCATTATGTTTTTTAAAATGTTTTATACAGTGTTAACTTTTGCACAAACTTCAACTCATGTTCTCACTATTTGCCATAAAGAAGATTGATTAACCCAGTTTGTGAGGACAAACTCGGCTTATGCTGTGAAAAATGTTGTAATACGTTGCCGCACAAATGCTAAAACATAAACAATTACTTGATACTTCTTTAACAATGATCCATGGCAATTAAGAACAATTTCTCTTGAATAATCATTAGTGCCTAGTAAACTATGATGGTGGCGAACTAAGGTGCAGCTTTAGTATACCCACAGAAATCATTCAAAAGCACCCAGTTTGATGTGGAACAATAAATGTAAATGGAGAGAAATTGCTGTTAGCTATATTGACAGTGCGAGAGGATAAGTGAAGGAACGTCATAGCCAACCATTTTCGTACTGTTCAAGATCCCCACATGGAAGCTGATTCATAAAAATGCAACAGGAGGGTTCAGTTCCAATGTGACATGCAGTAGGCAGGAGCACAGACGTAAGAGCTGCATGCCCCTAAAGGAAAGACTTGGCAACAAAAGTTAGCAATCAATTACAAATGTATTATAAAACAGAATTTCCAAAAACAATGCATTATAATCATTACAAGAATGAAACAAACTCAACTCACTGAATCAGTTTAGTTGTGAGCTATTCAAAGGGAATACCCATCTACCTTCTCTTGGCAAAAGGTCACATATTCTGTCTCCTGCTTCAGTAGGATGACATGATCAATTCCCATGAATCTCACTGACTCAGGATTGATTGCTACAGTGTGCCCCCAGAAAGTGTGCACCAAAGGAATGATCAATTTTTCCATTAATTATGACTAATATATGCACCTGGATGCACACTTTGAATAGCCTAATGGTGTGCCCCATGTAAATCATGGGAACACAGGAGCGTAGGACGTGTACACGGAAGATAGGAATTGCAATCCATTGAGACTGTACTATGCTTTTAAGCATTTGCAACATAGAAACATAGAAACATAGACTTTGACGGCAGATAAAGACTGCTTGGCCCATCTGGACTGCCCATTTCCCTACCTATTGGATAAACTGCCAATCCTAGTTAACCAACAGCCTACTTTCTCCTACACTCCACTATGATTGCCTTATGTCTGTCCCATGCATTCTTGAATTCCACCACTGATTTTGACCCCACGATCTCCTCAGGAAGGCCGTTCCATGCATCCACCACCACCCTCTCCATGAAAAAATACTTCCTCATATTGCCCCTGATCCATCCCCCCTCTATCTTCAAACCTGTGCCCCCTTGTTCTTACACATCTCTTTTTCTGAAAGATACTACCCTCTTGGACTTTGTTGATTCCCCTGAGGTACTTGAAAGTTTCTATCATGTCCCCTCTCTCCCTCCTTTCCTTGAGGGTATACATATTAAGCTCCTTTAGTCTCTCTTCATATGATTCCTGGTGCAGACCCTGCACCTTTTTAGTTGCACTCCTCTGGACTGCCTCCATCCTGTCTATGTCCTTGCGGAGATGGGGTCTCCAGAACTGCACGCAGTACTCCAGATGGAGTCTCACCAGCTGTCTGTACAGAGGGATGACAACTTCCTGTTTTCTACTGATGATGCCTCCCCTTGTGCATCCCAGTATCCCCCCAGCCCTCCTTACTGCCTTTTCACATTGCTTGCCTACCTTTAGGTCATCTGATATGACTACTCCCAAGTCCCTTTCCATTTTTGTGGTTGTTAGTATCCCCCCCCACCATTGTGTACTCTTCCCCTGGGATTTTGTTTCTCAGGTGCATTACTTTGCACTTATTTGCATTGAATCTAAGCTGCCATACTTTTGACCATTCCTCCAACCTTGCCAAGTCCCTTTCTACACCCCTTGTGTATCAACCCTGTTGCAGAGCTTTGTGTCATCTGCAAAAAGGCATACTTTTCCTTCCAGTCCCTCTGCAATGTCACTTATAAAGAGACTAAAGAGGACAGGCCTCAGTACTGAACCCTGTGGTACCCCACTAGTAACCCCCCTTTCTACGGAGTGGACTCCGTTTACTATTACCCTCTGTGTCCTGTTGTCCAGCCAATTGTTTACCCAGACCACCACCCTGAGACCCACTTCCAGGCTGGCTAGCTTGTTTATTAATCTTTTGTGTAAGACTATATCAAATGTCTTGCTAAAGTCTAGGTAGACCACGTCCACAGCCCCTCCCTGGTCTACTACTTTGGTCACCAAGTCAAAGAAATCTATTAGATTCATCTGACATGACCTTCCTGCTGTGAATCCATGCTGCCTTGGGTCCTGTGTCCCATTGGCCTCTAGGTACTCAACAATTCTTCCTTTTAGAAGTGATTCCTTCATTTTCTCCACCACTGAGGTCAAACTAAAAGGCCTGTAGTTACCTGCTTCTGCCTTGTTCCCATTTTGTGAAGGAGAATCACATCTGCCCTCCTCCAGTCCTCGGGTACCACACCATCTTCCCATGATTTGTTAAAAAGAGTAGTCAGTGGTGCCACTAGTTCTCCCCTTAGTTCTTTAAGAATTCTGGGGTGAATCCCATCAGGCCCTATTGCCTTGTCCACCTTGAGTTTTAGGAGTTCTTTAAGGACCCTTTCTTCTGTGAATGGACTGGTATTGACTCCCCTATTCAGAGTACTTCTATGGTTTGGTTTAGGTACCACCCCCGCCTCTTCTTTTGTGAATACTGAACAAAAATATTTTTTCAGTATCTCTGCCTTTTCACTATCACCCTCTGCCCACCCACCACCCTCTATTAAGCCTCACAATCCCTCCCTTGGTCTTTCTTCGCTCAGTAATGTACCTATAAAAGGTTTAAGTCCCCTTCTTAACTGAGTTGGCTATCCTTTCCTCGGTTTGGGCCTTTGCTATTCTGACTGCCTTTCCCGCTTCCCTCTGCTTTAACTGATACAGTTCTCTGTCCTGCTCCTTTTGTGATTCCTTATACTTCCTGAATGCTATATTTTTCTCCCTAACCTTCCCCGCCACCTCTTTCGAGAACCATACTGTGTTTTCCCTTCATTTTGTTTTGTTTATTTGTTTCACACAGTGGCTTGTTGCTTCTTGGATGGCATTTTTGATTCTCCCCCATTGTTCCTCCACCCCTCCTTCCTGCCTATTTGCTACTGCATTCCTTAGGTGCTCTCCCATTTTACCAAAGTCAGCCCTCTTAAAGTCCAGTACTCTCACTTTTGTATGGCTTGACTCCCCAGCTGTATTTATCATGAACCACACTGTTTGATGGTCGCTTGTTCCTAGATAGCAACCCACTTCTAAATCAGAGATCCTCTCACTGTTCCCGTTTGAGAGTACCAGGTCTAAGACTGCACTCTCCTGAGTGGATTCCAACACTAGCTGTCTGAGGCATGCTCCCTGTAGGGCATCAAGAATGACCTTGCTCTTGGTTGTGGCTGCAGCAAATGTGCTCCAGTTAACATCTGGCATATTTAAGTCCCCCATCAACAGTAATTCCCCTTATTCTGCCATTCTAAGAATGCCTCCTATCATTTCCCTATCCATTTCCTCCCCCTGAGATGGGTGTCTGTATACAACCCCAGTGCGGACTGTGGTGCCATTTCCTGTCTCCAGGGTGACCCACAGTGCCTCCACTCCTCCCTGTTTACCCTTTAGCTCTGTTGCATTGATCCCTTTTCTTACATAGAGAGCTACTCCTCCTCCTCTTTTACCCTCCCTGTCCCTTCTGTAGACTATGTGCTCTGGTATGTTGACATCCCAGTCATGGTTCTCTGTGTATCATGTTTCTGTGACTGCCACAATATCCAGGAATCCCTCCTCCATCAAGGCCACTGGTTCAGGAGGCTTGTTACCAAGACTATGGACATTGGTACTCATCGCCCTCCATTTGTTGGTGGTCACACCCCTTTTAGCAACCTATTACACTGCTGGATCCCATGTATTTACTGAGTTCTAATTTACAAACTCTGACTGATTCACAGTGGATCACAGTTTCAGGAAGACTATCCCATGGTGTGAAAGTCCCTAAGAAAATTGCATTCTATGGGGTAATAGGAGGAGGCTGAAAAAATATACTGAAACAAATGTTAGAAATGAGAGTGGTTAAAGTGACATATAGAAGATGTTTTGGGGGGGCAGCAGTTCTGTTAAGAGGTGGGCGGTTTGTCATGTGTATATGACACTGTTTTGGTCTCTATGTGAGACTTAGGGGACATGCCTTGTTGATATCTGTGCAATAAAAGTATTCTGTATGGTCCTTTAAGCCTGCTTGTTTTGGACATTTGTTCCAGTATATGCTTTTTTTATGCCTCCTCCTATTACTTTTGTGGAGTGTACTTATCTTCAGGAATCATTATCAGGTTTTTATGTTAATTACCCATTTGCCTTTTTTTGTTCTGTTACCTTATGTTATGATTGAGTGATTTGAAATCAGTTTACTTAAAGACCTTCTGTTAAAAAGGATTTCTATGATATATTTAAAAGTATTATAATTCCATATAGCAATTATAATTTTATATTAAACTTGCATAGTTAGGTTTGTTATATTTGATAAGTGATTTTTATGGTGTATGTTTATGTTGGATTCATATCATTGTTTCCAATATCAAGTTAATATTGTCACTTTAAATTTAATGTGGGGTCTGTGTATTTAAGGGTCTTTCGTTGGATGCAAAGTTAGCCTCCTGATGATGCATATGTTGCGAAACTGGTAGAGGTTCAGTGAACCAGGTGCTGTTTGTGGTGTTCAGTGTTTGGCGTTTTATAATCTTTTTTCTAATAAATGCTGCATATTGGTCCAGTGCTGTGTGGTGCGGATATTTGTTTGCTACATGTTTCTTGATATATTCCGCACACACTGACCCCTTGGAGCGGTTTTGTTTCTCTGCTACTTTGACATTGAGCCTTATGGCGGGAGACAACCAGGGCAGGGGGGCACTGAGGCACTGGAATTGCAAGAGACCCAGTAATCTAGCTGACATCAGGTCAGACACAGAGTTAGGTAGTAAATGGACAGATGATAGACTGCCAGTGATAGACATCTTTATCTCCCATCACAATTTATGTATTTATGTATGACTATGTGTTTGACATCAGCCACCTCTTTCGTTCTCTGAGGGTTTTAGTTTTATTCCATTTAGACAGAATGGTTCTTTTGGGAACTAGCGGGACAGATCAGAAGGACCTGTAGGAGGGGCAGCACAGTGATTGTGTGGGACGTCAACCTACTGGGAGTGGATTGGGGTACCCCAGACATCATGAATAGGAGGGAGCAGGTACTTCTGGATGCCTTCCAGGACAGCTTCTTATTGCAGATGGTCAATGAGCCAGCCAGGTTAGGGAACACCCTAGACCTCGTGCTGGAGAATGGTGAGTTTGTGAGGGAGCTGGGCATGGAGGAACCGCTGGCAGGGAGTGACCACCACTCTGAGTGGTTCACGATAAACATGGGGAAAGAAGGAGTAGGAATAGTCACAAGGGTATTAGACTTCAGGAGGATGAGGGAAATAGTGAAGGGGTATCTGGCCAGGATCCATCCAAACATGGACACTAACCAGAAGTGGGAGGTCATTAAACTGGGACTTGAGGAGGCAACCGTAACATGTACAAGGGTCCATGGTAAGGAGCTAGGGCTAAAAAGCCTAGCTGGGTGAGCAGGGGGGTCATGGAAAAAGTAAGGAAGAAAACAGCCACCTTTAGAAGGTACAAAAAAACAGGGAGAGGGGAGGACAGAGAGGAATACCTGAAGAAGTTGAGGGAGGTGACAAGGGCAGTCAGGTCAGCCAAGGCATCCAGGGAACTCAGGCTAGCACAGGGCATCAAAGAGGGGAGAAGGACTTCTTCAGGTACATCGGGAAGAAAAGGAGTTGTAAGGACCAAATAGTAAGGATAAAGAAGGATAGGGAGTTGGTGGAAACAGGGGCAAGACAGGCAGAAGCATTAAGCAGAGTACTTCTGCTTGGTGTTTACTAAAGAGAAAGGGGAACTGTACTCAAGGGTGGTGGGAGGGTGGGCATGGGAGGGAGGAGGGTGACAGATGGGAAAATCCCAATGGGCAGAGTACTGGAGGGCTTGAGGGCACTGAGGTTGGACAGGGTGCCAGGGCCTAATGGCATACACCCCAGAGTGCTGAAGGAGCTTGCAGAAGTCCTGGCAGAACCCTTGGCAGACCTGTTCAATGCCTCCCTGGACTCGAGGAGTGTACCTCATGACTGGGGGATGGCACATGTGGTACCCCTCCACAAGAGTGGCCCCAAGGATGAGCAAGGGAACTACAGACCGGTAAGTCTCACATCCATTGTGGGAAAGCTGATGGAGACAATCCTGAAGGAGAGGCTGGTTTCCCTCCTAGAGGCTAATGGGCTGCAGGACAGCAGACAGCATGGGTTTGTTTTAGGCAGGTCCTGTTAGATCAACCTGGTGGAGTACTATGACTGGGTAACTAGGCAATTAGACAGGGGCCATGCAGTGGATGTCCTGTACCTGGACTTCAGTAAGTCATTTGATTCGGTGCTACATGTGAGGCTAGAAAGTAAGCTGGAAGGCACAGGTACAGGGGCAAAGATGGTGGGATAGGTAGTGAACTGACTGCAAGGGAGACAGCAGAGGGTGGTGGCGGGAAGGGAGTGCTCATCTCCCAGGGCTGTGACAAGTGGGGTGCTACAGGGCTCTGTAATAAGGCCAGTGTTGTTTGGGATCTTCATAACAGACACCTCAATAGGCATCAAGAGCAAGATCAGTTTGTTTGCAGATGATACCAAGATGGGAGCTGTAGTGAATGACTTAGATGGGTGGCAGGAGTTGCAAGGTGATCTGGCTAAATTGGAGACTTGGTTGGACACTTGGCAGCTGGAATTTAATGCCAAGAAAAACCCAAAGAAGACCTACCAGCTAGGAGGGATTCAACTAGCCAAGATGGAAGAAGAGAAGGATCTGGGGGTGATCATAATGGGAGCAATGAACAACTCAGCACAGTGTAGAAAGGCAGCTGCAAAGGCCAACAGGATGCTGGGTTGCATTGCCAGAGGCATATCCTTCAGGAGGGGGGAGGTGATCCTGCCGCTTTACAGGTCACTGGTTAGATCACACCTGGAGTACTGTGTGCAGTTCTGGAGACTGTACCTAAAGAAGGACATTAGGCTACTGGAGGGCGTGCAATGCAGGGCAACAAAAATGATCCAGGGGCTAGGGGACTTACCCTATGAGAGCAGGCTGAGGGAGATGAACATGTACTCCCTGGAGGAGAAGAGGGATGGGGGGACATGATTGAAACCTTCAAGTACATTAAGGGAATAAATAAGATGGGCATGGAGGGCCTTTTTTAAATGAAGAAGGGGGAGGGACACTCAAGGGCATGATCTGAGATTGGAAGGGGAAGGTTCAGGAGGGAAATGAGGAGACACTTTTATGGAGAGGGTGGTGTCTGGGTGGAACACATTGCCAGAGGAAGTGGTATCCTGTAGAACAGTGGGCTGCTTCAAAAGGGGATGGGACAGGGTAAGGGGATGGTCACTGGAGGGGGGAGGGGAGGAAGGGGCAGCTGCACTGTAAGGGCTGCTAGCTGCACAATCGAGCAGACTTGATAGACCATAAGGCCTTTATCTGCTGGCAATTTCATATGTTCATATGTACGTATGTGTTGCAACAGATGTGTAACACAGTACATTTTTCTGCATGATTTTCATCTTTGATTGTTCAGGCCACTGCGCCAAATGGTTTAGGTCTTTCTGTAGTGTCTCCCTTTGAGATTTCAGCTCCAGTATCTGACCAGTCTTAGTGTTGTCAGTGAACTTAGTTAACCATTCTTGTACTATCCATATCCCTTATATGTAAGGAGTAACACCCGCTGAGGTGTCTTGGTCTGTTCTGATATATGGACACCTTGGTGCATTGTGTCACACAGACATATGATCATACAATGTGCCAGCAGATAAAGGCCTTATGGTATATCTAGTCTGCTCAGATGTGCAGTTCCCTCTGCATTTACAGAGGGAACTGCTCCCCTCCCCATATCCCCCTTTACCCCTGTCAAATACCACCCACCCTCTCTCCACTCTACTTGCAACTTCCCCGTTGCCCTGTCCCAACCTCTCTTGAAGCTGTCCACCAAGTTTTGGGATACAACCTCCTCCAAAAACTCATTCTACTTAGCTGCCACCATCTCTGTGAAAAAGTGACTCCTCATCTTTCTTCTTAACCTTCCCCCCACCAGGGTGAGACTGTTACCGCAGTTGTCTTGTTTCTGCTAAGACTAAAGAGGCCCTTGGTGCTCATCCTGTTTATACCTTTAAGGTACTTTGATTTTGAATTGATTTGATTTGATTTGTATACAGGTTAGCACACTGGCATACAATCCCGTTTACAGGTATGACCCATGGTCCATAAAAAATTTTCTTTTACATGCACAGTTCACACAAATACATACACATTACATAACTTACACATTTCATAATCAAGCAATCAATCTTTATTTTACCAGGTGAAATATCATTGAGAGATAATCTCATTTACAAGATGAACCATATAACAATAGATCAGTAGTGGCACTTACAAGAGACATTTACATAGCAACCAGGAAAATGACAAGGGCGAGGGTTAAGGAGAAGGTGAGGTATAACAACAATACAAAAGCAATCACTTATCATGATATTATTCACAATATATACATCAAAATATACAAGGTGCAACAGGTGAGTGGTTTACATATGTCAATAGAGCAGTAACAGTTAATACTATAATAATTTACATAGCAACAAGGGAAAAGATAAGGTGAAGGTTCCGGAGAAAGTGTGGTGGAACAACAGAAAAAGGTCTCACAACAAGATATTATCCACAATATATTCATAAAATACACAATGTGCAACAGGCGAGTGACTAAAGCTAGGCCGGTAATAAGGCACAGGTTGACAGGAGGAAGAGTAGGGGTAAAGAATACAACAGTGTGGGACAATGGGTTGTCATGGGAAACATTTACATGACCTGTTGAAGGTATTTGCAACCAGAATTTTAAAGGTGGCCAAATTGACAGGGATCGATAGTTTTAAGGTTCTTTGGAGGTTGTTCCAAAGAATGGGAAGGGCATAGCTTATGAAGGCCCCACCAAAGCATGTTCTGACTCTAGGGATGACAAGGGAGATGTGGGAAAAACTCCTGAGGGGGTAGTTACCTTCAGTACAAACAGGAAGACAATCCGAGATGTACCCTTGGCAGCTTGTTGCTAAGAGATCTGTAGGTCCAGGTGACGACGTTTTTTTGACGTCTGAGTTTGAGTGATAACCAGCCTAGTTTAGAGTACAGAGAACAGTGATGAGTGGAGTAAGGGGCTCCAGTAATAAATCTAAGTGTTCTATGGTAGAACATGTCGAGCTTAGCTAGAGCAGTACCTGGACCTTGGCCATAAAGGAAGTCAAAGTAGTCTAATAAAGGTAGAAAAGTGGTCTGTATCAGTAATTTTTACTTCCTGGGTAAGAAAATGCTTGCTGCGGAAAAATAGACCAAGCCTTTGTTTTAATTTTTTTGTCAGTTTGTCAATGTGGTCGAGGAATGACAATTTAAAATCAACCCAGAACCCCAGGTATTTGAATTTGGTCACATATTCCAAGGACTCATCCAAAAGAGCAGTGATTTGGGGTGCAGGGCAGGAATTGGATGCATAGACTAAGGGTGACTAAAGCATGGCTTTAGTTTTTTTGGCATTTAACAGGAGTTTCAGGTACAGGAGGTTTTGCTGCAGAAGGTTAAACTCCAATTGCAAGTCTCTGCAAGCCATTTCTGGAGTAGGCCTATCTAAGTAAGGAATCGTGTCATCAGCAAAAAGGTAAATACTGTACTTGCTGATTTAATGCCGGAATTGATATTGTTGATGTATAATGCGAATAAACGAGGGCCTAAAATAGACCCCTGAGGCACTCCTCTCAGGAGAGGTTTTAGAGGACAGAGTTCCCCTTCTGCTTTATCCTGCTGATGATACCCCAATAGGTAATTGGTAAACCATCTCAACATGGTGGAATCAAGACCAATGGTTTGAAGAGTATGCAGCAGCAATACATGGTCCACTGTATCAAAAGCATTGCTAAGGTCAAGGAATAAGGCACATACATAATGTTCAGCATCCATGGCCTTTAACCAATCATTAGATACCTTAGTAAGAGCAAATACTGTACTATGGCATGGTCTGAACCCTGATTTTTCAGGGTTGAGCAGATTATATGTATCCAAATGCTTTGTAAGTTGGAGATTGACTTTTTTCAAGCATTTTGGATAGAATGGAATGAAGAGATATGGGCCTATAGTTGTTTAAGTCACTAGGATCACCAGATTTAAATGGTGGGATGACATGGGCGGTTCTCCAAATAGGCGAAAAAGCACCCTGCGTAAGAGATAGATTGAAAAGGTATGCGATAGGGGCAGACAAGACACGATACCCCAGCCTTAGAAAGTAAGGGTCGATGTGGTAAGCACCCACACTTTTCTTGGTGTTCAGCTCAAGGAGAAGAACTTCCACTTCCTTTATGTAGACTGGCTGGAGGGAGAAGAGGGCATCATGGCAGTGGAGGCTGGGGCAATGCTAGAAGTGTCTGGAGCACCAAGCTGCGCATGAAGGTTGTAGCCAGGGGATGAGTCTAACGTGAAGCTGGTAGTGGCAAAGTGGTTGTTAAGAAGGTCTATGATGGTTGCTTGTCAGTGGTGTAGAAGCCTCCTGTGGAACGTTTTGAGGGGAGGGAGCTTGCCTGATTATACCCTTCAATGTTTTTCAAGGTCTTCTGAAACTTAACAGAGCAGTTGGAGGCAGTGGTCAGTTCAGTTCTAAAGTATTTAGCTTTTTCAGCTCTAACTAGCTTAGTGCATTGATTCTAAAGGCCTAAAGGCTGCCCAGTTAGCTGGAGATTTAGTTGTTTGCGTATTTTTCCATAGGGCATCCCTATGGAGAAGTGCGGCTCTCAGGTTGGCCGTAAACCAGGGGCAAAATTTTCTCCTGGTACAAGTTTTGACTAAGAGTACATGACGATTTTATGGTTTCAAGTATGATATCCTAAAACCACTTATAAGCCTCACTTACTGTGGGGGCCAAGTAGAAGTCCTACCAGTAGGCATGCTGGAGATCTGTGAGAATGGCATGAGGACTGAAGTTGTGGCGACTTCGTTTATAAGTGAATCTAGAAGTGGAAGCAGTTTTTGTGGAAGCCCTTACACAGGCTATGGCATGGTGATCACTTAGATCATTGAAGAAGGTGCCAGCATGGGAGAAGAAGTGAGATTTGTTTACTAAAATTAGATTAAGTAAATTACTGTGGTCTGGCTTTTTGGTATTTTGGTGGGTAGCTTCTGCAATAAGTTGCATGAGGCTGAAAGTGTCACAGAGATTTTTGAGAGGTACAGTATAAACAACACCACATAAAATTGGGAAAATAAATTCCACATCTTAATATGAAAGCAATTCTTAAAAACAGTCACATGTAAACAAATTCCTAAGATATGATTTTAAAGTTGTGAATAAATAATAACTTGTTATACTTCTAATTTTTAAAGGAATGTCATTCCAAGTTGTAGGTGCAATATATGCAAAAGTGTGCTGCCCACTAAGTGAACATTTAAACGGAACTTTTAATAAAGTGTGATCACATGTGGTTCTTGTATAAATTTCATTATGTGGTGCCACAAGCTGTTTTTTCAGGCCAATAGGTATACAGGATTGTTGTATTCTGAATGTAAATTTATCCATGACAAACTTGTGTGACTGTGTGATGGGTAGCCACCCTAATTTATTAATGATGTCACACAGGTATGTAGTGTTTAATGCTATAAGTGCAAATATTCCTATCTTATGTAATAGCACCGATAGATTTCCGCCGTACTGTGCTAGTAGGAGCATTGTCAACAACTATAGAGGCATAATGCAATATAGGTAGTAGACACTGATTTGCAATTGCCAATCATGTATCATCAGTTAAAAAGCTACGAAGCCTGTATAATAGGGCAATCTTTGCATGAATTTTGGATGTTATTGTTTGTACATGAGAACCATTATTTAAAGTAGGCTCTAATGTTACTCCCAGATATTTAATGTTATCTACAATACATTATCATAAGTAGTACCATGCATTGATCTAACTTATAGAATATTACCATTTTCTTTCAGCCTAGCCAATGTCCCAAATAACATTATTTTTGTTTTTTGCTTGTTCAACACAATTTTATTGCATGTTAACCATTCCTGCATGAGGTTCAATTCCCTTGTCAATACTGCATTCAGATCTAGTGCGGATGCCCCTTGATAATACACAATGGCATCATCTGTATACAGTGTAAGGTACGCACGCTTAACAATTGTAATAGAATCAAAAAATATTGAAAACAAAATAGGTCCTAATATGGAGCCCTGCGGGGCTTTACATCTAACTAATGCCTTCTTGGAAACACATCCCCCGAACTTAACGATTTGGAATCTTTCTGATAGATAATTAGCAAACCATCCTAGTGCTGATGCTCCTACCCCAACTTGCTCCAGTTTCTTTGTTAACAAGGTATGATCCACCAGATCAAATTCCTTGGTCAAGTCCACGAACACAGCCCCGGTCAGGCTTCCATTTTCTATGCCCTCGTGGACCACGCTTGTGAACTCGATCAAGGCAGTCTCTGTCCCTTGCCCCTTTTTGAATCCATGTTGACCCTGTGATAATATACTGTGAGTTTCCACACAGGCAATCAGCTGACCGTATACAATATTTTCTTGTATTTTTGACAAGGCTGACAATATAGAAATTGGCCTGTAATTTGTAAATTCACAAGTAGATCGTGCTTGAAAGTCTCAGTCATATCCCCCGGATATACTATGAGAGACTGACAGGCTCTTTCCCGACACCCATAATCCGGAAGCCATGATCCCAACACTGAAAATCCCAACAGTGGGATTTGGCTCACGGCAGATTTTTTTTCATGTTTTGGGGGGTATCGTCCCCAGCACCCCCTTAATTATTATAACAAACTCCACCGCGGGCAAAATCCCACTGTCAGAATTTTTGGTGTCGGGATTGTGGCATCAGGATTACGGGTGTTGGGCAACTGAGTTTCAGTCTCATAAAAGTATACCATCCCCCCTCTCCCTTCTGTCCTCAAAAGAGTACATGTTGAGTACATGTTGTGCCCCAGAGCCTCTCCTCATGGGTGTTACCTTGCTGGCCCTGGATCATCTTGTTTGCCCTTCACTGGACAGTTTCCAGTAAGTTGATATCCTTGATATCCTTCTTAAAATAAGGGTACCAATACTGCACATTACTCTAGGTGCAGTCTCACTAGAAACTTGTACAGTGGCAGAATGACCTCCGACTTGCTACTGGTAATTCCCCTGGCTATGCAGCCCAGCATCCAATTTGCTTTGGCCGCAGCCTGCCTGCATTGTGTGCAGTGTTTCAAGTCGCTCTTGATAATTACACCCAGGTCCTCTTCTTCTCTGACCTGGTTACCTGCACACCACCTAATCAGTATTTGGTCCCTGGGTTTTCACCCCCAAATGCATAACTTTACATTTTTTTTATCATTGAACCCCAGTTGCCAAATGCCAGACCATGTCTCTAGCCTAGTCAGGTCTTCCCTGAGTTCCTGTCTCCCCTCTCCCATGTCTACTCTCCCACAGAGCTTTGTGTTGTCTGTAAAAAGGCACATTTCACCCCGATCCCATCCGTGATGTCACTTATGAATATGTTAAACAACACTGCACCGAGCCCTGTGGGACCCCACTGGTCACAGGCCTAGCTTCTGAGAACCGCCCCCCCCAACTGCCACCTTTTGGCTTCTGTCCTGTAACCAACTCCTGACCCACCCAACAAGCTTAGCCCACACATCAAGACTTCTAGCTTCTTGACCAGTCACCTGTGAGGTACAGAGTTGAAGGCCTTGCAGAAATCCAGATACAGGACATCAACCTTTTGACTCTTGTCCACTGTCCTGGTGACCCAGTCAAAGAAATCAGTTAGGTTTATCTGACAGGACCTCCACGACACAAACCCATGCAGCCTCATGTCCTGGAGCCCACTATCCTCCAGAAAGCTCACCAATCTCTCTTTCAGGATGGTCTCCATCAGCTTGCACACTATTGAGGTCAGGCTGACCAGTCTGTAGCTCCCTAGTTCATCCTTTGGACCCTTTTTATGAAAAGGCACCACATGTGTAATTCTCCAATCCCGAGGCACAATCCCGACTCCAGAGACATGTTAAACAGGTCTGCCAGGGGATCCGCCAGAGCCTCCACCAGTTCTCTTAGGACTCTTGGATGCATTCCATCTGGCTCTGAGGACTTATTCACCTTCAAGGTCCTTAGGCTCTTAACTACCCTATCAGCATGAATGATGCCATCCGTGATTCCCCCCTTCTAGTCCCCACCCCACTGTTCCCTTGTGGTGGTGCCGGATACAGATTGGTCAATACCAGCAGGAACATCTGCCAGAACTAGACACATGGTGGATTCCCTGCAGGGGGAGGGCCTCAAACAACTGGTACAACAACCCACAAGAGACAGGGCTATCCTAGATCTAGTACTGACTAACAGGGAAGGGATCACAGATCTCCAGGTAGAAGGTCACCTGGGGGCCAGTGACCATCACATGGTATGGTTCAATTTGGCCACTACATCTAAATCATCCCATTCCAAGGCAAAAATATGGGACTTCAGAGGAACTGACTTTGATAAGATGGCCAACAGAGTTAAGCTAGCCCTGGCAAAAAGAAACACAGGTGAGGGATACAGGCAAAGCGGGCAAGCATTAAGGATGCAATACTTGAAGCAACATCCCATTGTGTTAGACAGAAAAGGAAGTGCAAAAGAAGAAGGAAACCACTTTGGTTCTCAAATGCAGTAGCAGAAAAGGTCAGAGTCAAAAGGCTGTCCTTCAGGAAATATAAGGGAACACAGCGGGATGAAGGTAGGGAGGCATACCAAACTGCCCTAAGGAAAGCAGGGAAGGCAGTAAGGCAGGCAAAGTCCCAAACTGAGGAAACACTAGCATGAACAATAAAAGAAGGTGCCAAGACTTTCTATAGATACATTAGTGAAAGGAGAAAGTCCAGAGGGGGTATTGCTAAGCTCAAAGGAGAAAAGGGGTCATGTGAGGAGGAGGACCCTGTAAAAGCATCTATCCTAAATAGATACTTTTGCTCAGTATTTACTGAAGAGAAGGTAGGGCAGGTCCCACAGCTCAGCACCATGGACACGGGGGAGGTGAGCACTACTCCCTAACAAAAGAAAGGGTCCTACAAGAGCTTGCTAAGCTGAGGGTGGACAAAGCAATGGGATCTGATGGCATACATCCCAGGGTACTTAAAGAGCTAAGGGTGGAACTAGCAGAGCCATTAGCAGAACTGTTTAGTGAGTCTCTGAGCACAGAACAGGTCCCAGAAGACTGGAGAAGGGCTCATGTGATCCCGCTCCACAAGAGTGGTAGCAGGAGGAGGCAGAGAACTACAGACCAGTCAGTTTTACCTCAGTAGTGGGCAGATTATGGAGGCACTTTAAGGAAAGGATAAGTGCAACACCTGGAATCCATAGGGGCACAGGATCCAAGACAGCATGGGTTTACAAAAGGAAGGTCCTGTCAAACTAATCTCATAGATTTCTTTGACTGGGTAACCAGAGTGGTGGACCAAGGGGAGCAGTTAATGTCACCTACCTTTGACTTCAGCAAAGCTTTGACACTGTTCCACATAGAAAATTGATAAATAAGCTGGGTAGGCTCGGGGTGGGTCAGAAGTTGGTCAACTGGGTGGCAAACTGGTTGACAGGCAGAAAACAGAGAGTGGTGGTAAATGGTATACAGTCAGAAGAGATGCAAGTCACAAGTGGGGTACCTCAGGGATCAGTCCTGGGGCCAGTCCTCTTTGATATCTTCATTAGTGACATTGCAGATGGACTAGAGGTTAAGGTTTGTCTGTTTGCAGATGACACCAAGATCTGCAACAGAGTAGATGATGCAGATGGGGTGGGCAGAATGAGAAGAGATCTGGATAAACTAGCAAAATGGTCAGAAGAGTGGGAACTGGGATTTAATGCAAAGAAGTGCAAGATCATGCACATAGGGAAGAGAAACCCTGAAGCCACCTATAGGCTGGGAGGGGAGTTGCTGGCAGTCACAAAGGAAGAAAGAGACTTGGGCATCATCATCACTGATGACCTGAAATCATCCAAGCAGACCTCTAAAGCAGTAGGTAAGGCAGGGGGATGTTAGGGTGCATTAGTAGGGGTATCACAAGTTGTAAGAAGGAGGTAATAATACCTCTTTACAAGACACTGGTTAGGCCCCATCTGGAGTACTACGTGCAGTACTGGAGGCCACACCTTCACAAGGACACTAACCAAATTGAGGCAGTCCAGAGAAGGGCAACCAAAATGGTGCAGGAACTACATCAGAAGACATATGAGGACAGATTAACGGAGCTCAATATGTATACCCTTGAGCAAAGGAGGGAGAGAGATGATATGATCGAAACATTCAAACCCCTTAAGGGCATTAACAAGGTGAAAGAGTCTAACATGTTTAAATATAAGAAAAATAGTAGGACAAGAGGACACAGCATGAGATTAGAGGGAAGCTGATTAAGGGGGAATGTGAAGAAATTATTTTTCACAGAAAGAGTGGTGGATTCATGGAATAGCCTACCTCAGGAAGTGGTGACTATGAATACAGTGCATGGCTTCAAACAGGCATGGGATAGGCATAAAGGATCAATACAGATGAGTATGAATAGATAGGCCACTGACAGAGCAAAGGCCAATGGCACATTTATAAGGTAGAAAAAGAAATGGGCAGACTGGATGGGCCTTGCGGTCCTTATCTGCCGTCAACCTCTATGTCCTTCTCTCCAGTGAAGACTGGACAGAAGTGCGTATCTCCACTTTCTCTTCACTACTCTCTGCCAAACCATCCTCCTTTTTTAATTTGACTATTTCATCCCTGATGTTCCTTTTCTCCCTTACAAATTGGAAAAATGCTTTCTCCCGTTTTTACCCCCTGTGCTAGCTGCACTTCCGGTTTAGCCTTTGCCATCCTAACTGCTCTGCTTACCTCTCTTGACTTAGCAGAGTAATCCACCCTATCCTCCTCCTCCTTCTGAGTACATTTGTACTTCCAGAAGGCTGCTCTCTTGTCACCTACAGCTTCTGCCACCTCCTTTCTGAACCAGCTGGGCTTTTTGGCTTTAGTTTTCTTACTTTTGATTTTGGCACACTCACTAGTGGCCTCCATCAGTCCCTCCTTTCTTATTGCCATTTCTGGTCTACATCCATCTCCTTTCTGATCCCAGCAAGGTGACCTACTAGAATTTCTCCCATCCTAAAGTCCAAAACCCTTGTCTTTCTGACTATCGCCCTGCCCATGCCCAGGTGGAACCACACCGTGTGTGGTCATTACCTGTAATTGGTGATTCCACTTTCACATCCTGAACGTGCCCGCAGTTGGGCAGGACCAGTCCCAGTACAGCTCTCTCCCTAGTGGGTTCCAAGACACCATGGGCCAGGAGACCACCCTGAGATGCATCCAGCAGTACTTGCTCCTTAGTATAGGAGGTAGCTGGGATTTTCCAGTCCACCCCAGGTAGATTGAAATCCCCCATTATTACTGCTTCCCCCTTACTGGCCATTCCTGTGATTTGAGACCCTAATACCCTGTCCAATTCCTCTTCCTGGGAAGGTGGCCTGCAGACCACCCCATCCATAGTTTCTTTCCCCTAGTGGATTGTACCTGAACCCACAGTGCTTCAGTCTTACCCTCCGCTGCTTCCTCTCTGGTACATGTTATCCTTCCTTCACATATAGAGCCACTCCCCCTTTTTCTGTCTCCCTATCCTTCCTATATAGCTTATACCCTGGAACTGCAAGGTTTCAGTCATGGTTTAGTGTGGCCCATGTCTCTGTGATGGCTGCTATGTCCACCTCTCCCTCTGCCATCAGTGACTGTAAGTCTGCCATCTTGTTTCCTAGTCTTCTGGCAGAGACACTGCCCTCCACCAGGACTCTGGACCTCCCTTCATCTTGATCTGCCCCCATCACCCACCTCTTCCTTCAGCTACCCCCCCCAACTACACGCTTCTCATTTACCTCCCCCCCAATGCTGTCTAGATTGAGTGGAAGGCCTATCAGTCTCCTCCATCAGGTGACTAATGGTGCTGTGCACCCTGCTGCCTCCCCCTCATCAATTTAAATTGAGGTTGTTCTCTAGGAATTTCTCCAGCCTGCCCTTCAGGACCCTTATACCCTGCCTACTCAGATGCAATCTGACAGGAGCATAGTGGTCTTTGTTATATCAGGTTCTATCCCAGTTTCCAACAAGCCCATACCCCTCCTTTTCACGCCACCCCTAAGTCATTCATTAAATTCTGCTATCCTTTCCTTCCTTGGTGTACTAGCCCTCAGGACCAGAAGCACCATTGAGAAGACTATGATCCTCCCTGCCTCGCTGCAAATTTTCTCCATTTCCTTGAATCTCTCTTGCACCTCCCTAACCTGACATCCTGCAAAGTCATTCATCCCCAGGTGTACTATAATGAGGGTTTTCCCTCCCTCTGACCCATGGACTGCACTATCAGTGATCCAGCTCTTCCTGCCATCATCCCTGGCATACACTCTACCCTCTTATGGCTTTCCCTTGACTCTTTCCCTCCCCATCTCACCCCCTCCACAATTGAATTCCTCAAGATTACCACCCTCCCTCCTCCATCCTGGGCCTTCCCTCCTCTCTGTCTATTCTGCTGCCCATTCCCATCTACCTCCCCTTTCCCCTCCTGTCCCTCTTGTATTTCTGACTCTCTAGCTAGCTATCCCCATTCCCTTCACCACCCTTTAATCCCCAGCCCTCACCCCCGGCATGCCCTTGGCCTTACCTTTTTGCTCTCCTCCCAGCCTGCCCCCTACTCTTCCATTCTGCTTCCCCCATCCTGCCCCTCACAGTCTCTTGTCCTCCCCCTCTCCTGCTCCACTTGTCCTTTCCCTCTTGCCTGAACTCACTATCTCCCACCATTTCTCCCTACTTTCCTTGATGCCTCCCCCCACTACCTCCTTCCTTCCCTGTCCAACTGTCTCTCCCCATTCCACCAGGTTCCCCCTCCTCCTCCTTGTTCCATGGGAGGAATCTGTTCTGCATCTGGAACTCTGGAGATACTCTCACTGGCCTCCCGATCCAGTATTACACTTTCCCTTCACTGTTATCCACCTCCCTTCTCTGGGCCCTCTCTCCCACTGGAGTAGGGGGATCCCTGGGACCTGCCTAGGCTCCTGTTCCTTCCTACTCCCCCCCGGCCCCCCTTCTCCACTTATGACCATACCTGCTCCCATCTCCTTTCCAGCCCCCATGCCCTGTGTCCCTTCTGTCCTTCCCTTCATCACTCTATAAATCCCCCTCTCTATTAGCGCACCCATTTCCTGCCTCAGCTGCCATTCCTGCAAACTAGGCATCCCCCCATCTCAGAGAGTGCTCCCAGAAACACTGCAGCTCCACATCCTCTGCACCCACAACCCTTCCTGTCCCATTCTTCCCCTACTGCATGCCCCCTCCCTACATATTAAATATCTAGGCTCTCCTGTCTACTTAGGTAACCCCTTTAACCTAGATTATACATCATGAGGCATAAGCTGAGCTGCATCAACCATCCACGGTGTCTATACATCGGAGCATGCCCAAACACCTCGAGGGGTGGTATTCATCTTGCAAAATAGGTCCTAAATTGATTTCTGAAGCATAAATACATATGCAGGCTCTGTGGTGCAATGCACCAGTGTACTGTCACTCCCAATAGCTTTTAAGCACTTTCAGATTTTAAAATGATGCTATTGAGGATCATCTCTTGATGTAAAACAGTTTTTTATTTACACAATTGGCATTGTACAAAATCACCATGCGCAACAGATACCATAAAAATGTTACCAGACCACCACCTCTTGGTTTTCATCTAATAGATGGTTCTGCTAATGATTCTTTGTTTGGTTTGCATACTTATCTGTAGCCCACTCATTTAAAAAGCAAACTCTTTTACTTTCATACAACCTTGGATATTTGGCCTGGGGGAGAAGGGCTTGTGCTGCTCATATACACACAGATGGGCTTATGCTTCACCATGACGTCAAGGTGAAATGTAAAAATGTCAGTGCACGCATGACTAATGTGCACCTATTTTCCCCATGCTGACTATCTAAGGTTGTTGGGAAGTAAAAAAGTTTGGTCTTTAAATGGCCAGCTTTAAAAGTGCAGTTCTGATAAGGATGCAAGCTAAACAAGGAATCACTAGCAAAACCGTCTATTAGACAGAGACAAAGAGTACGGCTCAAACCAAGAGGTGGTGGTCTGTTATAATGTTTTATGGTCTATATTGCACATGGTAGTTTTGTACAACAGCAATTGTGCGAGTAGAAAACTGTTTCATATCCAAAGAGGATCCTTAATAGTGTCATTTTAACATTTGGAAGTGTTTAAAAGCCATTGGGAATGACAGTACACTGGTGCATTGCACCACAGATCCTGTATTTCAAGATATCGCCGTCTGGAGCATCTACTGGGGTAGAATGCATTGATTGAAAATGTGGATCATTAGTGCTGTTTTTTTTTTTTGCATTGTATAAATAGGCATGCATATGTGTATTTTATCTTTCGTTGTCTCTCAGGTCGTTCTTGAAAATGGGCATCTGATGCTCTTGAGGCTACTCAATCAACTAATTTTAAATAAAATTAAAAAAGGTAACAGGCAATTGAATATTGTCTGGGCATGCCCTGATAACAGGGCAGACAGTTGATGCTCTCAGCCAATCTGATCACTAGGATTTCTTTGCCTATTTTATAAAAATATGGTGGATGTCCCAACATGGAGCTTTATGAGCCTCGCTTGTGACCTTACCCCACTGTTATATGTGACTATATACTCATACTCTCTGCCTTCTACTGCTTAACCATTCCCTAATTAATCTCACTATAAGCTCTAGGATTTCTAAGCTACTTATTCGTTCATTTAAATCTTTGTGTGGGACAGTGTCGAAAGCTTTGCACAGGTCTAAGTACCAAATGTCTATTGGTTTACTATCATCTAGTTTCCTGCACACTGGCTCATAAAAAATAATCAAATTAGTCAAACAGGAGGTCCCCTTATGAAACTGTGCTGCATATTGTCCTGAACGTGGTTTAATTTATTTATCTGATTTTTTTAAAATCTCTAAGATTGTACAGACAATTGATGTAAGACTGACTGGTCTATAGTTGGGTATACCCCTGCCCCCCGCTTCCCTTCTTGTGCAGTAGTGTTATTATAGCATCCTGACGGTCCAGACGTACTGCTCCCTCTTATAGCGGCTGGTTCAGAATATAGATAAGAGGGCCTGTCAGGGCTCCTGCTAATATTTTATGGACTGTTGGATGGAGGTTATCATGTCCTGGTGCCTTCCCTATACCTAATTCTGGCAAGTTGCCATCAATATCTTTGAGATCTATTACAATGTATTTGTTAGGTGCCCTCTCACTGTCCCAGTTAGGACTCAATTCTGATAGACAGAAGAGACTGATAGAAAGCTATCAAGCAGAAGTATGCAGTCGGCTGAATGCTACCCTCGTTTCAACTTTTTTAACCCCTATTCGGTCAGTGTTACACAGTGTTTTTCTCTGTTTTTAAATCTGTTCATAACTTCTGACTCAGCAACCCCTAATCATTAAGTATCTAAATCCTTTACTTTTAACTTTCATAGCCCTTTTTCCTTTCCTGGTTAGCTGTAATGCATAGATACATAATAAGTGAATGCAGAAAAAGACTTGGAGCCCATCCAGTCTGCCCTGTTTGTTACCTAATGGGTCTATCTAGCCACCGTTGCTCCCTCCCTAGTTGGGAACATGAAGCCCTTCAGTCTTTCTCACCTTACTTTAAATCCTGCCATAGTCACTGCCTCTGCCACTTCCTTTGCAGTGAAATCCACTGATCACTACTGTCTCTGAGAAGAACTCTTATCTATATTCTGAACTAGCCGCTATGAGAGGGAGCAGTATGTCTGGACCATCAGGATGCTATAATAACACTACTGCACAAGAAGGGAAGCGGGAGGCAGGGGTATACCCAACTATAGACCAGTCAGTCTTACATCTGTGAAGAACACCCTGACAACTTTCTTCAGTCTCTCGCCTACCCATCTCTGATCATGTCTCCTGGTTATTGAGTTTTCATTCTTAGTGAACAGCTCTTCGTTATCCACTTTGCTAATTCCCCTTAGAAATGTGTACATCTCTATCTCATCCCCCCCAGCCTCCAGTTAGTACATGCTGAGGTCTACCAGCCTTTCCTCGTATGTCCACCCTTGTTGCCCCTGGATCATCCTGTTTGCCCTCTGTTGCACTGTCTCTAGCCTATCCCTCTAATTTTTAGGTGTGGGTTCAAAACTGGGCACAGTGCTACAGATGAGGTCTCACCTGCATCCTGTACAGGGGCAAGATCACTCCTTCTTCCAGCTGTTGAATTCCTCCTTATACAACCCAGCATCCTGTTTCCCTTGCTGCATGCCCTACTGCACTGCCCTGAAACTTCAAGATTATTGCTGATAATAACACTGAGATTTCTCTCCTCCTCCATTTCTGCTGTCTTCACACCTCCCATCAACTTCTCTGTGCATAAATTCCTCATGCTGATGTGTATTACCTTGCACTTCTTGGTGTTGAACCTTAACTGCCATATTTTGGACCACCTTTCCATATTTTCCAGGTCTTTTGTCATCTCCCTGACATCCACATTGCTATCCACCCTGCCACATAGCTTTTTGTCATCTGCAAAGAGACCAGTGGTGGATCCAGCACTACTAAAGATCCTATGACAGCAAGACCCTTCTTTGACATTTAATGACATTCTGTATAAGCACTCTAACTTACTGTATTTCCAACACAGGAAAAATTAACTTTATCATGGCCCACTACCCAGAGTTATCGTGCTCAGTACAAGACAATAGACATAGAAGTGTTATGCCAGCTTGCTGACAGCTGAATCCCTTTAGCTCTA
Organism: Neoceratodus forsteri; assembly: GCA_016271365.2. Classification (NCBI taxonomy): domain Eukaryota; kingdom Metazoa; phylum Chordata; order Ceratodontiformes; family Ceratodontidae; genus Neoceratodus; species Neoceratodus forsteri. The sequence continues at coordinate 1,469,857,621 of CM057450.1, read as the reverse complement.
TCCCATTTGATTATTGCAGCAGGACCCTTTTTAAAATCCTGAATCCAACACTGAAAGATACACATCGTATCCCATATAGCTTCCCCTGTGTCACTAATAAACATGCCAAACAGGACAGGCCCAGTACCAATCTATGCAGCACCCCACTAGTGGCCCTCAAGCACCCCCTCCCATTCCATCCCATTTACCAGCACTCTTTTCCAGCTTTATTCAGTTGTTTTTCCTTTGAATACCGTTGCCCAGTTCAAATGTTTTGAAAAATGCCTCATTGTACTGAAGTCTGCCCTGCTGAAGCTTCTTTTAACCGTGGATCCTCTTTAGAGTCTATTATGAACTGAAACATACCAGGGTCACTGTTTCCTAGGGGTTCATTTACTACACAGCTGTAAACTTTCTCTTACATATTGCTAATTACAAAATCTAAAGTAGCTTTCTGCCTATTGTGATTCTGCACACATGCTGTTCTAGGTTATCACTAATTACAGTACTTAAGAACAGTTTACCTATAAGTGCTGTTGCATTATTTTCCTTCCAATTCATAGCTGCGTGACTTAGGTCTTTGATAAAGATGATACCTTCTAGCTCAGTAGCTGCCTCTGATTCTTGTCTGATTTAGTAACTCTGTTCTTTGAGCTGGGAGGTCTACGACACACCCCAGTGTAAAGTTCTTTACCCCCTCAAGCAACATTTAAATCCAAAGTGTTTCTGTGATGGGAGTCACATGTGCTTGTTTTCAAGTAGTCTCAGATACCCTTAAATCATTCCGGACATATATGACCACCCACCACCTCATCTGTCTGCTCAGTCTTTCCAAAATAATTTGTATACCTTCATATTTTCCAAGTATCATGTTCCTCACATCAAGTTTCAGCTACCCCAATGTTATATATGCTGTTGGCTATGACTCTTACTTCCAGTTCCTCTCTTTTGTCATTCAAGATCCTAGTTTTTACTAGCAGGCATTTTAGTCCTTTCAATGCTCTTCATTTTAATTGCATTGCTGTCACCACTGCTTTTGTCTTCTTCCATTTTGCATACCTGCAGTTGTTAAAGGAGAAGTCCACTCAAAACTTGAAAAAATATATGTTGTGCAGAGTATTTTAATTTATATGTGAAGTTCTAGTGTTTCTTTCCCTCTGACTAGTATTAGGAGTTTTTCCTAAATTAGCCTGCTAGCTTTATATTAGTTTTACGACCCCTGGGGATCTTCATTCCTGACAGCTTAATTGTATTTCTTGTTCCCACAATGCATCTTGTCTCATGTGACAGTGATGTAAAAGAGACCAACATTCAGCACACACATGCCAAACAAACTAAATATCTTGGAAGCTTTACAAGCTGCACAAAAATTACCAGCAGCAAAGTTTTTCAGGATGTGAGACCTTTATGATGAGGGTGGTCACCAAGCTGAATTCTACAGATTTTAAAATATAGCCATCTCTACTGTTGTGAACCGATTGTAAAGCAATGCTTTCTGTTGTTTTTATGGTCTCTGCTACATCACCATCACATGAAACAAGGTGCATTGTAGGACAACGGAATACAATTAAGCTGTTTCATATGGAGATCTCCAGGGGTCATAAAACTACCCTAAATCTAGCAGGCTAATTTAGGAAAAACTCCTAATACCAGTCAGAGGGAAGGAAACACTAGAACTTCACATACAAATTAAAACACACTGCACAACATATATTTTTCCAAGTTTTGGGTGGACTTCTCCTTTAATCCTACCTTGCTAAACTCATGATGCTCAGGATTACACCTCTCTGTCTTTAGTTTGTTTTGACCCCTTTCTGATCAGGTGGAGTCTGTCCTGCTTATATAAATGTAGTCTATTGAGAAGGCATTTTAGTTTCTCCAGAAACTAAAGATGTCCCTTAATAACAACCTGCTTAGCCATGTATTTATTTAATCAATTTACTCCTTCCCTGAACCTTGGTACTACCACTTTACATTTCTCCTTTTTTGTTCTGTTCTTAGTGCTTCAGCATCCTTATGTAGATCCTCATATAGTCTTCTCAACGTATTGTTTGTTCCAGCATGTACAGTAGTACAATTAAAGGGTAATTTCCTGCTCCCTTGGGACTCTATGCTGGATTTTGGTAGATTACGGGTCCCGGTGCCAAAGTCCCCACGGCTGCTGCAGGCAGTCCCCAGTGACAAAGGGGAGGCACATTGGAGGGATTTGATGGAAGCTGTTGTCATCCTCTGGTCCATGTAAAACTGGCCCTGTGTGTTATAGGAATGCCACCAAACTGACATACATGTGTGTATGCAGTACACAGTCATCAGTAACAGACACTGCACAGCAGCATGGAAGCCAACCATGTAAATACCAGTTACCATGACTTGTGGTGCCAGTGTTCCTGAAGAGTAGCAGAAGAATCATGATAATAACATAAAGTAATGAGACTGTATATGTTTACCATGAAAAGACATGTAAGGGCAGTGTGGCATCCAGTCAGATACTGGCAGGTGTCATGTTATGTGGTGCAGGTGATCCCTGAAGGCTAGCCGTGATTCTAAATGTTACTTCTGGCATGGAGTCCCCCCACCACCAGCACTGCATATAGTGTCCGATGGCAACTACTGCTGGCAGTGGTGGACAGACTAATCTATGGAAATGGTGTTCATGGAGCATGTACCACAGGGAACTTGCATACTGGTAGTAGACCTGGCTTTACTGGTAGATGACAGCAGCATACAGGCTAGCATCTCCAATCTGTGGCACCTCTACAGCCATGACAGGTGAGGGAAATGATGCCCCCCTGTGTCACAGGACTGTACACTTTTGTGGATCGCTAGGCAATGTGCCCATCTGTCTGAGAGGCTTCTGTAATGGTAGCATGCTGCTGTATCTTGACCATACAGTATATGAACTACTGTGGTGATGACCAACGTACCCAGTTTGCAATGACTATCCCTTTGTCCTAGATAGTCCTGTGCATTCCTCAGTTGTAACAGTAACGTTGCAAGTCAACCCAGATATTGGGACCTGTGCTGAGGATGGCCAACTCCTGCACTAAATGTATGTATCATCTATTCAGGGAGCATTGTGCAAGCTGCAGTGGGCACTTGGCTCAGGGTACAATGCAACCATGTGGTAACGCACTGTCCTACCTGCAAATGCTAATCATATAGTGCATGCATGTGTCATCTTTTGGCTGCATGCCAGTGCGTCAGAATATTAGTATATGAACGGGGGTGTATGGTAGTCCACAGTGCACATTCAGCATTGCACACTGCAATGGAGCAAAGGTATATCTCTCTCTGTGTGCTGTCACAGTGACCTCAGTCTGTCTATGCACCCATGAGATACCTGGGACAGCGCTGCTGAGATGCACTATCTCATTTTCAGTGGGGTCCTGAGGTGCTCAGAGATGTGCTGCAAGGCATACAACTGTGGTGGGTTTTGCAGGACAGCATGATGCAGTGTGCCACAAACCATGTAGTGAGTGCCTTCAAACCGGTGTATGGGGTTGTAAGGTGTACTGCTCTGCAATTTGTGAGGAGATGGGTGTCACAGGAGGACTGTGGCTGTGTTGGTGGTCCTGCTGAAGCTGCCAGGGGTGTCAGTGTTGGCATACAGGGCCGTTAGACCACCTCAGGCTGATCTAACCACTGGTGAGCCCTGCAGCTGTTGGGGGCCTTTGAAAATCTTGCAGAAGAGGATGTTGCAGCTGTGTTGTAGTTCAGGCCCCCCTGTCCATCATAGCACAGCCTGTGGCTCTGTGCAAGCTGGTCTGGTGCAGGTGGCCCCTCTGGGGATGCAGACTGCATTTAAAATTGCAAATGGTGCACGGTGTGGTGCAGGATGCCCCTTGTGTCATTTCTTTTTTGATACAGGCACCATGCGCCATTCTCAGGGCTTTAAAAATCGAGCGCCCTGTCATTTCTACAGACAATGCTATCTGTAAAGGGAGCAATTGAGTCTTCCATGATTATTGTTTGCTTTTTCCCTTCTACCAACTTGTGCTGTCTCATACCAAACTTGTAATTGTTGTTAATGGTCTGGAATTATCTTGCTGGGATGCATTTGTATTTGTTTATTCTGCTGAGGTTTCTACAAGGAGTTTCTCATATCTTCTACTAATCTAGGAGAGAGCAGCAAAGGTTTTACAAGAAAGGGAGATAGGTCAGAAAAATAGTTTATTTTTTTATAGAATTCATAAGATTTTTTTTTCTGATTGAACCCAGTTTGAACAGATCAAACTGTTGGCAGAGATTCTAGCAAAATCACCTCCAACATCTTTGAATACCAGATCATGTAAGCTACAAAGTTAGTTGCACACAAAATGAACTGTCTCATTTTTCACCCATCTTCTGAGATCTGCTGAATGCTCAGAAGCTTTGCCCTCTGATGCAAATGTGCATGTATTGCATGTCCTGCATTTATGAAAGTCATTAGACTTCAGGTGTAACCATTTAGTGGGTTTCTTCATAATCCCAGAGAAGTGTCTATGTGTTAACATGTCCCCCAAAGTCCTCCCTCTTCTGAAAGTGATACAAGGAGCCAGCCCAGTGGCACTGAGGGTTGAGGTGCTGGACGCCACGCCTTGTGCCATGCCGGTGACCCGGGTTCGGGAATGAGCCCAAGGTGCTCGGGGTCAGCAGGGGCAGGAGAGGATTGAGCATCTGGAGGACAGCTCTCCTCTCCCAGGAGGGACAGGGGTCCCTAGTCAGTGCTCAGCTGCCCTCTGGCAGAGGCCGGAGATGCAGCAAGCGCTGACAACATAGAGAAGAGGTGGGGGGGGAGTGGCAGATGTTGGTTCCATGCCTTGACATCAGGGCGCTAGCCACTCCCCAAGAAACAGGGGAAAATGCCCTTCAGCTCCGGCAGAGATGGAGCACCGGAGCTTGCCCTTGATCTGTGGCCGCACACCTGGCACCCTCCCTCCAGACGCTACTGACTGCTCAGGGTGTTAGGGTCCACCTTATCCCCACCTGGGGGGGTGAACTGAGGCTACATGGGCAATGGAGGACTGTCCAGGTAGGGCGGACCACAGAGGGACGACTCCTTGGTGCTCCTGAGGAGACCAGAGCTGAGGGGAAGGAGAGGAGGAATAAACACGAAAAGAAAAAAACAAAAAAGAAAGTGATACAGAGTTCTTTATCACAGTTGCCAGGGCAGAATCTCTCATCAGGACAGGCCATTTTTCCAGATTATATTACCAATCTGGCCTGCTGTACTATTGAACTTAATGGCAAAAATCACCTGGTCCCTGGAAATAGGCTATTGAAATTTGGGAGTAAAGAGGATATTTCTTTCCTCCTTTCCATTACTGCCACATGAGGTTTCCATAACTTGTTTTTAATAGCCCCTTTCAAAAAAACTCTTTTTTCAGACCTGCCTCACTAGAACAGTTATGCCTAAACCATGAAAACTGGCCATAGGGAATCAAACTGATTAGCCTTCTAGGGCGGGTCCTTTCCAAAGGAGGGAATTTATAGTCCTTTCTTTAAGATGTCCCACAGTTTTTCACTTTCTCCTATTTACTACTACAGAGAATGATACAGAGGAAATTTAGTTCACTTTTATGGTACGTAAACATTAACCTGAGATTTACGCAGAGTTCAACATTTTCTTAACATTCCCTATTTCATTCTCTGTTTTCTGCATAAACACACTGTGTCCTACTACCGATAGCAAGGATAGAACCTGCCCCTATTAGAGACATGTGACTTAGAATAAATACTGAAGAAAAGGTGATTTTTAATGCAAAGCAAAAATTGCTTTCCAAAATGTATGCCACTTTAATTACTACAAATAAGGGCCCCAGACATATGCAAAATAGGAAGTTGGAAGTGGGAATGGCTGTTTTCCACTTAAAAGGAGGAGCTAAGCAGTTGGAATTGGGCTAATAAGTACCACACAGCTGCAAAACGTAGACCCATGCAGCACAAAATTCTGAAAATGGCCTATAGGGCTCCTGCCGGATTGTACAAGATGGGAATAATACCAACTGATAAGATGCTGGCATGGATGTGGCCAAAAGGACATTTTATTTCATAGCCTGTGGGACTACCCAGTCTTTTTTTAAGCTTGGTGGAAAGCAATGGCCTTGGAGTTGCAACTGATTTTGAGTAAAGAAATTCCAATTAGGGTGAATATTCTGCTTGTTAACAATGTCTTTTAGCTTAGGCTAAATAGAACTCAGAACAATTATTTGCCCAGGGCACTATGTCCTCCAAAAGCCTCATACTGCAAGTATGGAACCGCCCTACCATTCCTCCCTTTAGCTGCCAAAATGGATTTATTTTTGCAAAGACACCATGTTGCTGCATAGGCCTCTTCATCATATACCTAGTGAGTCAAAATATGTAGTATGAGTTAACGTCTGTCAGATTTTAACCCCTGTTTACTTGATTCAGTAGCCTCCACACATACATATGACAGAATTCTGCTGTTTTGTTTTTTCTCTCTTCTCACCTCACTTTTTTTTTCTTTCATCTCTTTTTCATTTTTCCTGATCTACTCATAGATAGCACTTTTGTTTGTAGCGTTTGTACTACATGTAAATATTATGTGCCTTGCTAATCCCTTTGTGCTAAAGTTCTACAACTATCATGGTGAGTGCAGTATGTGTAAGTATGAAATAGCAATAACAGTTTAAATACTGAAATACGCACAGTGTCACTGATGTAATGAAAGCATTGAATGGTTTTATCAAAGAAGCAATTATTTTCTAGATTATAGGTAGATCTCATTGCTCAGAAACCCCAAAAGAAGTTGGCATATAAAGATGCCATAGAGGTCCCAATGGCTATGCCACAAGCTGCAAATAAAAGTCTTTGCTGAAGACAAAAACATTGTGGGATTAATTAAATTATGATTAATGAAGAATGAAAGCCACAGGGAAATCATCTCTATCCATTTTTTAGACAGAAACCCCAGATTAATGCTTGTTAATTGTATTATGCCTGCACAGACTCCTGTTATTCTCCCTATATCTCCTTCCCAGTTATTCCTTCCCTTTCCTCCCAAAGTACCCTAATAATTGTAGTGAATCTAAAATGTGATTCCAGATATTACAAACTTTCTGACCTATAACTATATGAGGAGGTGTATTTAGTAGTGTTTTGCTTAATTGAAACATGCTGCTTAGTCTCTGCAAATTGATACAGTGTGACGAGACACAAATATTAGTATTGTATTTCCAAAGAGGGAATTTTCCCTGTGGCCATGCTTTGTGCTATCATATCTTATTCTGGAAAAAGACAATCAAAACTGACATACAAAAAAGATAGTAGTCTGCTGCAGCCAGACTAAACTAGTGTTGAATCAAACTGTACAGAGATTCAACATCAAACCCCAACAATGTGTAATCCTCCCTTGGATCAAAATCTACAGATTGAAAAAAAGACATCCATAGTGTCACATAGGTGAACTGGTAATCCGTTCACATGATCCTGCAGAAAAAAGCCAATAAACACCAACACACCCTCTGTAAACAAAACAAACAAACAAACAAAACATACCTTACACTATTGGGCATCATGAAGGATTTACCAAGCTTTTGCGAATTTTGGAGTCAATAAACATGGTTGAAGTGATGGGGAATTCTGCTTTTCAAAAACGCTGCTTCCTTGCTTGTAATCAGGCCCCTGTAGGATGACTAATCTACCATTTCATAAAATGATTATTTGATTTTGGTGTTGGCTAATAGTGCATTTTTATACCTGTATTCATACAGGAGTTTGACATCTAGACAATAAGTCTGATTTGTTTTTATTGCCCCTCTTGTTTGCAGGCTTGATATCAATACTATCTAAATTTTGCATTCCCAAGAGTGCATGTTGTCCTCACAAGGGAAGATTGTGTCTACCTTTATTATAACCATCATCAAACAATTTCTTTCTACTCCCACTGCACCATGTGTTAGAAAACAGCATATGACCATGGGAAAGAAAGATCTTTAGTCCATTGGATTCTTTCCCCCAACACCTCAGTGGGAATACTATCGCCCATTTTTCTCAAGGTATTTAAGCTTGAAGATAGAAACAACATTGACTGACATCACTAGTTTTGTAAAGCAAGTGTTCCCCACTTGTTCTGTGAAGAACCATGTAACTACAGTGTAACTACCCTGTTGCATGTAATTAATGATTAATTACATTGAAACAGACATGTAAAATAAAGTGTAACTGAAGTAGGTCTTCCTGATAGTGCCCTTAAATCTTCTTACTTTCAAAGACATTGAATGCACACTTGTCCTCTCATCCCTGTATATCTGGAACACTTGCATTTGGTCTGCTGATGTTATCCCTTTTAGATATTTTAACCCTTAGACTGCCGACAGACTTAGAACGTATAGGAATTCTGGACTGATATATCAGTCTGTGGCATAGCAAGGGTTAAAACTGTAATTCTGTCACTCCTGAGTCTTCTCTTTTCCATGGAGAGCATTCCCAGTTCTGTCAGTCCTTACTCATTGCCCATGTATTCCCAGCGCTCCACTACCCTGATCCTGTTGCTATCTTTCATCAGGTATGGGGCTCAGAACTGTACATTATACTCAAGATGGGATCTAACCAGTGATTTGTATGGGTTGTTTATCATTACCCCCAGGTCCTTTCCCACACTGAGGTTCAGTAGATTTTCATGTTTTTATGCAGTATTTTGCTTTCCTATTTTTTTTAACTGAATGTATCTCATTATATTTTCAATGTGCTGTTTTTCTGCCCATTTCCATATCACGTCCAAGTCATTCTGCATATCATTACCCTCCTTCTGTGAAGTAACTATCTTTCCTATTTTGGTGTTGTCAGTAACTTTAACAATCCAGCTGCTGGTACCCCCCTCCAGATTATTTATGAATGTAGTAAACAAGGTTTACCCCAGAACAAAACCTTGTTAGACTACCCTGGTCACTTATTTCCATGTGGGTAGAACATAATTTACTATAACCCTTTGCTGTCCACTCAGCAACCAGTTTCTAATCCATTGCATTACATGACCAGTTATTTGTTTTCCTTTTTATGAACCAACATCTTGTGTTAGAGTGTTGAAGGCTTTGTTGAACCCCAGGCACACAACATCTACAGATTTTCTTTCATTGAGCTCCTTAGGGACATTTTCAAAAAATGCAGTAAGTTTGGTCTAACATGATTTCCCCTTGCAGAACCCATACTGAGCCGCCAAGTCTAAATTGTTTTTCTGTACGGGTTAAATAATTCTGTTTTTTTTGTGATTATCTCAAGCATCTTTCCTGGTGCTGACATTAAGTTGACTGGCCTATAGTGCTTAAACTTAACCCTGCAACCTTTTTTGGAATATTAGTACCACATGAGTCACCCTCCAGTTATTAGGCATGTATAGAGTGCTCAATGACCCATTGAATATTATGGCCAATAGGATAGACAGCTCCTCGGACAGTTCCTTAATAACTTTTGGGTGCATTATAGTAATCCCCAATCACCTTGTTGATGTTCAGTATCTTCAGCATTCTTTCAGCAGCTTCTGGCCTCACACATATGTCCCATAGCGTACCCTATTGCACCCCTGTTGACAAACACACACACACACACACACACACATGTTCTGTAGTGTATCCTATTGCTCCCATGAACAACCGTTCTCTATTCATTACCATCCCATCTTTTTCTTCTATGAATACTAATGAAAAATGCTCATTTAAACATTTAGCCATCTATCTGTGCAGCCATCTAGCATTATCAATGTCTCAGTAGGTAACATGCTCGCTTCTGATGCCAGAACATCAGATGGTTGTGGGTTTTAGCCTCACATCCAAGTAAGTGGGTAATATCCATAACTGACACTGTGATGCAGTCTGAGGGGGGTGCTGGACAATTGAGGTGCCATACTTCAGATGAGATATTAAACCAGTGTCTCTTCTGCCCATCTCTGGTTACTGTCCATGTGGAAGTAAAAGATCCAATGGCACTTATCAATGAAGAGTAGGGGAGTTTCCCTGGTGACATGGCCAACATCCTCCCATCAGTAAAAAAATCAGGTCAACATATCCCAGCTCCCCAGGTTGCACCTGGAAACAAGCTATCACAGCTTAGTGTGCCTTTCCTGGTCAACAATAGTAAATAAATAAATCTGCTCCTTCTTTGTGATTCTGCCTCCCATTTTCTAACCTTACTGTGGTCCAACAGTTGTCAGTGTTTTTCTCTTCTCTTTGTTTATTAATTTATTTAAAAGCTAATAACCAGGAAAGGCACACTGAGCTGAGACTCATTTCCAGGTGCGACCTGGGGGAGGGGTTGTAGGGAGTAACAACTTACAAAACATATGAAGATGCAGCATTACATTACAGGTTAACACGTACGTACAGAGGCATCATTAAATGAGCTAGTGTAATATAATAACAGTTTTATACAGCCATGAATGGTGGGCAATCAAGTGTGAGGAAAAGTACATGGTGTGTATTGGGGAAGGGGTATAAAGAAGAAAGGCATCAAGCTAGGAGGCTGTGCAGGAGAAGGTTGATGGAGAGTACTGTATATGGGGTTAGAGAGTGGGAAAATAGGAACAAGAAGGTGCAGGAAGTTGCCTTAGGTGGTGTTTAAAGGCAGGGAGAGATGGAAGAGATGGAGTGGGTAGGGGAGAAGATTTCAGAGAGATAGGAGATGGTAGGAGAAGGCAGCTTGACTGGCAGAAGAGTGAGGGTGAGGATTGGAGACAGTGTGGGAATCCCTGGAGCAAAGCAAGTAGAAAGAGTAGGGAGTGGGGGGTATCAGGGAAGAAATGTAGGAAAGGAGGGACCCAAACCAGTATTTGTTGATGAATGCAGCACAGTGGCCTGGCAATGTGATGGCAGGGGAAGGATGGAGAAGGAAGAGTAGAGGGAGCAGTGATGGGTGCAGAGGGGATTAACATATCTGAAGATCTTTTTTCTTGTTTTTGCATCTGGGCAGAACTTCGAGGTTGGTTTAAAAAAATCTTTACATTGATTCCTGAGGCACCTTATAGTGAGGACCATGTCTATTCACACCAGTCTAATCAGATTTAAGTCCATGAAGTCCTGATTCTCCAGTCCGTGGAGTAAAACATGCTCCTAATCCAAATAAGATTCCGTTTCCTGATTTACAGGAAGATCCTATAATCCCGTGTTAGAGCTTTTTATCAAGTTGAGTAGTATTGAAAGACCTCCTATTGTGTTTGTAGAGGCTTGCATATTCAACTCATAATCTGTTGGTATTTGAATATTTTTCTTTGTTCTTATGAAATGCAAAAATGTTTTTGGGGAACCTTGCAAAAGAGTTTAAACAGATCCATCTGAATATTGAATTGGTCATTTTTTTGGAGTCGGTACAAATTATAAACCCTAGCTATAGTTTGCTACTAGAGAATTTGTTAGATTCTGTCCCGAGAGATTTGCCACTTTTTTGTCTCGTCACTGATGGAGCATTTTGGAGGTTCCCCATCTCTTGGTTGCCCTCCAACCCTTCTTGTTCACCTGTGTCTTGTTTTTTTTGTTTCTCTTTTGTGACATAATTCCTGTTTCCTATGTCTCTAACAGCGAGACTGAGCGCTGTTGTGGGGGTGCCCCCTCATAATTGTGCTTATGTTCCTGGTTAATGGGCCCCTACTATCCACTTTATTCATAACCCTCAGAAATGTACATGTTTTTATTATATTTCTCTTACACTCCTGGCCTCCAGTGAGTACATATTGAGCTCCACCAAATGTTCCTCATATGTCTAACTGTGCTATTCTTGGATCTTCCTTGTGGTCCTCCTTTGCACCACCTCCAGCCTGTCCTGTCCTTCTTCAGATGCAGGTTCCAGAACTGGGCACAGTACTCGAGATAGAGGGTCACTAAGGATCTGTACAGGGGTAAGATCACTTCCCCTCTATTACTGTCAAAGCCTCTTTCTACACACCACAGCATCCTGTTTCCCTTGATGTAAGCCCTATTGCATTATGTGAAGACTCTGAGACTGTCATTAATAATAACCCCCTGGTCCCTGTCTTCCACTGTCATGGCTTACGCCACCTCCATTCAGTATTCCTTGTGTGGGAGTTTCCTGCTAACATGCATCACCATGCATTTCTTAGCATTGAAACACTACTGCAAGATCTTTGACCATTTCTCGAGATCTTGGCACAACTCTTTGACCCCCCCCCACTTCATTGTTCACCCTGCCACATAATTTTGTGTCATCAACAAAGAGACACATCTTCTCCTTAATACCCTCTCCTATGTTGCTTATAAACACAGTGAACATGAAAAGTCCTAGCACGTACCCTTGCAGAACCCCACTACTGACCTCTTCACCTCAAATTCCATTCCATTTATCACCACCCTTAGATGTCTCTCGCCAATGAGTTTCCTACCCCCTTAGTCATCCCCTTCTCCACATCACCAGCCCCAAACCCTCTATCTTTTTTCAGAACCATCGTGTGACAGAGCCAAAGGCCTCACTGGCATTGAGGTATGATACATCTACTGCCTGGACCTTATCCATAGCCTTGGTGACCCACTAAAAGAAGAGTATCAGGTTCCTCTGGCATGATCTTCCTGCTACAGATCTATGCTGTTTGGTGTCCTATATGCTGCTCTCATCCAGATATTCTACCATCTGTTCCTAAATTATGATCTCCATGAGCTTTCACACAATTGAGGTCAAACTGACTGGCCTGTAGTTCCCTGGGTCCTCCATGACCACTCCTTGTAGAATGACACTACTGTCACCCTCCTCCAGTTGCTTGACACCCCCATCAGAACAGAGAACCTGAACAGATTTGTCAGGGGGCATTTAGTTCTGAACCAAGGTCCCTCAGGACTCAGGTATATTCATTGGGTCCCGATGCATTGACCATCCTGATTGCTGCTAGCCCTTTCCTTACATTGTCCTCTGTGATCTGCACAGGCTCCATTTCCCCTCACACTCCTCTTGGAATCTTTAATGTGACTCTCTGGGAGGGATTCCCCTCCTCTACTATAAATATTGAACCAAACAAAGTGTTCAGTACATCTGCCTTTTGCTCATCCTCTTCTATCCATATCCCTCTGTCTTTAGCCCAATGATATCCCTTTAGCCTTCCTTTTCTCTCTAATATACCTGAAAAAGAGGTATTGCTCCTCAAACTGCTGGGGTGTTATGCCGGTAGCTCCCACTTGGCCAGGGCCGGCCTTAGGGTATGTGGCACCCCTAGGCAAACTTGCAAATGGTGCCACCCCCCCCCCAGCAGGCCTGTTGCCTGGATGTTTCCAAGGGGGATTCTTTTAGTAAGCGGTAAAGGTGTGTTGTGCATGTAGTGTGTGAAAAATGTTTCTTAAAAGCCGGGTGTCTGGGGTCGGTAGGCCCACAGAAGCTCTGGGGTTTTAGGTGCTTTCTGGTGCATTTTAAGGCTTACCTTGAAGATAAAACAAAGTTCTGTTTTCTTTCAAGGGAATCTTATACACTAAAGTGGGTGAGGGGAGGGAATTACTTCACAATGAAAATATTTGATTATGAAAAAATGTCACAAACCAAAACATTGAAAATTCTGTACCTCAGCAACACATTTTTTTCCTTTGACAAAACGGTTCAGTGACAAAACACTACATTCTTTAATCCCATCTAGATTTAGCAGGTTAGTTAGTGCTCATTTCTGTTTACCAAGATGCAATGGCAACTTGCCTGCAAGAGCTTGCATTTTGTTTTGTTTTGGGCCACATTTGCTGCAGGTAATAAACTTTCTGACAGCAACCACACCAGGAAAATAAACATTTGTTTTTCCTTCCCCCTTTCAACCAGTCAGGAACTGATACAGCATCTCCTAGTTGGGTCTTGCCACATGGCACAGGCAGCTTTCATTTATTTTTCACAACACAGTGCTACATAGTCATCTTTTAATGTATGGATGTTCAATTTAATACGTCTGTAAAGTATACAAAAAAAATCCGGTAATAGCCTGAAAGGTGCAATGATAAAACTATTGTCAATCACTGGTAATAGTATTGTCAATCGCTGGTAATACTATTGTTTTGTGCTGATACCTCCTGCCCCCTCGTCGTAAACGTGCCTCCTCATTGGCCGGTTTTCCTGTATGGGTGGGCAGAACAGTTGAAAAAAACATGGCGGAGCTTCTCTCGCTTACCAAGAGCGAACTCGGTCGTCTCGCTTCTCCAGTTTTATTTTGTGTTCCCCCGTCAGCAAGTGAAAATATCTGGTTCATCCAGCCGATCCGGTGATGAAGAGCAGGTAGGCTCAGAATTTAAAAGAAAAACAGGCAGAGGCCGGGAACCGTCAGGAGCGAGCAGACAGTTCAACACACAGCGCGAGACAGTGTGGCGGTTCACCATGACCCAGACAGTCCTTAGCTGAACTGGCCAACCGCCCATCTCAAAAGACCCTGAAACACACTCAGATCCATATATTAAAAAAAACAATGTATGGTTCCGTGTGTATTACTGGTCAGCAATAGCATCTCGCGGTTCTGGACATGTAGGAACCTCTTGATGGTATTACTGACCAGTAATACACACAGAACTATACATTATACTCCTTATATTGCAGTGTTTCCGCCATGGAGGAACTGGGGCAAGCCAGAACTAAGGCTGAGGGTCCACAGTCAAGAAAGTTCAGGAACAAGAAACAAAATATCGGGAAATTGCATTTTTTTTGTTTTAGCTCAGCTAACTGGCTGCATCACTTCAGAATCATGACTCAGTCTGTCACTGACCTTGTTAGACAAAATGGTCCTCCTCTTGCCAAATTGTTGCTCTGCTGGTCTGGCTGCCCTTAGGAAACAATATGACTGCCGCCAATCCAGGACCATGCACACTCAGTCGATCCTGTGGAACCCCCTGACTCCAACAACAGGCAGTTGCTTTTTTTTCCCTCTGGCCCGAGCCTGGGACAAAAATCTCCTCCTCTGGGATGATGGGGGTAGGGTGGGCCACTAGTCTCCTCCACACAGCCAAATCTGGGCTGTTTCTGCTGCTTGGGCCTGCTCTGCTCCCCCCAGCTGGCCAGTTGCTGCTCACCCTCTCTGCAGTCACTGGCCTGCAGGCCCTATTTAAGACTGGTAGTGGGTACTTTTACTTTACTCCCACCACTCCAGTCCCTGCTCTCGAGGGGTCTCTCTCGATTTTTCTGACCAACTTCTAGGCCACTCACTGCACAACTCTGACCCAATGGTAATGAGAAACCACTCCTCAACTGCAAATCCACGATGGTTCAAAGCCATCTGGCCACCCTGCATGCTGACCCCTTGGACACTGTCCTTTCCCCAATCCTATCTAGACCCGGTAAGTCCTGGCTGTTGCTGGCTCCCATCTCTCCCATGTCTCAATGAGCCAGCTCCAGTGCTTTCAGCAGCACAGTGCCCCTGCGCCCTACTCCCTAGTGACTCCCCCTCCCCCACACACTGACCTTCAGTCCTCTTTGGGGTTTGTCTCTTTCCTTTTGCAAGTTTAAAACTAAACTCATCTCACCCACACCACTCTCTAACACAGCCACGCAATCCCTTACTGCCTTATGGCTGTTTGCATGTGCCACCAAAACTGTTTATGCCAAGTGCCAGCCACTCCCAGTCTGCATCACTCTGTGCATACACTCCAGCTGCTCTGGCACCAAACATAAAACAGACAGCAGCAGAGATCCAATAGAAATCGGAGTGGCTCTTTTACGGCTGGGTCAGGAAAGCAGGTACACAGCAATGAATCTGACAGACGTCTTCACTCCCTCTCTCCCCACCTGACACCAGATTTGGTCATGGTAATTTTTAGCCCATCCAGGTCACTTACAAAAAAAACAAAAAAAATTTAACTTTGATGGTGACAAGGCCCCCCCACGGAATGGCACCCTAGGCAACTGCCTAGTTCACCTATCCTTAAGGCCAGCTATGCACCTGGCCTAGCTAACCTGGCCACTGTATTCTATTACTTAATGAAGTGAGTTCTGATTAAGAGCATTTTGGTGTAGAATTCTGACTCCACAAGTGTGTGAGAATACTTTTGTTCATGTTCTAATGGCTACATGGTTACAGAATAGGCAAAGATAAGGGATGATGGTAGGGTAAGGGCTCCTGCTTACCACCTGGGCTTGACCCACAACTGGATCTAATCTATTCTGGTTGTCCATCCCACTCTCAATTGACCCCATCACTGGGGGGACAATGAGGACATATATGGAGTGAGTAGTTCTGGAGAAATAAGCCAGTGTACGTGAGAGGGTCACATCCCTGGCATATAAATATAAGAAAGGAGGGAGAAAGAGAAAGAGAAAAAGTGTGCAGCTTACTGATTACTGTGATTTGATTGGTGGTTTAGCATTCTTAGATTTGAAAAGCTGGCCATAAAGTCTTGCGTGCCTCCTGTTATATAAACAACTGTTTCTGGTGACTTTAAAAACTGAAATCATTTGTGTTGCCAGATGTCACTGACAGTTCTAGTCATGTTAGTGAGCATGTGTAGTCAGTAGGCCTGGATAAAAGCACATTGGGCTCTAGTTGTGTTTCACCCATGCAGCGTTTCCCTGCAACTACTTAGTGGTCCTTTATTCACACGCTTTATTAACACAGCAGTGCAATGAAAGATGTTTTTCCAAAAACGCTAGCTATAGACACAGTTGAGAAAAATATTAGTGTACCTGTCAACTGTACTTGTCTAGGTACCTCCTATACTGTGTACCATAAATCTTTTTTATTCCCAATCCTAACCCTTGCCAGGTCTACAGTGCTTTTTTCTATGCAGAATGTGGTGGTATTTCTTTTTTCTTGAGAAAAAAACCCAAATACTCACATTTTGGTGGAATTAGGAAATTGTATCACCAAATAAAACTGGAACATGCCTGGAATCTTTTATTGTGGAAAAAAAAAGGCAATGTCAATCTTTTTTGCTCAGTTTCATTGCACTGCTGCTTTAATAGCACTGTACTTGTAAATGTACTCACTAGATGCCAATATTTTGATATAACATGGGAAGGGACTTCCTCCCTCTCAAGTTGAGATGCTGATTTGTACTATTCACAATAACAGAACTGTACCTCTCATTTGTGTCTTCTGCTGTCCTCCAGTTTTTTATCCTGGAGCTGTCCAATGGAGAGTTTACTTCCTAATATGGTATAATGAAGTTACTTGGGCTCAAACAGCAGCTTAATTTTCAGAGAGATACAAATGTCTAGCCAGGGCCCCTGCATACACTTCCCTTTTTCACTTATTCCAGTTAGGGACAGAAGAACCCCTAAAAGTTACCAAAAAGAGGTCCAAGGCAATGTAGTCATGCGGGTAGAATACATGTCCGAAAATGAGAGATTCTGGTTCAAATCCCAGCATAGATACTGGATATGGCCACCCTGTGCTTTAGTTCTCCAACCTACAAAAGTGTGCAAAAGAAGGAACTCTCTATGAAAGAATATTTAATCTAAGTAGGATTATCCTAGTAAATGAATACATTTGAAATACTGTACATAAATTCCAGTGCAAAAACCAAGGAAGCCCAGATCTATACCAGGCATATCGAGGCTGTGGTTTAAGTTCCATGTAATCTTTGGAGCTGAGGAATTTGTGATTTTTAAGGGACTAGTTCTCTCATCTTTAATTCCAGAAAAGGTGTTCACATTGTCCTGGCACAGTGCACTCTAAGATTTATTTGGTCAGTAGCAGTCCATTTACTGTAAGCATTTTGGTGGCAGACTGAAGTAGTTGCAGCTTCTGTCCACATGGTGACACCAACTCACAACAAACATCTAAGGTCTGTTAGCATGCATTTCGAACACAAAATGACAGACCACCTTCCTTGAGTGGATGCCTAATGCAGATCTTGTTCAAAACTTTGAACTAGAATAATTCAGAAGTTTAAAATATACCTCATTTAGTTGCAGAGTATATGATTATCCCTGTGCATCTATAATCCTTAGTGCTCAGACAAAATTGTTTTAAATTTATGAAACTGTTACTGCAATCCTCAAAAATGTTTGTTGTTTCAGTTTCTTCTATGTCCAATTTCAAATATATAATTCCATTAGATATTTTAAATATTACGCACCTTAAAAAGAACAAACACCATATCAGCTGTGTTTCATTATACAGTATGTCTTCTACAGACAAACTTAAAGAGGGATTCCGTCCAAGGGTGCTACATTACAGAATTAGAATGTTAAAACATTATAGTAGATTGCATTATGGTGTGCAAGAGAGGCATTTGTGTATGTTTTGGACAGCATAAATGGAGTGTTTATAATTACTTTTGTGGTGGCTGTCCTTTTTATCATACAAAAAAATTAAGGCATGCTAATATGTTAAATGAAAATTACCCCCCTTTTCCTTGAATAGATAAATGGTTTGTGGTCCCCTGTGTAGCATTATTGCCTTCTCATTCATCATCATAACAACCATTTAGTGTAAAATTAACAACAACTTAACTACTACAGTAATAAACATGGCCATGTATTACTACAGATTGATGAAGACTGTTTTTTTACACTCAGCCAACTACAGAACACACGGAAGAATAAAAAGAAGGAAATCTATGGAGTCAACTAATTGTTGTACCAATATTTAAAAAGCAGGCATGTATTCAAACAGCTGAAAACCATTCTGTTGACACATTTTAAATCATGTCTGCTAGATTTCTGACTTTGTTCCAGTACTGCTCTGTCAAATATGTCACGCAAACAGATACTTATAGTGTGCTTCAAAAACACGGTTGACAACCTCAGACCTTGCTGCTTGTGACATCATGGTCTGCTGCAAAGCAAAGGAGTGTGGTGTCGTAAAGAACTGCATTGTGAGGTCAGAAAATCCTTAATAAAGCATTTTATGCAGGCAATATAAAAGTTAGCAACAATGTACTCAAAGCCCACAGAAGAAAACAGAAAATGAAAAAAAAAATATTATTTAGTCAATTGTAACTGTTGTTTATTTAATTCATTTATTTATTTAGTTTTGTTAATTGGGAAAGGAGGATTAGGGAATACTTATTATTTTCAGCCTCATCCAAAGTGGGGTGGGGAAGGGGTGGAGATGCAGGCAGTACAAGGCTATGTAAACAATATTTCCATCACAGCTTCCTCTGGCCAGGCCTCTCACTGATTCCCCCAACCCCCATTTTATAACGGATTGGTGAGAAGCCTGGCTACAGGAAGTTGTGATGGATGTAGCTTCGCACAGAGCCCCTGCACTGCCTGCACCTTTTGAACAGCCAAAAAATATTTGGGTTGGCTAACTAACTGGACTTAACTATATGTACTGTTGAATGTACTGCTGAATATACTGCCTGTACCACGTGAAGGAAAAAAAGAGGTGTTAACAGTACTAATAAATACACCCAGCAATTGAACTGACCCGACATTTTGTGTCACAGTGTATTTTTGCCTAAGTAAACATGAGATGAGAGACCCACTCCTTGTAGTACTGTCATCTACCAGGGACTATGTCAATTCCCCCCTCTACCTGGCCACATGCTGGCTGCTTCAGTAAAAGCTTGTAAATGAAATATTTCACTGGATATGATTGGCAGTACCTCCTGAGAAAACATTTATAATAGCATCCTGGACACGTTTTCTGTAGTGGTGGAGTTTGATGCTTGCCTCAAGAACATGCCCTAACAGTAGTAGTTCAGTTAATAGACACCCGAGTTCCTGAACACATGTGGGATGTGCTATGACTCAGCTGTCATGGGAAATTGGGGGGTGAGAGATAAACATAAGCTTAAAAGTTTAGATGAATGGTATTGCCCTAGGCCAGGTTGTTTTCAGCAACCAGAGATTCAAAAACTCATCTTTTTGTTTGATTGTCCATATATAAAGATGTTTTAGAATTTGTTAGCTAAGGAATGGAGGGAACCTTTCTTTTCTTGGATTACTTATGATTGTTTAGTTATGAGCTTATAGCAACAGGATTGGGGAAGTACTACAAAAGTACTTTGATTGCCCTGTTTCCTGTCTTGAAGTGTTCGACATATGGCAAATTAGATGTCAGTATGTATTGCAATAGAAATATGCATCCCAGTATAATTTGGCCAAAGTGATCTTGGACTCCTTGTAGGTCATTACAGTACTCAGATGGCACGTCTTTTGATGCCACAGCATAAATGGTTTGTGTTGTGCCAAAACACTGGGTGATGCGTTGATCTTTGCTGTAGAATAAGTCTGAGATGCTATGTTTTCTTCAGGTTTTTCTCTTGTTTGATTCTGTTTTTTTTTTGCCTTTTCTCTTTATGTCTGGTTTCTTATTTCATAGTTACATTTGCATGATTTGATAATATGTTTTTATGTTTTTTTCTCCTTAGTATCTAACTTGAATGTATTTGATACCTGATTTTTGCTTTGTCTTTTTCTTTTAAGGAAAAATTGCCCTAATCTTTTTGTGAAGTGCTATGAGATCTTTAACGTCCATCTGAACAGCCCTCAGAAATGGCAGAAGGGAACCTCAGTTTGAAGTATCATCTGAAAGATGGCCCCTCCAACAGAACAGTGTCCCCCAAATACCATGCTGGGGTATTGGTATGGTTACTTTTATCCAAAGAATAAGTGCCCTCTGCTGAGATACCAACCACACTTCCTGCAGCACCTTGTATTCATTAGAGGTCTCCCATTCTGCTACTGGCCAAGGCCACCCCTGCTTTGCTTGTGAGGTCTGACGGAATCAGACTCTAAGATTATAAAGCTACAGGCTAAATAACATGTTTACAAATGTAAATTCTGAAGTGGCTGCCTTGCTGCTTAAAGTAAATCTGTCCAGTTTCCCCATATAAATGTTAGTTTTGCATTTAATTCTATTCAGAAATGTTCTTATATCATCAAAACATTTGCCTAATCAATATATGTGTTGATTGTACTTCATATATTGTGATTCATTGCAAAAGATACTTTCGTTAATGCATCAGAGAGGGTTGTTACTAAAGCGACAAAAGTAGGGAAATGTGGCATTAGGTTTTCCAATCCTAATACCCCACCTCCACCCTGCAAACACTGACAGGCATCGGGGGTGTACCTTGGGGTCATCAACCCTAATGCTCACCCCATTCCACAAGTAAATAAGCTGAGATGGGTACAGTATAGGAGAATGGGGTAAACATTAGGGCTGACAATCCCAAGGCACACTCCTGACACCTGTCAATATCTGCAGTGTGGGGTGTTAGGGTGGAAAATCCTAACGCTACATTTCCCTACTTTTGTCACTTTAGTAACAACCCTAACTAATGCATTAATGAAGTGTTTTGCAATTAATTGTCTTACCTTTTCAGATAGTATAATCATATCCTTATTCATCTGTGAGAGTGCAGGGCTCCCATCCCTCTACAGATGCGTACAGTATATCTATATAGCTGTGGAAGCACAGGACCCTCTGGGCCCTGCGCTTCCATTTATAGGACAACAGTGACCAAATTTTTAGCATAACCATCTTATTACCCCCCACCTCATGTGCCCGGTACAGAAAATTTTTGAATCCCCACCAAAGCATGATTCTGTGCAACTGCAACACCATTCTGCACCACATGTGTGAAAATACATGTTGTGCAGGGTTTGAAAAATGACAGTTGTGACATACATGAGCTCAGTTAATAAGAAGGCAACGTTGAAAATCTGGGATCAAAATAATCTGAAGTTATGAGTGGGTGTAGCAAAATTGCAATGAATGGTCATAACCTTGGCAGTTTTTCATATTCTGACCCCAAATTTTGAACATAGTCTTCTTATGATCCCACTGCATAAACCCCATAGGTGAAAATTTTCAAATCTTTGCCAAAATGCCATTTTTTTTTTAATTTTCAGTTGTTTAACCAGGTATAGCACACTAAGCTGAAAGCTTTTTTACAGGAGCGACCTGTGAGCACCATTTCACGCCATAAGTGTGAAAACATGTTTTGGACATGATGTAAAAAAATGAGAGGTGTACTGTTCATGAGGTGGTGTGAAAAAATGCCTATGTTGAAAATTTGGACTGAAAATATTAAAAATTACCAAAGTTATGCTCATGCATTGGAAAAAATCAACAAATGTTCAAAACTCTGCAATTTTTCGGAATTTTTTCACCAATTTTTCAACATGGCCTTTTTGGAGCATCACCTCATGAACACAGGTGGTAAAATTTTGTTATTCTGTCCTGAAAGGTGATTTCATGCGGCAACTGCAAAATCACTTTCCAGGCCTGATTAATGAAATGATAGTGCCAGCTTTCACGAGGAGGAGTCCCAAAAAGGCCATGTTGAAAATCTGGTGAAAAAATTCCAAAAAAATGGGAAAGTTATGAACATACTGTAAGTTCAAAACAACATTGAAATACATTATACTGCACTTACCTTAATTCCTTAGTTCACAGTTTAGCTTTGAAGAATGCAGACATGTCTTGGTCCACAGAAGATGACAGCCTATGACCTTCTGTGGTAAGTATAGAGTAAAGGGGGGTGTTGGGTGTTGGGTGTTGGATGCTCAGTGGGAGGGTCGGGATGGGGAAGGGGGATGGCGGGGATGATGAGGGGCCATTTTTATTTTTTCCAGGGTTTAAAAAAAAAAGATGTCAGGGAGTGTTTTTTATTCTCAGGAACAGAAGAAGATAATGAAGTATTTTGGGACACTGGAGGTGGGCTTCCCAGTATTCCACACTGCCGGAGGAAGTCTTGTAAATGCCAACACAGGGATTGGGCCCTTGATATTGGCAAGCATTAACACAATGGGTTGTGGGGGGAGGCATCTGACACCAGGGGTGGGCATCATGGTGTCAGATTATATAATTAATTGACTATGGGGATTAGATGGTGGGGGTGCCACTAAACACCAGGGAAAGATATGAGAGGGTGGGGTACCAGTACATGGGACAGGGGACACTGATCGGTGGGTGGGGGGTGCACTAGACACCAGGTAAAATGGTGACTCACAGCTGCATTTGCAGTCAGCAGCATGAGTTCCATCTGTGACTGCAGAAGTCAAGAAAAATCCTGCTGTTCTCATATAGAATGTGGGGGGGAAATGCTCCTCTCGCTAAGCTGGGCACCCGGGACTTTGGGTGCCCAGAAAAGGTTGTTTCTAGGCATAATTTAAAAAAAACAAACATCAGAATGTAGCTAAACAGATCCCATTTAGCTAGGATCTGATGTTTGTTTTTTCAAATATATTCATTTTTATTTAGTTTTCCTTCTCTTGCTAACTGTAAAACGAAATGGTGGACGCACACAAAAGGATTTCCCACCTATGACACAGGATGGCCCATCTGGCAAAGACATTAGGCTCCTGCAACACAGCATGACCTGTCTGCACAAAGGGATTAGACTCCTGTGACACAGGATGACCTGTCTTCGAAAATTTATTAGCTCCTTTGACACAGAATCCATTTTCGTGCTGGACATCTAAAATTTCCCATTGAAAATAATGGTAACTTCAATATTTAACAACTTTGGAAGGGCTTAGTATTTTTTCACCAAACCTTCAAAAGGCACATCTGTTAGGCAAAGGCTTTCTACACTGAAAATTTCAAAGCACAACATAAAACAGTTTCTGAGATACAGGTGGACAAAGAAACAGCAAAAAGCACATACATGTAAGGATTTTTCAGACTCTGTATCTAGAAACTACATAACTGATTCATGTGAAATTTGCCACATCAACAGACCTACCCCATGAGATTATGCATGCAAAATTTCATGTAAATCTGTTGAACAGTTGCAAAGTTATTAAGGTACAAAAATTTGCCTTTAACATAGAAGTGATCCCTCAACCCTAACTATAGTGATGCTACCACACCACTATAATAAAATGGGGTACAAGATACTGACCAAATTGAACAACTTCAATGGGAAAAACACAACACCAGACTGTTGATTACTTATCTAGAAATTGCACAGTTCATACACCTGCCCTAATCTACCTAGCAACATCCTAACTAAATAAAAATAAAACCTTTTTCCATTACAATCATTTTTTTCTACTTTCCAAATGCAAACCTCCACAAGAGGGCATAGATTTCTTCAGAATAAATGCAGTTCACTGGTTCATTCAGAGGCACATGGCCTTTGTCACCTAACTCACCTATTCTACTTAACAACAACCAAACTAAAGGAAAATAAAACCTTGTTTCCATTAAAAAGAAAAACATTTCCATTTTCTAAGTGCCAACCCACTTTAGGGTATAGGTTTCTTGAGAATTAATTCACTCCCTGAGTCACTCATCTGTTGGCCTTGTGCCTTCCAGTTCAGCCAGGGCATGCATTACAGCATGTCCTACTGTAGGTCATTCTTTACCTAATCTACTGTCTTAAAGGCAGGGCCCCTAGTGCTCTGCGGCAGAATTGTTTGATTTCTGCGGCAGGGCTCCTTGATTTCTGCGGCAGCATTTTTTGATTTCTATGGCATGATTTATTCATTTCTCTGGCAGAACGCAGTCCTGTCATTGGTAAACTATGATGTGATGTCATCAATGGCATCATATACTGAGCATAGAGGAGGGGCTTCAGGGTAAACAAGATGGGAAAGAAAGCCTGACACTATGGAAAAACAGTATATTTGAATACAAATTCACCAAAAACAATGAATTCTGCAGCACTAAGTTTCTGATGGGGTTGTACATTTTCAAGGTGAGATCAAGTTAAACTCCAAGACATTTTTTAAACTTATATTTCATTGCAATTTATAAAAATTACAGGCTGCAACTGCATGCAGAAGATGACAACATTCAGTTCAGCACAGTAAAATGATGCAGTCACAAGCATGTCATATTTTCTATTACACAATGGGGTCTAAAATATAAGGTTTCTGATTGGTCAGCTGACAGTTTATGCCATGGGGTAATTTTTGAATCACCACTGCATAAAGTGCCAGCTGACCGCATTTTAGTAAAATCATTCCGTACAGAACCTTAAGAGTTCCAATACAACTACCAAACCCACCATTTTTTTTCTCCTGCTAACTGCCACATTTTGCAAAACCAAAAGCCGTTGGTAAAAACAATATAAATTTGTAATCTAACCTGCAGTTTTAAGTGGGAGACAACTGGGAGTTAACATTGTATTTTCAGTTTAAAATCACTGTTTTATGGTGCTCAACTCACCTTGCTGCCAGCTGGCTTCAGGGCACAAGAAGGCTTCTGCCCAGCATTATCAACAAACTAGTTTGCATAGGGGGAAGGACATGCTATTAAAATTGGCATGTATACAAAAAAAAAAAAAGATTTTCCTTCACTTTTTTGTGTTACTCTAATATTTACTAATTGTATAATTGGAATAATCACCGATCGGGTGTGGGTTGGGCCGAGATTTACCCACAGCTGGCATGGTTGGTCACTCGGGCTGTGCCTTCGTGACTGAACCACTCTAGCCATGGATAAATCCTGGCCCAACCCACACCTGATCGGTGATTATTCCTTAAGTGTTACCAGTGGAGGGGAATACACTGTAAATTAATAAACCAAAGCAAGAAAACACCACTTGGAACCATTTCATGCAGCCAATGCACTATTAATAGTCCATAATTATAGAGGCGCAGTTGCTCCCCTATAGTTAGGGTTCATTCTTCACTTCTATGTTAAACTCAACATTTTGCACTTTTTTTTGCAGTTAATCTTTTTATTGAGCAGTATCAGTTTTATACAAACAATGGTATCCAGAAGTATATACACTTGTATTGGTCCGTACAATGTCAACAACTACATCAAGTGGACATGCCAT
Source organism: Neoceratodus forsteri (assembly GCA_016271365.2). Lineage (NCBI taxonomy): Eukaryota > Metazoa > Chordata > Ceratodontiformes > Ceratodontidae > Neoceratodus > Neoceratodus forsteri. The sequence continues at coordinate 1,469,832,059 of CM057450.1, read as the reverse complement.
CTATGTTAAAGACCCTCTCATTGGATTAGCCCTTCCTCCCCCTGTCCTTGACCATAAGGCCCAGGCCCTAACACTAAAATTATCACCCGACCCCTCCAGGGGTCCTATCTTCCTGACTACAGCTTACATACCTCCAAAAAACCAAGCTCAGGTGTTGGGCCCATTAATTGACTATCTTACCTCCTTACCCAACTCGTCTGACCAAATCCTGGTGAGTGATTTGAACGTCAATTGGCTTAGTCCCACAACCTCCTCCTCCCGTGAGACTTTTGCTGCTCCATTGATCTAACCCAACTAGTCTCCCAGCCTACTAGAATAAATCCTAGTAGGGGAACTAGCACTCTTCTGGATGTGGTCCTCACTAACAGGCCTTACTGCGTCCACAATATTCAAATCCTCCCGGACTACCTTAGTGACCACTCCCCGGTTCTCTTCAACTGGGCAACCTCCCTGCCCAAGCCCTCTGTACATACCACTCATCGGCGGCAGCTTAGACCTGGTGGGCTGAAAGACTTAAAACTTTACCTAGGCCGTACTGATTGGTCCCCGTTATTAAGCACCCCTGACATTGACAAGGCACTCGCCTTCTTTGTCCGCACCTTTAACTCTGCCTGTGACATCTTTGCAACCTTAACATCTCATAGATCCAAAGTAAGACACGCCCCATGGGTCACCCCTGCCTTACGCATACTTCTTAAGCAGCGGGATAACTTATGGCACATCGCTGTTGAAACTGGCCACCCCGCAGACAGACAGGCCTATGCGGCTGCCTGGAATAAGCGTACTTGGGCCATCCGCAAAGCAAAGGCTGATTATTACCAAGCCTCACTTACCTCCTCATGGGGGAACCCCAGGTCCTTCTGGGACAATGTCAAGCAGCTAAATGGTGGAGCACGCTTCCCTTCACCATTGCTTCTTGACATCAATGGGACTATCTCCTCCGACCCTGCCCTCATTGCTACTCACCTCAATAATTCCTTTACCGACCTTAGCTCAGTGCTCCCAGGCAATTTCTTCAATCCTCCTTCCCCCATGACTGCCCCTCCCATCTCTCGCGCCCTGTTCCGCCTTCACTGGGTCACCACTCAAGAAGTCAGGCCATACTTGCTTAAAGCCCTAAAGTGCAATACTATTGGTAATGACTCCCTTGATCCCTGTCTCCTATGTCAGGTCCTGGATCAGGTCATCTCACCTATCACTTGCCTTTTTAATAAGTCCCTCTACCTAGGGCAATTCCCCTCTGTCTGGAGGGTCACTACTGTTACCCCTATTCACAAGGGTGGTGACAGGACGCTCTCAGGTAACTACCGGCCTATTTCTATCCTCTCTCCCCTCTCTAAGGCCTTAGAGAAAATTGTAGCTACCCAAATTTCAGACTACCTTGCTAAATATGATGTCCTTTGCCCTTAACAGCATGGGTTCAGAGCCAGTTATAGCACCAATACTGCACTCCTGGAGTTTGCTAACTTCCTTCACACCTCACTTGATGCTGGCTCCCTTGCTGGTGCTGTATTTATCGACCTATCAAAAGCCTTTGATACTGTCTCACATCCTCTCCTGTTAGCTACCCTTACCTGTCTGGGCTTTGCCACTGGTCCAGTATTCTGGTGTGCCAGCTACTTGACTGACCACTCACAATGTGTGAAAGTAGGTGGCACTCTTTCCAACACCTGCCCAATCCACTTGGGAGTCCCCCAGGGCTCTATTCTCAGACCCTTACTCTTCTCCCTCTTTCTCAACTCCCTGCCCAATGTGTGTGCAGGAAATATCCTACTCTACGCCGATGACTCAGTACTCTTTGCCTCCGACAGTAACTCCGTCTCACTCCAGAACTCCCTTCAGCATGCCTACAACTCTGCTGAAACCTGGTTCACTGAGCACCGACTCGTCATCAACCTTAAGAAAACTAAAACCATGCTCTTTGCACACCATCAAAATAAGTCCAGCAACTTTCCTCTCTCTGTCCACTCCACCCGTAATCTTCCTATAGAACTTGTACACTCCTATAAATACCTTGGTATAATCTTTGACTCTGCCCTCTCTTTTCATGACCATATCTCTGCCCTGACCTCTGCCTCCAACGCACAGTTGGGTATCCTTTACCGTCACAAAAAATGCCTCCCCACAGACACCCGCCGCCTGGCAGTCACCTCCTCGGTTTTATCCTTAATCGACTATGGCCTTCCTGTCTATGGTGCAGTAAACCAGACGGCCCTCCGCAAGGTATGCCTAACACTCAACAAAGCCTGTCGACTTATTACCAGTGCTCATAGACTCACGCACACCTGTCTTCTTTATTCTGTGGCCACCCTACTCAACCTTGATGAGTGCCTCATGTTCCAAACCTGCCAACTTACCTATAAAGCACTCCATGGTCAATCCCCTCCTGGCCTAGCTAACTCTATCCACCAAACTAATGCCACATTGTGCACTCACAGCTCCTGCAAAACTGCACTGGTCATTCCAAGGGCCAGGACCTCCCAAGGCCAAAGGGCTTTCCCCTATAGAGCCCCGTCTTGGTACAACTCCCTCCCTGCTGGAATCACTGATGCTCCTTCGCTAGCATGTTTTCAATACAGCCTTAGAAATCACTTGCTCACCTCACACAACTGTCGCTGCCCCTAACCTCTCCCTCCCCTTCCCCTGACAATGCTCACTGAGCTGCATTCTTCCTTACTCAGTCCACTCTCCTCCTGCTGGGCCTCCTTTTCACCCTCTACTATCCAGCCACTTAATCTCGTACCTTAATTTAGCTGTTAACAGTGTTATGTCCCTCAATACTTGTAACCTTGACTGACCACTACTGTTGAACTGTATTGCTGATCTGTGGTTGTCTCCTGTACATATGTCTTTGTCCTCTATGTGATGAGGTACCTTTGTAAATGAGGCCCCGGCTCAAAGGTTGTTAAACTGATGTCAAAATAAATAAATAAATGCCCTGTGTGGGGTCGTACGTTAACAGGTTATGTCTATAAATGATGAAACAGAAGAATGATAAAATGTACCCTTATGGGTCATACTGGGGAACCTGTGTCACTGTCACAGGATTGGACATACGCCGTGCCATAGTGGCAGCTGAAAGGGGGAAACCTTCTTCACCTAATGTGCAAGGTTGGGGGCTATGTGGCTTTCCACAGTGGGGGTCTCGTGGTACCTGCAGAGACATCATTCATTTAAGACATATGTATCAAGCCTTAACCTGGAAATGTATCATGGGGGCCTTAACTTGTCCTTCATATGCTTACATAGTAGTGGCTTACAGTGCTCTATAATGAACCATAGATAGGGGGACCATACCTGTTCATATTTACCCTTATAATCCCTGCTATAGCAAGTCATTCATGTCAGATTGGCCAGTTTCTCTACTGCTATAAGCCATTCTGTAGCTGTGGGTACCTCATTTGTCCTCCATTTACGCAGGATCAAAAGCTTTGCTTCAACTGATACCTGAATTATCCACAAGTGGTGAGGTTTGGATAGACCCACCCCTTGAGGGAGGAGTCCTAGAATCCATACCCTGGGATATGTCAGGACAGGGAGGCTCAATATGGTTGAACAGTGCTGAGCAATATCTGACCAGAAGGGCCTCAACTGAGAGCAGGACCACAGGACGTGTAGCAAATCTGCCTTGGGGGCCTTGCATCTCCAGCAGTTGTTCATCTGGGTTAGTCCCATGGATTTCAGCTGTGCTGGGGTCCTATACCAAAGGTGCAGGACCTTGTTCTGAATAAGGAGGCTTCTCTGGTCATTGCAGGCCTGGTGGGCTTTTACCCATGCCTGCCGCCATTTGGCCCTGGATATTGTGGAACCTAGTGTCGTCTCCCATCTAGCTTTAGCAGGAAGGGAAGGGTCCGTCCGGGACACTATCTCTCATGTGGGTCTGTATATTACCTGCTAGCCCAGTCTTACATTTGACCCATTCCTTGATAGGGAGGGATACCAAGTTAACGTGCTTATTCTGTTTACACATGATACAAACCCATTTCTGTTTTCACAATTGGTTGAACAGGCTTCTGACCTGAAGGTATCTCCAGAAGTCCCCTTTGCGCAACCCGAATTTATCTTGAAGCTCTTGGAATGACTCAATGGCAGAACCATCCACTGTCATGAGGTCAGCTATGTTTGCAATCGATTTTTGAGCCCAGCCCTCCCACAGGATTGATTTATGGTCAATGCATAGATAGGGGTTGTTCCAAAGTGGGCTATGGTGACCTGGGTTGATGCACATTTTGTTTTTTTGGCCTACCCTTTGCTGAGCTAGATGAGTGTTTTGGATCGTGGTCCAGCAGTTAAATTGTTTAGGCAAGGGGTGGCCTAAGTACACTGACAGGGGGACCCCACGCAGGAGGTCTGTCTCTATGCCTACCCACATGGGGGGCTCTGTGGGAGATTTGTGGAAACACCTCATGGTCTTAGCAGTGAGGAAGGCCAGCAAGTATTGGACAAAATCTGGCAGATTCCAGCCACCTCTAATCCCGGGAGCTCATAACTTGGCCCTGCTACACTGGGGGGGAGGCACCCCATAAGAACCTGCTAATCATGCTATTCAATTTCTGGGTCCAACCTTCAGGGAGAATAATTGGGAGGTGGTATAGTAGGTAGTAGATTCTGGGGGCTTCCATTAATTTTATGGCTGCTATTTTACCCGCCATCAAAAGTTGTAGTTGTTCCCATCTGGCCATGTCCTTCTGTGGTGTACCTATCAGTGGTTTGAAATTAAGATCTACTAAGGATTTCAGGTTGGAAGAGATTATAACCCCCAGGTACTTTATTCCTGCCAGTGCCCATGTGAGACCCAGGTTATCCAGAGTACGTGGGGTTGTTAATTTGTTGAGGGACAGAATCTCTGATTTAGCAGCATTAATTCTAAGTCCTGAGAAATCCCTGAACGTCCTTAGTATACCAGGAACATACAGAAGACTCTGTGAGATGTTGCCGGTCAGTATCAAGCAATCATCTGCATACAATTTTGTTATGTATTGGTTCTCCTCTATCATGATCCCTTTGATCTATGGGTGTTCCCTAAGTGTAGCTGCCAGTGGTTCCATGGCCAACACAAATAAGAGGGGGGACAGTGGGCATTCTTGTCTGGTGCCGTTGTGCAATGGGAAAGGATTGGAGAGGGTGCCATTTGTTAGTACCCTGGCCCTTGGCTTTTTGTACATGGTCCTTATCCAGGACTTAAAATATGATCCAAAACTATATGTATCCATGACTGCATGCAGATACTCCCACTCCACTGAGTCGAATGCCTTTTCAAAGTTGATTGTCACTGCAGCCGCTGGAGATGGGAGATCTGCTGCTACCTGGATCAGGGGATATAGCACCTGAAGGTGGTCAGAGCTGATCCTGCCATTAACAAACCCTACTTGTGAGGGGTGGGTTATGTCTGGTAGTACTATCTTGAGTCTCATCACCAAGATCTTGGCTAGGATTTTAGCATCCACATTTATTAGGGATATGGGTTTGTAGCTGGCAGGGAGAGTGTGGTCTTTCCCCTCCTTAGGTAGGACCATAATGATTGCTTTATTTAAGGTTGATGGGACTTACCCTACCGCATGAGCCTCCTGAAGCATTAGAAGAGGGAGAGAGGTAGTCAGAGGGTGGATCATCTTATAAAAGTCCACAGGGAATCCGTCTCACCCTGGGGATTTATGGGGGGGCCATACATAGTATAGCTTGATTAATTTCGGTTTCTGAGATCGGAGCATCCAAAATGTCCTTTTGTTGTTGGAGAAGTTTTGGGATGGGGAGGTTTTCTATGTACAACTGGTATTTGTCCCAGTTCCAATCTGCTTGAGAGGTGTATAGGGTCTGGTAGAATTCTGTCATGACTTTATTAATCACTTTGTGGTTCGGGGAGAGTTTACAAACATTTTGCACTTTAATAACTTTGCAATTGCCCAACTGATTTCCATGAAATTTTACAGGCACCATCAGGGACTAAGGCTGTCTTGATGTGCCAAGTTTCATTGCTGTCGGATGTGTGGGTGCGGAGATACGGAGTGTAAACAAATGTGAAAATGGCCATTTTAGGTCAAATTATTTGTCACACCGCTGCACAAACATGGCTTGGGGTTGTCGTCTGAAATTTTCAGGGTAGAAAAGTCTTGGGTCACGGATGTGTCTTTTGAAGATTTGGTGACAAAATGTTATTCTGTTCATAAGTTATTAAATTTTAAAGTTTCCCATTATTTTCAATGGGAAAAGTTAGATGTTCACCTCAAAAAAAGAATTCTTCATCACAAATGGGCAACCCCTTGTCGCAAATGGGGACTCCTTTGTCACAATTGGGGAATCTTTTTTCATGCTTTTTGCACTTTAATAACTTCACAACCATTCACTGATTTGCATGAAATTTTCCATGCGCCATCAGGGACTGAAGATCCCTAGATGTGCCTAGTTTTCTTCCGGTCGGATGTGAGGGTGTAGAGATACGGAGAGTTGTTATAGGGGCACAGTTGTGCCCCTATAGTTAGAGTTCATTATTCACTTCTTTGATAAACTCAAAATGTTGCACTTTAATGACTTCACAACCATTCAACCAATTTCCATGATGTTTTGCATGTGCCGTCAGGGACCAAAGATCTCTTGATGTGCAAAGCTTTGTGGAAGTCAAATGTTTGGATGCAAAGATACAGAGTGTCAGAAAATGGAGAAATTACCAATTTGGATCAAACATGACTTGGGATTTTAGTCTGAAATTTTCAGAGTAGAAAGATCTTGGGTCGCAGATGTGCCTTTTGAAGATTTGGTGAAAAAATATTAATCCATTCAAAAGTTAATACATTTTAGAGTTTCCCATTATTTTCAATGGGAAAAGTTAGATGTTCACCTTGAAAAATAATTCTTTGTCGCAAATGGGCAATCCTTTCTTTCAAATGGGGAATCCTTTGTCACAAATGGGGAATCTTTTTTTTCATGCTGCAACCATCTTGTGTTTTCTTAGTGAGGGAAACAAAGTTAAAAAGCAGAAAAATATGATGTTGGCTGAAGTAACCAACACATGTGTTCTGGTAATCGGGACCCATTCTATTGGATTCTGGTGTTAGTTTTTAAAAAAATCTCCTGGAAAAGTGTTTTTTTTTAAACATGCCAAAATCCTTTTTCGCAAACTTGCGATAAAAGAATGACTACACAGGATCCTGTTTCGCAATTTGCAAAAAAGGAATTTTGTTTTTTCTCAAATTGAGAAAAAAGAATGTGGAACAGATTAGAATATCTCAAAAATTATGGCTGAATGCAGGGCCCTGCGCTCCCACATGCAAATATGGATATCATTATGGATTACGATTACAATATCTCAAAAGGGCCCTGTGCTCCCACAAGCAAATAAGGATACAATTATACTATCTCAAAAAGAAAGGAAATTCTTTGCAAAAAAACTTTGTTAATGCACTAGTTAGGGCTCCAGTGGCAAAAGTTCAGAAATGAACTGTTGGGATTTCCAACCCTAACACTCCACCCCCTCCCTAACAATTACATCCTACCCTGCAGGCAGGAACAGGCGTGGGGTGTGCCATGGGGTTGTCAACCCTAATGCACACCCTATTCTCATATACTCTTTACCACCGAGCCTTAAAATGTATTCTTAACCTGCCTCTTCGCACTCATCACTGCCTACTGTACCAAGAGACGGGATGGCCCTCACTCTCAGCTAGGAGGAAAAGAAATGCTCTCCTCTGGCTCTTTAGAGCACTGTCTGACAATCTTCCCACATACATCTCGAGCTTCTTCAAACGTGTTAATGGATCTTATGGCTTGAGACGCTACTCCATACTTTGCTTTCAGATTCCTAGAGTGAAAACTACCTATGGCTTGGCCGCAATCAATTTTTCACTCCCATCCCTGTGGAATGCCATGCAAAGCTCATTAAAGCTTTCCTCACTCCCAAGTCTATTCACATTCAAAGCTCTGATAGCTGAATATCTGAAGGAAACATGCAGTTGCTTTAGGCATCTATGAGCCCTTAGCTTCTGGCTCCTCCCACAAATCCTACGTATCAGAATCTCACTCAACTCACATTCCTAATAAGGGATACCCAGCACTTACTAGCCTTTCTCCTCCATTCTTGGTCCTCTTCATCCTTTCCCCTCCTTCCTAGCACACTTACGCTCTCTTCTTTCCCCTCCCTACTATTATCATGAAGGTACTAGTTTCTATTTAGTGGAGTCAGCCTAGGATTGTCGTCTCTCCTCTCTCATGTGGATTCATTATGAACTGCAGCTGTGTGCACCTATGTCAAACCTGTATGTATAGGTCTATATCGACTTTTACCTGTACAATGCTTTTGCTTCTTGGCTACCACATCTGTGTCTATGTATTGTATTGTATTAATGTCCAGGACCACTTTGAAAATGAGCTTGCTCAATGGTGTTTATGCCTGGTTAAATAAAGTTTGATTGATTGATTGACCAATACTGTATTCATCTCCGCTTTCTTACACATGGAATGGGGTGAGCATTAGGGGTGACAACCCCACAGCACGCCCCACTTCTGTGCCTACCTGTAGGATGGGGGTGGGGTGTTAGGGTTAGAGTGGGGATAGGGTGTTAGGGTTGGAAACCCTAACAGCACATTTCCCAGCTTTTGCCGCTGGAACCCTAACTAGTGCATTAATGACGTTTTTGCAAAGAATTTATATGTATATAAACAGTCCATTCCCAGCTGTATAAGCTGATTCATGCATACCAGAAAGAGAAAGTTCAGCCTCAACAATGGGCATTCCTCCAATCTCCCTGGGCTACAAAAGTAACCAGAGTATATCCCAACTGTTCAGGTCTGACTTGTAACTCTAAACTGGGGGTGGGGAGAGATTATGCTTAATAGTGAGGTATTCTTTTTGTACACAATCAATGAAAAACATTAGATTGTGGTTTGGCATCCATGTGGCTACTTATGCACCTCAGAACTCCACAAAAGAGGCTTTTCCTCCATCTTGATTTGCCATGTGACAGCCATTAGCTTCCTACCTCGCATCTCAGTGCCATTTTACTCCCACCCCTCTGAATAAACAGTAGTTGCTTCCTTGCTAGTCCGAGTATCAGAACATTTAGCGAAAATAATTTCACGGAGCTGAACACTACTGTCGTAGATATCTGTTTAGAGAAATAGCTCTAAGGTTGTTAAAATAAAAGTGTGCCCTCAGACAGAAAGCCTGGCAGAAATCACAGTTCCTATCAAACTGAAAAAGTTAATAAGAGTAATGTTTAATATCTGCATGTTGCAAAGCAGTGAGGATAAAACTCAGTACCTAGCTATTTCATTAATTAGAACAAAAGTTCAGTCAAGTCCTATTTTTCATGTTCATATCACTCATATTCATGACTTTTGCAATTTGGACAGCACTGCTAAGAGCTTATGAATCCTCCTGTCCTCCAAAACAATTCCTCCTGCAGTGGCACCAGCTAGAGTCAGTTTTTTAACGAAGGTACCTGCCACTTTCAGGTCTGTAAACTGATATTGCTTGTCCATGTACATGAATTGTAGACAGGCAGGGAAAGCAAGTCAATAATAAATGTTTGGTTCTCTGAGCAACTTTGTTACCCCTTCAAAAGACTTCTGTCTAATTCATGTTGTGTAGAAGTAGTTAGAGAGCATCAATACTCAGCTGTTGTCCACCATCATCAAAGCACGGTCTTTTGCAGTTTTTAATACATAGTCTCTAGCAGCATACAAAGTAGTCACTGCGAAAATGGTTTGTGGTCCCTCTGATGTTGAGACTGCTCGGAATGGGCTCATACCATAGTCTGTGAAGGTAGGGATTGTGTAGCTCATATGCACTGCCTTGCGTAACCACTGCTCCAAAAAAGTTTTAAGGTCACCCCCTTCGGTTCTTTCGGGGACTCCCAGCAGGCTGATGTTCACAGAATGTGCCAAATTGTGCCAAATGTATGAGCTGCTCAGACTGACAGTGGATGACTCCCTGCTTCTTAACCACAGACACCATGTAGCTATAGCCTTTCCAGTAGTATTTTTGGACTCTTCCATCATTCCTGACATGGTTTCTGTGCTTTGCTCCATCAGCACCAGTCTCTCTTTGCTGTGTATCCAGTTTCTCGTCGAGTTTCTGGATGCTGCTGGTGAGCATCATAGCAGCCCCCTGTGGAGAGTCACTGGCTAAATTTCCCCCCATTTACTAAAAATACCACCAACAGCTTAATCTGGTTCAAGGGCAGTATGCTTTCATCTGTATCCCCTTCCCCCAGGTAGTGCCTGAAAATAGGCAGAATTTGTCTAGTGCACTTACCCGGTCAAAAAAAAAAACAAAAAAAAAAAACTAAAAAACCAAACTAAAAACTAACATTGCAGGAGAACCTCCTTCAGTCTCAGGTTGCTGCTTCTCTGATGTGAGCTTCAAAGGCCCTGCCACATGTTGATCTAATTTTGTTGCATTTTTTAGTTTCCCCATCTCATTATTTTAACAGAAAAACGTAGTTCTGAGTTTCTTTCATTGAGTATGTTGGTTTGACACTGACATAGCACTTTAAAGGAAATAGAAATTAGGTTGGCCATTTGTTCAGCAGCTGATGGAAAGCATGGTTCCTACTAGGCTGCTGGCCCCACCCCCCAAACTCCAAGATTTCATATATAGTAGCTTGGTGTAATCACAGAGCAGCCAAAAGTTAAGGTAGTAATACTCAGTGACTTAATGTTCACCCTGGTATCACAAATCAGTAGCTCCACCTTGCTGGTATTTGGGCAAAGAGAGTTAAGGTCATCTAAGCCTGAATGGCATTGAAGTAATGAACTAGGGGAAGGAGCGGTGCAGGTTAGTGAGGATAAGGAGAACAACAGGGGGAGACTCAGTGTTGGGTAAGTTACTTTTTCTATTTCTTTCTTTTACTTTTGAAAACTTGTTCCAGGAAGCTCTGTGCAGTCTCTAGCAAGGATGGAGAAGTACTAGAAAAAGTAATACACCTTACAGTTACAGTCACTTATTTCTTTTATATGAAAACAGTAATAAAAAAATAACTATAACAGATTACATTTATTTGAGAGTAATAGGTTAGTTACTAGTTTCTTTCAAATTAATGAAATTGGTTACAGTTCCATATTACTTCTGTATAAAAAGACATAAGTAGCTGCAACTATAAGGTGTATTACTTGTTCTAGTACTTCTCTGTCCTTGCTAGTAACTGCACAGATCTTCCTAGAACAAATTTCCAAAAGTAATAGAGAGTAATACAAAAAGTAACTTACCCAACACTGGAGAGACTGCACAGAAGAGGACCAGGAAAAAGCAGACATCCTGAACAGGTACTTCTGCTCGGTCTTCACAGTGTGGGGGAGGGGGGCATAGACCACCAGGGAGCAGCAGGAACAAAGAGGGGGAGGTGGACAGAAGTCTATTTTCAGAAGAAAGAGTCCACAAGGAACTTGCAGCTCTGAAAGTGGACAAGTTTATGGGACCCATACAAACGGAGGTGAGAAAGAAGTAAGTGCCTCAGCTGGGACTTGAACCCAGGCCACCCGGAATACCAATCCCAGCTGAGGCACTTAATTCTTTCTCAACTCTGTATGTGTTCCATAAATATGCACACAGCAGTCCAGAGTGATTGCTACAAGTAAATATTTGTGTTGCCATTGGGTTGTGCATTTGAGAAAGAGTAATGTGTTTGGGGGCAGCCCAGGTTCCAGTAGTCTCAGTGGTGCAGCTGGTTAGCGCAGTCAGAATGGTATTCTGGACAGCCTGGGTTCAAGTCCCAGCTGAGGCACTTACTTCTTTCTCACCTCTGTTTGTATGTGTTCCATAAATATGCACACCACACTCCTGTGTGACTGTTACAAGTAAATATTTATGTTGTCATTGGGTTGTGCATTTGAGAAAGGGTAATGTGCTCATGGACAGCCCAGGTTTCAGTTGTCTCAGTGGCGCAGCTGGTTAGCTCAGTCAGAATGGTGTTCCAGGTGGCCTGGGTTGAACTCCCAGCTGAGGCACTTACTTCTTTCTCGCCTCTGTTTGTATGTGTTCCATAAATATGCACACTGCACATCTGTGTGATTGTTACAAGGCTATGGGACCAGACGTGATACAGCCAAGGGCATTAAAGGAACTCATTGAGCTGCTAGCTGCCCCACTGTTGGCCATAATCAACAGCCCTTTGGAAACAGGAATGGTTCTAGAGAACTGGAGGACAGCAGATGTGAGCCCTCTACATAAGAGAGGCAGCAGGCAGCAGGGAGGAGGCTAACAAATATAGGCCAGCCAGTCTTACCTCGATGTGGGGAAGTTAATGGAAACCCTGTTAAAGGGACGGTTGATAGATTTTCTTGAATCTAGTGAGCTGCAAGACCAATGGCAGCATGGATTCATATGGTGGAGGTCATGCCAGATAAATATGTTTGATTTCTTGAACTGGGTAACCAGGGAAAGAGATCGGGGTGGGGGGGGAGGAGGAGACAGTGGATCTGGACTATCTGGACTTTAGCAAGGCCTTCAACGCTGTGCCACATAGGAGACTGATAAAGAAATTCAGCAGCCTACAGGTGGGATCTTAAGTGTTGAATTAGGTTAGAAACTGGTTAACAGTTAGGAGATAGAGGGTGGTGGGTAACAGCATAAAAAACCCAGAAAATCCAGTGCACACAATGTATGGGTGAAGCAATATTTTTATTGATTTAAAATGTGCTTTCAAACAACAGGGAAACAAATCCTACGCACATTCGCCCTACACGGGCTTTATCAGAGGGATAATCACGTCTTCCAAAGGTGGTTAATTTATACACTTCTCAATTGAAACTGATAAATGTGATTACATATAAGCAGCAGAAAACTCGTACAAATTCCAATATGTGATGAGTTCTTCCAGAGAGACAAAGTGTTGCACCAATCCTGGTCTGTGAAGGATACCCATGTCACTATTACTACCATAATCTAGATGCGTGCCACAACACAATTCCCACATTTTATGTAATAAATTAATTTCGTTGTTATCAACTTTCATAGCAGCCACCCCGCTTAATATGTATGATTTAAAGGTAAATGTACTGGGGACAGTGAAAATAAGTGGCCAGAATTGCACTTGGATAAAGGTTCACCACTGGGTATTGGCAAACCACCTGCCATAAAAATTGGAAATCTCATTCAGAGAAGGACATTAGTTACCTCACAAAAAGATCCTAACCAATGCTCAAAACTAGCAACTAAGTACCCATAGTAAGAAATATATTACATTAATCTGTAAGAAGCAGAAATAAAAACAAAAGCAGAACTACAGACATAAGCAACAAATGCCAAGTTCATTTGTATGCCTCTAAATATAAAGATCCCCTATATACAAAAACGGACTCAAATCAAACATTTCATTTAAACCATCAGGGATTAATGAGGATAATCTGGACATCCATTGTAATTCTTTTCAATCTAACATTTCTATATGATTGCTCCCTCTCTCCCACTTGCTTGCATGTTCCAAAGGCAGATATTTGGGCTGCAGTTATTATGATTTTTAAAATGTAGAGCAAAAGCATTTTGTACATCCCTAGCATAAATAGCTCTCACATACTTCTGGATACAGTGTTTCAGTTCTCATTGGGTTCAACCCATGTGCAGAAAAATTATTTCCCTACTGGTATGAAATTCTGGGTTTAGGCCATACTGCCCTAGACACTTCAGCATCTGACTGTAAAACTTCCCATCTCTTGTAAATAATATTCTTGATCTGACCAGATGTAGAGCTATAATCCATTACAAAAGTGACTCTATTTTCATTTGTTGCTGGGGCATGCATTTGGGCACTAAAAGTTCATCTCTAGTCCTTGGCCTTGTTATAGGCTTTGGTTATTATTGTCCTTAATATTCCCTTCCTCTGAACCCGGTGGACAGCATCCCTGCTTCTTCTTCAAACTTAGATGGTAGAGTTTCTATGTATTCTTAGAAACTGTCCATAATGGATGCTGTCCACGAGGGACCTGGGGTGGGTACTCTCTGCACGTAGGAGGAGCTTAATATGTATACCCTTGAGGAAAGAAGGGAGAGGGGGGGACATGATAGAAACTTTTAAGTACCTCAGTGGAATCAATAAAGTCCAAGAGGGTAGCATCTTTCAGAAAAAGAGATGTGCAAGAACAAGGGGGCACGATTTAAAGATAGAGGGGAGGAGGTTCAGGGGCAATGTGAGGAAGTATTATTTCACAGAGAGGGTAGTGGATGCATGGAACAGCCTTCCTGAGGAGGTTGTGGGGTCTAAAACTGTGGGAGAATTCAAGAATGCATGGGACAGACATAAGGCAATTCTTGTGGGGGGTAGGAAGAAATAGGCTGTTGGTTAACTAGGATCTGCGGCCTATCATGTAGGTAGGGAAATGGGCAGACTAGATGGGCCAAGTGGTCCTTATCTGCCATCAAAGTCTATGTTTCTATATTTCTAGCAGCATATTCCCGAGATGGCCTTTTTAAAAGGTTCCACCTCTACCCTATTATTCTGACCACATCAGAAATGTACATCGAAAAGTTCTGCACAATATCTGTCTGCCTGAAATGTGCATTTGATGTTTAGATTATTAATATGCAGCCACTCAATAAAGGGAGGGACAGTATCCATACCCCCCCAGACAAAAATTATGCCATCAATCAAACGGTACCATTGCACAATGTGTCTGAGGTGGGGGTTGCAATCCCTAAAACTTACATTCTACTCACACCATGCCAAGAAGAGACTGGCATGAGTCTGGAGACACCCCCATCACTGTGCTGCATAACTGTAAATAAAACTTTTGATCAAATACAAAATAATTATAGTTCAACACAAAATCTAACAGATCCAAAATAATTTTTTGTGGTACCAATTTCAGGGTGTGGTCCAGTGCCAGGAAGTACTTAATGGCTCTTATGTCATGTTAATGACATACACATATATTGAGAGACTAAATATCAATTGTGAGCCAACAATAAGTTTCCTGCTAGGCCATTCCCTCCAATTTTTTTAAGAATATGCATAGTATCCCCTATGTAACCCCTATATAACTGGGAACTTTGGGTACCATTTGCTTCAGAAAGTAGTCCAAAAACTGATCAGGGTAAAGACAATGGAGAGTGTAGAAGAATGTGACATCCAATCAGTATCTGAAACAGTAAAAAAGGAAATGTTAAAACAACAATTAAATGGACACTATAGATCCATTAATTTCTTTCTAGGTAACACCCATGGTCTCTCAAAAACAATTTGAAATCCCACATTTCATTCAGACCCATGGGGTTGACAGTGTCTAGCTGAGAATTGACTCTGCCACCCCAGTGGTTTGACACACTCAAGGCCCATCAACTTCAGGGATCTCGGGTCTGAGTTATGGTGCTCTGCGAAATGTCTACTAATAGGACTGTCCATCTTTTCATTTATAATATTCTTACTATCCTGCTACATAGAGCTCTGCAGCCACACCACAAATCATAACCCACGAGGGTGGTTCTGCATGAGATAAAATCTTTAATTTCAACAAGTGTTGAATTCAAAGGATGTACGAACTATTAACCTGGCACCATATATCTGCATATAAAAAAATACATTCCCTCCCATTACTGTGACCATCTCCATATGCTGTGTCAATCAATTAATCTAATGCACACTTAAAAGGCCAGGTAGGATCAAATATTAAAGGCTGATAACAACTGACATTACCAAGCTGTCTTTTTATTTCAGCCACATAACTTGTCGTATCCTGCACCACTATCATTCCATCTTTATCAGCTGATTTTACCACAATATGTGGCATATTTTGAATTTCTCCAACAGCCTGATTTGGGGCTGTAGTAATGTTGATAAAAGTGCATAGTGCAGGATTTTCCAATACATTAGAAATGCCCTGTCTAACCATTTTATCAAAAACCTGAACCACTGGGTGCCTAATCGGGGGACAGAATTTGCTTTTAGGTTTAAAATGAGTATACACCCACAATAGGGCTATGCCCATACTTCCACCATCATTACTTAATTGGTATTATTACCTGACCTGTCCATACCCCCTAAGGAGTCTCTGCTATCATCCACCTCCCTGTACCTCCATGGGTCATTGTCAGACACCATAACACCATTATGACCATTGATAGAATCAGTCACCATATCAACAGAGTCAATTAAATTCATGACTCCTGATGGTGTCCCAGTCCCATAAGAAATTGTCAAATCCATATTTGCACCACCACCTTCACTTTGTGCATGATATCCAGAATGCAACAATTCATTCCAGTCAAATCACCACCAATTACTCCAGTCTCCGATTCAAATGCAACATCTATTAATTGTGTAAGAGGTATCTGAGAATCCATATCAAATAGAATAATAGATAGGTTGTGGTGTATTACAAGGCAGTAATTCCATCGAGAGGTTCTGGGGACACAAGAAACCTCGAGAGCAAAGCTCGAGAGGTTTCTTGTGTCCCCAGAACCTCGAGACGGAATTTCTGCCTTGAAACACCAGAACCTATTTGTTATTTTTTGTAATATATGGATGCGAGAAATTTCCAAGTTCTCACTTTTGGTGCTGTGGTCTGCAGAGTTCGTCAGACTCAGAGTGTTTCTCGCTTCTCATTTACACACACCCCCAGCTCCCGGTCCATTCCGGATTCTTTCAGAGAAAAAAAAACAAAAAAAAAACACACGGTTCATACAGTAGTCGAGTCCGGCAGTCCCAACGATAGTATTACGGGGACCGGAAGTATAGTATTATTGGGCCGGAAGTATAGTATTATGAGCACTGGAAGTATAGTATTACGGGACTAACTAATCTATTACAAGGATTTTTTGGTATGGTTTTGGGGGGTATTATTTTAAGAATCCATATATTACATTATTATTAACTGTGCCCCATTGTTGTAATAGTTCTTGGGCAGTATCCGTGTCCTTGAAATAATATTTTAACTCTATTTTTCTGCCTAATTTAAATGAATCAATTTCCAACTGAAACTTATCAATCATCTTATCAGGAATGAAAGACAACCCCTTACTTAAAACCTTCTCCTGAGTTGCTGCTACTGACTGGCTGGAGATATTCAAAACTGGTGACTTAATTATTGCATGTTGGTTTGTTTGCTGTTGTCATTGCTTTGCCCAAGACATTTGCTCTTATAGTGTCTGGTCTTTCTTTATCTTTTCCTGCACCTCTGATTATTGACTGCTGACCATTTTTGATATTCTGTGCATTTTGGTTGGGGAAGGGGGTGATATATCTGGCTCCTCCACAGTCTCTGTACAAAAATCCACCTTCTTGTCATTTTGTGTATGCATGTTATTGCTTGTGTCCTTAGCATGGTCCTTGTTCTTGCCCATATTCCTGCTCCTACTTCTCTGGAAACAACTGCGTGATTGTGAGCACCCCCATCTGATCACATTTATCTCTGTTTCCCAGGGGAAAAAAAACTTCACTTTGTTCATAATTCAGTTTATCTCTTATAAATTTGGACTTTTTCCTTTTCCAAACTTCAGCCTCATGTTTGTTCACTGGTTCTGTAACCGAATTATGTAGCTGTTGATAATTTGCCTTTTTCTGAAAAACTTAATTCTTCATTCACCTTTTAATAGCATTATGGACAGTTTCATTGTCCTTTTATTTTGTTCTGCTAAAATGCTCACCAATTTTTAAGAGCGGATTTCTAATGCTGTTTTCCATCTTGTTCTCAAATCAGAATCAAGGCTGCCACTGGATGGTGTCTTCCTCCCTGTTGCCCCATGGTACTCTATGCTTTTTTAAATATTTAGTAAGGGTGGCACTATCAAACCAAACATTGATCTCTTTTATTTCTTCCAATTTTTTTGAAAATAAATCAGATAATTTGTGTTGGTTACCTGGGGTTGGGTCTGCATCTGCACACAAATCATGGAAAAATAACTTTGCTCCTCATCTCCCTGGGCTTGGAATGCATTTAATTCATTGCCAGCTATACCCCAAACTCAGACAGGAAGATCTTACTTCTCTTTCACCATTTCATCAAGCTGGGCTGCACTGAAAGCCATCTTAGCAAGAACTTCACTCACAGATGAATCAATGACTCAAAAAAACTCTCCTGATTTAAAAAATTAAGACCTGCTCACGCTGCACCAACAGACAGAGATTCACTGCGCGTAGACTGAAGCTGACCATGCTGCTCACAGCTCCATGTGACCACAAAAATCACTCGAGGTGAGACACTCTGCCAAAAGGAAAAATTAGGTGTTCTGGGTGCCTACTAAAGGTGCAGCCCAAACAATAGAATGGTGGGTAATAGCACACATGCTAATGATAGTAGACTGACCACTGCGGTGCCACAGAGCCCAGTACTAGGACAGGTCCTCTTCAATGTCTTTGAAAGTGACATTGTAGAAGAACTGGAAGAGAAGGTATGCCTTTTTGCAGATAACACTAAAATCAGTAGTAGGGTAGACACTCAGAAGGGGATGGAGAAAATACGTATGGATCTTAGGAAACTCAAGGAGTGGTAAAGAGCATGGCAGTTGGTGTTCAATGCCAAAAAGTTGAAAACCATGCACCTAGGGCATAGGAACCCAGAAGCAGAGTACAGCATGGGGAGAGGTGCTTACATTCACTAAGACAGAAAGGGACCTTTGGGTTATCACATCTGACAAGGCAATTGGTAGGAGAAGTAGGATGCTGTGGTGCCTAGGAAACAAAGCAGGAGGAGGTGTGAGGTGGTGCTGTCACTATCGTTTGCTGGTGAGATACCACCTGAAGTATTGTGTCCTGTTCTGGATGCCACATCTCAGAATGGACATAGACAAGGTTTAGGGCAGTCCAGAGGAGGGCAACTAAAATTGTGCAGGGGTTGTACCAAAATCCCTATGAGGAGAGATTGAGGGATCTCAACATGTACACCTTGGAAGAGAGAAGAGTGAGAGAGGACATAATAGAGACCTACCAGTACCTCACAGGGGTTAACAGGGTGCAGGAGTGGAGTCTCTTTCAAATGAGAAAGAGTACCAGGACAGAGGTCATATGATGAAGCTGGAGGGGGAAGACAGTTTAAAAGGGATGTGAGGAAGTGCCACTTTACTACAAGAGTTGTAGATGCCTATAATGGACTACAAGTGGAAATAGGGGCTTCAAGCATGCATGAGATAGACATAGGGGAATATACACAAATAGGCAGGGAAGAGTCCGGTTTGCCGGAGGTCAGTTAGGATCTACAGAGACAGACCAGGAAGGTACCATCTGGGCAGACAGTGTGAGCCAAGTGGTCCTTTTCTGCTGAAAAAGTCTATGTTTCCATGAAAGTGAAGGTCAACTGCAGGGAGAAGGCAACAGGTGTACATGTGTGTGTCTTCTGTGTAGATGTGATGAGATAGGATCGGGACAGTAATGATATCTGTTATTGGAACCATGTATAGACTAAATGGAAGTGGGCCCAAAGCACAGCCTTGAGGAATATGAGAGGTAACTGTCTTCAGCGTAGAATTGGTATTGTTGAAATTAACAGATTGCTGGTGATCCAGCAAATATATACATAACCAGTTTAAAACAGTAGCATACCACTGATGCTACAAGATGATTGCAAATGACCCAACAAAGTCTAATAGTTTATAGTTTTAAAAGTGGAAAATAATGTCAAGTAACAGCTAGACCACTGGAAAGGAACTGTCAATGATAGCAAGTCATTAAAGATTCTTAGAAGAATAGTTTACTGTGAGCACTGCGGCAACCAGACTGAAAATGGAAAAAGGCCATTGGAAGAAAGGCAGTCAATCAGTTGTGTGGCAGCAGTCCTATTTAAAGTCATAGAAATAAAAGGTAGTTGAGCAATAAGCCAATATTTAATTTCCAGGTTGACATCCAGAGCAGGTTTCTTTTAATTAAAACAAATGGGAGTGATGACAGCAGCTTTGAATGAATTTGTTAAGAGGGTAGTGATGGGTGGAGCAAGTAGCTGAAAAAATATTTTAATAGCCAGTTGAGAGTGGGATCAATAATTGACATTTTGGTGTGTGACAGCGTAGAATAGGACCTAGTCCCATTTGTTGGAGAAAGTGTTTAATTGCAAGGATCTTTCCTTTTCTGTCTCTTCTGTCTGGTTGCGCAACCAAATTTTCCCCTATGCTATCCAATTTGTTGACAAGCCTCGTATGGGGTACAGTGTCAAAGACCTTACTGAAATCCAGATAAGGAACATCCATCACACACCCCTGGTCCACTACCTGCATCACCCAGTCGAAAAATTTGATCAGATTGGACTGGCATGACTTGCCCATAGTGAACCCATGCTGTCTGTCATCCAGCAGTCCATTCACCTCCAGGTACTTCATTATCCTGATGACTGCCTCCATGACCTTCCCCACCACAGCGGTTAGGCTGACGGGGCGGAATTTTTCCCTCAGCTCTCTGCTTCCCCCCTTGTGGATCAGCACCACTGTTGCCTTTTTACGGTCCTCCGGCACTCTACCGGTGTCCAGGAACAGGTTGAACAGCCTCGCCAGTGGGGCAGCCAGCTCCTCTCTTAGTTCCCAAATCACCCTTCGATGCAGGCCATCCAGCTCCTTGGCCTTGACCATCTTCACCCTGGCTAATTCCTCCCTAACTCTCTCTGTGGTGAAGGAATCTGATACTGTCCCTATGCCCCTCCTCTTCTTTCCAACTCTGGCCCTCTACCCCCCCCCTCCATAAATACAGAGCAGAAATACCTGCTCAGGTCCTCTGCCTTCTCCCCATCCTCCTCTCAGTGCTCCCCTTCTTTCCCCCTCAGCCTTTCAATCCCTTGACCAGCCCTCCTCCTCTCCCCCACATATCTAAAAATGACTTTTCCCCTCTCATGGCCTGTTTCACTATCTTTTCCTCTGTGTCTGCCTTAACCCTTCTAATGACCTTTCCTGCTAATCGCTTCACCTCCCTGTAAACCTCTCTGTCCCCCTCCCGCTGAGTACACTTGTATTTCCTGGACACCCTTCGCCTACCCCCAACACCCCTTGCTACATCCCTACTGAACCAAAGTGGCTTCCTGCTTCTTGCTCCCTTACTGACACTTTTGATGGATGCTTGTGTGGCTTCCCAGATCTGGTCCCTGATAGCTACCCTTAGTTTGTCTGTGTCATTTATATCCCCTAATCCTTCCATCGCCTCCCTCACCAGCCTTCTTAATTTGTCAAAGCCTGCCCGCCTAAAGTCCAGCACCATTGTGCTGGTTCGGGTCCCCATCCTCTCTGCCCTCACCTTGAACCCGACAGTCCAGTGGTCACTTTTCCCTATTTTTTCTTACCACCACCTCCTCCATATTCTCCCTATTTATCAAGACCACATCTAGCAGGTTGCTCCCTCGGTAAGCTCCATGACCAGCTGTTTCGGAAACACCCCACTTAGCCCATCCACTATCTCCCTACTTCTTGCTGAAGCTGCTTCGGGGATGGTCCATTCCACATCTGATAAATTTAGGTCACCTATCAGTAATGTGTCCCCCTTGACAGCAATCCTCTCAGTATCCTGCCGCATCACCCTGTCCTAATCTTCTCCCTGTGAGGGTGGTCTATATACAACCCCCAGTCTCAAATATTCCCCTACCTGCCTGCATAGCTTCACCCATAGAAGTTCCGTAGACCCGTCACCCTCCTGTCCTTCCATTGCCTGTATATCCTTTTTGACATAAACGGCTACCCCCTCTCCTTCCTGTCCTTCCTAAACAGCCTGAAGCTCAGTATAGCTGTCTCTCATGTGTGGAGGTCCTTCCACTAAGTCTCAGTCATCGCTATGATGTCTAACTTGTCATGCGCAATGATGGCCATCAGTTCCTCCATCTTATATGCCAGGTTTCTAGGGTATGCAGATGGAAGGGAGAAACCCTGTTGGCGAAATCCCCCACAGTGACATTTTTGACAAGTTTCGAGAATGTCACTGAGGGGGACCCACTGGTGAAATTTTGCCCTTTCGTCGACTTTCTCCCCCCCCCCTTTGAGTTAACTCTGACTCGGACTTAGTAATCAATAGAAGGGGGGTGCAGCCCCTGATAGAAAAATGGTCCGATGTCTGACAGGTGAAATTTTGCCTGTCGACACCGGGGATGCTGCTGTGCCAAACGTCAACAACATTGTTGTCGCGTCGGCATAGGTAAACCAGCTCCTAGCGTTCACTGCCGACCCCTTCCACCAACTTTCCCCTTCCCTTGTTCCCCCCTGCTTGCCAGCACCTTGTTCATCAATCTTTCCATGGGGGGGCCTAGGGTATGTAGTATGGTGTGGATTAATGCCCAGCCTTGCTCAGTTTAAATTTAAATTAAATTTTTTTCGAAAAACTCCCCCATCCGACACTTCAGTTTGGCCACCCCCTCTCAGCTGAGGTGTAACCTGTCCGTGGAAAAGAGGCTTTCATCCTCCCAAGTCCCCCCCCCAGTCCCCTATCATCCCATGCCCCATCTGCTCACACCATTCCGCTAGCCAGCTGTTAAGCTCCCGTATCCTTTGCTTACTCTCAGTAGTAGCTCTCGGTACTTGCAATACCTGTGAGAAGGTTAGAAATTTGAAGTTCAACCTTTCACAGACTGTAGCTAGGGCCCTAAATCTTGCTTGTACCTCCATGACACTTATTACCTGCCAGGTCGTTAGTCTCCAAGTGGAACACTAGATGTGAGTTCCTGTCCTGGTCCCCACCCCAAGAGGGAATATGGTGCACAACCTCCGATATAGTCATCCCAGGCAAGCATTCCACCCATATTCCTCTTTTTCTGCCACCCCACTTGACCCCCCTTTACGATTGTGTCACCAACCAGCAGCACATCGACCCCCTCCTCATTCTGGTTTGCCTGTGACATTGCTCTCTTTCCCCTTGTTGCCCTTGTGTTGTCTACCCACCCTGTCATAGCAGTCCCCCCGGGCCCCTTACCCTGATCCTTCTTTTCTCCCTGGCCCCTTGTCCTTACCACATGCCCCCTCAGTCTCCTTGACCTTTCCTTCACCTACTCCTTGCACTCCTTCTCCTTCCCTGTGTCCCCCCGATTCCACCTCAGCCACAGTGTTCCCAGTGCCTTCTCTTTTGCTTACCCCATTCACTACCCACTCCCCGGACTCACCTGCCCTCAGCCTTTCTGCTCGCCTACCCCCAGCATGCGACTCCCTCTCCACCCTTGCAGTGTAGGTATACTCCTCCCTTCCCTGATTGCTATGTTTCTCTCCCCACTGGCTTTCCTGTGCTCCCTCCATACCTAGAAGGATCCTCCCTTCTTCCCTGCCCTTTTCCAGTATATCACCCTTCCCTGTTTCCCTTGGTCTTCCCACATTTTTCTTACTTAGCTCCAGTGTACTTCCTCTGTCATGCTCCTCTCACACACTCCTGTCAAGGTCCCCTATGGCCATGGACCACCCACTCTGGTCCCGCTCCCTGTTCCCTACAACTTCTTTCTCCTGCTCCATCCTCTCCGTGAAGGTCCAATACCTATTTGAGCCTAATGTGTATCTATCCTCATTTTCATTTGCCCTCTTTTCCACTGTACCCCTCCTTCTATCCTTGTACCCTGTCCTCCGGTCCCCAGTGTGGCCTGCTCACTCCACCCCTTCATCCTTCTGTCCTCCTCCTGAACATCTCTAGTGATTTTTTTTCTGTATCCCTCCTTGCCCAATATTCTTCCCTTCTTAGCCTGGCCATCTCAGCCTCCAGGTTCCTAAGCCTCTGACAAACTGGGCACTCCCCAACCTCCACAAGAAGCTCATGAATACAGCTGCTCCACAGTTATTACACCCCACAATCCTCCCCCCGCTGTTTCCCCTTCTGCCCTCTTCCCCTCCCCTCCCCCCTTATTTTGCCACTTCCTCTTCCCCTGTTGTGGTCCCCCCCACTGACCTTTCCACCACCTGCCACTGTATCCCCTCTTGACCCAATCCCCCCGTCCCCTGTGCTCGTTGTATGCCATGTTCCCCGTCATGTAGTCTCTCAGCTCCTTCGCCAAAACCTCAAGGTCTGCTTTAGCCCCAACCATTCAGACTGAATCTAAAACCAGTGCTCTGGTAAAGTAGTTCCCTACAACAATCTAGCTGTCTCCTAAGGGCTTTAAACCTTGTAAACACTAAAAACTTCAATCAGGCTATTGCCTGCGACCTTAAACCCTGTGAACACTTAAAACATCAGTTTTCAATAAACCTCAATAAACCTCTTGCAGCTTACAATCTTTATCCTTGCTACAGTTAAAATATCAATTTTCGATAAACCTCTTATAGCTTGCAATCTTTAACCTTGTTATAGTATTGCATTAAGCCCTATACCTATATTACTTCCTCTTAGACCTTGTATTTGCATCATAATTACAGGGCACTTTTGGTCCTTCAACATTGCTGAGCAATGCCCCAAGAGCACTCCTAGACCCCTTATCAGTGCTCCCCTTCTTCAACCCCCTTGATCCAGTCACATACAGTACCTTTGATTCGCCCTTGTCTAGCACCTCCTGCTCCTTCTTCCCCTCCTCCGGTAGTGCCCCATCCCTGTTTTCTCCTGATTGGCTAGTCAACCATGGGAGTGGTTAGCCAGAGCATTTAACTTGGGAGCTGGTGCGGGGTGGGTGGGAGGAAGAAAATTTTAAATCAAGCAGCATTTCCAGCAGCAGTTCCAAAGTTAGATGCGGGCTGCAATTCCAACTTTAAATGTGGCCAGCAGTCCAGGCACCCCAACCCCCAGCAAAGCAGTCCCAATCCATGGGCAGCAGTTCAGGCCACCCCACAGCACAAAAGAAGCACACAGTAGCTCAGGTGGGTCAGCCCTTCTTGGATCTTCTTCCTCTGGGGAGCGCATTCCCCCTCGGTGCTCACCTCCACCTTTGGCAGCCCTGATCTCCTGTTTGGCCACCGACTGCAGCTCCGCTCCTTGACTCTGAAGCTACAGCAGCTCACCTCCTCCTGTACGGCCACCGACTGCGGCCCAGTTCCTCCCTCAGGCCACTGATAATGGCCTCGCTCTTTTGCTTTTGTGGTTTCGGCTGCTTGCCTCCTACTCTGCTCCCCTTGGATCAGCTTTTCTGAGTGGTAGCTGGTGGGCTTTTAAGGCCTGGTCTCATGCTCAACCTTAGCACTCTCCCCATCTATAGGCTCCCCCAGGAGCCTATGTCAGCACTGGGTACTTCATTTATTGGTGCTGGGTCCCTACTCCTGAATGATGAATTCAGGACTGAGCTCGAGCGCAATTGCAGGCAGCAGTTCAAATGTTAAATCAAGCAGGAATTCCAGCAGCAGTTCCAAAGTTAGATGCAGGCAGTAGTTCCAATTTTAAATGCAGTCAGAAATCCAGGCACCCCCCAGTACTGCAGTCCCAATCCATGGGTGGCAGTCCAGGCCACCCCACAGCACAACAGATGCACACAGTAGCTCAGGTGGGTCAGCCCTTCTTGGATCTTCTTCCTCTTGGGAATGTGTTCCCCCTCGGTGCTCACCTCTGCCTCTGGTGACCTCAGTCTCCTGTTTGGCCACTGACTGTGGCTCTGCTCCTTGATTCTGTGGCTATGGTCACTCACCTCCTCCCACATGGCTGCTGACTGTGGCCCAGTTCCTCCTTTAGGCCACAGATAGTGGCCCCGCTCTTTTGCTTTTGAAGCTTCGTCCGTTCCCCTCCACCTCTGTTTCTCTAGATCTCACTGTTCTTGATTTTACTTTAATATCCATTACTTTGATATATTAGGTATATAGGCAGATACACCTCCCTGTTTTTATCAAATCTGTCCAGCCTGAATAATGTATAGCCCACTATATTTTTCCCCTGGTCGTCCCTTGGGGTCCACCATGTCTTGGTTATAAATCTTGGTTATAAATACATATAGAGATTGTTTACTTCATTTGCTAGAAGAGCTAGTAAATTATCTTGTTTGTTCCCGAAACTCCTAGCATTGCATAGCAAACATTTTATTGTGTCAGTTTGGTGGTTTGGCTGCCTTTACTTTGCTTTTGTTTACTGTTGGACGTACTGTAAGACAGATATATATTTTTTTTCCTCCATCCTTCATTCAGTTGAGTTTAAATGACATTCCTGAATGCTGTTTCTTATTGGTGTACCAAGTAGATATGACCCTTTTTTACTTAGGTGTAGGCCAACTTTGCCATATAGATTTCCCTTTTTTAGAAAGTGCTCCAAAGAACTATGAAGATGAACTCTTCTTTAAGGCACCAATTGTTTTGTCTACAGTTTATCCAGTTTATTGTTACATGTTTTCCTCATGACCCTTTATTACATGTAATATTCCAGATATAGCCACTCTGCATCCCATTCATTTTAGATCATTTCCTGTTTCAGTTAATTCCAAACAAATCTTTCTCATTGTCCCTTCCTATGTTGTTTGTATCAACATGGCATGCAGCCGCCGTGTTCCTAATATTTTTACAATTTTTTAGGGAATTCTTGATCTGATGACCTCAACTTTGGCACCTGGGAAGCATGTCCCTTCACTAAAAATACCACCAACAGCTTAATCTGGTTCAAGGTCAGTTGGCATTCATCTGTATCCCCCTCCCCCGGGTTGTGCCTGAAAATAGGCAGGATTTGTCTAGTGCACTTACCCGGTCAACAAAAGCTAAATAAATAAAATAAAAAAATGTAACTATACAGTGTAGTTTGTGGTTCTCACAAATAACAGTAATGCAATGCTGGATAGTCGCGTCTCCTATTACAATGTTTTTTGGGGCATATCCACAGATGTTTTGTCAACTGGGAAGACTGAGCTCTCATTTTCCTCATTTTGCAACAGTCAAACCCGTCTATAGTTTGTAAACCCTCTCTACTATATATGTCAATCTGCCTTTGTTTTCTGTATTTTTTCCTTGGTGTGACCATGCACCAATCATTTTGGTTTGAGTTGTTAAGGTCCTCCCTACCCCTCTTCTTATTCCTTTCCATTGCTGAATCCTCACTGGGGCTATCAGCCTCATCCCATAATCTTCTCCTATTTTCATTATTTTCAGTTGTGCAAGGTAGGTTGCCTATTAGAATATTCACCACCAAGGTCTTAATGAACTGTTCAATTTTAATCTCAGGTACATTTTTTAGTTCTGCCTTGACTTTCATGATTTCAGCCTGTACTTCCATATATGCTATACATTTATTACATATGAACTCATTTTCTATGTCCTTTTTTTCACTTTTCAGTGAACGTGAAGCAGTTGGAGCATTTGACAACTGACCCCTCATTGCATAAGAGGGTTAAACAAGCCCCTGTTGGGTCCATGATCTAATAGTAATAGGTTTCTAGATACACAGGGGAGTTGGTAGTACCTGACAAAGTTTCCTGCTTTGTCCACGCTCCCTGGGCATCCTGTGTTTATACTGCCAAAACCAGAAGTGCCATGCGGTAGAATTCCGGTTCCATGATTTACTTTAAAACATCTTTAAAAGATAAGGAAAACAGGATCCTTCTGCTCCCTAATACGGTTTACAGACAGTAATTATGATATAGTACCCTCCCACAGTCCACCTTAGCTTTGTCTACTTTCAGAAAGATTTGGGTTGAAGCCTAATCCTCTAGCTACCCCATATACTCCACAGCTAGTCTGAGAGATAGAGGAGACATAGATGGGGAGGATTTGTTTTTATTTTTCATTTTATTCAGAGGCTGTCACTAAGATACTGCACTTACACACACCAAGTTATTCACACAGCTCAGAGAGAGCTCAGCCAAACACCCCTTAAATGCTTACCAAGTTAATTTCCTGGCTCATCCCACCGTCTCACTCGGCTGACAAAGGGCTGTTATTCCTGAGTCCAGGAAGTGCTAACACTTGTGTGCTATGCGTGAATTAGCAATAAAACTTGTTACTGCTAAAAACTGGCTGTTTCCAGCCTATTGTATTACCCCACTCCAGCAATCCCCTCCTAGAAATAAGCACTTTTAGTGCTTAAAAATGCCTCCCATTTCCTAGAAGATGGTGGAGCTATGCTTTATCCATCTGCATGCAAGTTGCCTTCACTTTTTCTTTTCTTGGAGTAACAGGGAAGTGAACCATGGGTTTCAAGGACAGGCAGAAGTTTTTCTTGACTTTAGCAGCATGAACCTGTTCAGAGTGGAAGCTAGAGATAACTGGTAGTAGACTGCAAGATCATTTGCACTGTAGTAATTAGGAGGTATTGTAAATAATTGTTTATGTGTTAGGCCAAAGTCAGAGTGGTTAATAGCTGCCAGGGCTCGCTTGACCAAAGGAGTTTTTTGACAGCTAGGAAACTGATGGAAAGTAGAAGTAAAAACATTGAAATATAAGAAAAAGCAGCTGGAAAGAGACCAGTCAAAATAAGTAATATGAGATGTGGTGAGGCCTTAAAAGATTATTGAGTCAATGGCCATTATGGTGGGTTGGGGGCATTGACAAGTTGTGTCAAACATAAAATGTCTTAAAGGTCAGTGAGATGCTTGGAAATTGGGTCTAGCTTCACCTGAGCTCTTTTCTTCTAAGTTGCTTGAAAGGATGAAGCAAAGAACCTTACCAGATCAAGGAAAAGGATTAAGGCTTCTTTTGGCTAGGCAGATTTACTGTGTGTTATTATTTTATTTTGTACTCACAGGGATCGCTACTGTTTGCTGCTAACATTTTATTGCTTTATTTTTCTCTGATTCAAATTGTTATTGCTAGGTATACCTTCTGCTGCATTATTACAGGGCATGCCTATAGGTGTGTGCTTACAGATTACTGCTGTAATCTTCGGATTCAAATTGTCTCTTGCAAGGTATATCTTTTGTTACTGCTTTATTTTTCTCTGTAGCAAAGTGTTTCTTACAGGGTATATCTTCTGGGAAATTATTACAGGTGGTGCTTTATAGGTTTTACAGTTTTATCTATCATTAGGATAAGCTTTCAGGGCTACTGCATTTGTTGCTGGCTGATTGTTTCTGCTCTTACCTCCTTGTTTCTTTCATCCGTGGTTTTTCTTTTTCAGCAGGGGAAGGGCCCAGCCACCACCCCATCCCCAACCACCCCACACTACACTTCTTTTATAGGGTAGTACAGTCATGACATTTCCTGTAGCAAAGCAGGAAGGGGCAGATCAGAGGGATATCCACACAGTGACTTCATTTACAGGGGCACAAGTAATTTAACTTGTTATAACAAGTTATACAAAAACAAACAATACACAAAATCAAACTTTTGCTTTCATTTTCCTCCAATTACTCTGATCAGGTTATAAACCCAGCAACTTATCTGGAATGGATATTATTAACTGCAGGTACTGTGGAACACTTTTCAGAAGGGCAGTTTTACAGGATTTAGGACACTGTCCTACATGCTGGGCCATTGAAGATCTAAGGGCTCAGCTCCAGGCAGCATGGGCAGAGATTGCGCACCTCAAATCACATATTCAGAAGGAATTATATTCTAAGAACCGCCCGCCATTTCCCCAACATCCAACAGAAACACCTCGACCACAGAGAGTAGTTGGTCCAGGAGGTTGGCAAGTGGTTAGGAGGGGCAAATTGGGTGCCCCATCACTCGGTGCTCTCCAACATATCACCTCCACAAACCATATAAAAACTACAAACAGGTATCTGCCTCTATCTCCGAAATCAAACAAAGGGGTAGAGGACACTGCAGAGCAGGACACTGCAGCACAGGAGCTAGCACAACAAAATTCACCCAAAACAGGAACAAAAACAAAAAAAGCAAAAAGGAAATCCAAAAAACTTATGATCATAGGAGGCTCCATGATTCAGGGAGTTGATACCTATCTCCAGCCAGGGGTAGTGGTCAGATGTCACCCAGGTACATCAGCATGGAGAGACACTGCCTACATTGCTAAAATTGTACAGGAAGCAGGAGAAAACATTGATGTCCTGGTACACATAGGGACTAATGATCTCACCAGCCAGTCAGTTGTGGAGACCAAGGAACACCTGACCAGGCTGGGTGATAAACTATTATCCATTTCATCTGGCATCTCCTTCTCTGAGATCCTGCCAGTCTGGGAGGGGGGGGGCAGATGGACGGAAGGTCAGAGAAGGGGAGATAGGGAAGCTAAACATGTGGTTCAAGGGCTGGTGCCAGGAAAAAGGACACAAATTTATAGGGAACTGGCAACAGTTTTGGGAGTGAAAGTTCTTTCAATTTGATGGACTGCATCTGACCAAGGATGGAGTCAATACATTGGGGCAGAAGTTTTACATCTTTGCAAAATATTTAAACTAGCAAATGGGGAGAGGGGTGCAGCACCCGACACATCGAATGAGAAGAACATCCTTCCCCCCCTCAGCTAGTGGTCAAACAGGAGTTCAGCATGTTTGTAGTTCATTTGCATCACCAGGTAAGGAAAAAGGTCCAGCTCCCCATAAGATGCACAGGGAAAATGCCAGACCTCGCCCAACAACTAACACACCGAAATCTGGCCAATGGAAAATCATGTACACAAATGCTCACAGTCTGGGAAACAAGATCCCAGACATGCAGATAATAATGACAGAGGCTAAACTGGACATAGTAGCCATTAGTGAGACATGGTTTACCAGTAACCACACTTGGGAAACTTCAGTACCTGGCTATGTACTGTTCAGAAGAGACCGAGGTGCAAAAAAAGGGGGGTGAGGGCCTTATGTCAATGAAAATATCAAAGCTACAGAAATTCAGAATACACATAAGGAGCCAGAAGAACTGTGGGTCACCCTGGAAACAGGAAATGGGACAGCTATACAAACTGGGGTTTTCTACAGGCCTCCAGACCAGGGGCAGGACATAGATACATTACTGTTAGAAGATATACAAAACATGACAGCTAAAGGGGAGGGTCTGATAATGGGAGACTTTAACATGCCAGATACAGATTGATCAATACCAGCAGGAACATCTGCCAGAACTAGACACATAATGGATTCCCTGCAGGGGAAGGGCCTCAAACAACTGGTACAACAGCCCACAAGAGACAGGGCTATCCTAGATCTAGTACTGACTAACAGGGAAAGGATCACAGATCTCCAGGTAGAGGGTCACCTGGGGGCCAGTGACCATCACATGGTATGGTTCAGTTTGGCACTAGAACTAAATCATCCCATTCCAAGGCAAAACTATGGGACTTCAAAGGAGCTGACTTTGATAGGATGGCCAACAGAGTTAAGCTAGCCCTGGCAAAAATAAATACAGGTGAGGGGGTACAGGCAAAGTGGACAAGCATTAAGGATGTAATACTTGAAGCAACATCCCATTGTGTTAGAAAAGGAAGTGCAAAAGAAGAAGGAAACCACTTTGGTTCTCAAAAACAGTAGCAGAAAAAGTCAGAGCCAAAAGGCTGGCCTTCAGGAAATATAAGGGAACACAGCAGGATGAAGATAGAGAGGCATGCCAAACTGCCCTAAGGGAAGCAGGGAAGGCAGTAAGGCAGGAAAAGGCCCAAATTGAGGAAACACTAGCACAAACAGTAAAAGAAGGTGACAAGACTTTCTATAGATACATTAGTGAAAGGAGAAAGTCCAGAGGGGGTATTGCTAAGATCAAAGGGGATGAGGGGACGTGTGAGGAGAAGGACCATGTAAAAGCATCTATTCTAAATAGATACTTCTGCTCAGTATTTACTGAAGAAAAGGTAGGCCAGGTACCACAGCTCAGCACCATGGACACATGGGTGGGGGCGGAGGTGTGCACTAGTTCCTTTACAAAAGAAAGGATCCTACAAGAGCTTGATAAGCTCAAGGTGGACAAGACAATGGAACCTGATGGCATACATCCCAGGGTACTAAAGGAGCTAAGGGTGGAACTAGCAGAGCCATTATCAAAATTATTTAGTGAATCTCTGAGCACAGGAGAGGTCCCAGAAGACTGAAGAAGGGCTCATGTGATCCCGCTCCACAACAGTGGTAGCAGGGAGGAGGCAGGGAACTACAGAACAGTCAGGCTTACCTCAGTAGTGGGCAAGATTATGGAAGCACTCCTTAAGGAAAGGATAGTGCAACACCTGGAATCCATAGGAGCACAGGATCCAAGACAGCATGGGTTTACAACAAGAAGGTCCTGTCAAACTAATCTCATAGATTTCTTTGACTGGGTAACCAGGGTGGTGGACCAAGGGGGAGCAATTGAGGTTGCCTACCTTGACTTCAGCAAAGCTTTCGATACTGTTCCACCTAGAAGATTGATTAATAAGCTGGGTAGGCTTGGGGTGGGTCAGAAGTTGATCAACTGGCTGGCAAACTGGTTGGCGGGCAGAAAACAGAGAGTGGTGGTACACGGTATACAGTCAGAAGAGATGCAGGTCACAAGTGGGGTACCTCAGGGATCAGTCCTGGGGCCAGTCCACTTCAATATCTTCATCAGTGACATTGCAGATTGATGGAGGGTAAGGTTTGTCTGTTTGCAGATGACACCAGGATCTGCAACAGAGCAGATGATCCAGATGGGGTGGACAGAATAAGAAGAGATCTGGACAAACTGGCAAAATGGTCAGAAGAGTGGCAACTGGGGTTTAATGAAAAGAAGTGCAAGATCATGCACATAGGGAAGAGAAACCCTGAAGCCATCTATAGGCTGGGAGGGGAGCTGCTGGCAGTCACAAGGAAAGAAAGAGACTTGGGCATCATCAACACAGATGACCTGAAATCATGCAAGCAGACCACTAAAGCAGTAGGTAAGGCTAGGGGGATGTTGGGGTGTATTAGTAGGGGTATCACAAGTCATAAGAGGGAGATAATAATCCTCTTTACAAGACACTGGTTAGGCCCCATCTGAGTACTGCGGCAGTATTGGAGGCCACACTTCACAAAGACATTAACCAAATTGAGGCAGTCCAGAGAAGGGCAACCAAAATGGTGCAGGGACTGCATCAGAAAACATATGAGGACAGATTAACAGAGCTCAATATGTATACCCTAGAGCAAAGGAGGGAGAGAGGTGATATGATCAAAACATTCAAACACCTTAAGGGCATTAACAAGGTGAAAGAGTCTAACATGTTTCAATATAAAAAAAAATAGCAGGACAAGAAGACACAGCATGAGATTAGAGGGAGGCCGATTAAGGGGTAATGTGAGCAAGTTCTTTTTCACCGAAAGGGTGATGGATGCATGGAACAGCCTACCTCAGGACATGGTGGATATGAATACAGTTCAGGGCTTCAAACAGGCATGGGATAGGCATAAGGGAGCAATACAGATGAATATGAATAGATAGACCATTGACAGAGCAAAGGCTGATGGCACATTCATAAGGTAGAAAAAGAAATGGGCAGACTGGATGGGCCTTGCGGTCCTTATCTGCTGTCACCTTCTATGTTTCTATGTAATTACAATCCCCAAGAATAAGCAAGTGTGGAGACACTAAGGCTAGAGATGAACGTAGAGAGGTATAATACTTTAAAAATGGACTGATGGTGTTGTGGAGGATGATTAATCTAAAGTACAGTGTAGTTCTATGTTCTTGTGCCTGAAGAACTTCATATTCAAATGCTCAGAGGATCAAAGGAAGAGCAGGTTGTTCTGTCAATAGGTTGTGCGAGGAGAGGATAATTCCAAATCAGGTCTAGCCCTCCACCATGCCCAGTGGTGACTGGAATGAAGTGGGAACCAAACAACTGAGGAACTAGACTGTGAATAGTGACTGTGTCATGGCTGGGAAGCCAGAAGACAAATTAGGTCCAGGTTTAGATACAATACGTGACCTTTGATAGTAAGTGGTATATTGATAAAGGATCTGCAGTTTAGAACCCCAGCTTTACAATGGAAGTCACTAGGAACAGATAGAGTTTTTGTTAGAATTACATTTGAGTTTTGGATAGTGCATTGCTAGAAATGGTGTAGTTTAATAGCAGGCTTATGAACAGTAACAGTACTGATTTGGTAGGTTGTTGCAGTAGAAGAATGGCTTTGTCTGTCTGGCTCCAGCGATGGACTCTCCAGCTAGACCCCTGCAGAAGCAGTCCTAAAGATCCTGTTCTTATTTCAGTGTAAATGTATAGCTGGAGATATACCGGAGTAAGGCCCTTTGTGGACTGAGGGCAAATAGGGATGATGAACTGAAGGATAGGAAATCATTTCAGACTAATAGAGAAAACAATGGATATAAAGTCACTTCCTATGCCTGAGAAGCACATCCTGAATGATCCTTGAAGCAAAAAATAAATTGTGCAGGTGATGTGTGGATCAGGTTCCAAACCATATATATATATATATATATATATATATATATATATATATATATATATATATATATATACACACACACATAAACTTGTAAGGAAGGCACTCCGAAAGGAGAACAATTAAAGAAAACACCATGTTTATGGGATCAGTAGGTGGCAGTTTGGAGTAGAGCACTGCTGATGGTGGACTGTGCTCCCAAGATAGAACACAACTGCTGGGGAGGCTGCACTTCCTAGGCAGTGCACAGCTACTGGAGAGATGTGCTCCTGAGGTAGAATATGGAAACACAAACTGATGCTCACACCAAAGCAGTTTAGAAAGATTTTATTAATCCATATTTCAGTGCAAGAAGATGCCTTCTTCTGAGGGAACAACCCCTATATAGTGTCTCACTACAGAATCTTCATCAGGAGACCCCCCTGATGAAGACTGTGTAATGAGTTATTAAGTAGGGGTGTTCTCACAGTGGAAGGTGTCCTCATGCACAAATATATGGATTAATAAAATCTTTCTAAACTGCCTTAGTCTGTGCCCCACTTTATCAATGAATGAAATGTCTAAATGTTGTGGCAGCACCATTAGAAGCCGGTGGTGTGTGCATTTTTTCTTTGTTTTCCTGGCAGAGTATGGATGCTGGGCAGAAAGCACTCCCCAAATGGATCACAGACATTGGGTAGACAACACTCTTGAAACTGACCACAGATGTTACGGAGATCATACCGAGAGGACAAACAAGCCACACCTCCAAAAATGAAAGGTTAACCATCTTGCCAGAAGGGAGGCAGTGCTCCTGGGACAGTGCTTGGCCTTGGGGGAGACCATGCTCTCAAGAATGCTGCTGCTACTATGAAGTCATCTGCTGAGGAGGCAGTCGCCCTTACACCCACACTGGGACTCAACAGTTCAGGGCAGCAAAGACAACCCATGTCCCAGAAAGGCAAGCTTTGGCAGAAATGACAAACAACACTGTAGAGAGGGAGACCATGAAGAGCTTACAATCATGGGTCTGCCAGTTCAGAATGACTGGATCATACAGACAGGTACGAAGTGAAGTAAAACAACACCAAAACAAGAAGTAAAAATGTTTAAACTTTTAAACTTTTAAAATAAATTGAAAGAACTGCATTTGATCTGCCAGCCTGTATTTTCTGTAGAAGCTGTTTTTTTGGTTTTTTTTTTCAAATACTGGTTTACGTTCTGTTATGGTTCCATCTT
The DNA here is from genome assembly GCA_016271365.2 of Neoceratodus forsteri. Taxonomy (NCBI): domain Eukaryota; kingdom Metazoa; phylum Chordata; order Ceratodontiformes; family Ceratodontidae; genus Neoceratodus; species Neoceratodus forsteri. The sequence continues at coordinate 1,469,796,866 of CM057450.1, read as the reverse complement.
TACTGGTCTTTTAATAAATTCCATGTTTTTTCTGACTTGCACTTTGATGCTGAAGAACATTTTAGAACTGTATGATTTAGTGTATATCCTAGCTAATACTTAAAGAGCAACTCTGCACGTTAGCATGTGCTTTCATAAATAAGATGTTTCAGCTGTTACAATTTACTAGAGAATACCATTTTTTTCATTTTCAGTGTTTCTTTCCAAGATTTACAGCATATTGTGGTAGTCCATCTAAAAAGTATGCATAGAAAATATTTGAAAACATTTGTCTGTCCCCTGTTAACCTCACAGTGCCTTAATGACATCATAGTGTTCATCGTGACAACAGACTGTGATGTCACAAACAGCAATTGTGTGGATAGCAGGGGAGAGTCAGATACATTTTGAAAGACTCCATGAAATAATTGCTGCATTGTCTGCAATATTTAGTAGGCAACAGCAGGGGAAAGTAAACAAATAACTAGAAAATAATAACATTTAAACATTATTAGTGTAAATAGTGTTTTTAAGCTTTTTAGTATAATAGAGAGTTGCTCTTTAACATTGTTGACACAATGTAGTTGGTGTTCTGCTATGGAATTCTGTGATTGAAAAGGACATTGCCGATATCATCAAGTTCAAAAATAGTACTTACTACCAGTGTGTTAATCAGAAACACTCAGTGAGTTTACTTAAATACCAGTAAAGATAAGACAGTTACAGAATTGGAACTGGAACTTGAAAGGTGACTTACAGGTTCAGGGCAGTTTTCCTTTATACTAAAAAAAACATAACAGCATGTATGTAAGCAATAATACTCAAAAAGGTGGGCAGTATTGTGCTATACTGGACTACCCAGGGGTGTAATGAGGCCTGTTGCTGCAGGGTTAGGGCTTTATAACCCCTGGAAGGTCCGGTACAGCACAATACTGCTCACTCTGGAGGGTATTATTGCACTTAGAAAATGGACACTGTAAAATAAAATAAGTTTAGTAAAACAATGTTTATAAAAAATTGGTTTAACTATGTTTGGAAATAAAATAGTCCCTCCACCTGTATTACAAGTCTGTGGATTTTGTTTTTGAGCTAGGGACTTTGGCCCCTCTACAGTCTCTATAGGTGGGGCAATTGATCCTGGTTGTCATGGTTATATCCCCCATCCATGGGCTTTTGGGAGCAGCGGGAGTTAGTGTTTTATTTTTAACTTTGGTAGAAGTCGCTTGGTTTAGTTTAATTTACAGGAAGAAATGAATTGATTGGTTGAGCAAAAATAGTTAAGATAGCACACTATCACTGATAGCACTACAATGTGTATGACAGTACCTTGCATACTTTTCATTTCTGCAGTGCCCGATCACCAGTTGCAGTAAGTTGTGAGCAGATGGCTTTGTATTTTCAATTTCTTTGCCAGAGGTGGCCAGTGCATGGTGAGCAGCGTGGGCAAACAGTACTGCTGAGTGACATTGCTATGGTGAGGTGCGCACTGCCCGCCACCAGTTATGTGAAGCCAATCGGTCTGATGACTTTGTTTTTCTTTCTTCATTCATGTTTTTTTAATGTGTGGCTACTGTGTATTTTAAGTTCAACTCAGCAAGTCCTTGTCAAGTGATATGGTGTCCCCCACTCCCAGCGAAGAAACCCCAGTGGGAGCCAAGATGCCGTATATGTGTGAGGGTCAGGAAGTTGCCTTGTTTTAAAATGCAGCTGACAAGGCTAGGTATTGAGTTATTTTAAAAAAAGTACAATATAATAAAACCCATTGTGCCACTTGTTTTTTTTAAATGGGTTTTTGTAGGAGCGAGAAGTCAGGGGCATAATCAGCCCATTAAGAAGGAGAAAGATAATAGCATAATAGAATTTCAAAATTCTAATTGCCCGATAATTTCAGTGATCACAGTCAGTTGAGACCAACACTTGTTCTAACCTGGGCTCTGTTACCACATAGACCAGGGCTCTGCCTGGGCAATTACCCAGTTAGGAGCTTCCATTCTTAATGACCAATTTCAAAGCACAGAGAGACTAGCATGACCACCACTCAAACACCATAATAATCTTTTTTAATTCCCTTTATAATTACTGGTTAAGGTTGATAGCAACCTGAAACCAGTTGCTGTCAAACTCCATAATACATGTTTGTGACATCACAAACATATATTACAGAGGTAAGTCACTCAGTTGATCTAAAAGCATCTTCATTTAAACCATCCCACTAGCACAGTATTGTGTGAAAGTTGCATTACTGCATTACTGTTTTCCACAAATACAGTCACATTGACAGTTTACAACTCAAACCTTCAAGTTGGATCTTCATACAACTCAAGGCTACTCAGTTTTGTGACTGACAAGTTTCTTGTTTATTCATAACATCTAAGTTACCTGAGTTTTTAAACCACACCATACCTCTCTGCCCTGAATCTGTAGACAAATAGAATAATAGATAGGGGACTATGTACTACGAGACTATAATACCATCAAGAGGTTCTGGGGACATATGAACCTTGAAAGCAATGCTCAAGATGTATCAACATGTCCCCCGAGCCTCGAGATGGTATTATAGCCAAAAAAATCACAGTCCCCATTCATTATTTTTTGTAATATATGGATGTGAGTTTTACATTTTTAGTTTTGGTTTGGAGAGGTGAGGAGAGAGCATCGTTTTGGTAGCTGATGGCTGACTCAGGGCAGAACAGTATTTCAATGTTAGGCTCCCTCACAGTTTTCACATTAAATTAACTCAGCTGTCTACATTACATTACTTTATTTGGGGCACATTTCTGACATCCTTTGCTTGCAAATCTTAAGTTTCTTGCCTGCATGTCACTGTCTTGCCAGTTGAAGAGCCAGCCAGCTTTTATTGTAAGGGATGGTTACAGTGAAAACCAGCTTGTGCTTAGCTGAGAGAAGTGTTTGAGGCATTGCAACAGGGTTGGGTAAGACTCTGTCCCAAGTGAGATGCAAAGAATTAAAAGCAAGACTCTATTCTATCTTCTCCTATTATGTCACTTGTCTTTTGCCGGTCTGATTGTGCAATCAAATTTTCCTGTGGCAGCTAAGGACCTGGCCACTCTGAAGGTCCCCCCAAACACACACACACTATCTCCCTGTATTCACTTGCTGTTTATTGCTGTTCTGTCTTTTCTCCACCCCCACCCCTTACTTCTCTGTGGTTTAAAACTATATGTGAATCCTTGTGTAAAACTGTTTGTGTGAAACTGGGATGCCTTGGTTTGCAAATGTATATAGTTATATTGTTGAAATTATTGCAAAAAGCTATTTGGAACACAGGGGGTTAACCTTGTAATGTATTTTGACTTTCACAAGCTTGTCTGTAAAGTTGTCAACAGGAGATCAGTTCTGGGATACAATGTTCTATTTTGTTGCAGCAGCAGGAAAGAAATTGACAAAGTTCTGATACATTTTGTGAGAAACAGGAGATGTATCTTAACAAACTCAGGATGCAGAAGTTAATTGCCAGGAAAAAGACATTCTATAGAAAGAGAGCAATCTTTAGTTGGAGAGAGAGATTCCGATTTAGAGATACCCTCAGATGAAAGACTTTGTTTTGTTTGAACTGCCTGTATAGCAGCTGTCCTGCTCAATTTTAATTTTTTATTTTGTTATTGATAATAATAAAACACTACTTTCAAATATTATAACTTCTCCTGGTTTGCCTATGCTTCCTGACCTATGCCTTGACCACAGGTGTGAGCTCAGTGTTTTTTCCTGTAATACTATCATTGGAGCTGCGTTGATAATATTGAGATATCGTAACGCTATTGATGGATTCCAGTGATAGTATTGCGGGAACTTTTTGGTATGGCTTTTGAGAGTATTAGGAAGATCCATATATTACAAGCCAGTAATTATAAAAGTTAAGTAATGAGCATCAAGTTTTTCATTTTTAACACTTCCTCAGTGTGTGACATTTAAAAAAAAACACTTGAGCTTCACTCTTTTGGTCTATGTAGTATCACACATCTCAGGGATATACAAAACACTTGAGACACAATGATGCCCTTACATTTTTCTAAATTGCCTACTGCATTAATTATTTTAACCATTGCACTGCCCTTACTGCCTGTTTTATAAACTGTGGCTACTCAATGCAATGAATTTTGTTTGCTGTTAAATTGCTGTATGGGCTTTCCTATGTGCCCCTCCCCCAGAATGTCACTGGAAATGAGCTGTTTATTGCTCAGTAGGCATTTCCTGGTAAAAGTCTGTTAATGAAAAAAAGAAAGAAAGAAAGAAAGAAAGAAAGAAAGAAAGAAAGAAAGAAAGAAAGAAAAAAGAAATATGGATGTAAGTATCCAGAAACATTCTCTTCTTAGCAGGTTCTGCTATCTCTTCTAATAGTGCCTGAACATTCTTACATCAGGTACACCATTTATTATGGTCCATTCAGATGAAAAGCATAGATTGTGTGTAACTGATGTCATGAAATGTCTTGGAACTATGAAAAGCGAAACAAGTAGCTACTGATAATGTGTGTGCGTGTGTGTGTGTGTGTGTGGGGGGGGTGCACAGTGTAGATTTGACAGCACTATTAAGCCAGATCAGTAATTTATCAAATAATGGTCAAAGCATACTTAAATATATACCTGGCATGGAAAGGAAAACACAAAGGCATTCATTTAACAGTATAAGATTGATTTGCTATTGCCATTAAAAATGGTTTTCCAAATTATTAGTGTTTAATTGCTATATATTTCCCAGTACATGCATTGGCAGTGGTACTGGTGTGACCTTGAGCTTGTTTAGAGCACCCTGAGCTATAATACTTCAGACTGAAACAGTGAGTAGGACTCGACAGTAAACAGGATGTTGCCTCTTGGTTGGACTATGCTGGGTTTATAAACTGTAAAATCAATTTTTACAAATTATAGAAGTACCTGCATAGTGAATGTAGAAATACAATAGAAAAAAGTGCCATAGCTTTGTTTTGACAGTTCTAATTGTCAATAAATGTGAAAGGAAATGACTAAGGTTTCTGATCCACTGATCATTTTAAATCTAAATGCCCTAACCATTAGAAAAAAAACTAGATGAAAATAGCAAAGTACATCTAAAACTGTTCCCAGAATGAAAGAAGAGACTAAACAATCGAAGGTTTATTATTTCTCCCTTAGCCAAGTAATCCCTTTGATTACATCTAATACCTGCCAAAACCCAGATGGTATGCCCACCCATCTCACAGTGTGATAATGCCATATTGTGAAATCTACCCATTAATATTAATTGTCAGCTAGTGAATCTGTCTGAACTACTAAAGCTTCAGATTGTCTTGGAAAGGAAGGGCCAGATTTACCAGGGATTTGTTTTAGGTAATTCTCTGTTGTTTAACTGAACAGCTTACAAAAAGTTAAATAACTAATACAGTGTTTTATATTTCTGCAGATGAAGCTTTTCCATAGCTGTTTTTCAACATGCTGAACTGTTTTGGGTCTCCGCCTGCTTGGTGTGAATATTATTGTGGGTTGCTAGGGTACTATCCTGTGTAGTTACATATTTTTTTTAATTAATATGTATACTGTATATGGATAGAGTCTTGAATATGATACTGGCCACATTGTTTACTTTCCAAAAGGCAGTGTAATCATTTTATTTAACTTTCAGTTAAAGACCATTGTAAATAATTATCTTAGAACTCACACATGATGTAAAGCTAATAAACCAAGGGCAACTTGTTTCATGTATTAAGTTGTGGCTATGTGGATATGTACATTAAATAATGTAATACAGCAAAAAAAGCCATATTCAAGGGTATATATTTATTTATTTATTTAGTTTTTGTTGACCAGGTAAGTGCACTAGACATATATATATATCACCAATTTGAGAACTTGCGTTTTGCCTTCTATATTTTTACCTATTCAGTCGCCATTGAGAGTACAACCTTCTGAGACCATGAACACTTTAAATTAAAGAAAAATGCATGAAAGTATTAAGGTCCCCCAGTGTTTTATGTCTGGTGTGTAATCTATTAAACGAAGAGAGGCCTGATTAGGTATATCTAGCAGTGCACTGAACTGCATTACTGAAATTCTATATGGAGTTTGTGTTTTTATAGCCCCTGAACTCACATTAATTATAAACACAACTTTAGAACTGAGGGCACAATTTAAAAATTTTGAAATGCATTCATTCAAATTGTTTGTCAGTGAGCAAAGTAGCCCAGAGGCAATGGGCTAATAAAAAAAGAGGCAGCGATGTATTAAGGATACATTATTTTTGCTGGTGGAGTACTATAATTTAGGCCTAACGACAGGGTCAGACTGATTTAATTCTCCCCAGAAAGGTCAATGTGAGGCCTGGCGGTGCTAACCTCTGTGCACTCCATCTGTCTGCACATGAATGCGAGCCACTTTGAATTGATCCTGGCTGGGCGGGGAAGGGGGTCAGCACTGCGCGTATGTACTCAGCTCGGTGGCCGCCCTTCATTTTGAATTTTGGAGTTCAGCGGGCAGAGAGCAATCTGGTTAGAAGCAACCTCGTGTAAACACACACACGTGCACGTTTAAAGTGCTGTTTGTGTTTTTCTCCGTTTGTTTACAGCATATTTATCCAGGACCCAACTAAGATGCAGCCTCTCATTTACACTTGGGTGCTGTTTTACGCAAGTTTACAGCTGATAAGAACTGAAGCCCTGTGAGGTCAGGTGACTTGCTCAAAGTCCTACAGTGAGTAAGTGGCTTTGATGGGGGCTGAGCCAGGCAGGGTCTCCGGGTGCAAACGTATGTGCTCTAACCCTTACACCACATTGTCAGTTAAAATCAGGCAGAATGGTATGTATAGTGTAATTTTTTAAAGGCACAGAGCTGCAAACCTGGGGACACGGGTTTGAATCCCATCAGTCCCCACTTGCATACTGTATGACCCTGAGTAAGTCACTTAACTTTCTTGAGCTCCCAGGCTGCGCCTGGAAACAAGATCCACACTAGTGTGCCTTTATTGGTTAAACAATTGCCCCTTTCTATCAGTGGAACAGAGTGCAAGTCTCTGTGAAAGTATGATTAATTTTATGCAGAAAATGTTCAGTGCATTTCCACAAGGAGCAGCACCTTCAACGAACTGCTTTAAAGCCATAGCGCTTGAGAGCACAGCAGGGATTAGGAATGTTGAAGGAACAGATTTTGTGACCCCGGTCCTTTAAATCGCGGGCAATTCGCTTTATCCATGCTTCATCACTGAAGTACCTTATGCTGACCGCCATTTGCATACGAGAGTCCAGCCTGTTTATGGTGTTGATGTTACATCGGAAACATTGGTGCAGACATCACACTTTAGTCTGAGATGGAAATGAGTAATATTAACAGGTAGAATTCCTGAAATCAAATACAGTATGTGTCATGCAGAAGATGTGTATTAGATTGTATAAGACTTCAGTCTATTAGCATGGTCATACTAAAGAAATAATGCCTGAAAGGGTGGGAGTTATGCTGGGATAACATCCCACCTCGGGTGGTTGGGCCCGAGGCCACCGGCCGAGGGCGTCCAACACCCGAGAAGGGATGTTATCCCAGCATAACTCCCACCCTGGAGGGCATTATTCCTATTATACAATGGCTTGTTGTTTTATAATAAAAAATAAATTAAAGAATGTTTTTGTTAGTGTGTAAACATAGTTTTGTTTCTTAAGAGAAGGAGGAGCTCATCATGCTGGTGGTCATCCATATCATCCAAACAATCAGCAGGGAGGTTATGCCAGGATAATATCCCTGCTGTGACAGCCAACTGACCAGTCAGAAGCCAGGATTCTTTCTTGCCATTGTATAATAACTCTTAAATTAGCATGCCTAATAAACACACACTATCCTATACAAACCAGTTCTTGTAACTGGGGCCCAGGAAAAACCAGCGGGGCTTTTCCGGGGGGGCTTTACACCACAGGGCCTTAACATTTTCCAGCATGAGATGGTATGCCAGTTTTCCCAGTGGCATGTGTTGCTCCAAACAGGTGGTATCCAATGACTGGGTGGTAGCTGAACCCGGGAAGGCAATTACAACTGGCAAACCACAGTATACATTAAACTGGTATGTATTAGGTGGAGGGTGTTATGAGAGGCTGAATTGTTGACACATACTATCTACAGGGGATGGATGTTTGAAACAGACCCTATTCCCCGGTGCCCCGGGAACTCGGGAGGGCTAATGAGTGTCCCTGGAAGTGGTGGGCCTGGAGGAAAGCTCTGCGGCATGCCAGTCGCAACACCGACTGGTCAGGAAAAGTACTGGGCGGCTGCAGCACGCTAGCTATAGCAGTGTTACATTGTATGCGTTTTATACATATGTGGGTCCCTATGGGCGCCGTTTTTGAGTCCCCCTGACAGAGTTGCGTGAGGTCAGAGCTGGAAGAGGGGCCCTCTGCTCCCTTTTCAACTTTGATAAAGTACATGAAGCCACGTGCTGGATACTGTCGACAGAGCACTTGGGGTCTGGTACATACACAGTGGTTTAGGGATACCATCTTAGACATTATCAAAGCTGCACATTTGTAATTATACCAGAAATTCAGTAGGTCGACTTGTGATATAAGGTTTTGTCATGTTTCTGTTAAGACAACCTGGTCTGCAATACCTTTGGTCTGCACTAGATGAACCATATGGAAACTTCTGCAAATTTTGGTTTGGTACCACCTTTCAAAGTTAGACAGTACTTCTTTCAGTTCCACAGACGTCTGTCTAGTTTATTAGTTACGACAGTGGCTGGGTCCATAGCTGTATCCCCCGCAATTCGATAGACTAGAAACCCCCAAATGTTTCAAATTTTGCGGAATGGGGAATCCTCAACACATGCTCCCTTATCCTCCCTTTCTCATCCTGCGCTGTGGGGATGCGGGAAACTATTGTGTTCCACTGACTTCATGACACTAGACTCGTAGGGTTGCAAAGCATCATTTCGGCATGTAGCAAAGGTTCTCCATTAGCAAAAATGTATGTAATTAAACCTTTGAAGGTCTTGTTTTTGGGGCTCCTAGGGGTTGCGCTGGGTTACAAAAACACAGGGGTCTCAACTGCAACCTCTGGCTACCCCTGAATGACGCCCTTGCTGGGCTCCCCTAACCTAGAGAGCCAAACTGGAATTACTGTGTTGTCTGATCTTCTATCTGGAGGAGGCCAGCCGGAGCCTGGCGACCACCGTATGATGTGTGACGTGATCTAAATTGTGCGGAATTGTTGGCACAAAGTCGTCAAAAGAACTCTCCCCTACCTTCAGTTTGTCTGTTAGAGTAACTTGCCCTACTCGTTCTGAATACCTGGGCTGTTCACCACATGATGTTTGTACAGGGAAGTTTGGGGGAAATGCATGCTGCCGGACAAGTTTGTAGTTTCTCACACCTGGAGTGGGGGAGAGAGAGCAGGGGGTGGGTTTCAGACTGTTGCGCAACACCCTAAAAAAGTCAGACAAAATAACCCACTTTGGTTTTCATTCCTCAACAGAGTGATCGTTATTTTAGTGCAGCTCAGACCATACACGTCCATGCCCAGGCGCCCTCGCAGTTTTTGAAGCAGGCCTATAATTACCACAATTAAACTGCTTTATAGAGGGGATTGGACAAGGCAGGACTTCAACATACTGATTTACAGGGATTCCAGTATATTTTACAGGAAAGTGGGGCAGTCTGCAGGGAAAGGCACAGCCAATCATTGTTTCTCATGGAAATCAGGCTCTGTACCTGTAAAGAACACAGTGCAGTTGTGTGTGTGTGTGTGTGTGTGTGTGTGTGTGTGTGTGTGTGTGTGATGGGGGGCGGGGCTCTAAGGAAAGGGCAAGTCACTCTAGGGAACGCTGTGACCGTAATAATTGCTGAACTTACTTTTTCAGTTATTCGCTTCTATAGAAATTCAAATGAAAACACGTTGATACAGTTATAAATTTAACTTTGGATATAATCGGCAGTTAAATTCCTCGTGACAACAGGAGACCAGTCTAAGAGGCTTATGATGCTGTCAGGTAATGTGCCCATACACTCCAAATGTGATCCAGATGTTGACTCACCAGTCACCTTTTCCATGGATACAATCTATGTCCGATTGTGTACCCGGGAAAGTATAGAGCTTTTAAGGACAAGTGTCAAGATGGCAGTGCAGATGTTTGTATTGGAAAACCTTCTTAACGCTTTTTTCTCTTGCTTAGACACTTTGTGTGGGCAGAAATAAGGAAGCTTTTTTGACTCATATTTAGTTGGCAAGTACTGGCAGGTTTTAGAGACTATACTGTAGAGAACACAAGGCATAGCTGAGATGTCGAAGTCTGAGGAACGCCACAAAGCCTCTATAATATTACAGAGAAGAAATGTAATAATAAAGCGATAAAAGTTTGATATCATTTGGGATCCATTTGTACCAGAGCATGTATCTCTCTCTCTCTCCTGTGTGTGTGTGTGTGTGTGTGTGTGTGTGTGTGTGTGTGTTTGCTTGTTGTGTAGTTACATGTGGAACTGTAAACGCCGATGTCCTTGTGTTGGCTACAAAACATGAACAGTTTTTCAGATCTGAAGATTAGCCATGCATATTATGACTCCTATGGCAGAATATAGAAAGTCTGCCATTTGTGGAGGCTGACCTGACCAGGAATAAACAGTTAAAACAAGCCAGACAGGTACAAAGAAAAATGAGCATTATCAATGGATAATCTACCTATTGATGTTTGTTGTATATGCTGATGGTGTAAACTTCCAATTTATAATAATCTGAAGCACGCCAAATTGAGAACAAACAATACTGACATTTGAAACTCTTTCAGATCATTAAAACTACCAGTAGATGTGTTATCAGATATAATTATTTTTAACCCAATGAGACACAGATCTACCTCAGTACCTTGTTGTTGTATTGTTTATTTGTTTACTTTTGTAATAAAAATTAACTGAAGAAAACAAAACAAAACAAAACAAAAACAACAAAACAAAAACAAACAAACAAAAAAAGAATACCTATGAAGGAACCCTCTAATGCACACTCCAGGGGTTGATCTGATGTTTAGTGTCAGTGGTTCAGTAGGTGGCACACTCGCCTCTGGAGCCGGGAGATCGGAAGGTCGTGGGTTTTAGCCCCACACCAGACACTTGGGTAACACCCATAACTGCTAGTGCAGTGCTGCAGGAGGTGGGTAGCTGCACTGTTGAGGTGTAATCATTTGGATGAACCATTACACCAAGGCCCGTTTCTACCATCCCTGGTCACTGTCTATTTGTCCAAGTGGAAATTAAAGATCCCATAGCACTGTTCGAAGATGAGTATGGGAGTTTCCCTGGGTCATGGCCAGCATTCCTCTTTTCAATAAAACAGGTCCATGTAATCCACCACCCAGAACGTACCTGGAAACCAGCCATCACAGGCAGCTATGTGTGTGCCTTTCCTGGTTAAAAATCACAAATAAATATATGACAACCAAATATGACTTTTAATCTAATCCCTGTAGCATACTGAGTTTTAGAACAGACACACGTTATAATACACACAAAAAATGTAAAACCACTGCGTATTGATTACTGAGCTACGGTGGATACACAGCGTTCCCTACATTGAAGATGGCTCACAAATGCCATCACAGCAGTTATAGGGTTAACTTAATCTGGGCTATCATATTACAAAAACAGATCCCTTGTAATTATATTAGTTCGATTTCAAGTCTCATATGGTGATGACCAATGAGTCATGACCTCTATACATGTCTGCTATATTTATGGAGAAACTAGAATTAACCTCCTTGGCTGTTGCAGACAAATAATAACAGCTGATCGTCTGGAAAGTTCAGATAAAGTTAGAGCCAATGTTGAAATACTAGTCACTGTCCGTTTAAACGTAGCGAGCAGGTCAAAACCGCAAGACGTATGTCTTCAGAACCCAGACCTCATTCCAAGAAATCTGAGGTGTGGCATTTAATTGTTGATGATATACACCATCAGCTTACTTCAATCAGTCGGTAGGAAGAAAAAAATTAAGACGGTTCGAACTCGAGATTAATTGCAGAAGACATGAACACAATGCATAGCAAGAATATATTCCGAGAAGCATTGACCTTTACAAATGAACTTTATGCCCTCTGCAAAACAAGCATTTTAAGGTGGACATGGCCATATTATATTTAAAATGCGAAGATGACAAGTGAAGCAACTAATTAAACAGAACGTAACAGACCTGAAAAGAGTGTGACCCCCCATATAGTACATAAATACTGTATAGAAGGAGAAGCAGAAAAGGAAACGTGACAAAGTGTGGAGTGTTGATTTATTGGGTATGCCTCTGGTCATTTCCATATATTGAAATGCGCCCAAGCGGCTCCAGCGGCTGCCCAGGGTCTACACCCACGTGACCAGACCTGCGGCTCGATCTTGCTCGGCTCTGCACCCCCATCTATGACCAAAACGTGAATAAACTTATACAAACGACAATCAATACAATATATGATTGAGAAAACACTTCTGATCTCTTGAAAGCGTTCAGATCAATGCCAAACACATTAAAATACACTGTCTCCACTTCTCATCTGGCTCGCTGTCCCCCATTTCATAAATGAAAACCTTTTAAACCCCGATTTGAAACGCTATGCAGAAAAAAATGATGTACAGCTATCTGCTTCACGTGGACATTTAATTTAAATGCCGATTCTCCGTTAAGTACCTGGTTCAGGATAGATAGATAGATAAATAGATAGCTAGACAGACAGACAGAGACAGAGAAGAAAGCCCAATTTCAATTTTAAAAGGCAAAATGAATAACACTTTTGAGCATTAGACTCTTGATGGTTCAGTACACGGGCTAAGCCCTTCATTATTCCCCACATATTAAAATTGTCCGTGAGTTGCCCTTTGCTCTTGAGAATCCTGCACAAAACCTGCAGGGTGGAATCTATCAAAGTGAATGAAGAGCTATAAAATACAACACATGCACACTATCATTTCGAGTATTATTATTTTGTGCATGAGGTGTTTGGTAATAATTTCTATATATTGAAATTTGCTGTCCGCACGGGTCTGCCATGCCCCTGGAGGAAATGAGTCGCTCGATGATGCCTTGATCAATGCAGACTATGAAGCAAAATGAAGAAGAAGGAAGAGAGGGGGGACAAGCTGGCACCAGATGGAGCGGGGTCTAGGGAAAGGTCAAGGTTAGCTCGGGCTGCTTTTGAATCGGCTGCAGCCTCACAGATAGATCTTTGCCTCGGAGGCACCCACTGGGGCTTCTCACAATCAAATCTAATAGAAAAGGCAGTCGCAGAATGATATCGCTTCATCTGAATGCTAAAATTGTTATTAGGAGACATTAGAAAGATCTGAGGCACGTGATTGCCCCAAGCACGCCTAAGAGTTAGGGATTGAAATAATAAAAAAAAAATCGGAATATGTTGATTGCGTGGCTGGAAAGTGATTTTCATTTTGCAGTGATTAGCAGTTTATATAGAAAAGCCATGGGGTGGACTATCAAAGAAGGATTTTTGTGTGTGTGTGGTTCAGATCCTAATGCCATCTTGATATACATGTTGTAATATGGTCTTTGGGGACGGATTAAATCCTGCACAATAACACCTTATTTTAAATAGGACTAATTTTAAGAAGCCTACATTTGAAAGTCACCTGCCATTTGATTTTTCGAAACTTGAGGTTGACGTTAAGTATAGTGTAGTTATAAAACTGGAATTTGCAACTGGCCCTGTTGGTGAGGTCTGCCTGAAAAAGAAACTGTACCTTTTAAAGTCAAACCTAAACACTGGCAATAATGCACATTATGAAACAGACATGTCTTGCAGATTATATACTAGTAAGTGCATGCAACAATCTTTAAAAACCATCAGGCAATTTCATAAATATAAGCAAAATTAATATATGAACATGCGATGTTATTAAAACAACTAATGTCTGTTATGCCACTCATTAAACATTCAGGGCCTTTTTAAGAAACATGATAGGCTGAGCAGTTAATGACAGCAATAGAATGCAAAAGTTAATACCTTCAGAATTAACTGATCAGTTCAGTTTGATGCAGATATATGTGCTGGGATTTTATATGCACACTGAGAAGGTTGACCGTCAGCTGAGAGATGCAGATAAGTTCGAACATTGGCATCTTGATTTAATTGCCTGAATATGTAGAGATGATCTGGTACTATGCATTAGTCAGTATACAGAAGGCATTCTGTTCATTACAGAGGAACTGGAACACCCAACCGCTGTGACTGTTCTATTTAAAGAACATTTTAAAGCAGGGTGAAGCATCTAGGAAACTTGAAAGTTAATATCTGCATTACTACTCTTGTTTAAAGGGAAATGTGCTTCCTTTCTTTTGTGGATAACATGTAAACCTGTCTACAATGAACGATCAGCTTGCATCTTGGGTCCCAAAACACTGTGGAGCACTATCACTGCATTCGTCTATGTGCTTTTTAGGAGGAGACACGCGCGCGTGCGACACACACACACACACACACACACACACACTGTCCTTCTCTTGGCAGGGAACGTTAATCCCACAGTGCTGCAGGGGGGACAACAAATGTGCAAATTACTTCGAACTGATTGGTTCCAGCACTACATGATACCCTGCTATTTGAAGGACTGTCCACTGAAACCAATCATCTTTCAGTCATTTCCATATGAATTGTGTATATCACCGACATTGCTTTATTTTCAGAAAAGGGGTTCCTTAAACATAACAGAAATAGGGTCATTAGAGAAGCACCACAATGAATATGATCTATATTTTCATTGAACATGATCAAGATGTAAGTTTAGATGCTCATCACATTCTTGTTAATGAAGTGAAGAGACCCCTAAAACATGTTGTCAGTATGAAGGAAAATATGTTATTCTTTATGAAGCATGTAATAAGAAATTATGCAGGGTGTGGGGTATCTCCATAAATTAGTACAGGTTTGCACAGCATATATTCCCAGTGTATGAAGGGATGGGCAAACTGAGTAACATAAAGCCCCCCACCTCAAATTACTATATGTCACTATGTATGTATTATGCTGCATAGTACTTAAACTATGTACCTAACTTTGAAAAAGCCTGTTTACTCCTGGTACTGTATTTTTTTTTTAATATATATATAATTTAACTGATATAGTGTGCTTATGTGGAACTAAAAATATATAAGTACCTTTCCTCTTGGTGGCTTTGATAATTGTTAATTTTAGCTGTTTGACAATAAGCCTATTCAAACGCATCTCAAAATCATCATTGCAAGGTGTGATCACAAAATATATATGAAAGCAGTTACAATAAACTGTAGTTTACCTGCTGTGTATTAAAATATACTTAAAATCTTAATTTGCGTTGTGCGTGACGAAGAAACTAATTATTTTAGAAGTGCTAAAAAACAATTTCATATGATCATCTGTGTGGGACTGTATTTGTCCCCCATCTCATTTGTATTCACATAAACTTTTAACCATTTAGTTACCCGTACCAGCATGTCCAAAAATAGAATATAGTTCTCTTAACATCAGGATTGATTGTAATAGGTTCACTTTCATGAGCTGTTTGTTGACCACATTCACGTTCTGAGCCCTGAAGCTAAAAGCACTTTACACCATAAAATAAAAGCCCTGCCTTTTTTTCTAAAAGGTTACGTCTGGAGGCCACGCGGCTCATACTTCATACAGAAAAGTACTGAAAGGGCTGCGAAATCCTTTATGATTTACACTCTCTCAGTGCATTAGGATATAGATCTACTAGACTAAAAATATAGCTCTTACTATAACAGAATACTTTCCAAACGATGAGTGTGTATTATGCTCTCTATCTACCTCTTTTGTCTATATATCCATCCATCCAGTGGTTATTTTGGAAATATTAGGTGGGAGAACTCTCACCTGTAGATTTGTAGGTGGGGGAACTGGCATGTCTAGGCGAGGGAACTCTCCTAGATTGTTAAACTGAGAATGATGACAGAGGTGAGGGAACTCTCATACATTCTGCAAGGGGTGGGGACTGAGATCCGCCCATTTAAATGAATCTATTTTTCCTTCCTTCCTTCCTTCCTTCCTTCCTTCCTTCCTTCCTTCCTTCCTTCCTTCCTTCCTTCCTTCCTTCCTTCCTTCCTTCCTTCCTTCCTTCCTTCCTTCCTTCCTTCCTTCCTTCCTTCCTTCCTTCCTTCCTTCCTTCCTTCCTTCCTTCCTTCCTTCCTTCCTTCCTTCCTTCCGTTTCTTATCCATGATAGCCTAGGTGAATGCTTATCATTCTCCCTGGGCTTCTGCTTGTAACCCCTTTGCTGCTGGGCAGAGTGAAGCACTGACAGGTGAAGTGACTTGCTCAGGGTCACAGTGATCTTGCTCTCACTCTTTCTGTGTCTCTCATTTGTGAGTATTATACTATAGCCCCATGCCTGCCCCCAGTATCTATCTAGACAGGAACCATTCAGGTTGAAAGTGCACTGAAAAAAACAAACAAAAAAAAAAAACAAACAAACAAACAAAAAAAAACAGTGCAAAGTTACATTTTGGGAGAATATGTATGTTATAATAAAATATAAGGGCTTATTATACACCCAGCACTAACATTGCTTTACTTTGCCTTAACCAACCCCATTCAGCAATCTCCATTTTAATTGGCTAGAATCTTGCTGAATCAGTTGGTTAAGTAAGCAATGAGTCAAGACAGAGTGAGCATTGAAGGATTTTAATTTATGGGGGGGGGGTGAGGCAGAGGCTGAAGGTCAAGTGTCCTTAGACCCTGGGAAGTGCCTTCAGATCCCTTAATACACATCCTGGAGTGGCTTATTTGGCTTATAAAATGTTATGTAAAAGGAAACATTTTTTATATTTTTTCTTAAATCATTTGTTTAAATGCATCTTAAGTAAAACACATACATGAAATAGTTCCTGGTTTTGTAGGTAATTAGTATTTTTTTTTGCCTTGGTAATGAGAGCTGGCCCCTGACTGTACAGATTATAGGAATTCAGTGCATTGTCAGGTGTCCTCTTTCAGCCAGTGAAGTTTCTAGATGTTTTCCTTGCCATGTTGTAAGGCAAAATAAAGTGATAGTAACACTACATGGTAATATTCCCGAATACAGGCCCATATATTGGCCCCATAGTAATCTGCTCTTACTGGATGGTTGACAAAACATGTTTTTTTTAGGTTAGTATATCAATGATGCTCCAGAGGCCTCGGTAGTGTAAATCACAAAAGATCTAGTTAGAATACTGTATTAGCTGGAGTTTAAACTGCACCATTGACAACATTTAAGGCAGTACAGAGGCAGGAGTGCAGGCACTTGCTTTATATCATTATGCTAGTGTGTGGTGTTTGTGGTCCTCTTGGTTTTAAAGATATTTAAACAATGCACAACCACTCTGCAAGGGGTGAGGGGCATAAGAATTTGTCAGCACTTGCTCTTCTGGTTTATATCATGCAGTACAATGCTCTACACACCTTATAACGAATGCATTCATTTTTATGTAAAGTAGCTTCCATTGCTAGTTCTACACAATTCAAAGGTAATGTAAGAAGTAACTAATCACTATATTGATCCCTTATGGTTATATAGTAAATGACATACTTTAAGTAAATGTAAATTCTCTATAAAACCAGGCATGATTGCAATGGTGCAAGCTAGCAAGATAACATTTGCAAACCAGAATCCTTCGGTGTCTCTTTATCGACCCACTCCCGTTCTCGAAATGCCCATTTTTGTTACCCATACCCCTTGCACACCCCATATTGTACTTCAGGAGCTGTATAATATAAGAAAAAAAAAGACAGCCGTACTTGGATTTATGCATTTAATATTATATTTTATTCAAACTGAGCACAGCAGCAGAGGTGGCTATCAGACAGTAGGAGTAACCAAAATCAATAATCAGGGCCCAAAAGGCTGCCCCCTCTAATCAACTTGTAAGCCATGGCTTACTTGGCATATGCGTTCCTACACCAATGGTGATTGTACTGATGCATACCATACCATTCATACTGTATAGTCATTTCATTGAATTCAGTGTGTTAAAAAGAAGTATTGCTGCTCAACAGGAAAGAAATGTTCTACTTGTAACTAAATGACAAAATTATTACAATGGTGCTTTTTTTTCTGCAATAATCAAAGCAGTGTGACAAATAGTGGAATGGTTGTACAGTTTGATGTCCAGTTCACAGTTTAAACAATTTATACCAAATGATACACCGTTCTTCTGGTGATGAAACATACTGTGGCCTATATATAAGGCTTTACACAAATGGTCACGCTTTATTGTGCCCCTTTAACAATCTATAATAAAGGGTGGCCTCCTTTTATCACACAGATATTAGTGTGGTCAAACACCCCAATAACCAGGTATGATATACCCAATGACTACAGCGTTTGGAGTACTGGCTTTTCACTTATAGTACAACAGTGGTAAACAGACTATTCGGTAAGTCCCTGCACCAGTAGTTATTAAAAAAAAAAAAAATTCCCCCTCGCCCTTGGTGTGTGATGACCACGTAAACCTCTCCAGCTTTGCTCTCCAGGTTTAAGGGTCATCACATATCCCATGTGTGTAAAAAAAATTCATAACAGACAGTCGTCTATCCATTATTCTCAGGTAAACTGTATTGCACTATTCTTTCTATATAACTGCAGAAAAGATGTGGCTGTACCTCATGGGAAATGTGTTTTTATGGGATGTGTAAGCCGGTAACAGGGAATATCTACTCAGAAACCAAGACTATTGAAACCAGGTGAGGGGACATGATGACAGCTTCATACTGGACAAACAGCATCAACATTACTCAAACTCTTTTTTATCTGTAATAAATAATCAAGATTGTAGGCCATAACACCTGCAGTACTAATGGAAATTTGTATTAGTCACCTTTTACAATGGGGGAGGGGGGTTGTTAGTCCATGAAACAGATAAAAAGTATGAATGGCCAGT